>CM072816.1:79210542-80437551 GCA_036937905.1 Salvia rosmarinus
CTCAATATCCAGGTTTAATCTTGTACCCGTAAAGAAGACCCAATCCCAAGTTAATGGATTAACTGAGCAATCATCCGTGGATGTAGGAGTTGATCCATTTGAATCACATAAAAATCAACGTGTTATTTACTTTATGTATTGCTTTAAGATTACATGTTATCGAACCGCCATCAGCAGCACAATATAATTTTGAAACTCTCTATCAATATCCAATTGATATTGAAGAGTCATAAACTAAAAACTACCTAATCGATATTTGACTAAGTATTTCAAATTGACTTTAGTTTTCAGTAAGACAAATACACTAACCACCATATTCCGTAAGCACATCAGTTATCACCAACTGACCAGTTATCCTAGCAGTCAGTAGGTTTGCTAACTGATAACACTCAGCACAATACCTCATTTATTTGAACTGACCAGCAATACTATCATCAATATTGGACTGTCAGTTACCCGATCAGCTACACCCAATAGTCAATCAGTCTTGTAATAAGAAAAGTTTAAAATTTGTCTAACTGATGTATACCTCCCCCCTCCTTTCCATAAACCAGTACATACCCAGTGTGACCCATCAAACTATGAGATAAAGATAAGTAATTCTGAAAAGTAAATGAATGGAATAAATATAATCGTATGATATTAACTAGAATATTCAATTTATATATATTGTATATTCTATATTATTAGTACTATATATGAAAAATATTTATCCTCAACAACACTTTAAATTTTAAATAACTATATATGTATTTTTTATTTTAATCAAATCTTAATATATATTTTCAATAAAATATAAACCATACGCTTAGTTTCAAACATCAATTTCACTCAAAACTGATATCAAATACACCATAAAAAGCATAGAATATCTATGTTTATCAATGATTATAAATAATATTTTATTATAAAAATAACGTGACCCCTAACTATTTCTTCTTGCAAAAAAATTTAACTGCGTTAGTCAACCAATTCTTTCCATGATCCCCCACATGTTTAACGAGTTATCTTCTCTTCGATCTTAATAAATAGTATACTTTATCATTGCTTATGTTATCCCACATCGAAGTAATGCGAAAAGCCGTTCACAACAAAAAGTTTAAATTGGAAGCCCAAGCTAAAAGTCTTTTGGGCTGAAATCATGTGTAATATCTATTAAAAACGCTGGTAAATAGATATTACCGATTAGACGGTATGAGTCGTATGACATCGGTATTTGGTATGTTACAAACTGCATTTATTGGTATCTTGAAATTTGGCATACTGAATTGTTCGGCATGGTAATAATATAAAAATTTTAATACTGGTAAATTTGTTGCGGATATATTATTTGAGTAAAATTTTTGGAATACTGTAGCGATCTGAAAGTATACAACAAATATTATTTTCTATAAAATTCTGTGATAACTACCTATTGATCCACCTAATTTGTGTCGACGAAAGATATCATAAAAATAACCATGAGTTTCTTATAAATAAACACTTTAAGTATATATTCTTGATAAATCTAATATATGTAGATATGCGAGATTTATGTAAAGCAGTAAAGAACATCAAGGCTTTGACGTGGTTCGATCGTTAATGAGATCTACGTCCACGGAGGAGTGATTCCTCAATACTTTCACTATGTTTTGATTACAGTGAGTATGGCTAAAAGCTCTTAGCATTCAAGAAGTTGCTAACCCTTCTACCTTCGATCTAACTCCTATTTATACAAATATGAGGGCCCCTAAGTGGAACTGATCCCTCCCATGTAGGGACTCTTAGCCCTCATGTGTGGGATCGCCTCTTGTCCATAGGGCCTGTTAGCCTTCCGCTGTAGGGATGCCCGGCCTTCGTGTGCGAGGTGGCGCTCGATTAGGGTTTGGGGCCGATTAGGGTTTGAAGGTGGGGCTTTCGCTTAACCGCGGGTCAGCTACTAATGTCGTGCCCACTGCTTGGGCCTGTAAGTGGGCCTGCGTGGTTGGGTCATATCCCATCATAGCCCCCGATTAGTCGAGGAACAACCATGCCGAGGCGGTGAAGAATGCGCGCTGCCGAGGTAGGACGTTGCTCGGCCGATGTTGTTCTCGGGTTTCGATCTCTTTGGTGTCGATTTGATCGGTTCGCTGATTCGAACCGAGGTAGACGGTCCGGCGTTCGGGCATGCGCCGCTTGTTGGGGACCGAGCCGGAGTCGCCGGTCGCTTGACAAAGATGTGCCGCGAAGGAAGTCAAGTCCGACTCGGATAGGGACCCATGCATGTGTTACACCGAGGTCCGATCCGAGCGGCACCGCTTCTTCCGGAGGATGCCGAGGTCCGAGCCGAGGGCGATCCGATAGAGATATCATCTTGGATGATACCGAGGTCCGCCCCGAGTGATACCGAGCCGGATGGGGATGTTCTCGCAAGGGGCGGCGTCCGCTGGCGGGATGCCGAGGTCCGATCCGAGGGCCACCTTGGATGTGGAGCGGAAGAGGTCCGAGGTCCGAGCCGTATGAGGTCAACGTAATCATCACACGATCTCGACCGGGCGGTCATGCCTTACCGTAGAGTACGCCATACGCGCCAGGCGGCGGTTGGGCGCCGAACCGCGTGCACGCAGCGTGAACTCCACATCCATCGCGGGTAGCACGCAGAAGTTGAAACGCCGCTTTAGCGCCACTTGCCCTATAAATAGCCCAAATAAGGCAACTGCTCACTTTCTTCTTCCACACTTTGCATCAGAGATTATACTTTTCGAAAATATTCCCACCTTTTCTGAACTTGTTGAAGGAGCCAAACATCTCATCGAAAAGTAAGTATGTATTCTTCATCTTCTCCTTCTCGCTCGAAAATTCGGTTACGCCTCGGTTTACGCCGTGCCTCCGATGTAAAGGACTATATGTGTTATAACCACCGGTAGGTCCATAGACTTAGTGCTAGGGTCCCGCCAAGATTATCGGTATGGGACGGACTTAGGGTTGGCGGGCGAGGTCGGTTGACGCTGAGGAGATTTTGAGATAACGGCGAATACCGTATTCTGAGGAGGCGTGGTGGTGCCCGCCATGACCGAATGATAGGGCGATGGCCTCCGAGGATTTATTACCGTATGTAGATAGCTCGATAGTGGCCTTAGGTTTCCTTTGGCCCCAATTTTCCTTAGCTTTCAAGAATACTTTCGGATCTCCATATGTCAACCGACCTCGAATTCCATTAGGTCGGTGGGCTGGGCTAGGCTGCCTTGCTATGGCGCTGGGGAGGAGTTGTCCTTCGAGGTGTTGATGCGCTTTTTAGCGTGAAGGCCATAGGAGGGTGTACCACCTGCCTCCCCGGCAAGCTTAAGATAGCGGCCCCTCGAAGGTGTCCCCATCAAGTATCAGTACTTCTTCCCGCGGGCCGAGGGCATCCGAGGTATGAATGGGGCCTCGCACGATGAAGGACGTTAAAATCAAGCCCCCAGGGCCCCATGGAGAAGATGTCGAACGACCTCGGTGAGATAATCTCCATTGATTTCGCCGAGGATGACCTCGAACAACGCCGGACCGAAAGGCTTATAGGTCCGGTGCTCCCGGCCTGGTCGGATCGCAAAGTAGGCACCCCACTATCCTTATTTTTGTGTACTTCCTTATTCTTGTGCTCATCAACTCCTTATCTTGTTTTGCAAAGGAAGCTCGATTCCCGAAGAAGGCGGTGGATGCGGCCGAGGCGACCCCGCAAAGTCGCCGAGCTCATGCCAAGAAAGAGGGCGAGGCGGGCCGAGGCGGTCAAGGCGCCCGTGGTGGTGGCGGGCAAGGCGCCCGAGATGGAGGCGGGCAAGGCGCCCGAGGTGGTGGACGATTTTAACTTGTTGGTGACGCACCCCACCGAGGCGTACACTGCACTGCGATACCGCACGAGGCGCCGACTTCCAGCCTCCCCATATCCTTCCCAAGGTATAGGTCTCTTCTATATTTCTTGATGCTTCCTTCGATACATTCCCGACCATGTTGAATTTCGTGATGTCAATTCGTGATGGAGAGCTACACCGCATTGCGGGTACATTGCCGAGGGCACCTCTGGTATGAGGCGCCTGAGAGGAGGGGCTGCTGCCGAGACAGCAAGGATCATTGCCGAGGCCGCGGCACGCTGCGGCGGCAGCGCGCCGGCCGAGAGGCCGTGGCCGAGGCTGCAAAGAAGGCCGCCGAGACCGCCGAGACTGCCCTCAAGAAGAAGGCATGGGCCTTGGAGATGGCTCGGGCCGAGCTCGAGGAGTCGCGAGAGGAGGCGGCCGAGGTGAAGAGGAAGATGGCCGAGGAGAGGAGTGCCTTGCTGGAGGGTCAAGGGCCGATGTTAAGGGCCTTCACCAGCAAACTCATCGAATCGAGACCTCTCCTCCTTTATCTCCGACCGGCCGCCAGATTTCTGACGAAGGTGGTGTCGGACCACCGAGGGGTTGGCGCCCAGATGCCCGATTTCACAAAAGTGAAACATGGTCGGGTCGAGGTCGCCACCCGCATCGATGAACAAGAACTATGCCCGAGTGATTGTCTGGCCGGGTCTTTCCCTTCCTGAGGCTCAAGGCCCAGCCTCCTCCCTTCGACGGCGGAGGCCGCTGCCAAAGGCAAGGAGGATGAAGATCCCGAGCTCCGTGAGCTTCTGCCGAGTGCTACCGGCGGAGGAGGAGGAGGAGGAGGGGGAGGAGCCGAGCTCCTGAGCTTCCTTCCAAGGGGTCTTAGCCAGCAGCACAGCTAGCAAGTGGTGGTGGTCGACGAGCCCGCATGGGGCCCGAGGTCAAGGACCTAATGTAATAGGTTAGTTTGCGGGTCGATAGGACCCTCACCTGTAACCATTCCAACTTTTTGAGTAATAAAATTTATCACTTTCAAATGTGTGTTGTCTCTTTATCGATAGCATCCCGCATCTCAATACCTTGGACTTGATCATGAATTGTCGACCACTGCCGAAAGAGGTCCGAGGTGCCTTGGCCGAAGGACGAAGAGGTGCTATTTTGGATGAGTCGATCGTCCGAGCCGACTCAAGTTTTGACGAGATGGATGTCACCGGCATCATCCGCCGACCGAAGAAGACGCAAGAGGCCGATCGAGAAGTGGCCCGCCTCCGGTCGAGAACGAGGCGCTAAAGCTAAGAATCACACAACTCGAAACCTGGGGCGGATTTATCCGCCGATGTGATCCAAGGATGATCGATATAATCCGAGGAGCGGCTCGAGTCGACAACGGAGGAGCTAGCTCTGATCTCGAAAGAGCATGCGAGTATGAGAAGGTAATCCACGGACCGGTGGAACTACCATATCGGGTTTGACGATCGAAGTTCGTAGCTTGTCATGGCGGGGCATGGTGCCGAGGGATGAGGAGGGCCTAATAGTAAAAGTTTAAAGACCGCCTCGACTCCATCATGAAGTACATGTAGATGTACGAGGTCGCTCAGAACGACGATGCCTCACCCCTCAGCAATGAGTCCTACAGCTGGCTCCACCGGTCCAATAATAGAAGAACCCAAGAGGAGGGCGGCCACGCTGATCACGCCAAGTGTCTCGTCTGATGGGTCCAAATTGAGTGGGAGCATTTAGAGGGCGGTCCTCGGCAGGTCGGAGGTGCCCCAGGACATCAGGTCGGCGTGGAGGGGCGGCAGGTCGGGGACGAGGGCGTGATCCTGGCCCGGCGTCAGGCTCAAGGGGCCGAGGTGTGACCTCGGGTATAGGAACGCCCCCCTCGGGTCGGAACCCGTCCGTGCCGGCTCAGAGTGCACCTGGAGTGGGTCGCGGTGGTCCCAGAGTCACCATTTCAGCCGGGTGCCCTCGAGCCCGCCGAGCGCCATCGAGTAGGCCGCGGTGAGTCCGGCCTTGTCGACTGGGTCTAAGGCACCGAGTTCATTCCAGTGTGCACCGCCGACCGAGATTTTGTTCAAAATCGTGCAGCAAAGAAAAACTCGGCGAGGTGGAGCTCTAAGCCCGAATGAGTTTGTATATAGCTTAGGACTTTGTATGTAGTCATAAATGTATTTAGACTCGTTCCGAAGTGTATATTTTCCCCCTTGAGAGGTACAAACATAGCTTAGGACTTCGTTTTGGTCGTAAATGTATTTAGACTGTATACAGAAGTGTATATCTTCCCAAATAAAGGGGCATAATTTGACGAGATCCGATCTGGATGTCTTTTGCATGTAGATACTTCAACTTAATGAGTGATCTGTATGCTTGCATGTAGACGTTCAATTTAATGAGTTGCCTGTATGCCTTGCACTTAGACGTTCAATTTAATGAGTAATCTGTGAGTGCGGCGCGCGCTTAGTGAGTACCCTACTTAGTGGGTTTTTCATCTTCGTAAGGGCGTCCCCTTGTGAAGGATAATTGTGGTGTATCCAAATGGATGTTCACATAGATATGAGACGAAGTGAAATATTCATTAGAAAAACAAATGTTTTATTGAATATGTAATCAACATCGATTTGGCAAAACAATAAAGGACTAACATGATGCCGATTTGAAATCGGGCTATGTAAAGTCTCCTTAAATGAGTGATATGCCAGGTTCGGGGGATAAGTGCACCGGATAGGTGAGCTAGCTTGTAAGCCCCTTTGCCGATGTCCTCGTGAACGCGGTATGGGCCTTCCCATGTCGGATCCAGCTTGTTAAGACGCCACCCCATCGGCTTCATTATTTCAGAGGACGAGGTCGCCTACTTGAAGTGCGGAGGCTTTAACCCTTTGTTGTAGTATCGTGCGACCCGGCCTCAGACTTGGCTTCGCTTATGAAGGCGAGCTCGCTTCTCCCCGAGAGCATCAAGGTTGGCACGCAGTCCTCCTCGCTCACGGTCTGGTCGAAGTGAAGAGTGCGAGGGCTTGGTGCGCCGATCTCACCCGTATGACGACCTCGGTCCCGTAGACCAAACCGAGGGGTTTCTCCGCATAAGTCCGAGGTGTCGCTCAGAGACCAGAGAACCTGGGAGATTTTCAGCCCAATCACCCTTAGCTCGGTCTAGCCTCTTCTTCAATCCTTGTACAATCGCAGGTTCGTCACCTCGGTCCACCATTCGCTTGCGGTGTGCGATCGAGGTGAAACGCCGCCGATCCGGAGCTCTTCACACCATTCCTTGAAATTTTTGTCCACGAACCGGTGCCGTTATCCGAGATCGAATGTGCGGTATGCCGGGCGCACTATGTTCTTCCACACGAATGTCTGAATCTTCCCGCCGTGAGGCTCGAAAGTGGCTCACCGACCCATTTTGTGAAGTAATCTACAAATGACGACTAAGTATCGGTTCCACCGGTGCTCGGCCGAACGGGCCAACGATGTCGATCCCCACCGCATGAAAGGCCACGGCCTCGCAAGCCACCGATCGGTCCTGGGTAGCTGACCGTGGAGTGCACCGCACTTCGGACATTTTTGACGAGCTCGGCCGATCTCGACGAGGAGGCCAGAATATCCGCACCTCGGCGTCTTCTTTGAGAGAGATCGCGACCGATGTGGCTTCCACAAGACCCCGTGAATCTCTCATTGAGCACGAGGTCGGCTTCTTCGGCCCGAGGCATCTCGTGAGGGTTGAAGGTATTTTCCCAGTAGAGCTACCCTCATATACGAGTGATCGAGCTAAAACACACTCAAATTCACTCGCAATCATACGAGGTAATTGTAGCGTGATAAGTTAACACGAGTCGTCTCTCAAGGAAAACTTAACAGGGCGATTGTTCGTGTCGCACATAGAAAGCGATTAAAACCTAAACATTCTAATGCCAACGGGGGTTGAACATGCAAGAATTGAAATACATAAATTAAATAGCATCCTAAGCTAGGGGTTGTCAATCCCGAGCTAAACTAATAAAGCAATAAATCTAAATCACGGGTTGTCAATCCCTAGTTGAACTACGAAAGCAATAAATCAAAAGCAGTAAACAAAAGCATATGCAATCCTATTATTCATAGGGTTTGTCAAGCCCTAATCTAAATCTAATTGCAGATAAACGAAAGCAGGAAATCATTAAGCAAATTAAACCAACGGAACATGAAAATCCAATCCACTGTCACTATGAATTGAATTGACAAAAATCATCAAATAATAAACTATGAAAATTGATTCCACAAGAACTGATAATCCAAAGTATAAATTGATGAATCAAACATTCAAAGATGAAACTAAAAACAGGAATTGAAACTAAAATTATCTGTTGTGTCGATTTGTTGAAGAATCCGGAAGAAAATCTGAAGAATAGTTGTTGTGCCGCGGTCCAGAAATAAGAACTCAGGAACCCCCCTTTTTCTTGACCTAGCGCGCGATATATATATAAACTAAAGATGAGCGCCGGTTCAAGGTGAGCGCACGTCGTAAAAGAGTTCGACTGAAAGCGAGCTACTGGCCGGATTGAGCGCCGCTCGTAAAACTCATCGCTTGAAATGAGCGCTGGATCAGAGTGAACGCGCAAGGTAAATTGAAGCTGGAGCGCGCGCTCATATCGAGCGCCGTTGGTGTGAAACGCGCGCGAGGGGCGAAACCGGCGCCGAGGGAGGCGAGGCGCGGGCTATGCGGGCGAGACAGCTGAGCTGCGAAGCGGGGCGCTGGGTTCCCCACGGGTGGCGCGCAAGGCGGGCGCTGCCACTCGCGCCGGACGAGACGCTACGCACGCTGGGAGATCGCGCGCGGCCGAGCATGGAGCGGGCGCTGGGGAGCGAAGGGCATGCGGCTGCTGCGGGCGTCGGCGGCTGGCGCTGGATCGTGCGTTGGGCGAGGCGCGGCGCGGCATGGAAGGCGCGCGGTGAGCGCCGCTGTTGTTGAGCGCACGAGTAAAATTAGAACGCTGCGCTCGCTAGCGCATCGGGCTGGGCGATCGAGAGCCGGGCGCGCGCATGCGGGCGCCGGGCGCGGTGCGCGGGTGTGCGGGTGCTCGGGTGCTCGTGGCGTGACTTTGACGTTGGCCTCGCTCTTCCTCGCTTGAACTCCGATTTCCGCCGCCACGAACTCTCACAAAATGTTCTTCAATATATTTGATTCTTGGCAGATCCAATTCATCCTATTTTCTGCCGTTTTCCTACAAAACATCGAAACGAACGAAGTAAGTCCGAATCGATAAATATTAATCGAACCAAAGGCATAAATAGGATAAACCATAGAAAATGACATGTAAAACAATACCAAGAATCATCACAAAATCATACCAAACAACTCCCCCACACTTATCCATTTGCTTTTCCTCAAGCAAAGTCTATGCTAATAAGAGTCGAAAGATAACTCATGCAACTTAACCCTTAATCCAATCAATCAAACATCTTTGCATTTCCCCCACACTTGGTGTTTACGAATTCAAAGATAATGTGAAATAAATCAAGAACGGCAATCGATTTCCAATAAATAAAAAGATAATCTCTGCTCTGACCCAACTCCCCGTTAGAGGTGAACTAACTAATGTGGTCACCTTTAGCAACAAGTTTCTTTTATAAAGCACAAAGAATGTTTCAACAGATTTTGGAATAATATTCGAAAGGTGCACTCTCGAAGAACTCGAGTCTCCTAACGTGGTTTCCCATATCCATTTCTCAATTAACGAGAAAGAGGGACATAATCCCATCCTCCATTTCAACAATCTCAACAAAATACTGGAGTTTTCATACTCCTCATTTTCTTCTTCTTTTTCACATTTTTTATATATATATATAAAATGAAACAAGTATATAGGCAACCACAATGTTAACACTACCCCTAATATTAGCCGGACAAATCACATCTATTTCCCCCTATTCAATTTCTATCAATCACAGTCTCGTCAATTCACATTATACTCAAATCATATATCACCAAAAGTTTCAAAATTCAAAATCAATTTGATCAATACCACGTAGTTCGGTTGCACAAATCAAGATCCTAACTTACTCGCATAGACAAAGCTTACGCTCAAACAATCAAAATAAGCACAAGGGCACGCCATTAAGCATACGAAAACAATATATCACACCCACAAAACCAAATACTATCAACTCCCCCATTTTAATTCGAGTAATCCCCCTTGCTCAAAACATTAAAAGCTCAAAATGACTATAGAGGATGATACTTTCCTGATAATCGACGAATGTGCGCTGTAGAGTTGGAGCATCCCAGCTTCATCTCACCGCTGATCAAAATATGCAAAACCTTCCTTCCCAAATTCAAACAAGACTAAAACATAGATAACAAACAGATCAAAGAACAACAAAACAAGCAAAAAGAGAAAGAAAGAAAAACAAAAAATAAAAATCCGTGGGTAAACTCCCACGCAGTACTCAATTTAACGTCGTGAGCACGACGTGTTACGGCCAACAACGGACTATCCATAGTCCTTCACCTGCAGAAATACCATCTCGACTAGAGCATCGGTGAGTAACCGAGCAAGAGCAGAGGACAGTAAAGAAAACAAACAACGAATCATTTAAGCAAAAGTCGAACATCCTATTCTCCAAAGAAAAATAGATGACATCAATTCCCAAAGCACAATACTTTGGTGAATTAGGATGCTGACATACTATAGAAGTTACCTCGACTTTTGTTATCACTGTGTCCTCCTCCGGGAACACGTGCTTCACATGTCGAGGCAGCTCTTTCACTTCCGTGTGGGGTTTCGCATGTCATCAACTTCGAGTGCCCACTCTTCCTCTTCACCGTCCCCGTATCAACTTCTCGTGGCTCGATTTTGCTCCTCATCCTCACGTGCCCATTCTTCATCAATTTCCACCTCCTCCGCGCAACGGCAGTGTCTCTCCCACCATATCTTCAACAATTGGGTCACTTTCAAGAACAAAGGACCGCCGGACCGACCGGATTGGTTTGAAGTTCCCTCACGCACGTTGTTGATACTCAAACCACTTCGCAAAGAACCAGTCCCACTTGTTCCTCTAAACGCCAAGAGTTGCGCTCTATCATCTAATGGTGAACTCGATGGTCGGTCGCTCGAGCCTCATAGGGTGAGCTTGGAGGCCCCTATCGCATCTTGTTGCAGAACTCGTCCAGCCTTCTCACCATCATTTCTAATTTTGCTTGCAAGCGCTCGATTTTGGTGTCGTCAAGATCCAACTTTTGACGAACTTATCATCCCAAGTGGGCATTTGAGGTGGAGGTGGTCACTGCGGGTATGATTGCGGTGGAAGCGGAGGCGGTGCTGTGGATATGAGTACCGAGGTGATTGTTGTGGTACTCATATTGAGGTGGAGGATGTGGTTGCTCCCAAGAGGCATTGTAGGATTGATCCTCATAGTCTCATGCGAGGCGGTTGTTCCAGTAGGATTGGAGGCATGATCCTCATAGTACGGTGGAGTGGTTGATCCCAATATGGATTGTAGGATTGTTGCTCGGGGTAGGGATCGAGGGTTTGATACTCATGGTTTGGCGGGTATCCTCGAATAATCGAATTGGGCTCCTCCTTCAGAAGAATTTGCCCAATACGACGAATCTTTCCTCCCCCACCGCTGACCACATTCGCATCGCTTGTAACCCCGCATTAATGCACACCAACAACAACAAAAAGATCACACGCACCGGGGAGAAAATAACGAAATGTAACAAAAAGAACACAGAAAACAAACAACACAAACAATACGCTAAAGTTTTCCCGACAGCGCCAAAATTGATCGAGCTAAAACACACTCAAATTCACTCGCAATCGCATTTAGGTAATTGTAGCGTGATAAGTTAACACGAGTCGCCTCTCAAGGAAAACTTAACAGTATGATTGTTCGTGTCGCATACGTAAAGTTTATTAAAACCTAAACATTCTAATGCCAACGGGGTTGAACATGCAAGAATTGAAATACGTAAAATTAAATAGCATCCTAAGCTGGGGGTTGTCAATCCCGAGCTAAACTAATAAAGCAATAAATCTAAACCACGGGTTGTCAATCCCTAGTTGAACTACTTAAAGCGATAAATCAAAAGCAAGAAAAAAAGCATATGCAATCCTATTATTCATGGGTTTGTCGAGCCCTAATCTAAATCTAATTGCGTATAAACGAAAGCAGAAATCATTAAGCAAATTAAACCAACGGAACATGAAAATCCAATCCATCGTCACTATGAATCAATCGACAAAAATCATCAAATAATAAACTATGAAAATTGATTCCACAAGAACCGATAATCCAAAGTATAAATTGATGAATCAAACATTCAAAGATGAAACTAAAAATGAATCAAACTAAAATTATCTCATGTGTCGATCCGTTGAAGAATCCGAAGAAAATCAAGAATAGTTGCCGCGCCGGTCCGTAAATAAGAACTCGGGAACCCCTTTTCTTGACCTAGCGCGATATATATATAAACCAAAGATGAGCGGTTCGAGGCGAGCGACGTTCGTAAAAAGAGTTATGACTTGAAAGTGAGCGTTGGTCGGGATTGAGCGCCGCTCGAAAACTCATCGCTTTGAAATGAGCGCCGGATCGAGTGAACGCCAAGGTAAATTGAAGGAGCGCGCTCATATCGAGCGCGGTTGGCGGCAACAGCGGCAGAGGGGCGAAACCGACGCTGGAGGAGGCGAGGCGCGGGTCTGGCGGGCGAGACGGCTGAGCGAAGCGCGCGGTGCCGGGTTCCCAAGACCGAAGGGCGCTAGGGCGGGCGCCGCCACTCAGCCGGACGAGACGCTACGCACGCTGGGAGATCGCGCCGATTAAGCATCAGCTGGTCTTGGGGCGAAGCGGCGGGCGCGCTGGGCGCTGGGCGCAGGCGCCGCGGCGCGCGCTGCGAGCTGGGCGCTGCAACGCTGCAGCTGAGAGTGGGGCGCTGGCGCGGATCGCTAGGTAAGGCGCGTGGCCAGGGCGATGGAAGGCGGCGGCGGCGCCGCCGGCCGTTGTTGAGCGCGAGTAAAATTTATAACGTCGCGCCGGTTAGCGTCTTGGGTGGGCTACCGAGAGCTGGCACGCGTTGCGTCGGGCGCCGGGCGCTTGCGCGGTGTGCGGGTGCTCGGGCGCCGTGCGCGACTTCGACGTTTTCGCCTGCTTCTTCCTCGCTTGAACTCCGATTTTCGATCCGCTTTACGCCTCGAACTCACATCGAAATGTTCTTCAATATATTTGATTCTTGGCGGATCCAATTCATCCTATTTTCTGCCGTTTTCCTACAAAACATCGAACGAACGAAGTAAGTCCGAATCGATAAATATTAATCGAACCAAAGGCATAAATAGGACAAACCATAGAAAATGACATGTAAAACAATACCAAGAATCATCACAAAATCATACCAAACAACGAGGTACTTTTGGGATTTCGCCATCATCTTTTTGGCTTCGAGCCGATCTTGAGGCAAAGGCGTCATCTTCCGTGTAGCCTTTATGGGAGACATCCAGTTCGGTTCTATCTCGGTGATGATGTCGATGTGGGACTCGCGATGCTCCCGGAATGAACCTTCTCCACCGGTGGACTTGTTGATGACGCAGCTAACTTGTCGAGGACGCCACCGGCTGCTTTCCCGTGGGATTCGATGAACACTTGAAGTACCGAATGAGGTCAAGATCTCTTCGCTTTCTCGAGGTATTGCTTCATTCGATCCTCCTCGCCTCAGATTCGCCTAGGACCCGGTTTACCACAACCCGGAATCTCCAAGATCCGATCTTGTCCACTTCAATTCTTTGCGGTGGCGGAGTCCCGAGATCGTCAGACTCCACCTCATTGTTTATGGTCGGGAAGGTAAACCGAGGCGAGGTCACTTCCTGCTTGTCTGGGCCGAGGAGGAGGATGCCCGCTCATTGCCTGCCTTGCATGAAGCTCCATCCACGCATATCCGCCAAGCGATATCGCGGTGCGAGGACAGTTCCTCCGCGTGGGGCGCGCTGGGGTGACCTCGCCGCGTAGTCGACCTCGTGAATTTGCCTCCACCAGAAGTCGCCGAGGGCTTGCCCTTTATGGACGGCCCGGAGAGTACGAATATCGTCCCGCCGAGCCCAGTGTCTATTCGCTATACGTCCGGATGACTCGCTTTGACAAGACTTGTCTCAAGGGTAAGTCGGTCAAGACTGGACGGAATGGGCTTAGAAGTAGGTTCGAGGCGTCGCTTGGCGTTACCAAGGCTGCTACCTTTTCAAGGCAGGTGTACCTTGCTCCGGCCCTTCGAGAGCTCGGTGATGAAGTAGATGGAGAGTTGTCGTCCGACCTCATCCCGACCAATATCACACGATTGCCTCGTCGAGGCGACTCAAGCACAAAGAGAGATCTCGCCTTCTTCGGGGTGGGCGGTCGGCGAGATACTCTTTCACAGCGTGAAGGCGACTGGTGTTCCTCCCGCCAGCGAAGTCCCGAGCTCTCCTCAAGATCTTGAAGAAGGAAGTCTGCTTCTCGCGATTTCTAGATAAGAATCTCGAGGGCGGCTAGACACCCAATGAGTTTGTGGATCTCCTGATGGTCTTCGCACTTGCATGTCAAGCAATCGCTTTCACCTTAGTGGATTTGCCTTGGTGCCTTCTTGAGAAACCCAACATCCCGTGAATTTTCCGTCCTCACCATGAATGTACACTTTAGGGTTGAGCTTGAGGTTGGCCGACCTAAGGAGTCAAGGATAGTTCTCGAGGTCGTCGGTGCAGCCTCTTCGTTTTTGACTCTCGACCACGATGTCATCGACGAGACCTCGACGATCCGCCCAATGTGATCTTTGAATATGGCGTCCACCATTCTTTGATAGGTAGCCCAGCTGTGTCGGTCGGCATCTTCCAGATGCGAAGACACCAAGTCGGTGATGAATGCTGTCTTTGGGCGCCCTCCGGCTCATTAGACTTGGTGGTACCTTTGTATAGATCTAGGAAGTTCAAGGTCTCATGGCCCACCCTTGCTTCCACCTTCTTGTCAATGTCGGGAGGGGTAGCAATCTTTCTGGGCAAGGTTTGTTGAGGTCGGTGTAGTCGACACATGCGCCCATCCTCCTCAAGCTTCCGAACAACGATCGGATTAGCCATCCGTGCGGGTACTGACTTCAACAAGATCTTGGCCTTCAGAGTTGAGTCACTTCGCCTCTTATGACTGGTTAGCTGCGCGCAAACACCCTCTTCTTCTCGCCGAACCGGTTTTATAGCCGGGTCAATGTTGAGGCGATGAGTTATGAGCTCGGGTGACACTCCGGTCATGTCGAGTGGGGACCAAGCGAACACGCCCTGTATTCCTCGTAAGCTGCATGACGCCCGCCAATATCATTGGGCCACAGACGCCGACCTTGACAACTTTGGAGGGTCGCTGCAGATAGCTGAGAGGTCTTCGATCGTCTTCCCGAGGTGACCTCCGAGGATTCTCAGTAATTGCTATGCCCAGGCGGCTACATCTTGGGTTGAGACTCGTAGGCACTCTTTAGCCGCCGCTTGGTCACCCCGGATGCTAGCACTCCCACCGGGTGGGTATCTTGACGGTGAGGTGGTATACCGAGCAGAGGGCCTTGGTGGCATAGAGCCGCCTCCCCGTGATGATGTTGTATGGAGAAGGAGCTCGACGAGGAAAAATTGAATGGCCTTGGTGACCGACACAGGAGCTCGCCCCACGATAACCGGAAGGGTAATGACGCCTCGGGTTGAACCGCCTCTGAGTGAAGCTCCGAACCGGGAGGGAGCTGGATGTACCGAATTCCTCCGACCTCAAGTTTATCCGCATAGCTCGAAGATAATGTTGATGGAGCACCGATGTCGATGTAGACCCGGTGGACGTTCTTGTTGCCCACCACGGCTTTTATTGTGATGGCGTCTTGGTGGGCATGATTTTGGGCACCGGGTCATCTTTGGAGAACACGATGTCCTCACCATCCCAAGTCGCTTGTTCTTGACTCCTGGGCCGGCCTCAAGCCATTCTTTAACGACAACCTCGTCGTCCCTACGGGGAGTCCGTGATGGCATAGACACTGCTCCATAGCGTTGGGACCTTCGGCCCTCGCCATCTTCGGCCGGGTCGCCGTCAAGGTCGGCCCGCAGCTTGTTGCCACCGTTGTTCTTCCCTCTGCGCTTTTGTTCCCCGCCGAGCTCGCCGAGGTATTTCTGAGGATCCTTCTTTGATGAGCTCGTCAATCTGCGAGCCTAGGTTCTGCAATCCTCGCATCGTGACCATACCCCGATGATAGTCACAATATTCCTCTGTTGACCTCTTCTTGGATCCTCCTTTCATAGGAGGGCTTTGGGAAGAGCTCGGCGTGGAGCTCGAATATCTCCGCCTCGATTTGAGCGGATGAGGTGCTTTGCCGCCGTGGACCGGCCGAGGTCCGAGCACTGACTCTGAGGGCCCTTCCCGATTCTTTCAAGGCACTTCGCGTTCGACCCCGACCTCGGTCATCCGGCTTTCTTTCTTTCGGCCCTCCGCTCTTCCTGTGTCCCTCTTCTTTCGGTCCGACTAAATCTCCTTTGTGAAGTTGTCTACCAGTTCCAAAGGCGACTAGCCGTCTCCCGGCTTCTCACGGTGATCTCCTTGTTCGGTCGCGGGTCGGATCCCGCTCGAACGTTGATGATATAGAGATCGTTGCTCTCATCAATTTTGAGACTCTTGATGAACCTCGAAACGAAGTTCGACATCGCCTCATCCCGCCTTGGCGGATTGTGAGCAGGTCGGACGAAGGCTGCTAGGTGGCATTTTACGATAGAAACGCCACTTAAACCGATCCATGAGATCCCGGAAGGTGTATACTATTTTGTCGGAGCGAGGTGAACCAATATTTGGGCGTTGGAGATCGGCACCTCGGGAAGATCTTGCACATATGGAAATCTTCCATTCGAGGATTCGCCATGTTAGTGGTGTGGCGAAAAGGAAGTCGGAGGGTCCCAAGGCCATCGTGGCGACGATGTTGGGTGCCTATACCGGGCAAGCAGCGCGTGTCGAGAATCTCTCCGAGAAAGGAGATGATTCTTCCGCTCGGTCGAACCCCGGAGATCGCTGCCGTCTCTCCTGAGGGTGGGAGATCGATAACGGTGTTCATCGTCTCCGAGGGGAGTTCGGCCCGCCTTTCCTTTCTCCTATTCTGCCGGCTTCGGGCGGCATGCCGAGGTGGAGAGCGGCTTCGCGGGTGACAAGGTGGTGAATGGTTGCGACCCCCGTGGCGAGTGATTGACTTCGGCGACGGATTGGTGTCTGCGTTCTCGGCTATTTTGCCGAGGTGAACGCTGACCGCCTCGGTGGGGTGGGTGACCTCGGCACCAGATTCGCCATTCGGTGCACTCGGGAGGTGCCCGCTTCATTTGTCCTCTGGTGGAGGAAGCTTTGAAATTAGCGAGGTTGGCGTTAAGGAATTCGGTCGCACTCGCCGAGGTCTCGTGGGACGACGAGGCTGCTTGTTCGTCCTCGCTGAGGTTAGCATCTTTCCTTCGTGAGGGTGGCGATCTTGAGGTGTATGGAAGCGTTTTCCATGTTGCCCTCGTGTGTGACCGCCAGGCATCCGCAATCTCCTTCCGTGGCGCCGAGTGATCACCGGTCATCCTCGGCCATGTTGTTGCCAAGATCGACGGCGGTTCGCGTGTCCTTGCCATTAATTTTGTAGAGAAACGAAGCTTTTTTGTTCAATGTTTCCCACAGACGGCGCCAATGATAAATCTAATATATGTAGATATGCGAGATTTATGTAAAGCAGTAAAGAACACCATGGCTTTGACGTGGTTCGATCGTTAATGAGATCTACGTCCACGGATGAGTGATTCCTCAATACTTTCACTATGTTTTGATTACAGTGAGTATGGCTAAAAGCTCTTAGCATTCAAGAAGTTGCTAACCCTTCTACCTTCGATCTAACTCCTATTTATACACATATGAGGGCCCCTAAGGCGGGAACTGATCCCTCCCATGTAGGGACTCTTAGCTCTACTTTGCAGTGGACTGCTTCTCTTGTCCATAGGCCTGCAGCTTCCGCCTGTAGGACGCCCGCCTTCGGCAAGGCGGTGGCGCCTGACAGGGTTTGGGGCTGATTAGGGTTTGAAGGTGGGCGGCTTAACCGCAGAGGTCTACTAATGTCGGCCCACTGTTTGGGCTGTCGGCCTCTGCGTGGTTGGGCCATATCCCATCAATTCTCAACAGAGCCTTACAAACTTATTTTGAACCTAAATCAGCTTAATTCCACTGAAAAAAATAAGAGTACAAAATTTGGCCCCTAATTTTTTTTTTTTTTTATCTCATTTAACTTGACTCATTTCTTTTCTAAGAAATAATTATTTCTTCAGAAAATATGAACTCTACCTATTTTTTATCTTTTTAATCACTTCATAAATTCCTACTAAATAGTGTCAAAAAAATATGACCATGTTGATAGGAACAGAGTAAGTATTACATTTTGTGTTTAATTATCATCGATACATCCCATGTATACAGGTTAATTATTATAATAAAATATGATATGTGGCATCAAAACATAATAGGTAACTCGATACCCAAAATAGGCCTTCTGACTTATTTTCTTTATTACGGAATTATGGATTTAGAAGATTTGGTTTGGTTAATTACGACCGTCTAAATTTGGCCAAATTTAGACACTTCAAACCAACGATTACAACCTCTCGACTTCCTCCTAAATCTGAGTGATTGTTATCCTTTGAATAAAAACAAATCATCGTCCTCCCTTCTCAGCATTCTTTTGGATCAATTTAAACTTTAGATCATATTTTGTTTTGGCATTGAGAGTCTGATTTTTTAGCCTCTAGACTCTCTTTGCATCCATCTTTCGTCCCTCGGCCCTCTTCACACGAGAATCCAAGGGACAAAGATGGGTGCCTGCTGCTCGTGTCATCGAGTTAGCAGATTTGAAGGCTGCCCAGTTGAGGAAGAAGCCAAACCTAAAGAAAGTGATGATGATAATATCGTCTTAACTGGCGAGGGAGGCGCTCGTGTCCGGCTACAGGGATCTTCTAAATATGTCGCCATGCACACCCAGCAAGGAAAAAAGGGCTACAATCAAGATGCCATGACAGTTTGGGAGGTAAGACCTGAATGGTCCGCAGATGCAAATCCCAACCAGATTTTCTATTTCAAAATAATATTTTATTTGTCTCACGACTTTCAAAAACCAATGGAATCATGAACGAGGATGTCATCTATATATTTACATTTCATTTTATTTTTGTATATGAATAGTACTAATTTTGAACCGATTTTGGGCTTCAGAACTTTTCAGGTGAAAAAGACGCAGTCTTGTGCTCCATATTTGACGGACATGGCCCAAACGGCCACATGGTTTCGCGCTACGTTCGTGATTATCTTCCGGCAAAAGTAACAAAATACTACGAACAATCAAGATCTTACAAGATGGAGAATGGAAGTGATCAAGATTGCGATGAAAACAATGAATCCAATCCATACTACTTATTTTGGAAAGATAGATTGGTAAGGTGCTTCCATGAAATGGACGAGGAACTCGAATCAGATGCTCCAGTTGATAGCTATTCCAGTGGCACCACATCAGTAACTGTTCTTAAAAAGGTATATATAATGCCAATACACCTTGTTTTTACCATTGTGGATCCCAAAAATTCATCTTCTCTATGCTTCTAGGGTCGGAACTTGGTCGTTGCAAACTTAGGCGACTCGCGTGCCGTCCTCTGCACAAGGGATTCCAACAATGAACTTGTTGCTCAACAACTCACAGTTGATCTCAAACCCAATCTTCCAGGTCTTTATCCAATGATCTTATCAAATCCCAAAATATAAAAATTTAGACCATTAATTAATGTTGTTGATACTACGTCTTTTGGTTGATCAGCTGAAAAGGAGCGAATAACAAGTCGTAGAGGGAGAGTTTTGCCAATGAAAGAAGAGCCAAATATTCACAGAATATGGCTGCCTGATCAAGATTGCCCTGGACTCGCCATGGCCAGAGCTTTCGGAGACTTTTGCTTAAAAGACTACGGCCTCATCTCCACCCCCGACATCACCTATAGAAGGCTCACTGACCGCGACGAGTTCGTGGTCCTAGCCACCGACGGGGTAAGAGACTAGGCCAATTAACGAGATTCTCTATTCCAAAAGAACTTATTAGGGGATAGAGGGAGTAAATATTAATGATCTGGTGTTTGGTGTGATCAGATATGGGACGTGCTATCGAACTCGGACGTGATCAAGATCGTGGCGTCGGCGAGGAAGCGGTCGATGGCGGCGAAAATGCTGATCGACGAAGCACAGAGGGCGTGGCGGTACAAGTTCCCCTGCGCGAAAACGGACGACTGCGCGGCGGTGTGCTTGTTCTTCAAGCGGCCTCGGCCGCCTCTGACCAAGTCTATATCCCAAGTGACTCATCTTAGCTTGAACTACAAAGAGCCTGTGGTGAACTCGAACAGGGGAACCGACCACGAACTCGAGACGGTGTTGAATTGCGACATGAATGAGGATGCTGAGAAAGGAGGCGAGAAGCACCAGAGGAGGAGAAGGCCGTCCAGGAAAATTGAGTTCGTTGGACAGTGAGTCAGACGCCGGGGAATTCCAACGCTTTTGTTTTCGTGTTTTCATTTGTTGTATATTCAGCGTGGGAGTAGTAAGAAAAGGTAGCATTAGTCAAATACAATATAAGAGTATATTTACCCTACCCTAAATATATCAGGTGAATCAATAATCTATTTTGTTTTTGGCTAATTTTCGCATTAATAAAAATGATCAATTTTGAACTCTATATCTGCAAGTGTACTTGTGTCAGTGTGTGTGTGTGTATGTGTGTGTGTGGAGCGTGGACACTTCGTTCTACAATGGAATGTTTTTCCTTTGAATTATATTGGTGATATGTTAGTACATAAATTATAAATAGCAAATGAGATTATCGGTTGGTATTAGTGAATTGAATTAGAATGATGGAACAATATAATGATGGTGTTAATGATATGACATTTCTGATATTGAAATAATGGGTGAAATTAAAGTATAGTTTATATGATCAAACTAAATAATACTCATTCCATCCACTATATTCGCTTTTATTTTTTATTTTGATGGTACATGTTTTAATAAATTAAATAGACATAAATCATAATAGATGAATAGATTAAATGGGTAGTTAAATTAAAAGTAGACCATAGAGATAATAAATGAATATATTAATGGATAGTAATACTGATTCCGTGATTCGGTCCACCATATTTATTCTTTGATTTTGGTGGTATGAGTCTTAATAAATTATAATGAATGTAAAGTAAGTGAAAATAATGAATGAACAGATTAATGGATAGTGAGATTAAAAGGTGAGATATAGAGATAATAAATGAATATATTGATAGATAGTGAGAGTAAAAATATGATCATAGGTGGGTTTTTTTATAAATAAATAGGTAAATTAGGGTAAAAATTATGGAGTTGATATTTTCAAAAAAAAAGAAGAAAGGAAAATGAACGTCTTTTATGGACGGATCAAAAAGAAATTAAATTAATGTATTTTGTGGATGGAGGGAGTATATTGTTTTTTTTTTTTGTTGCTAATTTGACATTTATAAGAATACTAAATTATTATAACCTGAGGCTGGATTTTTTATTTTATTTCAGTTTTCTGAAGAAGAAAACAAGGTGTGTGTATTTTTCCTGGTTTTCCAAGAAGAAGAATGAGCTAAATCAGCTAAACCAGCCCATGTCTCGAGTCTTCTATCTTCCTCATGCACACTAGATGCTCGGTTTAGTGTACATTGCACCGATAGGATATGGCCCAACCACTGTGCCCAAGATCGTGCCCAATACAGTAAAGTCGACGTCAAGCTCGGCTCCGGACAAGTTCGCCCAAGAAGACCCCTAAAGCCGTGGAACGCAGGCTCGGCCATATCTAAATGAATCCTAGTTCGAGAAAGGATAGATTAAGATCCTATCCTAGATCTCGAATCCTATTTAGAGAAGACCTCGGATTTAAGATCTAGGTCTAAATAATTGTGTATAAATAGAGGCTAGATTAGACGAAATAGATTCATTCACACTCTTTGTAGTCGCTTTACACATTCAATACACGAATAATCTCTCTCCCCGTGGACGAGATCTTATTCATAGATCGAACCACGAAATCTTTAGTGTTCTTGCGCATTTATTTCTTACGAAATTAAGATCGATCATCGCGCCCTGTGGGAACCGAAATTTTGTGTTTTCGATCAACCACCGCATGTGGAAATAATCACGACCGTGCACACCGGTTATGCATCCAGACCGTCACGACAACAACAACGCCGACGGCGAATGGAACGCCGAGCTCACTGGAAGAGCCCAATCGAGAAGAAACCCCAAGGATATGTCCAAAGTCTCGACGAGCACGGACACCCCGCCTCGCAGGAGGCAAAGTTACCATAGCGGCGAAATCGCAGCAACAATCCGTGGGAACATCCGGCTCATAGTAAACCTCGACGACGCCAAGGGGTTTCTCGAAAAATAAGGAGAGCTTTCTCCAGACCAACAAGCACGTGGTCGGCCACGCCCCGAAGACAGAACGCTGAAGCCTCATCTAGGTACGAGGCATCACAACGAGAGGTCGGGGCCCAAACCGACCGCGCAAGGAACGAGCGACGCGGGAGAGGACGTCGTGACCGCCGTGAAGCCGGCCCGATCGCCGTAACGAATCCATTCACGAACTCCGCCCGCCTCCAAGGGACGAGCAGCTGAAAAGGCATCACGGCCGCCGTGAGGTCGGTCCGAGTCACCTAAACGAAGTTCGATCGTCGAACTCCGTCCCAATCTCCGTGAGGACGGCTTCGATGGGTACAGAAAATAGTCACCCTGCTCTCAAATAGGATACTCAACACTTCTCCCTGATAAATACCGGTACCAAGCATCGCCTTATGACGGTGAGGGATCCACATAACTTCCTCTCGCAGCTCCAATACAACATGATCAACCAACGCCTCACCGCTCATATGTGTAAACTCTTCCCGAGTTACTGTCGACAACGCCCGCAGTGGTTCGACGGTCTACCTACGGAAGCATCGCCCTATCGCGACCGATGGCGGCCTTCCATCGGGGTTCTTCCGGCGGAGTCAAAACGCTCGCCGACACCTCCTCACCATAAGGAAAAGCCGTAACGAGTCCATCGGTGACTTCATGACGAGGTTTAACAAGGAGTGTTTGAAGGTCGAAGACGTGAACGACTGTTAGTCATCTCGCCTTCCAAAACGGCATCTTGTCGGGGCCTTATACCGAGATCGCTGGCACGAACCCCAGATCGCGATGTAGCAGTGGCGATAGCCAACGTGTTCGCCAAAGCGGACGAGGCTGATAAAAGAAAGCGCCGGGCATAAGGTGAGCCCTCGGAAAAAGGAAGAAGGACGAAGGAAGGAGATCGAACCAAGGCGGCAAGCGCCTAAAAGATTACATCGCCTATAAGGTCCGTGCTCGGTCCGCGACACCCTCGAGCGACCTCAATACACCCAGGTGACGGGCCGAGGCGTAAATCTACGACTCCATATGAACCTGCTCGAGAAGCCTCGACCGATGACAGAGGAAAGAGGCGTCCGAACCGTGGATAAGTATTGCTCATTCCATGAAGACTATGGGCACGACATCAAGAGTGCAAAGAACTCATGGGAGAGATAGAGATGTTGGTTCGTGATGGACCCCAAAGAAGTACTGAATACTGTGGTCGCCAAGCCGAGCAGAGAAGAGAAGAGAAAGCAGCGAAGAGGAATTGCGCCCACAAAAAAAGCGGCGCGACATCGATGAGGAAGGAGACGACGAGTCCCAATATGACGGGTGATCTCCACTATTACTTGGGCTCCCCTGGAGTCACGGTCCTCCCCGAATGCCGAAGCCGAAGTCCTAGAACCGCGAGCCTAACAACAAGAGGTTCGAGAAGGACGAGGCGATCACCTTCTCCGAGGATGACCCGTACCGCAATAGTGCCCCACCAGATGCACCGTGATCCATGCGTGGTCGCGAATAAGTTGGTGAAACGCGTGTACATTGATAGCGGCCGGTAAGCATCATTTTCAAGGAATGTTTTGACAAGCTAGGGATAGAAGAAGCCGCACAAAGCGCCGCCGCCACTTCAAGCTTCGCCCAAGAAGAGACGCCCGGAAGGGATAATAGAGCTACCCGTCACGCTGGAAGTCACCAACGAGCTCCACCAAGGTGGTGCAATTCTTCAGAAGTGAAGGCCCACCGCCATATAACATCATACTAGGGCGAGATTGGTGAACGTAAGTGGCGGTATGCTCAACGCACCACCCGACAATGAAGATACCCACCGCAGCGAACGGCCGTGATCCGAGGTGATCAAAAGCAAGCCAAGGAATGTATGCAGTTGCTTTACGAGGTGCGTGGACCTCGGTCCAAGACCCACAGTGCATAGCAATTAAAGAAACCCGAGGAGTTGAGTCAAGAAGTACACTCCCCGATAACCAAAGGAAGAGGTCGCATTGCATTTAAGACGAGCCTTTAAAGGTCGCCAAAGTTGGTCTCACCAAGGCACCGAAACAAAGAATCGATCATCCAACTCCTACGGAATTCGAGATGTGTTTGCTTGGTCTCCCCGACATGACCGAGTCTCACCAAGTATCATCACCACCGCTCAACATCGACCCGAACATAAAACCGCTCGACGTAAGCATAGAATTTTGCACCGAACGGAACCAAGTCATTCACGACTTAGATGAACCACCGTTAAAAGCTCGCATATTGTTCGAGGTCAAATATCCGACCGGATAGCCAACCCGTGATGGTGAAGAAAGGAGGAGGGATGGCGAATGTGTATGACTATACCGACCTCAACAAACATTGCCCAAAGGATTGCTATCCCTTCCCAACATCGACAAGAAGGTCGACGCTACCGGTCGGATACGAAGTCTTCGCTTGGACTTATACAGTGGTATCACCAAGTCCCGATGGACGACGAAGACGCCAAGACAAATTTCATTACCGACTTTGAGTCTTTACAGATAAAAAGATGCCATTCGGCCTCAAGAATGCAGGGCTACCTATCAAAGGATGGTGGACAAAATATTTCACCTCTACATAGGTCGAATGTGGAGGTATACATAGACGACATCGTCGCCAAAAGCAAGGAGGAAGCCGCATGTGTTGCCGACCTCCGATCGCCCTCGGCCTTCTCCAAAAATCAACCCGAAATCAACCCCGTAAGTGCGCTTGCGTCCGGTGCGGAAAGTTCTTAGGGTGTTGGGTTTCACAAGAAGCGCTAAAAGCCAACCCGCCCAAGGTCCAAACCATTTTGAAATGAACATGCCAAAGACCATCCATGACGACACAAGTCGACAGTCGATAGCCGCACTAAGCCGCTTTCTTTCAAAAGTCATGATAAGCGCCTACCCTTCTTCAAGATACTCAAAAGGCCCCAAATTCTCATGGATGATATACACAAGTCCGCCTTTGAAGATCTCAAGGGCTACCTCGCCAAACTCCCCACTCTATCCGTCTCCGAAAGAGGAGAAGTCTTTTCCTCTACCTCGCCGCCTCGGACGAATCCATAAGTGCGATCTTGCACGAGAGGAAGGACGACGACTCCGTGTATTTCATCACCGAGCACTAAAAGGCCCGTAAACGAGGTATCGCCTGGAGAAGCTTGCGCTTTAGCATTGGTAACGCAGCGAGGAGACTACGCCCATACTTCCATGCACATCCCATACAAGTCCTCACCGACTACCCACTTCAAAGTAGTGGCGACGGCCCAAGCCTCGTGGAGAATCGCGAATGGGCAATCGAATCGGGCGAGCACGATATATCCTTCGCCCGCCAGCCATCAAAGGCCAAGCCCTAGCGGATTTCTGGCCGAGGCTAACTTCGTCGAGAAACCAAGCCCACCGAGTCCAGACGACGATGCGAAGCCGAACCAATGGATGAAATACCAAAGAAAGGGCAACTCTACGCTGACGGGCTTCGGGAAAACGGGTAATGGAGCAGAATCTTACTCTTAAGCCCTGACGGCAAGAGATCACCTACTCACTTGGGTTCACATTCAAAATACGAACAACGAGAGAGTATGAAGCCTTGATCGCAGGACTTCGCCAGCTCAAAATCTCCAAATGGTTGTGCATGCAAGTTCACGGTGATTCTCGTGTCGTAGTAAGCCAAATGTTGGGGAAATACGGCAAAAAGCAACAGATGGAGAAATACCTTGAAAAGCAAAAGCTCGCAACGGATTTTCTCATACTTTCGATAGTTCGCATCCCAATGGAGCAAAACAACCGAGTGACATCTTAAGTAAATTGGCCTCGCCATCAACGAGCCCGCCAAGAGAAGAAGTCCAAAGCGTAGCATAGACGATGCCGATGACGGAGCCGAGGTCAACGTAGTCTCGGATGAAGAACCCAATGGATGACTCCCGTTCGAGTACCTAGAGAATTGCGAATCGCCCCAAGACAAGTGGAAGCCGGAGGATCCCGAACAAATCCATGCGATATACAATTGAGCGGGGGTCCTATACAGAAAGTCATATCTCCACCTCTCTTAAGATGCTTGGGTCTCGAACCGAGCCGATTACGCTCATGAGAAGTGCACGAAGGATCATGCGGAAGTCACATCGGACCCCGAGCCTTGTCGAAAAAAGTCATGAGATGGGATACTATCAATCGATGATGTTCCGTGACTCAATCGACCTTGTGAAAAGTGTCCAAGTGTCAACTCCACGAACGCACTGAGGCTACCGCAGCACCGACCTCACCTCCATACAGAGCCCTCGCCTTTATGCAATGGGGATCGACATCGAGGCCCCTTTGTAAAGCACCGTGACGCCTCAATTCCTAATTGTTGCGATTGACTACTTCACGAAGTGGGTGGAAGTCGAGCCCTCGCAAAATCACAAGCAAGAACGCCTCAACTTCGTCCGGAAGAACATAGTGTCGTCGCTCGGCATCCTCATATCCTCCTTTCTGACAACGAACACAATTCACCGATAAGACATTCGTAGAGGTGGTGTCAAGAGCTTCTGATCCAACAAAATTCACCTCGGTGGCCCATCCTCAAGCAAATGGTCGGACCAAGTCACCAACAGACCATCGTGAAGGGATCAAGACTCGCCTCGACCGAGCTAAGGGCCTTGGGTGGAAAATTTATCACGTGTCTTATGGTCATACCAACAACACCTAGACTTCGAACGAGAAACGCCTACAGTTTGGTGTATGGAACCGCAAGAATCCAGTAAATTGAGATCGAGTCCTCGCACCATCGACTTCTCCGCCAAGCAAATAAGGAAAATCTACGAGCTGATCCGGATCTACTCGAAGAAAAGAGACCTCGCCACATCAAGCGAAGCTCGAGACAAGCAACAAGTAGCTCGGTATTACAACCAGCCGTGTTAAACCCGACAATTCCAAGTGGGCACCTCCTCTCGAAATAATGAAGTCAAGAAAGCTGCAGCTCGGCAAGTTGGAAGCCACATGGAATGACCTCACCGGTCGACGAGTCCTCGCAAGAAGGGGCCTATAAGTCGCCTAATCGTCCGGTGAGCAATTACCCAACGATGGCACATCATTCATCCAAGAAATATTATGCATAAGTGTCAAAGGTCGAGTCTTGTTCGGTCGTGTTTTCGAGTCCTGCTTAATCGAGTCGAGTCTTACTTTGTTACGTCGCCTTTTATCAATAAAATTTTATTTTTGTGCATGTTTTATTTGTCACTAATGCATAATTAATCTTCATCATTATTCTATACCCCACGAGGACAAATTCTCGACGAGGTCGATTACCTTCGCTTTATACGAAGATGAATTTAAACGCCAGAAGTGACCACCCTCCCGATGACCTCGAAAAACAGAACCATTCCTACATACGAGATCGACACCTTCGCTTATTTCAAGTCAGTACTTATGTAGACGAAATAAGGGACCACCCTCCCGATGATCTCGCAAAAACAGAACCATTCCTACATACGAGATCGACACCTTCGCTTATTTCAAGCTCAGACTTATGTAGACGAAATAAGGGACCACCCTCCCGATAACCTCGGCAAAACAGAACCATTCCTACATACGAGATCGACATTACCGTGGTTTATTTCAAGTCGGTGCTCTATGTAGACGAAATAAGGGGATCACCCCTTCCGACGACCTCGGCAAAAAAATCAGAATTCAAGACGGAACTCTACAAGGACTAACTACCTTCTACGAGAACGGATTCCTTCGTTTATTCCAAGACTTCATATATTACTTTGTTCAATATAAAGTCAATACGAAGCAAATAAATCTTTCTTATTTCACAAAATAAGTTATGCAGATTACATATTACGAGGAGGAGACTGGAAAATCGAGCCAATCCCTAGAAAAATCGGGATTCAACAAACCATCTATACTAATCCTACTCTCTACCGCCCTCGGTCTACACTATGAGCTCGCCGCCACTCGACGATATGGCTCGCTAGATCGACCTCGCCACTGATGACGCCCGGCCGCCCCTTGAGGATCCACATCGCTCAAGGGCCATAGCACGCCTCTCTTGAGCTATCCACGCGGATCGTCAAAATTCGGAGATTTATTGTAGACCGGAAGCCCCGGCAAGAAGAGGCCTCTGATCCCTTCAAGCGCTTCTTGAGCTGGTTGTCGAGCAACGACGGTCTCAGATATGCCTCGAGCCTTTTTAATTCAACAGATCGCCTGGAATGCTGTGAGGTCCGACCATATTCATGCGGTACCTCGCACAACGGGCGCAGCCTCGACAACCTTGGTTTCAACTTCGGATAGTCATCCCACCATTTCGATGGACGACCTCTCGACTCGCATGCTCCTCGCCTATCAATTTAGCCTTCTCCTCGGCGACCTCGAACGACTTCTCCAATTGCAAAAGACGAGTCTGAGCTCACACGCCTCCGGCAGCTCTATGCTTAACATCGACTACCGCACATGGCCCACCGTCCTTTATATGGAGGAGTTCGACCTCTTTAATTCCAGAGCCCGCAACAAGTCTTCAATTCGATTCAACCAAGGAGAAGCATCAAGCATTTCAAAGCATAACCGAATAAAAGATAAGTGTCTTCACATAAACTTGTGATTTTATTAATATGCCCTCAGCGTAAACCAAGATACATTTACATTCAAAAAAAGGGGGATCAACTGACCCTCCAAGCTTCGCCCTGCCCACCTCACCGCCCGAGCTCTGGAAAGCCTCGGCCTCTTCCGCCTAACTCGCTTAGTTCGACTGCCTCCTCAGAACCGCCGAGCCTCGCCGCCTGAAACCCCAGTGCGCCTCCCTACCCTTTGCAAGATCAGCCATTAGAGCGTGGCCGGGATCTCGGTCCACGGGCAAAGCGAGCAGAACTCGCGGTCGGCAGCATCAAGAGGAAGTCGGGGTCCGCAGACGGAAGCTCCTTCAGCCGCGGACAAGGACATCGAAATAGCCCGCCTCAAGACATCATCCTCTGTCTCCTCATACCCATACTGATTTATCCACTACAGGTAGTCCTCGGCGACTTCTTCGATTGCATATCCGAGACGGCGCTTATTGAGGACCTCGGCCGATCACCAACCATCCCGAGAAGCCCTGACAGAATAGCCTCTCAGAAATGCCCGGCATCTCCCCTGCGAGCTCGCCACCTCGGCCTCCCGACGCCGAGCCTCCTCCAACTCTGCCTTCATTAAGGCGACTTGCCTCCGCTGCCTTCGCCGCCCCCTAGCCCTTGCCGCCCATCGCCCGGCCGCCGCCGCCTCGCCGCCGCCGCCGCTTTGACGAGGTCCCTGATCTTTGCCTCGCCCGCTAATCTCTTGACGAGGAGAGTCTTCTCCTCCATTCCACGAGCATACCGGCCACCCCACAAACCGGCTAATGGCCCTTTCAAGAAGTCCGCATGAAACCGACATCCGGGCCATCCCGGCAGATATCTGCCACCTCGGCCGACACGACCTCAACCCCTATACGTAATCCCATCAGTCGAAGAATACATTATTTATATTACTCACAAGGAAGAAGGATAAGTACGTTACCTCGGAAAGATAGGGGCTCACGAGAACCAACGACGACACACTCGGGTCGGCAAAGAACCGCGCCTCGGATAGCACGCTTAACCTCTTAAACGCCTAAGAGGTCAGCGGCTCAGAGACTTTGAAGCCTCCTCGCCGCTTCCGCATATCCCCGACATCCTTCAACGTCGGCGGAGGAGCTCGACATCCTTCAAAATCGAGGAGGGAGCTCGGCCGCGCCGACTCTTCCTTCTTCTTCTTATCCCCGATCGTTCACCGCAAAAATACAAGTCGATACACACAAGGAAAATTATGCAACAAAAGATGAAGAGAGGAGGGCCTCACCTTCACCGACTCCACCTCGGTGGTAGGATCATAAGGTCGAGCCCGCAATCGCAAGCTCGGCCTCGGTAAAGCCTCATCCACGAGACCTGCTTTGTCAAGTGCCTCCTCCAGCCACCGTCAATCTCATCAACCACCACATCGGCGATCTTCTCCGATCGCCATGTAAACTCAGAGATCCATCGAACCGACAAAAGAAAAACTTCTTCGCGGTTCGAGATCTTCGACTTTATCTTCGCTTTGAATTTACGACGGGTGATAAATAATACCACTCGAACCACCCTTCGCTTGCAAAAACGGAGAACAAACCCCAAAGTGAAAGGAAAATTATGCCGATAGCATAGACACCTAGCCCACCAAATGCCGGAAAGAATTTGGCGTAAGTTGGGCAGTGATATGCCAATATCTGTTGAAGTTCGACATATACAAGAGGGTAGAATACGAAGACCAGCCGGAGGTCGTCTTCGTACATTATGATAAACCTTCCGGAGGGCACAAGCCCTATGCTCCGGACGGGGCAACATAAATTATATCGAAATATGGTATTGGGAGACAATCTCCTTTACATCGGAGGTTGTTAAGACGGAAGAAAAGAAGACACTTTACCAAAATCCCGAAGTGAAAGACACATAAAACCGCCGCGGCGAATCCGACGCGCAGACGCATACAATACGAAGCTCAGAAGATTTAGAAGAAGAGGAAGCCATAACTTACTTTTGGTTTTTTCGAGGATGATGGTGATAACTCCGGGACAACAATGGCGACGGTTATATCTTTTTCTCAGAAGTTTGAAAGTCTGAAATTTTGAAATAGCAAAAGTGATATGAGAAATTGCGTATCAAGGAAGATATTCCCCATTATACGCTTTATCGGGAATCCAACCGCTGCAGATTAAATGCGCATTAAATCGTATCATGTGTCCCGACTCAACGACGGCGGAAAAATCCGTTCGTTCTCGCTTAACGCCCGTCGGTGACGCCAGACGAAGACATCGGCTTAACGCCTCGTCGGGAGGCCACTGTAAGACCTCGGCTTAATGCCTCGACGGTGAAGCGGCGGCAGACTCCAGGTTAAACGCCTGTAGGTAAGTCGAGGACCTCGCTTAACGCCTCGTCGAGAGGCCACTGAAGACCTCGCTTAACGCCCGCCGGGAGGCCACTGAAGACCTCGCTTAACGCCCGCCAGTGAAGTCACCGAGACCTCGCTTAACGCCGTCGGGTGAAACCGAATAAAACCTCGACTTAACGCCTCGGCAAGAGATAGTAATACAAGACAACCTCGTGAGACGCCCGCAAACGTGGCATACGACTTCGAAACATCGACACATACCGAGTCGATCGCTCGCACACCGCCTCGGCATAAACAACCTAAAACCAATACGACCTCGCTCGCGTCTTTTGGGGGTTGTGATAGGATATGGCCCAACTACTGCACTCCAAGTATCGTGCCCAATACAGTAAAGTCGACGTCAAGCTCGGCCGGACAAGTTCGCCCAAGAAGACCCCTAAAGCCGGTGGGAACGCAGTAGGCCCGGCCATATCTAAATGAATCTGGTTCGAGAAAGGATAGATTAAGATCCTATCCTAGATCTCGAATCCTATTTAGAAGACCTCGGATTTAAGATCTAGGTCTAAATAATTGTGTATAAATAGAGGCTAGATTAGACGAAATAGATTCATTCACACTCTTTGTAGTCGCTTACACATTCAATACACGAATACTCTCTCTCTCCCCGGACGTAGATCTTATTCATAGATCGAACCACGAAATCCTTGTGTTCTTAGCATTTATTTCCTTTACGAAATTAAGATCGATCGCCACCAAATGTCACGATCCATCCATCGCTTTGAGCCCATGGACCATAAGTACTAAATATTGGGTTCTCATACTAAGGGGGTGTTTGGCTAAGCTTATTTTAAAGAGCTTATAAGATGTTTCAAGAGCTTATAAGAGGTGATGTTTCAATAACTTATAAGTTATTAAAGTGTTTAGATAATTGATGTTATAAGCTAGAGAAAGAATCGCGAGTTAGAGAGATAAAATTGACGAAAAATGAAGTTGGTAGTGTACATGTAGGAAATAACGAACTATAATAAGATTATTTTGGTAAATTCATGGTTACTTATAAGCTTATGAAAAATAAGTTGGGTTTGAGTAACTTATTTTAGGGAGTTTATAAGTTGTTGAGCTTATTTTCACAAATTATAAAATTTTTAGGAGCTTATTTTGCCAAACACTCTACAACAGTTTATAAGCTCCTAAATAGCTTATAAGTTGTTTTAAAGAGCTTATAAGCTCAGCCAAACACCATCTAAGAGGTGTTTGATAAACTTAAACTTATTTTAGAATTTACAAAATATTTCAATAGCTTATAAGATATAATATTTTATTAATTTATAAGTTATCAAAGTGTTTAGATGATTAAGCTTATAAGCCGTAGAGAATAGTGAGTTAGAGAAAGAAAATCACAATTAGAGAAAAAATTCAAAGGAAATAAAATTTGAAGGGTATTTATTGAAAATAATAAATCATAATATGGTTACTTTTATAAATTTATTATTTTTTATAAGCTTATATAAAAAAAAATTAGGACTGTTGAACTTATTTTGGAGGGAATTTATTAGCTATTGGACTTTATTTCACAACTTATAAGCTATATATTTAATTTATAAATTTATTTTATCAAACATTTTCAAAAACTTACAAAACTACTAAACAATCTATAAGCTGTTTCAAGTAGTTTGTAAACTCCTCCAAACGATCTCTCATTCTTGTACCGGGTTATCATATTTTGAATGATATCATTCTCAAATATTTTTCAATTTTTTTAAGAGTGTCGTTCTCAAATATTATTTGTATGAAAATAGGTATATTCTAGTTATTTTCTAACATTAAAGGGTATTTTTCCTGTGTTTCTTCTTTATCTTAATTAAGTGAACTCATCGTCTTTATGTCCTCGCCTAATTAAATGTAAATACAAAATAGAAACTGGTTTTCGATATAAATAAAAGTTAAGGTACAAGTATATCTAAAACAAAACGAACAGGGTCAACTTCAGAAAAGTGAAAAAAACAGCAAACCAAATAATTTATCTTCTTTTTACCGTTTCCTACTTATTATGCAGCTAGTCTGATTTAAATTTTAATATTCCGTGAATTAGACCTAAAGATAAAAAAGGAAAGGTCTGCAGCTAGTTAAGAGTTAAAACATACGAATTGAATAATTACAAATATTTAACCTAAATATACAAAGGACAAACAAAAATTTGAATAATTACAAATATTTAAGCTAAATAATTCAGTACAAAAGCAACGCGAAGAAAAAGGTGAGCCGTGTCCACAAATAGGATCAGTACCCACAAACAAAAAATTACCCAAAGTGGACCACACAGACAAAGCGTAACAATTCATTATTGGGTTCACATGCAATCAAAAACCCAAGTATACGTTTGGGTTTTTCTAGATTTGCAATATCTATGGCTTATAAGGAATATGTTTTTTTTTTTAAATGAAAAGGAAAATATGATAAAATGCAGACTTTATCATATTTATAGTTTATCATGATTGCAAAAAGGACATTATGGTCAATGAGATACTATTATAGAGATATGATTATATATACCATATGTGACAGCTCAAAGTGACTATTGAACTATATTGATTATTGAGCAAACAAACTAGAAATTTCAGTTGAGGTGGTATAAATAAAATAAGAGAAGAGTTAAAATGAGAAAACATATAAAAATCAAATTTGAATGCGACGTGATAGAATTGAAGAAATAAATTGCTAGAAACTTTATTTTACACAATTTCATGTATTTTATTATTTATACAAGCTTCAATGCATTATGAAATCACAACTTCCACACCACCCACAAAAATGAAGTTACTATTTTCTCATTATTAATTTTTTTGGACAAACACAAATACTTGCAGACATCATTGTACAAAACAAATTTATCGAACAAGAGTTTGAATGTCTTCCTTTTCTTTTCGAAATAAATGCGACCGTTATTTGAGAGACCAAGAATGAAAAATCACATTGAATCGATAATTTTCAATTGATTCGAGTAAAAATTTCAAAACCGAAGTAATTTTGATTGATTTTAGAAATGAACTTGGTTTTCACCGGACTAACAAAAACATTAATCAATACATATACTGTATTTTTATTATAATGATTACTTACATCTTTCTTGTTTGGATGTTTGGATTCTAATTTTAGATTGAATATAACTTGCCCCCTTTTTTTTGTTCCTTTATTAGATAGAACAAATTGAAGGAAGAAATGTGCATTTAGAATTCGCAATTTGATATCAGTTTAATCTTGTCGAAGCAAAGCCATTTGATCAGTTGGATCGATATTTAATTAATTTTGTTTGATGTGAATATTTAGTCTAGTTTGGAATGGTTTTTTGTTTGTTTATTAGACATATTACTTTAACTTACTGGTGATTTTATTTGAATTTCTTAATATAATACTTCGTTCGTTTTATTTAAAGTGTTTCATTTCTTTCGAGCACAAATATTAAATATTTAAAAGAAGTGTCTAAAGTAATTAAAAAGATAAAAATGAATATGATCCATATATTTTAAAGGAATAATTATTTCTTAAAATGAAACGAAATGTTTATAATTGAATAATTCAAAAAATGTAACATTTTAAATTAGATGGAGAAAAAATATATTTTATATTTAAAAAGAAAAACTAATTCTCACAAATTGTCTCAATTTCTAATGGAAATGACCGCATATTCACCACTAACAACTACATCACTGCACTATACGAGTATCCAAATCAAAAATTATTGGTAATTTTTTTTTTATTAGAAAAAAAATAATTTGAATGATGTAATAAAGGTCAATGATGTGTCCCAAGATGAAATGTTCACGGTTGGTTCCATGGTGAGGGGGGTGCAATGCACATCCCCCTCAATATTCATTGCTATAGTAATATTATTATTTTAATGAATAGTGAGAGGGGTGTGCGTTGCATCCCCACTCACCATGGAACCAACCGTGGACACAGCATATATAGATAAACATCTTGCACGAAAATCTGATAAAATTATTTTGACAAGACGAGTCTCTCACACCCACAACCAAACACGCTATGCCCATTTGTCAGAAAATAAATTATTAAAATTGGATAAACAAAATCCAAATCCCAACCCTCAGAGTGCAGTCAATATCCTCTTGCTTTGGCCCTTACCCACTTACACTTTTTTCTTCTTTCTCGTTTCTCAAGAGAAACATGCGCAGTTTCAGAAAGTTTGAAAAATCAAGCAAACAATATTTTTACCTCTCAAAATCAAATTAAAAAGTCCAACCAAATTTATTATTGGACGCCAAAAAGTAGAATATATACTAAAGAATTTAAGTTTTATTTTTGGGCTTCCTTTTTTCAGCCACCACACCAGACATCATGCTTCCAAAAGTCCTCCTTCCACCATCACATGTACAACAAAACCTGCCCTGTCTTCTTCCATAATTATTCAAATTTTTGTACATGTTGCCCACGCTTAATTATTGCACTCACGTTTAATCTAAATTTAATATACACAATTCTCGGCTATTAATGATGATGGGATCAGTTTGTTATGACTTGTGAGCTTGGTTTTAGAAGAGTTGGTGTGAATAAGTTGTCTATAATTTCCCTCAAAAAACATTAGTCGTCTATAACATCCTCTTATATACTACGGATACATAGTTCCTTGTCGGCGTTAAGTATACATATTGCTTCTTCACTAACATGACGTATATTTACGAGTTAGATCCACACGATAAAAGAATTACTTGATTGAATAAGGATGTAAGGTTGTGCAATTGTCGATTTCTGTTAAAAGTCAAATTATACTGATTGTATCGATAATCGAATTGTATTGAAATTTTTGATAGAACCGAACTGATATTGTGCCTTTTACTGAATCAAACCGATCAAAATGCAAATAGTCTAACTGTCGATTGATCAAAATATATATAGTATTTATCGTGTAACTATTTTGATTGATTTTAACCGAACTGAATCCTACTTTGGCCAAACCCCCGATCGATTGAAATAGGGTTATGTTCTTGACTTTGTAATTGAACCGAAATCGAATAACATCATAAACCGATCGAAACTCATCGATTATGTTCGGTTATGCACACCCCTATAAGGATGTATTATTCTATTGCCATTCGAATAATCAATGTTTGAAATATATTTTATAAATTTACCAAAAAAATTGTTTATGAAAATTAGCCAAAAAAAATTACTTAGATTTTGCATATAAAAAGAATAATTAAAACATTTCATAAGCAAAATTAGATAGACTTACAAAAATAAAACACAAGATACAACATAAGATCGAGCTTGGGACACTAGTTACCGATTCTACGAAAAAAAACACATGATACCACTCACATCTATGTGAAAACTAAAAGCAGATGCAGAAGTATCATTGAAGTACTCAGACAAAGATTAGGAATTATTACTAGACTCAATATTCAATATGCTTTCTAAATTCCCTAAACTAAAAACATTATAATTTACATATAAAACGCGATCCCTTACAGAAGCTCCATAATAATTAAAGATAGCCAGAATGTTAAAAGAACAAAACAAAACAAAAACCAAATAAAACAGCAGCAACCAATTCTTGATTCCACAACATTAATTAAAATTATGGTGATTTGCGAACTACATATCGGTAGGCAGCAACCTTCCGGCTACGGGAGGCCGTGTTATCAACAGAGAGCACCATTTTCCCGGCATCCCTCGCCGCGAACGAGTTATGAACCGCCGCCTCGTCCGCCGCCATCCGCCGCGGCTTCTCCACAGCGATGGTGTAGCTATCCTCCGCATTTGGTACAAACTCCGCGCTGTATTCCAGCTCCCATCCTCCCACAACTATATCCCACGTTATCGTTGCACCAGCCTTGTCAAAAATAAAATCACAACATTATTTCCGCTAAATTTTGAAATTTTTTAATTTATAATCTCAAACGTTACCTCAATGCCTTCGATTTGAATGTTCACTTTCTCACCGCCTTTGACGGTGAACTCGGAAGCGGGTTTGGGCGGGCCGGCGAGCGAATCACTGGGTCGACTCAACCCACCGTACTGAACCGGGACGTACTCGGGCCTAATAAATCTTTAGAGAAACAAACAAATTAGGGATGTGGTTCTGTCTCATCACGTCATCCTCATCCATAAATAGACGCCATCAGTAGATGCAGAAAACTCAAACATCATTAAATAATTTGCCAATCAGATTCCACAAAAGATTTTTTTATGATCTTCTGCGCAGAGCAAACTTTATGACGGAAAGTGATCGACGAAATGTCTGAAAGAAAAAATTCCGAATAAAAACTCTTACTTGTAAAGCGTCTCGGCAGCATTTCCTTCCTTGGATATCACGAACTTGCTCTTGGTTCGTTGAGTCAGAAACGGACTGAACATTGAATATAGCAAACTGAAGTACCATGGTACGTTTATAAAGATCTGCAACAACAAATTCGAATGCAGAAATCAAGAAAATGTCAATCTTGATATTATTAAAAGTGTGCTTAGATGCTGAAGAATCATCACCTTTCTGGCAACCATTTCTGGGTAATTATCTTGAAAGAGAGAGAGAATGTGATTAGAAGCAGCCCTGAGCTCTCTCTTCGGCATATCTTTAAGATCTGTAACTTGAATAATGGAATTAACGCCGCCGGGCTTGAAATGCAAGAGCTTAATCCCTCGTTCGAGAATCTGAACCCTCCACCTCAAAAACTTCTTCAATTTATCTTCATCGCCGAAAACCTTATCGTACATCTCTCTATCTTTAAAGACCCCATATGCATTATAACAAACAGGATGCCCGCATCTGTCGAAACCATGCATATACGCGACGGCGCCTTCGAGCTCCTTGAGCCCCAAATCCTCCTCCAAAACGGCGTCGGCACCGAACTCCTTGCGCCAATTCAGGCATTTCAGCAGCATGTTGAGGGCGTCCTGCACCCTGAAATCCCTAGCGCGGAGGAATTTGAGGAGAACGACGTCGGCGCGCTCGTCGGCATTGCCCAACAGTGGGATGCCCCACATGGAATCGGGGCCGTGGGCCGACACGAGTTTGTCTTTGAGCTCTTTGAGGGCTTTGCGCTCCGAGTTTTTGAGGTTGGAGATGAAGTAGGTGTCTTCTTTGAAGGACGGCGAGCGGAGCGCGGCGGCCTCCATCAGCGAAGCGACGAAGCTTTTCTTGAAGGGCTTTGGGGAGGAATCAGGTGCGTGGGTTTCATTGGTGGGCGGTGGAGATGCGGCTTCCATTTTTATTTTGAATATTTGCAGGAGAAATGGGAGGAGTTTTTGAAGGAGAGTGAGTGTGTTTGGTGATGATGAAGTAGAGGGAGTGTAAAGGAATAATATGGGGTTTTTTGAAGGTGAAATGTGAAAAATCAAAAAGCGGCTTTAGCTGAGCAGAAGCTACAGAGCTTATGGGGCCACTCAAACTCCTGACTACTCGGCGCCTTTTGAATTTTATTTGAATGATGAGGTTTTATTAGTCTCTTATTTTTTTGGGATATAAGTAATCAAATGATTAAAGGTCACTATTACACTACAGATATTTTGAAGTTCGATAAGGCTCGCTAGCCCATTGATTCTAGTAATGAGAAGGCTCAAGTCAAATTCAAAATTTTCTTAAATCGATTCCTACTATTTAAGAAGCTCATGGGTGGAATGTGAAAGTGATGCTTAGCTTACTCAAATAACTATTATACAGATTTTTATCTAAAATAGTGAAATAAAACTTAAAGAATATAGAGATACTTTTTTACGTACTAAAATTATAATCAATAGATGTCAATTATAACAAAATTATCTACTATAAATGTATTCACTACTTTATTAAAGATAAAATCAGAGACTCTGAGTCTAAAACTATCTATAAAAATATAAAAGATTTCATCACAATACTCGTGTATAGAACTGACGCACTTCTAAATTAATTAGAAGTTAAAACACTAATCTTATAAAAAAATATTACTAAAATAGACTCAGAGACAAGAACGGATCTTCAAAGTTTTCTTCAACAATGTATGTCTGATTACTACAGATCTACCTCTTTTATTTGGAGATTACAGGCCTTCAACTGCACGTCTTGGACCACATCTAGAGTTGGTAATGACAATTAACAACTCTAATCAGTTCCTGAAATATCGAAACAGATCCTGCTGACTTTTTCATCATTATCTCTATGACCTGTTCCAGTGTTTCTCGATATGTTGTCTCAGCATCCAGCTTGACATAAAATAAAATAAAAGAGACAAAATCCTAAAATAACTAACTCCATAATATGAGGAGACTCGTTCAGATTTAAGCTAACTCCAATAGAATGAATTCAGAGATAAATAATTGGACTATATAAAGAGAAGAACAAAAAATCTAAAATTCTGGAGAGCATACGTTGCAAACTCATGAGTAGAATGAATTCAATTGCACCGTCTTTTATCAAATAATGCACATGTAAATATACGAATAATTTCGGATAATTTATAGACTGAAGCAACTAGGGACGTGCATCGGTTGGTCGGTCCGACCGAGCGACCCAAAAAATGCAAACCGAAGAAAAAATCGTACACTTATATTGTTAACTAAACCGACTGCTCATTTTATCAGGACTGACCACTGACCGGTCGACTTTACATGTCAGTTTCGATCGATCGATCGACCGAAACGATTGAATGACCTAGTATATCCTTAAATCTACTCAACCATACAAATTCCAACCGATCGAATGACCAAATAGCCTAGTATATCCCTAAATATGAGTAATTAATAATATTAAAAAATTTAAAAATAAATTTACATAACACATATTCGGTCGGTCAGTTATCGATAAAGTCCAAATTTTTGAAATCGAAACCGACCAAAAAATCAATTATTTTTAAAAATTAAAACCGAACCGACCGTCGAAGTTTGAAAAAACCGACCGAAACCGATCTAAACAGTTGGTTTTCGATCGGTTTGGTCGGTCCGATCGGTTTCCGCACACCCCTATAAGCAACCAATATAAGTTGGCAACATTCATAAATTTAATCACTATTTTGGATTATAGTAACCATTATTTATAAGTATTTTGGAGATAATTTGACATACTACCTATCTACACGAAACTTCTATTATTCAATCTTAAAATTTATTGTCATTCTATCACATAACATATACAAACTCAATTTAGAAAATTCTCTTAATTAGTTATGTAGAGAATTTGTCGAAATAAATTATTGGATCACGCCACTATTTCTAAATACTTCAATATTTTTTGGTGGTTGGGGGTATATGCTTTACTTGATTGTTAAGAACATGCTTTGTTTTTTTTTACTATTTGATTGTTGTTACAAGTACTGATTTCTTCTTCTTTTCTTGCTTCATTGTCCTAATCTTTGATAGCATGGTGGCCCCTAGCCCCCCTTAGAATTATCTAATTAATCATTCAACGTACCAAAAAGCAAAACAAAGTCCTTAAAGAGGCTACCCCATCAATTTAGTTAAATCTAATTATTTACTTCTAACTAAAATATATATTTCAATAAAAAAAACCCTCAATTTATTGTAATCCAAGAATTCCGGCTACAACACAAATGATCTATTTTACATCATATTTTGTTCTTGTATTAGCACATTTTGTGTGTATGAAATTATTTATATAATTTATACGTACCGACAATTACATGCATGTTTATATGCAGGGGCACTAACACGGCCTCTAGCTAGACCATACGTTTTCTTAATGAATCGCTGACAGATCCTAGTTCACAGAACCAACAAAATGCTTAAAACTCATGAATTCAATTATAAAAATATCAAATTTGGTAGTTATAGCTAGAGTGTAGTTAATCGTAAAAGACCCAGTCATTAATCCTCGAGTCATCAACTTATAATCTTTTGAGTTAATTAAATATAGTAAATGAAAATTATAGATGTTGCTAATACTAAACCAAAATCGCACACATGAAAAATGTGAAGGGGAACTTCTAGGGATTGATCACTGAAAACAAAGCTATAATAAGCAATTGTGGCTAAGACAAAATGTTGCCTATGTTGGTTCTACTTGTCTCCATTATTCAAATTTTACCAAGTAATCTCGTTTCTTGAGGTGCTTTTTCAATAAAAATAGTACTTAGTATTTGTTTTTGATTGAACGAAGTGATGCTTTACTGTCACATATTTATATTTTATTTTCTATCAATTATGAAATTGTTACGATGGGTAATTTTTAAAGAGTGTGATCGCGTGATTTTCGAGTTTTAAAGCAGGGGAAATCGTGAAAACTCCACCAAATTATTGCCACTTTTCTTCCACTTTTGACTTGCAGCATCCGTTTTTGACTAAAAGGAAAGTTAGGAAACTCATGATTTTGAGCAATGCTTTTAGTTTTTCTGAATCAATAAGGTTTTCTTCCGGAGAACTTTAATATTATGATAATCATATATGTATGTGTTTTATTTAGATTTTATTTTTCTTAATAAACAATGTCGCAGTGACATCTTCTCTCCAGAAAACACTCCAAAACACACTCCAAACATGTTTTAAATGTTGTAGAAGTTAAGGGTTTAAGTTATATCCTAAAACTGCTTTTCACATAACGTAAAAATATTAGCTATTTGTAACTTTTAAATATAAAAACCAATAAATCACAGAGTATAATTTCATTACCTTGACAAGTCAAGATCCACACCTAATGACCTAGGTGCGCTTTAGGTAAATTCTATTATTATGCATTAACCTTCAAACAACATATAAAATTAACCATACTTCAGGAAGTAGTTAAGTTGAGTCGGATCGAATACTATCATGTTCGAGCTTAACTTGTTTATTATTAAGTTGAGCTCAAACTTTATCTAATAAATACTTTGAGGTTTTTGAGCTTAAATGACTTTTCTAAATTTAGATGAATATCTAAAATATTAAATATTTTTTTCACATATATTTACTAATAAAATAGTTAGAGATTTAACACAATCATTATTGAATATAATATAGAAATATATATTATATATAGTTAGAAAATATCTTCAAGCTACCCACTTAACGAGCTAGTTGATAAGCTATTGAACTAAGTATTGAGCTTAACTCCTTTAACTAACCAACTTCACTCAAGGAATTTAAATGAATTTTTATCGAGTCACGAGCCAAGTAGTTCCACATAGGGATGTCGACGGGCGGGTTTTACCCGAATCAGAACCAATAAATTAGTATTGGTTCTGGTTCTGGAACCGGCCCAATAAATACTAGATCCGGATCGGACCATCAAGTTATGGATCCGGATCGGGTATTACCCATTGCTAATTGGTTACCCGCTGGTCCATAAATTATACTTAGCAAGAGGACTATAAACTGTACGGACATCCAACTTGTTGAAAAGAAAATATGATATTTATTTTTATTTCCTTATTTTCCAACCAATTTTGTCGGAGTTTCCAAAACAATGAAAAGAAAATAAAAAGGATAGATGCTCTGAGCTCCAAGAAATAGTTACAGCTTAAACGCTTTTTTCACTTTAATGAAATTTTATTTCCATCATCATAATTTAGAGATATTACTTTCTTGGAGTGATCGCTCCATATAAATCTTTGTCTCAATATATTTTATTAGATCATGAGGAGTGCATTAGTAGAAGTCCTATTAGTAGACTAATCAAACCCACAATGTTAACACACAAGATGCTCAATTTTTTTAAAAAAAAAAAAAAATGATCGGTCGGACCGAACCGACAAAACGGGCGGGTCTTGACCGTCCGGGTCCAAGCGGTTCGAACCGAACCGAACCGTTATTTTAAAATTTAATGGGCTTTGAACGGTTCCGGATCGCTCCGTAAAGACCGCCCGTTGACATCCCTAGTTCCACATTAGCCCTAAGAATTTTGCTTAGAGCAACTCCAATGGGCACTTCATTGTAGTGGATTCCGCTTTTCTAGTGTGAGTGGTTTCTCCAATAGTGTCTTTAACGCCACACTTGAATCCTGAAAGTGAATAGTAGTGTCACGACCCGACTACCTAACCAGGTAATTAGGCCGTGACTCGGGGTTAAGAAGGAAATTTAACGACAACGGCTCAAACATATGTCAATGGAAGGAATGACAACAAATTTCTTTATGAATGAATCTAACATTTACGGTTCAAGAAGGTAAAATATAAAGTAGGTTTCCAAAAATGTTTTGTGAACAAGAAGGATTTATCAACAATTTAAAACATGGAATGACAATGATTCAACCGAATAATATTGAATCCAACGAAAACCATTCTGAGCATTCGAGAAATCCTTGTTCATCGAACATTGGACATGATCACATAAGCAAGTAAGGCCAGAGCTCAGCAACGAAAAATGTGGTTGAGAATTATGTGTGAAGACATAATTCTCTGGGCATCAAAACATGTGAACATCGAATGAATAACATCAACAAATTCTTAATATTATCATGAATCAAATTACTTAGAGAAGCTCCTTTGCGCAGCATTCGGTTCCAGCATTCTCTCCAGCTCAACCTGCATATTTAGAAATATATGCGGGCGTGAGTACAAAATGCACTCGGGGGTATACGCCAAAACATTTAAAACTTTGCCTTAGGGCTATAAACTGACTTGCCATAAATAAACTTATGCAGGATTTTAGTGAAATTACCGCATAGAGTTTCTCAAAACTGCTCATGCATGCTCATATCATTATATCATATGCATATGAATGTTTCATGTTTGCATGCATCTTTCTTTTCTTCCCATATCCACGTCCTTTCTTTTTATGTTGATCCGAGAGTAGGCCTCCTCAACACACTTTAACTTTACATACCCGAGTTGGTCCCGAAGGATCTCAACTTCGGTCATACCCGACGTCGGTAATTTCTTTCTTTTCTTTCTTTTCCGTGGATAGGTAGTGCATTATGCTTATGCTCATGCTCATGCTCAAAACATTGGCAAGTCAATCAACTTTTCAAATCAATGCATATCATAAAGTCTCATGTCATCTTTCATGCATAATCATATCATATCATTTGAAAATATTTAAAAACATAAGCATATTATTATAGAAAATACTTATACCCACCTGGATGTTCCTTAGAGCTAAGGAACTAATTCTCAATTTCAATTCCATTTCTTCCTTTATCCATATCTTATCCTCATAGAACGGCATAAAAGCCTATCAAAAGCCAAACAAGAACATTACTCATCTTAGTCGTCGACACGACCATATCTTCTCGATATCAAATCTAAGACACTATGGTTATCAAAACTTGGGTCATTGCATCCTCTAGCATCTTATTAACAAATAATTTCTATCGAAAATTCGACAGCGTAACGTTTATAAAACGCATCGCCAAATCAACACCAGATCAACCAAACATAGCCCAAACTCCATTAATTCATCACCATATGTCTCAATATGCATAGGAAACTCAACAACAAGCTTCAATCGTCTCATCTAAGCCAATAACCGAAAATCCCCTTAAGACGTCACTTAAGGTCTAACGTCGAAAATTCACGTGAGACGTCATCTAACACCAACGAACCTATATACATGCTCAACTATCATTAAAAATCATCATTTTATCAATAAAACATAAAGATCAAAGCTTTGGCTTTGAAAACAAATTTTCGCCGACAAACTAAAATTTTACAGTTTTTGAATACGTCGGCGGAAAAATCCGAATAAATCATTTTAGGCTTTATTCATATCATAGATTTCAAATATGAAGTCAAAATGATCAAATAAAATCAAAATTTCAACATCATAAGACTTAGGGTTTTCGGCCAATTTGGGAATTTCAACATAGTTTCGATTTCAAACGTTTTTCTTGTTCCAAACACATTTATATCAATCCAATAACATATATATGAAGACAATTCAATCATAACAATATCATAAATTCAAGATCCATGCCTCCCCTTTTTCGAAAATTTTAGGGAATTCCAAACAATAAATATATAGTCCACAAATTCAACGTTAAGCAGTACGTACACGTCGAATCTATCATAATATTCATAAATAATCAACAAAACATAATCAATCATAATCAATACATGATGACCAAAAATCTGATTTCAACATATGATCATGTTTTTAAAATTTAAAACCGTAGATGCGTTTCTCGACGAGATTATACCTCTATTCAAGACCGATCGAAAATCCAACGGCTTGGATCTTCCTATTTTTGAACCCCAAATGCTGAAAATTAATGTGTGAAAATGTGTGTGAGTGTGTGTAACCGTGAGTGAGGGAGAGAAATGAGGGAGAAATCATGTTGAAAAGTCTAAAGTATAAACTTTATATTATGTAATAAATAATTTAATTTTTCATTTTCTTATATTAGGTGATTAATCACCCCTATTCTAGAAGCCTTTTCTTTTTCTTTTCTTTTCTCATTTTGTTTAATACATAAATCATAGATTTTGATTAGAAATTAAATAAAATTATTGTAGAATAATGCATAACGTTTTTATCACAAGAAATCGACACAAATTATCCGATAAAACAACCTCTTTTGAATCTCTACTTTAAACCTCAATAATTACTCATAAATATCAAAATATACTTATTAAACATATTTTTGACCTTAAAAACCTTTTAAATATTTATCTCTTTATTCGAGCTTAATCGCAAACGCCGACGTCATAAAAACATAGATTTTGAAATTCTAAATTTTCCAAAATCAAGACTTCGTTGAGCATGTATCTATCATCTCAAGCCTATTTAAATCTAGTTCTTTTCATGTTCAACTAGATTTAAGGATCGAATCTCAGATTCTATCTCAAATCTGCCGAAATTCTATCGTCTCGACTCGAAGCTTAACGCAAAAGCTTCTAACTTAACCAACTCTTTCTTAAGGATGCAATGCCCTTCTTAACAAGCTCTTAATCATAAGCTAATCTCTGCTACAGAAATACGGGGTATTACAAGTAGCCTGCTTCTTGTAGCAGGCACTGTTCATCGCAACTTCATTTTTTCCCATTTTTGCTTTTTTTTTGGGTTTCGTTTTTCTTTTTATAAATTTGTATTTTGGTTGAATGGTAGAGTGACGATGAGAAGGAAGAAGAAGATGCAGATGAGAAGTGTAATGATTCTCTGTTGGCCCACCTATTTAAATAATGCCCAAAGCCCATTCACCTCTATTAACCCTTCACCTACTGCCGCCTCCATTCCTTCCTTGAATTAGTATAAAGGTGTGTTAATAGGTTAAGCACCTATCAAGAAAAATAGAGGCGCCGTTTTTGCTCTAGTAGTCAAACTCTATACTTTGTCTCTTGGTATTAATTCCTTTGTGGAATTCTTGATAAGGTGAAAAGTATCTTCTTTGTGGAGAGTTCTTGGAGGTTAGGGATTTGGGTGTGGGTTGTTGCTGTGTCAACGAGATTGTGATCTTCTCATTTTGGACACCGTGAAGGCGTGTTGCAACAACGGAGAAACCGCACCTGAGCCGAGTTTATTCAATCCTATCTCTATTTTTATTTTTCTTGTTTATTTGTTGCTTCTTTTCTTGTTGTGTGCAGGTGTCCAGAAAGTTGCCAGGAACGATGTTGAGTTGCTGCCGGGATCGACGGAGGTGTTGTCCGGGTGCGCGTTGACGACGACGAGGCTGTCCGGATTCACAACCGTGGTATCAGAGCCACGGTTCTTCCTCGTCGTAGTTGGTAAGTCGGGATCCTGGTCTTAGGATCGCGCTCGGGTAAAGCGGCTAAAACCTCTCAGTTTTAAAATTCTAGAAAACCGCCGATTGGCGCAAAGATAAGATCGGTTTTGTTTCGCTTACCAACGTGTCACTTGTTTTTAGTCATGTGATTAAATCGAAAATATTATTTGCCTTGAGAATATTTGCTACTCGATTTGTATTCCGCTGCATTGAGGCTTATATATTTGTTCTTTGGTTTTATTGTGTGTCGTTATGTCTTCTTTGGCAAATTATGGTTTGACACCTTTTGATGGTAAACGGATTTTGGTTTTGGCAATGAAAATGGAATGTATTTTAATTCAACAAGGTGTTTATCAAGTAATTGATGATTCTTATGATAATGAAGTTGATGAGAAAAGAAATTTCAAATGAATCGCCTTGCTTTGTCTCGCTATTATCCCGAATTTATCCGAGTGTGTTCTTAGAAAAGTAGGAAGGATGACTTACGCTAAAGATTTGTGGTCAAAACTCAAGAGTTATATATCTTGAAACGTCTTTGCCTTCTAAAATGTTTCGATTGAAAGATTCTTCCGCTTTAAACTCGACATGTCTAAAGGTGTTAATGAAAATGTGGATGAATTCACTAAGTTAGTTCAAGACATAAAATTGATGACGATAAACATATTGGTGATTATGTCTGCTTGCGCTTTTAAATGCTATTCATGATTCTTACAAAGGATGTTAAATCGCTATTAAGTATGGTAGAGATAATGTGACGCTTGACACTGTTGTGAGTGCTGATCGCTCACTTTTCTAACACGAAAAACGCGCAAGTATAAGGTAAGCAGAGTATCGTATCCACAGGGATTGCAATCCGAAAACACAGGAGCTAATTCAACAATAATTCGTCATTATCCAAGCACAGAATTTGGGTTGTGAATTTTTAGGGCTTCAGATAATTAAATCCAAAGCAAAGGTAACAACAAGAAAATAAACTAAAGCAATAAAATATCAAGGAAACAAATATTAAGAAAGACTAACCCTAGGGATGCATTAATCCTATCCACAATGATGTTTATCCTGCTTATTACTAACCATTTTAATCCGCACAAGATGGAAGATCACATATGTAGCCAACAACTTGCCATTTACAATTGTGAGCTTGATTACTAATTTTCCCTATTATCATTACGCCTCTAAAGGAAAATAAGCAACTCAAAAGGATCACAAAGAATATGCTTCCTACGAATATCCTATCTCAACTACAACTCGAGGCTTATTCAGATCATGCATTCAAGATCGATCGACAATTAATACAATTACGTAATTAACCGACAACTAGATATGCATCAAGACCGATCGTAAATCAACACATATAAATAAGCACCAAGAATCATGAATCAATGCACGGAAGGTAAATAGCGATAACAAATCACAACATATAGGATCGAATCATGCAAACCCTGGATCAAGACGAATTTTAGCTACGCATAATTAAATTACCAAAGCAATAAATAATTAAATAAAACATAAATTAAGATAGATAGATAAAACCGTAAGAATCCACGAAGAACAATTGTAGCGACTTGAATCCGGAAGAAATTCTGAATTCTCGAAAATAAAACTGAACTAAGAACACTAATAAAACTGGAATCAAAATTAAACGAAGACTGGAAGCTAGATTAAAAATCTAAACTGGAAAACAAATGCAAGAAGAATAAAATCAAAACCAAAGGAAAATTGTGTTCTGTATTGAAGTGTGCGCCGCCTCCTCATGTGTGATATATGTTCGTATATATTAAAACCTATACGCCGCGCGAGACGCCAGAAACAATCATCGCGAGCGAAGATCGCGAGAGAAACCTCCGCTGCGCGTCCAAGCTGCTTCATGCGAGTGTTGCTTGAGATGTACTTCGCGAAGGCAAGGCGCGAGCCACCCAAATAAACTGCAAATTCGGCCTTCCTCGCGACCCGCATCGCGACCAACGGTCGCGAGCTCGGCTCGCGAGGCGTGATTCCTCGCGCGACTTCGCTGTTTCGCTCCGTTCTCTCTCGTCCGGACTCAATTGCGATCCGCTTGCGCCTCACGGACTCCTATCGAGATGCTCTTTAACATAGTACACTTTGAAAATCCATCTTTTCAAATCCATTATCTCATATTCAATGTTTTTTCAAAGCAGTTTCTTCGCATGATCTCGCGGACCGGGCTAGTGATTCCTCTTTATCGTGATCCACCTTTTTGACATCAAAACCTATGATAAAATGACATAAAATACACACGGCATAATATCTTCCAAGGTAAAAATAAATATATAAAAAGATAACTCAAAAGATCACTTATCACTTAGAAACGAAATGAATATAGCCTTATAAATCATGTAAAAATGAGGCTTATCAACTCCCCCAAACTTATCCTTTTGTTTGTCCTCAAACAAATCAGAACAAAGGAGAGACGACCAACGATAGGCAAAAAGATGAACGTCAAAAGCAATAAGCCTCAGAGCAATGAGCAATAAAGATTCAAACAAATGAATCAAATCACAACCTCATTCGTTAAACTCGACACGTCATAATAACCATAAGCACAAGCCTTCTCAAACTTGAATCCTCACGACATGGATATATATATAAGAAATCTCAAACACTCAAGCGTATGAAGGAGGATGTGTATGCTCTCAAAGTTCAAAATTACATGGAATCTACCATAAGCTTGCAAATCGTCTAATTCTCCATTGCTCAAATATGTGCTTAAGAACTAAGATCAAAAAGGTCTTTATAAAAGGTTATAATGTAGGCTCTTTGGTAGGGTCGGATATATTTAGGCTAAATGACTCATAATCCCATAATGAAAAACACCATAAGTAACACAAGACATAATTCCCAAATTTTCACAATTTATTTCAATTCTTCATACCAAGAAGTCATTTTTCTTTAAGCACTCCATAATTTTCATATAAGTGATATACTCATCTCAAAGACTAGCTACTTACCCATTTATGTTCTTTTCACACACTTGTGTCATTTATTTATTCATTTATTTTTTGAACTTATATGGGTAAGCAACTATTTTTATTATTATCACTTCTCAACAATTATTCTCTTCCTTTCTTTTCTCAACCTTTCATTCAAGCAACCAAAATCACACTAACAACATAACCCAACCCACGGCTATATGAATGAATAAGGTAGGCTCAAACGGGCTCATCAAAGGATAATAACGAGTTAGTGTTTGGATAGTATATAGGCTAAGAAAAGAATGCCTAATATCATTTCAAAATTCTTAAGCACATCAATGCAACCTCGAAAAAGAACCGAGCAAGTTCTAGAGAACACATGCTATTTCAAACTATTCACACAGAAAGAAACAAGACCGAAAAGATATGACAACAAAAGCTCAAGTCTCACGGTGTTTCAAAAGTGTGATCAAGTTCTCAAAGGCTCAATACTACAACAATCATAACATGCTTCGCCTCACAAAACCAGTTGCAATAAATTTTCTAATAAAACAATTCTCATCATCGGTGCTCGTCATTCAACTCAACCCAAGATGTATACACAAAACCAAAACAAGAAAACCAAAATGTAAACAAGGGACAAAAAAAAAATACGTTGGGTTACCTCCCAACAAGTGCTTAATTTAACGTCTTTAGCTAGACCATCACTAACCTCTCAAACCGGCATTTTGGTGGCAACAGAAATCCTTCCCAACAAGTGGATCCTCCTATACTTAGCATTCACGGATGACCACCACTGACTATGGAAGTGGCCCCCCCAAACTTGAATGATACACTCGGAGTTCTATGCCGAGTCCACTTCTTCCTTCTCGCAGCTTCCTCGAGTGATCGAGTACCCTCTAAGCGCGCCGACGCGCGGCGCAAGAGATCCGTGATCGAGTAGCACTCTTCCGGCTTTCCACTGTCGTGTTGCTTGATGGCGTCATATATGGAAATCTTGAGCTCCTCATCGTTAACACGAAACGTGAGATTGTCTTCCTGCACATCAATCAACGCACGACCGGTTGCTAGAAAAGGTCTACCTAAGATTAGTGGTTGTTGTTTGAATTCGGAATATCTAAAATAACAAAGTCGGCAGGAAAACAAAATCCCGAATTCTTACCAACACGCCTTCGACGATACCTTTGGATATGTGACCGACCGATCAGCCATCATCGGTGAAATCTTCGCCGGCTTCATCTTTCCTAGGTGTAGCCGGTTGAATACGCTCAACGGCATCGATTGATGCTCGCCCCAAGTCGCACAAAACATTTGGAAAGTCCGCTCGGCGATCTCGCACTCTAACGTAAAACTACCGGATCCTTCGCTCGTGAGGGAGCTTCCTTTGCAAGACGGCACCGCATTCTTCTGATAGGTAATTTTCTCAAATTTTCCCAGCTTTCTTCTTGCTTGCAAGCGCCTTTAAGAATTTCATGTATCCCAAGATGTTTCGCAGCTCAAAGAGAGGCAAATTTATCTCAACTTTTGAAAATCTCTTTGAAACGAGCAAACTCCTCGTCATATTTCGACTGACAAGTCGACTCGAAACGAGACCGGAGGAGTGTATGTGCGACGATTTGCTTCGGGGCGCCTCATGGTCGACCTCGTCACTGGAAGGTCGCGAGGTATCTGTTGGCTGACTCCTTCTTCGCGTGCGAAGCTTGCGCGAGCTCACAGTCTCGATTTCTCGGCACCGCTCGCTCGATTGCTCGCGGGGTGGCATGCGAATACCGGGTCACTCGCGAACAAATCGCGCGCGCACACTCGATGGCTCGTGGTCGGTGCGGCGGGCGCGTGCTCGGTCCGCGAGCTGCCGAGGACAACTTTCGACTCGCCGCGGTCGGGCTCATGGTCACGAGCTCGGTCGCGAAGTTTCGCTCCAGAGTGATTTCATGCTCTTCTTCCTCGGCGTGGCTCGGGTAGGCTCATCCACTCGTCTGGATGGCGAAACACCGATTTTTGGGTTCACCTCCGTATTGCTCTGGAAAGTGGCCCGCCTTCGGTTGTGCATTCTGCGAGAAATGCTATCCGTCCGATTTGGTTCTCCATTATCTTCATGTGTTTGCCCATGGTCGCTACAATGGATTCTAACTCGTTATCCTCCGCCGAGAGTATTGATGAACGACCGCCGTGCGCCATCGACTCGATTCGTCGTCATTTGTTGGTTGCTCACAACCAACCGCCGCATCAACTCTTCTAGATTTGGCTTCTTCGGCTCTCGATCACACCATTCGCATGTGAAGCTCACGAGGTTGTTGGAAATTATCGGGTTGGCGTGATGAGAAATTTGGATGATTCCTATTGTTCAATCAGACACCGATTTCCCAAGATTCCTCCGATTGATGTGGTCGACGTTCTCGTCTCAATCGACTCTTCAAAAGAGTGAACTTCTTCATGAGATTGTCATATTTTGAATCACTCAACAAGCAATGCTTTGAACACCGGTGTTCTCTCCGTTGGCCATTGATAGTCGTTGGCGACCATCTCTTTTAAAATACGGCTCGCCTCGCCTACTTGTCGGTTCAATAAACAGCCCCGCCGACGATCTACCATGCTCCTCGCCCCGCCATGTCACCCACCGAGAACTGTGTGATCCGTTGCTCTCGAGAACCCATGTTGTGGACATCGCCTCAATAGACCTCGAATCTCTCCCATGCCTCGAATAGCGATTCGTCGTGGTTTTGGCAAAATGAGAGATTTCGCGATGATCTTCTGCGCTTTCACGGCGGAAAGTATTTCGAAAGAAACTTCGCAAAGTTTCCCCAAGTGTCGATGCCGTTCGTCCAAACTTCAACCAATCTTTCGCTGGTCACAGCAGAGAAACCCAACATGCGCATCCGGATCGTGTCTTGTGGCACCCCATTCGCTTGATGGTGTCACAAATATCGAGAAAAGTCTCGAGATGCGCATTCGGTCTTCCGTGACTCCTCCCCAAACCGCTTCTCCTCGGACCATACCGATCGGGGCGGTTTTAGCTCAAAATTATTTGCATCTACGCATGGGGGCCAATCGCCTCCTTGAACTGCTCGGTGGGAGGTCGGTACATGTGATTCAGAGGTCTTTCCTCCGGAGCAGGACAATGATTCCATATTCGCCATCCGACGCATCTCGCAAAGTCGGCTAGCATGCGTGCTGCTTGCTCGGGAGGAATGCCCCTGCTCGTGGATTGGCCGCCATTGCAGCCTCGCCTTCTCTCGTCCTCTTCTCCTTTGAGAGCTTTCGATCTCGGGATCTAATAATACTTGTGAGGTCCCTGAGATCTTGTACGCATAAACTACCTGAGAAAAGAGAGAATTTAGCACTGACAAAAATAAATAATAAAATATATAACTTGAATTAATAAATCCAAATCGTCAAATTATTCCTATGTAATCTTAACAATCCCCGGCAACGGCGCCAAAATTTGATCGCTCCCTTTTTCACACGTAAAAGGTGTATATAGAAGGTAAGCAGAGTATCGTATCCACAGGGATTACAATCCGAAAACACAGGAGCTAATTCAACAATAATTCGTCATTATCCAAGCACGTAATTTGGGTTGTGAATTTTAGGGCTTCGATAATTAAATCCAAAGCAAAGGTAACAACAAGAAAATAAACTAAAGCAATAAAATATCAAGGAAACAAATATCAAGAAAGACTAACCCTAGGGATGCATTAATCCTATCCACAATGATGTTTATCCCGCTTATTACTAACCATTTTAATCCGCATAAGATGGAAGATCACATATGTAGCCAACAACTTCGCCACGACAATTATGACAGCTTGATTACTAATTTTCCCTATTATCATACGCCTAGAGGAAAATAAGCAACTCCAAAAGGATCACAAAGAATATGCTTCCTACGAATATCCTATCTCACCACAACTCGAGCGCTTATTCGTATCATGCATTCAAGATCGATTGACAATTAATACAATTACGTAATTAACCGACAACTAGATATGCATCAAGATTGATCAAATCAACACATATAAATAAGCACCAAGAATCATGAATCAATGCCTCGAATGTAAATAGTGATAACAAATCACAACATATAGGATCGAATCATGCAAACCCTAGGATCAAGACGAATTTTAGCTACGATAATTAAATTACCAAAGCAATAAATAATTAAATAAAACATAAATTAAGATAGATGGATAAAACCGTAAGAATCCACGAAGAACAATTGTAGCGACTTGAATCCGGAAGAAATTCTGAATTCTCGAAAATAAAACCGAACTAAGAACACTAATAAACTGAATCAAAATTAAACGAAGATCGAAGCTAGATTAAAATCTAAACTGAAAACAAATGCAAGAAGAATAAAATCAAAACCAAAGGAAAATTGTGTTCTGTATTGAAGTGTGCGCCGCCTCCTCATGTGTGATATATGTTCGTATATATTAAAACCTATACGCCTCGCCTCGCGAGACGCTTTCGCAAACAATCATCGCGAGCGAAGATCGCGAGAGAAACCTCCGTGCGCGCGTCCAAGCTGCTTCGCGAGTGTTGCTTGAGATGTACTTCCGCGAAGGCAAGTCGCGAGCCACCCAAATAAACTGCAAATTCGGCCTTCCTCGCGACCTGGCATCGCGACCAACGGTCGCGAGCTCGGCTCGCGAGGCGTGATTCCCTGCGCGCGCGACTTCGCCGTTTCGCTCCGTTCTCTCTCGTCCGGACTCCGAATTGCGATCCGTTTGCGTCTACGGACTCCTATAGAGATGCTCTTTAACATAGTACACTTTGCAAATCCATATTTTTCAAATCCATTATCTCATATTCAATGTTGTTTTCAAACAGTTCTTCTTCGCATGATCTCGCGACTGGGCTAGTGATTCCTCTTTATCGTGATCCACCTTTTTGACATCAAAACCTATGCTAAAATGACATGAAATAAACACGGCATAATATCTTCCAAGGTAAACATAAATATATAAAAAGATAACTCAAAAGATCACTTATCACTTAGAAACGAAACGAATATAGCCTTATAAATCATGTAAAAATGAGGCTTATCAAGTGCTTTGAAAAATAAGGAATTAGATTAAAAACTTGATAACGGTGCACAAGAGCTGGATAAAGTTATGCATGCTAGGGGTGGAAAAATGTTTCATGATAAGGGGAAGTCAAAACTTAGATTTAAACCTAGGAAGTGCTATGGTTGTGGTGAAACGGGTCACTATATCAAGGATTGTCCTAAGAAAAATCAACATGTTGATCAGGCTAATGTGGTTACTAATGAAGAAACCACGTGTGATTTGTTCTAAGGTGGAGCTATGTGGTTGAGCTTTAAGTTTAGGGTGCATGAGTTTAGGAGTTTGTTTCCTTGTGTGTCTCTATTGTTGCTCTCTTTGATGTGGAGCTTCGTCCCTTACTTTATGCTCGTTTTTCCTTGTTCTTTGTGAACATACCTTTGTGGTTCATTCTATGTGGCTTTGTGGTTTGGTGGCTTGGTGCCAGCTTCGTATCTTCGTGATGGCTTAGTGACTTTGTGATATGCTTTGTGTTTTATGATCTGTGTGATCTTTGCTAGCTTAGTGATAGCAATATTTGTGATATACCGTCTGTGTGATGGTTGTGATGATCTTTGTGATCTTCTGTAGCTTTGTGCATGTTATCTTTGTGATTGCTTTGTGGTCAACTAACTTTGTGTTAGTTAGCTTTGTGTGATTTCTTTGTGAGCTTCTAATTGTGTATTAGTTGCATTTATGCTTTGTGATGTTTCTTTGTGAGTTTCTAATTGTGTATTAGTTGCCTTCATACTTTGTGATTGCTTTGTGAGCTTCTAACTGTGTGTTAGATATCTTTGTGCTTTGTGGTATTTTTTTCTGTGTGTCTTTTTTGCAGGTATGAACACGGTTGATTTACCCTTGATTGATCTTTGTGATCATGTATGGACTATGTGTCTATACGTCTTGTTCCTTGCTCTGTCTGTGTGATTTTGCAGGGAACACTCGACGAGGATGATTGTGCGGTTTGTTCTCCGATGCACACAAAGAACACTGGTTGGGCCAAAGGTGGAGATTGTAATGATTCTCTATTGGCCCACCTATTTAAATAATGCCCAAAGCCCATTCACCTCTATTAACCCTTCACCTACTGCCGCCTCCATTCCTTCCTTGAATTAGTATAAAGGTGTGTTAATAGGTTAAGCACCTATCAAGAAAAATAGAGGTGCCGTTTTTGCTCTAGTGGTCAGACTATATACTTTGTCTCTTGGTATTAATTCCTTTGTGGAATTCTTGATAAGGTGAAAAGGATCTTCTTTGTGGAGAGTTCTTGGAGGTTAGGGATTTGGGTGTGGGTTGTTGCTGTGTCAACGAGATTGTGATCTTCTTCTTTTGGACACCGTGAAGGCGTGTTGCAACAACGGAGAAACCGCACCTGAGCCGAGTTTATTCAATCATATCTCTATTTTTCTTTTTCTTGTTTCTTTGTTGCTTCTTTTCTTGTTGTGTGCAGGTGTCCAGAAAGTTGCTAGGAACGACGTTGAGTTGCTGCCGGGATCGACGGAGGTGTTGTCCGAGTGCGCGTTGACGACGACGAGGCTGTCCGGATTCACAACAAGAAGGAAGAAGAAAAAACATGGGCGAAGAAGAAGAAGCGACGCTCTTGATGAATTAAAATTGAGAATTCTTCTTTTTAGGTTTTTATTTTGTTTATAAACTCAATCAAAGCCCATGGTATTATTATTTTGTTTGGGCTATTAATTTAATTTAATTTATTCCAAGCCCATAATTTAAATCATGTTTATTATAATTAAAAATTATAAGGCATACATATAATTAAATATAACTATATATGATATTGTTATAATTACATTCAAAATTAATTCAATAATAGAAAGAATAAAAGTATAATATTTCATTATAAAGTTAAATATAAAGTTAACTATTAGAGCATCCCCAAGAGGGAGATGCTCTAAGTAGGGGTGATGATCGGTTAGTGGGGTATCGATTATACCTGGAATCGAACCGATAATCGTTGGTTAACGAGTAATCGATACCCGAAATTTGGGGGTTCAATTCGATTCCGGTTAGTTCATAGAAATTTTCGGTTATCGGTTATACCCGATTAACCAACGGGTATAACCGATTAACCGAGATTAATATTAAAATACATATATATTTGAATTCATATTTTAAAATTAAGGTATTGTTTTAACTTTATTTAAGAGTTCTTATGTGTATTTTAAGACTCATATTTGTTCTTATTAAATTTTAATTTTAGTTGTGTATTTCGATTTCCCACTTAAAATATGGTAATGATTAAGTGAATGCAATTTCCCTTAAAAAAAGATTAAGTGAATGCAATAGAACTCTATCTAATTCAAGTTTAGACTGATATCAAAGTCTATTATAAAACATATAACAGTTTCAATTAAAATAATATACCTTGATTATCAATTTTAGACATGTCTATTACTCTATTCGTCCCACTAAAGATGGTTTGTATTCATTTTTGGATTGTCCTACCCAAGATGACCTGTTTCATTTTTAGGAAATAATTATATCTTCAAAAGTTGTAGGACCTACCTATTTTTTTATCACTTTAATTACTTTATCCCGTCTCCTAAATAACCGTGCCGAAAAGAAATGGACCGTCTTGGGTGGGGCGGATGGAATATAAATCACTTTAAATAGCGATAGTTAAAAAAACGAGTTAATTAAGGATACCCGAGAACCGAACTGACTAACTAAATTAATCGATTGATGTTGATATCAGTTATTTCTTTTGTTCCAATTCGGTTTTGGTTAACCAAAAATTTGACTTCGATTAATCGAAACCGAATCGGTTATCACCCCAAGCTCTAATGATGCATTTCTAAAATGACAAAAACTTGGGTGAACTCCACCTTACCGTGAGCTCACCATTGTTTTTTGTTAAAATAATTATATATTTATTATGGTGAGTAAGGATAATTATATTTTGTTAATTTATAATCATGGTTTATTAATTCATAATTGAGGTTTATTAATTCATAATTAGAATTTATTAATTCACAATTATGGTTTATTAATTGAAAGTTAAGGTTTATTAATTCACAATTAGGGTTTATTATTCAAAATTAGGGTTTATTATTCAAAATTAGGGTTTATTATTTCAAATTAGGTTTTATTAATTCAAAAATAGGATTTATTATTTAAAATTAGGGTTTATTAATTCCAAATAAGGTTTATTAATTCAAAATTAGGGTTTATTAATACGTAATTAGGATTTATTAATTCAAAATTAAGGTTTATTATTCAAATTTAGGATTTATTAATTCACGATTATGATTTATTAATTCAAAATTAAGATATATTAGTTTAAAATTAGTATTTATTAATTTACAATTAAAATTTATTAAATTAATTAATTAGAATTAATTTAATTAATTAAAGGTGGTCTCACTGTGCGCGCCCACAGGAGACCACCCCTTCTAAAATATACCATGGGAGGGGGAGTTTGTAAGGAGGAGAGAGGGGAGGTAGTATTACCTCTCAATAAGTATGAATTTATTATTATTATTATTATTATTATTATTATTATTATTATTATTATTATTATATGCACTTTGCTTACATGTGTTTCTCTTTTTTCTTCTTTCTTTTTATTCTCTTTATATTTTTCTATTCTTTTCCTTATATTAATAATTTTAATATCTATATTATTTGTCAATTTTATATTATATAATATTTATAATGATTAATTTATTTTATATTAATGGAAACTAACTATTAAATTAATTTAAATCAAAATAATAAATGTTAAATTTAAATAAAATATGAATAAATATTGAGTGAGTTGAAAGTGAATAGAAAATGATGTATATAGGTGTGTGTGTGTGTTGGCCTAGTGGTAGAGTGGTTAACGCTTTGGCGCCAAAGGTCCCTCGCTTCGAGTCCACCGTGACGCATCCTTTAAAATTTCTGCATAAATTGACCAAAAAAAGAAAATGATGTATATAATGATATCAGGAAAAATCTGAGTTTGATGAGGAATTGTTGGAGGTGAAAAATGAGGAGGAGATTATCATGATATATTTGCGATGATATCAGCAAAAACTTTGAGTTGAAGAGGTCTTATTGGAGATACTCTTAGAGATGAATTTATGATTACTCTATATTTTACTCTATAATAGTGTAAAATCAACTCTACAATAGAGTTTACCATTGGAGATGCTCTTGATAGTTTCGACCAAGAAAATACCGTTCTGTATAGGTGGGATTGTACAATGATATGAACATTGAAAAACTTTATCTGGGCTCATGACGCTTGGTTACTTAGCTAGCCCATTTTTATTTTCTCATTGAATTTAATAAAGGCCCATTTATCAGCCCGTCATGAGCCTATCTTATTAAGTATTGGACCAAGCCCATTTCAGTTTTGAAGAATATAGCAAGTATCAAAAAGAGAACTCATGCATGAATAGTTATTACTTATTAGCCAAGTTTACCATATACTAATAACTACTGCCACTGCACTAATATAGATATTTCATCTTTAGTAAAGAAAGTATATATAATTTCTCCAAATAACTTAAATATTTCAAAAATTTATTATTTCTCTAAGATTTTATATTATTCTACCAACAAATGTAATATGCGGCAGAGTTGTCACCAGTCTATTATTGACTGTCCAAATTTAGTTATCAACTAGTCTCTTCCTAATTTGATCAGAATAATAAAGATTAAATGCCACTTTTGCAGTAACTAATACTAGCTCCGCGCAGGGTGCAAATCAATGAACTTTCCTTGGGTGATGGCCATTTCATCTAAGAACCTTCCAGAACTGCATCAATAACTTTTTGTTTATGTACTGATTGTTTGTTTTAGAAATTTCCACAAATTTTCTCGATCAACATCTCTTCCAAAATGTAGCAAATTGCAGTCATTGCCTAGAATTATAATCTCCAACGTTTCACAACTTTCAGAAACTTGTTATCAAAATCCAATGACGGACCATCGATGGTAGATTTTTGTCCAAACACCTTTTTTAGTGGAAAGAGAACCCACATCGAATAACGAAACACACACACACACACTCCATTTCGCGCTACTCTCTCGACAGTAGCGTTTGGGCGGTACACTTCGCAATAGCTTAATTCAAAGCTACGGCACTCTACATTTTCGCCTTTTTTGCATGCCATACATACTGACTCTCTCTCTCTCGCGCGCGCACACCCACACTCACCCCGAGCGGAACATAAAGAAAACCAATGTATGTATCGATTTAGTATATTGTGGACTAATTGATTGTTAAGTTTGCTTTTCGAAAATTTTGGGTTTTTCCGATTCTTTTGTTTCTTATCGTTATTTTTGTTTCAAAATGGGGTTGTCTTATACTGTCATGCTGATTTGTCATTGTTTTCGAAAGAGAGGGTGTTCAGAACTCGGGATGAGTAGGTTCCTATTAGTATGCGATATTTTGATATTTTTGAGGAATCTAGTTTTACTTCCAATAAGCATTGCTCGAGAATCCAAAACTGATAATGTTGGATAAACTGACAGTGCGGAATGCCAATCTTCGATTAACTGGAAGGTGTTACTTGTTGGTTTCTACTAATTAGTAAGCTTGTAGCGGATTGTATGATTGCTAAGGATTTAATGAGTACCACAAAATACCATTTGCTCTCTGAGAATAGCCAAAGTTGTTTTTTGCTCATCCTGTGGCGCTCTTGAAGGGCCATATTGTTTTTTTTAAGGATTAGGATTTTACATATAATCTTTATGATTACAAAATGTACTTACAGTTTCTGGTGAAGGTTTTGATAGTGTTGGGTAATGCTTTTTTCGTTTAATTAGCATGGTCTATGATATTGTGATATCTTCTGTTCATTGGAGTTTGATTTTATAACAGGCTCAGGTTGGGATGATGGAACTTCTTTCTTTGTCAACTTAATGTATTAATCTAGCATACTGTCGGATGATCAGCTATATAGTTTTTAGAATATAACAGCAGGAAGATCTGTGAGGGCTAGGATTTTTCCCATTAAATTGAGGGAGAATGACATTGACTTCGAGTAGAATACAGAACTAGTAAGTGGTTCACAGATTCCAAAAATCCTGTTAGATAAAAAGAGATTAGAACAATAGGTTATATGCCTTCTTGAGTTATTTTAGTTGATGATTGGGTGATTTATCTATTGATGTTCGGAATGAGAGTTATACCTGTTTGGTTCTTGTTTTTCTCTCACTACCTGCATTGCATGTATATGACTATCCGCCAGATTAATCCCATTCCCATATTTTAATTATTAGAAACTTTTAGCTGACAGTAAGCTATTTGCATCAAAATTATCAGGGCCTTCGCTAGTTTTTTCAGTCAGTTTTAACCATGCCTTTCCTTTAGCATTCTTGTCTATTCATTCTACTAAAGTTTTACAGCATCCAATAAGCATTCATGTATTGAGTTTAAGACTTATAGATGCTATTAGACTTCCATTTGTAGTTCCAATAATTTACCACCAATATTCCTGCTGTATGCATATTGATTTATTGATTTTCAATCTTCACTCTTACTATAGATCACTTTGAAGGATTTAACATTTTTCAATTTCAGCTGGAGTTTTGATATTCGTCATATTGCTTTCATAAGATTGCCTTAGCAGAATGGGAGATGGGAGGAACAGACAGACTTTTTTTCCTAAGGAAAATTTTCGGATGGCATCTAGTGCAAAATGGGCAAGAAACTTGAGCAAGAACCAGCTTGGAGGCGTCATATTCGGTTGCACAAGACAAACAAAGGAAGAGTGTCACGCCAAACAACTCTTCGGTTAGTCTTTTAATTAGTACTCTCTATTTCTTCAGAGAGTCCTTTCATGAACACCATTTCTGTGAATCATCGTACAGTCTTTAATTTGCCAAATACAGACATACTTGGACACTATAACTTCATGATAAAGTTGTTGTCTATCCTGACACTCATCCCTGTTTCCGTGGTTGATAGGCCTGCCAGCAAAGCACTTTTCGTATGTAAAGAACATTGAGCCAGGTTTACCCCTGTTTCTATTCATCTACGATGAGAGAAAGCTTCATGGTATCTATGAAGCTGCTAGCTCAGGGAAAATGAATATTGATCCATATGCTTGGACAATAGATGGTTCAGACAGAACAAAGTATCCAGCTCAGGTATTATATGGGAACCTGGTCAAATCTCATTGCTTACCATATTTTTAATATGTTTACCATGATTTCCTCTTCTGAGTAAGGCAAAGTACGTACCCTTTTCTGTTTTTGGATCTAGGTTCAAATACGCCTCCGCTTGCAGTGCCAAGCCCTTAGCGAATATCAGTTCAAGCTATCCATTATTGACAACTATTACGATCAAAGTTATTTCCGGTTTGAGTTGGATCATGCTCAGACAAGCAGGTTGATGTCCCAATTCTCCTCTTTAGCAGTTGCTTCTAGGATCCCTATACAAAAAAATCCCCCAATTTTGACTGCAAAGCAGAGGTCCTCGACCAACAAGATAAATGAAAGTGGAGCTTCTGCCCCACCGGCTTTGACGGATAGTTTTTCCAACTACGATGATTCTGTTTCTACATCGACCACTTCAGATGGTTCCCTCTGTCTTAATGGGAACAATCAACTGATGGAGGTAGCTAACCAAGTGAAACAATTTGATGAAAAGGATCTTATCTACATGAAATTAAAGGAATTGGCTCTCAGAAGTAAACTCATAGATGCTAATACGATAGCTGGTGGGGTAGAAAAGTCATCCACAAGTGATGATGACTTGCAGTTCGAAACCCACGATGATGACCAGGTGAATTTGGGGAAGAGGGACAGTGGAAGTTCTTCTGATCAATTTGATTATCCTGCTCTTGTTGAGAAGGTATTCAGTAGCCTTGCATTGCATGAACACAAAGAGCTAGTCGGTTAATGAGTTACTATTTTTGTTGTATGCTTGTTGACTCCACTCATGATAGACTTGACCTGCCTTGAAGTTTGATGGATTGAGCTACATATAGCGTAAATATAGCGATTGCTTATTTTTGAATTCCAATTAAATGTGTGATATCTGCATTATCAACTTGCTCCCTTAGACCAGTCATCTGACCAAATCAGTAGTTGATATAGAAGTAAGTATTCCTATGCATTCTGTGTTCCTATGCATTCTGTGTTCCTGAACTACATTAGGGATATATACCCTTAATATCCAATACCATCTTCTTCCTGTATTGCAAATATAATTATCTGTAAATGCTAGCTAACCCCCTACAAATATAGCCAACTATATCTGATTTACACTTGGCTTCGATATTTGAGACAATGAAAAGTTATCATTAGTTTTTGTGGAGAGCATTGGCAGCTAGACTATTTTCTGTGCCTCTGGGAGCATTATGCAATGAATGAAAATTGATCCCACTATTTTTCTAAGAAATTTCCACAAACACTACCGTGCACTCATGATGATCTGATATCTTTATTTGTGCTTATAGTTTTGCTGAGAACTTTCCCGATCCATATGATGGTCAGATAAGACTCAAGTATTAGTCATGTATTAACTTTGAAATAGATATTAAAATGATTTTATTCTCAGTTCCAATTTGAACTTTGACGCTAACTTAACTTTGGTCTTGAAATTGAAATTAAATTTTAGCTCTGTTGAAAGGAATATGCATCTTACTTGGATGTTGCATGTTAGGGTTTAACCAAGCGGTCCAAGCCAAGCATTCATGTTCTATATTTTAAAGCAAGTTCTTTTTAGGGGATTTTAGAGCAAGTTCTTATGTCTTTTGATTACATTTTGTGTCTCTTTTCACCCCACCTTATTTATAATGCATTATACATAGCTGACACTCATATCGATGTCCAATGCAGCTGTACATGGAAAAAGAAGAGCTAAAGACCTTTAAGCAAGAACAAATTATAATGACAGAGAGTTTGGCAATGAAGCTGGTAATGTTTTTCTTTTCTGTAACATTGTTTCTTGAAATGTTTGGTCTGTTTTTAACTTTGAGCCTTTCATATTTGGCTATGGTTGCAGTACAATGTGAAAATGAAAATGTTTTGGGTTCTGGTGTGACTGTCCATGTTGTGAATCTTATTCTTGTAAATGCAGAGCCATCGTATAGTATTCCACTGTTTACAGAGGACCAAAATGATTCTGTTAAGTGAGTGGACACAAGTTAATCTAGTCTGTCTAGTTTGTTTATAAATTGATTAAAGTTGAAGGTAAATGCTTAAATGAAAGGTGTCTAGTCACGGAACTCTGACATGTGTGCAGATTTGGATTTGATTTGGTCAATGAGTCAGGGAAAATTTTGGTCTGGTTGGTATACGTTAGTGAAGTCTGGTTGGTATATACTTTAGTAGTATACTTCCATTTTTCCCTGAACAGAGTATAATAATGTCGCAATGCAAATTTTTCCCATCGCAAATATGTAAATAGATTTATATTTACAAATAACACAATAGAGCTAACAAGATATGAGCTTAAAACTGTAGAAGGATAAGGACAGGAAAAAGAGTGATGAAGTATGTTAGATAAAGATAAGTAGATATCCTTATGTTACCTGCCAGAACTTTAAAGGGGAAAAAGCACACATAAATGGAAATATGTGACTGCTAAAAGGACGTTACATTGTACAGAGCTACAAGTCCTTGTTTTGCACTACATGGCCTGCTCTGCACCGTTTAGTAGTATTACTGATGAAATGTAAAACTTCATTTTTCGTAATGACTCTAATGGGTCTTCTATGAACAGGAATATTATATAATGTTCTACAACCAGTTTTGATTAGTGTGACAATTCTCAAATTCTGGGCAGCCGAATCTTGTAGAAACTATAATGATATTTTTTTTAAAAACTTTTGACACCTCTGAACCTTTTGTTTCATTGCATGGCAAACAACACATTGCGTTTTACTCCAAATCAATGAAGATGAAAGGCTTTGCTGCTTTTTGTTTAAGAATAGGCTTTGTGCTTCCTCTTGTTGGTCTTTATTGGTCATATATTCCCAAACTTCAATTCTTCATACTTTTCAGGTTGAGGCAGAGCAAGAAATTATTCGATTAGAAAATAGATGCTTGGCACTGGAGTACATTTCTGATGTTTTTGAGCAACCTGTGGATGCCCAAACTTTGATGGAGTCACCTGATGAATATCACTTGAATACTAACGACTCAATATTGATAGTGGGTGGATATGATGGTGTTTCTTGGTCATCAGCATTTCAGTCCTTCTTACCTTCAGAAGATATCTTAAGATCTCTTAAGCCTATGTCTTCTGCTCGATGGAATGCCCCAATCGTGACGTTCAATGGAGAAATCTATGTATTTGGTGGCGGAAGTGGTTCTAAGTGGTGTGATACAGGTACCGCTCGAACCTGCCTGCCTGCCTCCTCTCTCTTTCTCTCCCTCCCTCCTGCGTCTCTCTTATTGACATGTGCACTCTCTTTATCTGCAGTTGAGTCTTATAACATTTTAAACAATGAGTGGACCCTGCGTCCTTCCCTGACCAAAGCAAAAGGTAGCTTAGCTGGTGCGGCATTAAATAATAAAATATTTGCAATGGGTGGAGGAAATGGGGTTGAATTCTTCTCAGATGTAGAAATGCTCGATCCATTAGTTGGGAGGTGGATTCCTTCACGCTCAATGCTCCAAAAGGTTTTATTCTATTCTTTGACACTGGACAGTATTTGTTGAGTAAGGCAGATGCTATATACACAAAGCTTTTACAATTGATAAAAGTATCTGTGAAGAGCAGCAGTTTTGTCTTGCCACTTCCATCTTCTGCAGTTTCACTAATTCTTGTGATATCCCGTCAAGAAAAATAATACATACCAAAACTCTAAACATGCTATGGTGACATAGTCTGCAACATGGTTCCTTGATAGAGTATGATGATCTTTGTTTATTATGCTCAATTACAACGGCACCTAGTCAATGTGGTTGATTCTATGATATTGAATTCGGCCAATTTGATTAGGGCATTTAAAACCATGCATAAAGAGATATTATTTTCTCAATATTCTGCCTCTCATATTTTCTACAGCGATATGCTCTTGCTGCTGTGGAGCTGAATGGTGCACTCTATGCTGTTGGGGGATACGACGGACATGAATATTTGAAGTAAGTCATGAACCTCTTCGTAACTGATCTTTCTTTTTTGCACTTCATCGTCTTAAGCAAATTTATTTGAATGTGTGGTATCTAGGTCTGCTGAAAGTTTTGACCCCAGGAAAATTCGTGGACTAGGATTGCGAGTATGGAAGCAAAAAGAGGCCTCCACTCACTTGTTACAATGAATGAAAAGATGTATGTTCTCCTCATGTACACTCACTTGTTACAATGAATGAAAAGATGTATGTTGTCCTCATGTACTTCCTTCATACTTGTTTCTAGTCGGGCACTTGAGTTTTCTTATTTAAAATTCAGCCGGCTATAATCTTGAGCTAAGATGGTATATCGTGTTGCAGATACGCACTTGGTGGTTTTGATGGAACGGCAATGACGCCCAGTGTTGAGATTTATGATCCTCGACGTGGATTGTGGATGATGGGGGAACCCATGAAGCAAGGCAGAGGCTACTTCGCTGCTGGTGTTCTTCGTGAATCTATTTACGTTATTGGAGGAATTAAAACTGATGAGCAAATCGTTGAAACGGTACACATCTAATCTGATTGTTTAACAGTGCTCTCTCTCTCAACTTTCTTTTTCTGATGCAATGCCTACATTTAATATGCTTATTTAACAGTGCTCTCTCTCTTAACTTGCCTTTTTGATGCAATGCCAGGTTGAGTGTTGCAAGGAAGGTGCAGGATGGGAAGCAACAAACTTGAGGGCTGTAGGAAAGAGATGCTTTGCCTCAGCCATTGTTTTAGAAGGGAAATGAAGCCATCTACAAAATATTACCATGATATAATTTTGAAAATGTCCGATTTCGAAGAAATGGATAATTTTGCATATAAAAACTATGAATGAATTTTAGTTGCTTGGTTTCAGGAATATAATGCTTTTCATAATTCGTGAATATGGGCATAAATGAGACCTACACCTTTATGAAACCTGATAACAAATTTTTAGCATGTATTCCCTCTATCATATTAGATTTGACATGTATTTTTTTTAGGGATTTTTCATTATACTTGGTCTATTTCCACTTTTAGCTCATACTGTATACATAAAATTAAGTGAATTATACTGATTTACAAATAAAATACTAACTCTTAAATAATAGTATCGAAAAAAATAAACAAAGTCCTTACGAATGGAGTATAATTTAATAATTTATGAGCATGAGTTTTGCCTTTTCTTTTTCTTTGAAATTAAATACACCTAGACACTAATATTTCTAAACGATTCAAACTCCAAATTATTAGTTGAAACTTGAAGGGAAAAGTGTTTTACTATCTAAATTGTGTTTTATTAATATGTCTTCTTAAAAACAAATGAAATTATCCTCTAAAAAATGGAAATCGGCAGAAAATAAATTTAGAAATAGAAACGGTTATGACTTGTTAACATGTGAATGATACTTACAAATTGTAAAAAGTGTCTATTTGACGGTACAACTGCTATAAAAAGTAAAAGTTTGAAGGTTCAACGCAATATAAAATGAAAATTTGAGCTCACAATCAAAACTACGAGTAGACATAGTTTCAAATTTAATTATCAGAAAATCCGTCATACAAGACTTTCTTATTACATGAAAAAAATAAAAAGATCCTAATACGTAGTTGAATTGGTTGATAGGTCATCTATTAATTATGTTGAAGTTTGTTGAATTCTGAAACGAGTCTCTTTATTTTATGGAATTAAGTTATTTTAGGGTTTTGTCATTTTATTACTTTGGTGTGTGCAAGATACGGATATCAAATTGGATGTTGAAGTAACATACCGAGGAATACTGGAATTACGTCATAGAGATAAAGATGAAGGAGTCAGCTGGATCTGTTCCTGTATTTTAGGAACCAGTTGGAGTTGCTAACTCCCAAGACCACCTCAATCCTTGTGGATCAAGACGTGATCCAAGACATGCAACTGAAGGCTTTTTATTTTCTATATAAGAGAAGCAGATCTGCAGCAGTCAGATACGTATTCTTGAAGAAAACATTGAAGAGTTGTTCATGTCTCTGAATCTGTTTTATTAACATTTTCGATAATATCAGTTTTTTAACTTCTAATTGTTTTAGAGGTGTGTCAGTTCTATATACGAGTGCTATGAAGATTTTTTTTTGTATTTTATAGATAGTTTTTGATTCAGAGTGTCCGACTTTATTCTTGATAAAGTAGCATGTTTTTGTAATATTCATTGTACACTTATAATTAATAATTGTTGGAAATCTGTGCGTATATATATATATATATTATATATATGGTCAAGTTGCCAGGAAGCTACTTTGACCAAGATTTTGAGTGACGTAACATTTAATTTTGTGAAATTAAATGGCATAGGATCGATCTACGCTTTGAGTAGATGATCGTGGTGTATTCACATTCTCAAACCGATTTCCGGTGAGTGAGAAATAGTGGATCAAAGTTGGTCACTTAAACATGGAGTTTTGTGCTTAAGGATAAGCATGGATTAATTAATCCTTATCCCACATTGATTAATGTACCTTCATTAATTGTCTATATAAGTGGTTCATTGAACACTTAGTATAATTATGTGCACAAGTGATGGGTCGGAAAGCCCACGCCACACATGCCGCCGCCCCGCCCGCCGCCCGCCTGCCCGGTGCGGCGCCCGCGCCGCGCCAGCGCCCGCGCCGTGCCGCCCGGCCCGGCCCGGCCCGGCCGGCCCGGCCCGGTCCGTGGTCCGTGGTCCGTGGTCCGTGGTCCGTGGATCGTGGATCTTGGATCTTGGTCTTTGGGTGGTCTTTGGGGTCGTTCTTTGGGCTCTTCGTGGGCTTGCTTCGTGGGCCGGTTCCGTGGCCCATTGTCCTTATATTTTGGATCAACATTTGATCGAGCCCAAAGATGAAGTTGCTCCGGTGCCCAATTCGTAGCCCAACCTTTGGGCTCGCTGCGATGGAGTTGGTCCGAGCCCAACTCGTGTGGCCCAACCGGGCTGGGCTCGTGCACTTGAAGAGACGTCCGGATACGCCCAACGAACTCGACGCACGCGTTGTCCGATTCGTTGTAACCGCTTGTAACGCCCGACATGATGGCTCTGCGGAAACGTGCCCACGTTGTCTCCGTAAACTGCTGCGACTCAATAGGGGACATAACTCCGTAACACCCGACATCAATGCGGGTGTTGACTCCAGCATGCTCCCCATGAGGGGGACGACGCCTATAAATAGGACATGTCTCCCCAGCATAAGCCACCTACTGCAAAAGCATTCCAGCATACCTAAGAGCACTCTCTGCATTCATATTTTGTGTCCAAGCTCTGTCCTCGCTTCCGTCCAGTTCGCCGGAGCTCGTTGGTTTGCGGTGCTGCCACCTACGAGACGTTGCCGTTTCATCTTTGGGGACGATACGCCAAAACCGAGAGCACTACCGGGGCGTATCTCGTCTTGCGGAAAGAGGACTCCTCGACTCGGCATCTAGAATACGGTTATTTGTAATTCTGTTATATCGTTTTAAGTTCATTGTTAGTTTGATCTTCTTCTATTTTTCTCTTTTCGAGTTGTAATCGCCCGGCAAGTTCTGTACTGTTTTTTGTACACCTTTTCCCAACAATCGCAAGACGAGATAATACTTGCCACGAAGGAGTCAGACTTAAAATTGACTTAAAACGTTCGAAACATAATACCTTTGCTTGGAGATGTCGACCGCACACCACCGACCGCCTCACGCCGCCGCCGCCACGCCGCCACGCCACGCTCGCCATCGCCGCCAATTCCGCACAATGGCTTCGGTCATGTTTGGTTCGATGCCTTCTGGTCAACCATTGGACCCTTTGGTCGATCGTTGGTTCCACTTTTAGTGGTTCAACAATTGGTTCCACTTTTAGTGGTTCCTTCGTTCGACGATCGCACTTTTCGCTGGTCGATCGTTGGATCCATGGGATCTAACACCGTGGATCCGGTCATGGATCGATCTCGGTGCTGCTCATACCGCAAGGATGATGCCGCCACGAGAAGCCACCAAGTTTGGAGGATCCGACTTCAAGAGATGGCAACAAAGATGTTGTTCTACCACGACGTTGGGCTTCGCCAACTTCTTGGTAGAAGATGAGCCCGCTGTTCCGGAGTCAAGTGACGGAATTTCACGTCCGAGCAAAGATATGACAATCATGCGACGGGCGACTACCTTTGTAAAAATTTTATACTGGTAGTTTAGAAGATAGCTTGTATAGTGTTTATGCTGTTGTAACGACATCCAAAAGTATGTGGGATGCGTTAGAAAAGAAGTACCGTAGTGATGATGCAGGTACTAAGAAGTTCATTGTAGCCAAATATTTGGACTACAAGATGGTCGATTCCCGACCGATCATGGACCAAGTGCAAGAGTTTCAACTCATTGTGCACGAGGTTCAAGCCGAAGGGCACACTATTTCGGACGGCTTTGTCGTCGCTAAAGTGATTGAGAAGCTACCCCCGGGGTGGAGAGACTTCAAGGTCTACCTTAAGCACAAGCGAAAGGATATGACACTTGAAGACTTGATCGTCAGACTGCGCATCGAGTCTGACGTGAAGAAGCTAGAACTAAAAGGGAAAGGCTTCGATCGATGTTGAGCCAACCTGTTGGAGAGAGGCGGTCCCTCCAACAAACGTGTTCGTCCCAATGTCAAAGATAAAGGCAAAGGGAAGGTGGTTTCCCGTAAGTTTGACGGGGACAGTTACAATTGTGGCAAGCATGGCCACACGAGTGGGACCGCCGTCGACTAAGAAGAAGAAGGCTAAGAAAGTTACCAACGTTGTCGAGAAGGACTTCGACAAATGGGACAAGGATGACTTGGTGCCGTGGTGACCGAAGAAGTCAACCACGCCGAGAATCAAGGTGGATGGTTCATCGACACCGCGCAATCGCGCACGTATGCACCGAAAAGATGCGCTTCTCCACCTACAAGCCTCGCTGAGGGAGGAAGCTCAACATGGGGAACCAAGCTCGTCCGAGGTTGCCGGAGTTGGTGATGTGGTGCTCAAGATGACGTCCGGCATTGAGATCACATTGAAGGATGTGCTGCATGTCCCGCACATTCGCAAGAACTTAGTGTCGCCTCATTCTAGTTAATAAAGGTTTTAGACTAGTTTTGAGTCGGACAAGTTTGTCTTGACTAAGTTTGGAAAGTTTCTTGGTAGAGGTTATCTCACCGGGGTCTTTTCAAACTAAATGTAATGGTCCGTGCTACTGTACCCAAAATTATGATGAATGAAAAGCATCTATTTCCTCTTACTTGACCGAGTGCTCGATTTATGGCATTGTAGATTAGGACATGTTAATCTAAATGCAATAAAAGATTAGTAAATTTAGATTTACTAAAGTTAAATGAAGTTAATACACAAACGAAATGTGAGGTTTGTGTGGAAGCCAAATGGCTAAGTTACCGCTTCATTCGGTAGAACAGAGCACTAAGCCTCTAGAACTTATTCACACCGATGTGTGTGATTTAAAGTTTGTACAAACTAGAGGTGGTAAAAGTACTTCATCACGCTTTATTGATGATCAGACAAGATATTGTTATCTTTACCTTCTAAGAAGTAAAGACGGTGCTATCAAGCTTTTAAAACTTCAAGAACGGCCGAGAATCAATTAAGTTGTCGAATTAAGACTGCTCAAGTGATAGAGGGGAGAATATGTAGCTCCGCTTGAGGCATTATGCAACGAAAGTGGTATAATACACCAAACGACGCCCTTATTCACCTCGCCTAATGGCGTTGTTGAACGTAAAAATCGAACACTTAAGGAGATGATGAATGCTTTGTTGATTAGTTCGAGGTTGCCCAGAACTTGTGGGGGAAGCCGTTTTGACACCAACTACATATCGAACAAGATTCCACTCAAAGGTAAGGATGTCACTCTCACGAGTTGTGGAAAGGAAGAAAGCCATCGCACAAATATCTCAAAGTGTGGGGTGTTTGGCGAAGGTTGAGGTGCCTCTTCCAAAACAAGTTACAATTGGACCTAAAACGATCGATTGTATCTTTATTGGGTATGCATCAACAAAGCAGCCGCTTATCGTTTCGATCCACGTGTCGAGGTACCGGATATGACCGTGGGGACGACGATTGAGTCAAGGAATGCTATATTCTTTGAAAGTGTTTATCCTCAGAAAGATAAGGATAAAAGTGAAGCCAATTCTAGCAATAGAACGATGGTGAAGCTTCGAGTTCTAAACCTTTGGAGGAAGAACCGATATCGCATAGCGATCGAGGTCCGATCCGCAGAGGTCGGAACCGAGACGTGGCAAGAGAGTCGAACGCCAAAGGATTTTGGTCCTGACTATATTGCGTTCATGTTGGACGAAGAACCAACTTCAATCAAAGTAGCCTATGTTCGGCCAGACGGGATGCTCTGGCGAGAGGCTGTTCAAAGTGAGATTGATTCCATTTTGTAAAATCACACTGGGTCTTGGTTGATTTGCCGAAGGTTGTAAGCCCTTAGGATGCAAGTGGATCCTTAAAAGGAAGTACAAGCGATGGATCAATTGAAAAGTATAAAGCCCGTTTGGTTGTCAAAGGGTTTAAACAAAGAGAGGGGTACGATTTCTTCGATACCTATTCACCTGTGACGAGGATTACGTCTATTAGGGTGCTTCTCGCAATTGCTGCTTTGCACAATCTTGAGATTCATCAAATGGACGTTAAGACTGCGTTTTTGAATGGTGACCTCGAGGATGAGGTATATATAGAGCAACCCGAAGGGTTTGTAGTACCTGGTCAAGAGGGCAAGGTATGCAAACTCGTGAAGTCTCTATATGGTTTGAAACAAGCGCCGTTGCAATGGCACTTGAAATTTGACAATATAATGTTGGCAAATGGTTTCAAGATCAATGAGTGTGATAAATGTGTCTACGTTAAGAACACTGATAATGGTTATGTTATAGTGTGTTTGTATGTAGATGATATGTTGATCATGGGTAGCAATACTCAAGTCATTAATGACACAAAGCGCATGTTAAATAGAAATTTTGACATGAAGGACATGGGATTAGCTGATGTGATTCTTGGAATCAAGATTCTAAGAAGATCAGACGGAATTGTCTTGACACAATCTCACTATGTCGAGAAAGTGCTTAAGAAATTCAACGCGTTTGATAGTTTACCTGCTAAGACCCCATTGAGCCGAATGTTCACTGAGTAAGAACGAGGGTGAACCCGCTGGGCAAGAAGACTATGCTAAGGTCATCGGGTGTTTGATGTATCTTACAAATTGCACCCGACCCGACATAGCTTCTGCCCGTGAACAAATTGAGTCGTTACACGAGCAATCCAAGCAAGGAGCATTGGAAGGCTTTAGTGAGAGTTTTGAGGTACTTGAAGTATACTCAAAATCATGGGCTGCATTTCACGAGATATCCCCCGGTACTTGAAGGGTACTGTGATGCCAATCGATATCCGTCACGAAGATTCACTTTCTACAAGTGGGTACGTGTTCACGATTGGGGAGGTCTTTGTTTCTTGGAGATCCACGAAGCAGACGTGTTTAGCTCGATCCACCATGGAATCGAATTCATAGCTCGATAAAGTCGGTGAGGAAGCCGAGTGGCTCTGTAATTTTGGAAGATATTCCATGTTGGTCTAAACCCGCGCCACCGGTGATGATTCACCGTGATAGCCAAGCAGCTATTGGAAGGCGAAAAGTGGTTTGTATAATGGTAAGTCTCGACATATCGCCGACGACATAATACCGTGAGGCATTTGATCTCGTGGGGTTATATCAATCGACTATGTCAGTCAATAGATAATCTGCGCATCCGTTAACCAAAGGGTTGAACCGAGATCAAATGATCAAGTTGCTAGAGGGAATGGGACTAAAATCCACATCTTAAGAACAATCATAGTGGTAACCCAACCATGATGACTGGAGATCCCAAGAACTTGGTTCAATGGGAGAACTAAGCTATATGAGTTCGTGTATAAACACTCAAGTTAGTCTGTTCCCTAGAAAGCAAACGAGTGTTGAAAAACTTGCCTAGTGGTGAGGTTGAGTCGTTGACTCTTAATGATTCCTAAGATACCTCGAGGAGGTTGAGTATGGCAAGATACTCGGTAAAGAATCACCTATGTAAGTGCGAAGTGGGGCCGCTTCAAACAAAACACTTATGAATCCAAAGTGGATGTCCATGGCCAAAATGGAATCAAACGTGAGAACGGATGAGGTTGAGGTGTTAAAGTGTTAATACCATTGTCTCAGTGCACGCTGTGGGGGAATAGTTCAAGGCATCATGTCCACTAATCCGCCTGTGTACTCGATGGTACTAACTATGGAAGGTTCAAAGTCATAAACCACCTGTCCAAATATTTTAACATCTCTTGAGGATCGAAATGTGTCTGCATTCATGCATATGGCTATTTCCACTCATGTGGGGGATTGTTGAAACCTATGCGTATATATATATATATATATATTATATATGGTCAGTTGCCGAAGCTACTTTGACCAAGATTTTGAGTGACGAACATTTAATTTTGTGAAATTAAATGGCATAGGATCGATCTACGCTTTGAGTAGATGATCGTGGTGTATTCACATTCTCAAACCGATTTCCGGTGAGTGAGAAATAGTGGATCAAAGTTGGTCACTTAAACACGGAAGTTTTGTCTTATGGGATAAGCATGGATTAATTAATCCTTATCCCACATTGATTAATGTACCTTCATTAATTGTCTATATAAGTGGTTCATTGAACACTTAGTATAATTATGTGCACAAGTGATGGGTTTGGAAAGCCCACGCCAAGACACGCCGCCGCCGCCGCCGCCGCCGGCCCGGTGCCGGCCCGCCCGCGCCGCCTCGCGCCCGCGCTCGCTCGGCTCCGGCCCGGCCCGGCTCGGCCCGGCCCGATTCGATTCCGTGGTCCGTGGATCTTGGATCTTGGATCTTGGCAATTGGTCTGGGTGGTCTTTACCGTTTCTTTGGGCCTGTTCGTGGGCTTGCTTGGGCCTGGTTCCGGCCCATTGTCTTATATTTTGGATCAACATTTGATCGAGCCCAAAGATGAAGTTGCTCGGGGCCCAATTGTAGCCCAATCCTTTGGGCTCGCTGTGCGATGGAGTTGGTCCGAGGTCCAACTCGTGTGGCCCAATCCGTTGGGCTCATGCAGCACTCAAGAGACGTCCGGATACGTCCAACGAACCCGACGCACGCGTTGTCCAGATTCGTTGTAACCGCTTTAACGCCCGACATGATGGCTCTGCGGAAACGTGCCCACGTTGTCTCCAAAAGCTGCTGCACTCATAGGGACATAACTCCGTAACACCCGACATCAATGCGGTGTTGACTCCAAAGATGCTTCCCACGAGGGACGACGCCTATAAATAGGACATGTCTCCCAAAGATAAGCCACCCATCGCAAAAGCATTCCAAAGATACCTAAGAGCACTCTCTGCATTCATATTTTGTGTCCAAGCTCGCCCGCCTCGTCCGGTTCACGGGAGCTCGTTGGTTTGCGGTGTCGCCACCTACGAGACGTTGCCGCTTCATCTTTGGGGACGATACGTCAAAACCGAGAGCACTATCGGGCGTATCTCGCTTCATGGAAAGAGGACTCCTCGACTCGGCATCTAGAATACGGTTATTTGTAATTACGTTATATCGCTTTTAAGTTCATTGTTAGTTTGATCTTCTTCTATTTTTCTCTTTTCGAGTTGTAATCGTCCGTGAGCTCTGCATCTTGTTTTATACCTTTTTCCCAACAATAAAATCGTCATAGATTGACATCTATATATTATAACTTTAATCAATAAAAAATAACTTTGGTGTTCTTTAAGTTTTTATTCCATTATTTTATTTTGTATGTGGACAAAGTCATCAAGACAATTACCTGCAAAACAATACTCTCGAATTACATTGATTTTCCCACTAATTTACTAATGAACAAATAATGATTCTGATAGTTTGCCGAACATAACTAAAGAGGATTGGAGTTTTAGACACTCAAAATTCGAAGCTAGAATATTTTAGACACCAAATTAGTAAATTAGAGTTACAGAGCGAGAGAGGAGAAACGAAGCAAGGGTTACCGGAACTATGCCGTGCTTAAACCTTTCGACTAACGTGAACCTGGACGGCACCGTCACTTCCGCCATACTCTCCGAGATCTCCTCCACCGTTGCCAAGCTCATTGGCAAACCCGAGGCTGTCTGTCTGTCTCTCTCTCTCTCTTGTTTAACTTCCCCTCTTCTAATTTCAAAATTGTGTTGACGTTGGACCTATACTTGATGTAGTTTCCGTCTTTGTTCCGAATAAAAATTTGCTTACGATTTGATATTTAATCTGGTTGTTTCTGGACTCTGTTGTCTGCATTTTGTGTAATTGTGCAAATTTCCTGCCATATTAATGGTTGCGGTGGAGCTTGGGGAAATTGCTGTTTGATTCTTGTGAAATGTTTACTTGTTGAGATGATACCTTTTTAGTCAGTATGTGAAATAGTATGAAAAACGGTTCACCACCCTGAGGATAAGAATCAAAGATCATGTTCATTACAATATAAAATTCACCAAATATATGCATTAACTTACTGAAAAGAGTTCACAAAGAATATAGTTGAAAGAGATAAAAAACATCTCTTCTAGTTTTTTGATGAAGTCTGATTGATTTTCGTTTGTAGCCTTACTTTACAATTGAAATAGCCTTCCAAGCTTAGGAAATAACATAAAGAAGCCTGATAGTCATTAGAAATAATGTATACAATCTTTTACACATCCAAAGCCTTGTTGAAATCTTATTTTGACTAGATTTAGTGGTTCTAATCTGTTACATAATAAGTTGAAAGGTCGACCTTCTGTTCGTCTAAAGGACCTTTTGGGTCATTGAGCCAAATTAGCTATGTTTTCTTCTTAATCTTTGTGACTCCGCATCCACAGCAAAGTGAGACTTTCATAAATTGGAGTTCGCTGCAACTTGGCACTTAGCTCAAATAGGCTTAATAACAAGAGTTTTTTGCTGAAATTTGAAAGTCAACGGCATCATGAGATATGCTCCTTTAGGTGTCACTAGCCCTTTGCAACGTGGAGATTGGGTGCGAGTCAGATCATAAATTTTGGGTATTGTTTGCCCAATTTTCTCGTGCATGTTGACGAAACTTGGGAAGAATGGGTTTTGATTACACGGGCTTCAAAAAGTACTACTTAGCTGTTGCGCTTGCTATTAGCTCAAGTGTTACTGGAAATAATCTGATACATTTATCCTTAAAATCCTTGCTTTCCTTGATAATTTCGAGAGAACTGATGACCATTTGGCTTTTGGTGTAATTGCAGTATGTGATGGTTGTGTTGAAGGGATCTGTGCCCATATCATTTGGAGGGACAGAGCAGCCTGCTGCTTATGGTGAGCTTGTTTCAATTGGAGGCCTTAGTCCTGATGTCAACAAGAAGATCAGTGGTGCTATTGCCAACATACTTGAGACTAAGCTATCTGTGCCAAAAGCACGATACTTCCTCAAATTCTATGACACAAAGGCAAGAAAGCTGAACCTTGAACTTGTTGGTACAAATGGTGTTTCTGCGCTCTAGTATCTTCTCATTGCAATCCCGCTGTCCTGTGTGTTTAGGCCAGTCAGAGCCAAGAATATGCACAATGTCTGCATGCTTTACACCAGTACTAGATCATGTAAATGCATTTGCAATATTTAGAGCCGTAAATGGGAGCCTATCAACAACTGTTTTTCACGTACTTTTTTAACTACATATTATAGTTTGATCTTCATTTGTAAGTTTTCTCCGCGGTCGTGTTCCCCGGACCTATGACATCAACTTTTTTTTGGCAGGGTTCCTACTTTGGCTGGAATGGGTCGACATTCTAGGTTCTTACCTCTGATTTTCATTTCTTACCTATGATTTTGACTACTGTTCCAGTCCCTCTAAATGTATGAATGGAAGCAGATTTGATGGTTGCTATCATATGTATTTGGATTCTGAATGACTCACTCATAGCATCGAATGTATTGTTGATGCTCCTATCTTATCTGTGTTATGGTAAACCTTGTTGGATGCAGTGCTTTACTAGTCTCTATATGGTTCAATGGATCATTCATAATATGTGGGCTCATTGAATTATACATGTGTGTGTAACTGCAGCTTTGATGTTCATTTTAGTTTTCCCAGCCTCCTTCCTCCGGCGTTGCATCTGTAAACTTCTTTTTAGCTCAGGTTTGTCGGTCTAAATTGTCACACGCTTTCATTTTACATCTCATGTATCAGTGAATCAGTATCTTTGGTATACATCGTGTATTGAATGTCATTAATGTGAATATAATATGTTTTGGTGAAAAAACATGATATAACATGAAAATGTTGGAGAGAAACTAATCAGATTTTAGGTGAGCTGATTTATGGGGTTGATTTTGCTTAGTTAAGCATCGAATAACAATTGTGGTTGGTGTTGTTTTGTGTTGATTTTTCTTCCTCTTGAACCTGAAGCAACCGCGATGTTGGCTTCTTGTTTACTAGTATAGTAAATTTGATATGATAGTGTAAAATTTTACTCCCTCCGTCCGAATTTTAATAAAAGTTGTTGATTGTAGTGTGAGTAGAGTAATAGTATAATATTAGTGTAGTATTAAATTAATTAATGGTGAACCGTGAGTGGTAAAAAATGTGAGTAAGTGGTGGTGTTGAGGGTGAGAAAGAAAGATATTGGTGGGTTATGGATGATAAAAGTATAAATAAAGATTGTTGTTGATGGTAATAAGTAGAGAGTATTTTGTGGAACAATTTTCATAAATGGAATAAAAAGAAGTTTGGGGACGTACCAAAAAAGGAAAATTTGACTAGAAATTGAGAGACGGAGAGAGTATGAAAATAAAAGATGATTTTCGAGTAATATGATACTTCTTCAGTCAACTATATTTGTTCATTGATTTTGGTGGCACATGTTTTAATACTGCTATATTTGTTCATCGATTTTGGTGGTACAAGTTTTAATAAATTGTAATGAGTGTAAAGTGAGTGAAGATAATAAATGAATAGATTAATGAATAGTGAAATTAAAATGTGGATTATATGGATAATAAATGAATATATTAATGAATAGTGGGTGTAAAAATATGGTTCAGATTCTATGAAATATACCATTCCCATGCAGCCTAAGTTGGTGCTCTTCTTAGCACAATGCTGGCAAGGGACCCAAAGTTGTGCCAGATATAGTCGTGGGAGTGTCGCCACAGCCAATTTAAGTATCTCCCCGATTTCATTCTGCTTATATTTAGGGGACAAAAGACCATAGATCAAAAATTGAGATATTCAAATAATTCATTAAACACATGAATATGGATGACATGTTTACCATTTCTGTTGTGTAATATTCGGTAATTGGATAAAAGGGACCTCAAGCCTTCAATCTGAATGAAATGATAGGTAATTAGTATCAATGAACATGCAATATATATTGTAGGATTAATTCTTGAGAAGAATAACAACACACCATAGTATTGATTTGTATGGAAATCAAATAGAGGGAGTGCCAAGTAAGCTCTGAAGCCGCAGCGTACAGCTTCATCGCTCTACCTTCACTACTGCCCAAAACTGCACTATACAATGCATTGCAATCAATCTTTCCATTTTGGATAATATTTTCCATTTGACTTATACTTCCAGCCTAGGGATGTCAATGAGTGGGTTTTATCCGGACCGATCCGTAACCGTTCAAAACCCATTAAATTTTAAAGCAGCGGTTTTGGTTCCGGTTCCAGACCGCTTTAGACCCGGACCGTTTAGATCCATAGTTTAATGGTCCGGTTCGGTTCTGGTTCGCAACCAGAACCAATACTTATTTATTGGTTCTGGTCCGAGTAAAACCCGTCTATTGACGAGCCTAAGTTTAAATAGGCTTGTCAATGAGCTAATTTTATCCGTATCGATTCAAAATCACTCATATCACATTAAATTATAAAGCAACGGTTTTGGTTCTAGTTCTGGTTCTTGTCCGGTTCTGGTCTGGTTCTGGTTCCAGACCCGTTGAGATCCGAACCGCTTAAGACCCATAGTTGATGGTCCTGGTCCGGTCCGGATCTAGTGTCTAATGGGTTGATCCGGCCGTAACCATTACTTATTTATTGGTTCATTCCTGAAACCCACCTATTGATATCCCTATTCCAGCCTATACAACAAGTCATATATTATATCATAATTGTTGCTAGCATGATCGAATTGAGCTTCAACTTTTCTTACTTGGCCTTTAGTGTTTCATTTACTGTGGAAAAAAGATTCAGAAATTATAGGATTATGCACTAAGAAGTCGTAACTTCATCATGAGGACTGGACTAGCAAAGAATATGATTTAGTTTACTTTTCTATTAAACGTCACACATTAATATATTAGTCTACTCCTATTGGCACTAGCTGGAAGGTCAAACTATTTTTTTTTTATTTCCACTCTTTTTCTTCTATATAAAAATAATGAAGGGCTAATAAACAACACATTGTAGCGTTGAAATGAGCGACAATATTACCAGAAACTGAGGATTTACTCATACTGCCACATTTTCTTGGCATATAAAAGTGTGCACAAAAACTTAAATAGTAGAAAGTAGAAACTCCATGAGATTCTTTACTTAGTGTAATCAATGAGTTTAAAAATCTGATAATCACCTTTATTTAAAAATAAAAATCTGAGTGAGCATTATTTACATAAAATGTAGGAGGGCTGTATCTTTATTACATGTGAAAATTGTCTTAGTATTTAATTTTTACTACTTATCCATTGGAAATTTGAAGCGCGACCGTGCCTACCTAACTATTATTATTGTTACAATATTTTCTTGAGGTAATTTACTGTATCAAAGGCCTTTTTACTTGGGATGTGCAGTGCCTATATTTATTTTTGTTGCATATCTTATAAATTCACCGCCTTATTTTCCTTTTGAAGTGGAGAATGAAGATTGGGAGCATAGCGAAATATCAACAAATAAAAGTAATAACGCCAAACTATAAAAATTAAAGAGTAGTAATTAATTTCCCTTAAAAAATTTATCAAATTCCCTAAAGAAAATACCAGACACTTTACATTAATAACGCGTTTGGCCAACGTTTTAAACTAATCATAATATAATAATAATAAAAGACAAAAACTTGGTTGAGCTTCGCCTCACCATGAGCTCATCCTTATTTTTTGTTAAAATAATTATATATTCATGTAACAATTATCATCTGATCTTTGACCCTTCATTATGCACAGATTATGATCATCAAACACTTCACAAGAATTTTTATCAAACTTAAATAAAATTAGAATTTACTGATTCATAATTAAGGTTTATTAATTCACAATTAAGATTTGTTAATTCAAAATTAAGGTTTATTAATTCATAATTATGATTTATTAATTTAAAATTAGGGTTTATTATTCAAAATTAGGGTTTATTAATTCACAATTAGAGTTTACTAATTCTAATCAGGATTTATTAATTAAAAATTAAAAATTTATTAATTTATGATTAGGTTTTATTAATTTACAATTAAAGTTTATTAATTTCAATTAGATTTATTAATTCAAAATTATTATTTATTAATAATTAAGATTTATGTTTTATAATAATTAATTAATTAAAAATTTAATTAAGGGATCTAGGAGACCACCCCATAATAAAAAGGGAAATAAGTAGTAATTCGTAAAAATCGGAATATCCAACTCACATAGATCCACCGACGCAATTTCCTTCCATTTCTCCCCCAAACCGTACTCGCTAAGCTAAACAAATTCAAACCCCCTTGGCCCTTTCCCAAACGCTCCGTATAAATACTCCTTCCTCTTCGCTCCTTCAAATTTGCCGAAAAATAATCCCCAATTTCCCTCATAAACATGGCTGCAGGCGCAAATTCCTCCCCCGCGATCCTCCCGATCTCCAACACCGCCGCGCAGCCGCCCAACGCCCCCGGAAATCAGCAATTCTCCTCCTCCAGTTCCCCCGTCCGCGTGTTCCTCACGACCATCTCCGAGAACATCCGATTCGGCCTCGCCAACCGCCGCCCCTGGTCGGAAGTCGTCGATTGTTCCGGCTTCTCCAAGCCGGAATCGATCTCCGAAGCCACGCTCCGATTGAGAAAGAACTACAACTACTTCCGCACCAACTACCTCACCATCGTCACCGCCGTCCTCGCTATTTCGCTCCTCACTAATCCCTTCTCGCTCATCCTCCTCTCCGGCCTCCTCGCTGCCTGGCTGTTCCTCTACGTCTTCCGCCAGGCGTCCGATCCGCCGATCGTCTTCTTCGGCCGCCAATTCTCCGATCGGGAGACGCTCCTCTTCCTGATCGTTTCGACCTTCGCCGTGATCTTCCTCACAAGCGTTGGATCCGTGCTCGTCTCGGCTCTCATGATCGGCGTCGCGGTTGTTAGCCTGCACGGTGCTTTTAGGGCGCCAGAAGATCTGTTCATTGATGAACAGGCACCGCAGGGCGGTGTTCCGGGATTCCTCACATTATTGAGCGGTGGTGCCGTGGCTACTTCTCAACCGCCAATGCCTGCTAGGGCTTGATGACTCGTCGTGCGTCGACGGTAGTGTCGAATAAATTCTATTTGTTTTGTTTCCATTTCTATATTTCTTGCAATAATCTGTGGTGTGAATCTGATGACTGATACAGTAATTTGCTATACGATTAGCTAGATTAATATATATATACACATGAATTTAATTCAGGAGATGTCAATATCTGGGTCTTTGTTTTTGGATCTATGAGATCCGCAGTTTCCTTTGGATGTGAATATTATTTTGTTTCTTCTGTGTATTTGTAGTTTTGCAATTCAAAATGTAAAATTACCTGCGGATGTTAGGAGTTCTTTTGTGTTAATTAGAATATTCCCCCTTTAATTTAAATATGCGTAGATGATCATAAACGAACCAGTATATTGTGAAGTTTCTTTGGGATTTCTTAAATCGGTTTGTATCATGCATGTTAAACAATTTAGATTAAATCAAATGAGTGACGATTCCTGTATAGAACCTTACGAAGAGAAAAACAATGGGAAATAAAATGTTTAGTTGATCATAAAATGTTTTGTATATTACTTTCTAATGATTTTTATGCAGATTGTTGATTCCCTGCAAATAAAATGTTTTGTTGATCATAAAAGTATGTATGTTTCCTTTGTTTCTTTGGATCTACTTTATGTCGTTAAAACAGAAAGCAGATTAGGAGACGATTCATATTATATAGAGGTGACGATACCGCATGGCAAGTGAATGGGCTGAGTGGGCCACAAGATAGATAAATAAAATAAAATAAAATAATAAAAAACTATTCTGGAAACAGTACGCATAGATTAATCAATTGCTCATCATTTTGTACAACATTAATACATAAAAACACACACCATAAAATAGTACCGTGTCATTAGATAAAAGATATTTCAAGTTCATAAGTCATAATTTAAAATGTTTCAACAAGTATAGGAATATTTCTTCTATAATAAAATATGTGGTAACAGTGACGGAGCCAGAAATTTGAAGTTGGGGGCTCAAAAATATTTGAGAAAAAATAGAAATTTTTTCTTGGGATCTACTAACACAACATCTTTTTCCTTAAGGCGATATCACATACATTTATTACTCTGAAAGTCGACCCCAAACAGAAGTTGTATACTCGACTTGTGATAATAAAAATATGATCAACACTTATATTTCTAAAATAATCCTTATATATTCAATTAGTTTATATTTTAATTGTTCTATCATCAACAATATTTTTAGGGGCTTATAATGAAAATTCAAATGATTTAGATGTCTTCAGTTGATTGTTGTTAGAATAATTTTATCATAATCTTTTGAAAAATAAAATTAATCATATTAATTTTATCATAATCTTTTGAAAAATAAAATTAATCATATTAATTCATATATAAAGTATTATTATTTGCATATATTTTTTATTTTTATTAAGATAAAATAAATTACAGAAAAAAGCACAAAGTAGAGAGAAACAACAAATTAAGGAAAAAAAAGAGAGAAAAAAACAACAAATTACAGAAAAAGAAAAGAAAAGAAAAGGAAGGATAAATAACAAATAACAGAAAAAGAAAAGAAAAAAACAGAAGAGAGAGAAACAACAATTCAGAAAAAAAGAAAAGGGAAAAAAAACACTAGCAATGCGGAGAGTCGAACCTGTATCAAATGAAGTGTAAATACATTTCCAACCAACTGATCTACAAGAACCTTTTAAACATATTATTAAATATCAAATATATAGCATGTTTTTACAAAATAATTGGAGGGCTCATGGGCCAGGCCACTATGTGACTCCGTCATTGTGTGGTAATAGGGAGAAATACTCCCTCGTAACTTACATGCGGATGCACTCAAATTTTATAAAAACATGCAAAGATCAAGTAGAATTATCTAATTTACCCTCAAAGGTCTCAATCACTAAGCACAAAATCAGTTTCGAAAAACATAAAGCTGAAAAGGAGTTGTGACTCCAAAAAAATCAAGAATTTATGACAATTTTATTGTTGACCAATTTCACATTTTATTTACTGGTTTTCTCTCTCTTTCCACCGGATTCCTCGCACACGACCGGATTTAACCGGATTTCTCTGTCAGAATCGACTGGATTTTTCTCTCTTCAATTTTATAATATAGGAATATATCTTATATAGTAGTAAAACATGTGGAAATAGAGAGAAGTACACAAATTTCATAAATTACATGTGGAGATACCCAAATTTTGTAAAAACATGGAAGATCTAGTAGAATTACCTAATTTACCAGCAAATGTCTCAATCACTAAGCACAAAGTCAGTTTCGAATTACATAAAGCTACACAATATTCTTGTTGACCAATTTCAAATTTTAGCCACGTGACACTCTCTCTCTCTCCACCGAATTTCTCACGCTCGATCAGATTCTTCTGTCGGAATTGATCATATTCTTCTATCTCTTCAATTTTATCTCACTCTCTATATCTCACTCGAATTCATAATTTTCTCTCATATTCATATCTCTCTCTCAGATTCTCCATATCTCTCATAGTTTTAAATTACAAAATCCTTTTGGATTTGTTTGTGCGCACTCTATCTCTCGTTCTCTCTTTTTCTACAAAATCTTGCCAGAAAACTCATGCTCCTCTCGCCGAATTATATCATAGCTTTTCAAGAGGTATGTCTCCAGTCGTTTTATAGTTTTCCGATCATATAAGGTGAATTCTAAGGGGTATTTTGTATTTAGTTAGTTTATAAGGTGAATTCGATGAAATACAAGTACAATGTGCTTAAATATTTCTATTTAATTATTTTAAAATCATCAGATATGCAAAGTGTATTGTTGTTTAGACAGTGATGGAATCTGATCAAAACTCGCAAGAATCCGATCGAATTTGGCCGGTTGGATTTCTGTCAGATTCTGTGTGTTGATGCCCGGATTTGTCCAAATGATATGTGTTAACAGTCCAATATCTTAATTAAATTTATTCCTATTATTGTTAGATGAAATTCGTATGATATAGCGTGATATGGGCCGGGTAATTAATCAAATTTGGGTTGTGTACAGATTTATAAATTCTATATGGGTCTCAATATTTATCGACATGCCTACGTGGAATTTTCACTGTTTTTCAATCTTTTTGTTAAAACTATTTATTATAAATGTTTACTTAATAATTTCAACGGATAATCAATTATTGTTACTATTTAAATTCATAAATTCGACCAGGTTCAAATATAATGGTCCCGTATGAATCATACTGATGTATGGGGGATAGGGGAATGCACCAGTAAAGGCAATTATAAACTTTTTCTTTATCAAGACATGACCTTCTACGGATATCAATAGATGTCGGGTTACTGATGTACGTTAGTACCGATGATCAGTTCAGTTAAGGAGAGTCTTGTACTGAATGTGCTAGTTGGCAATCCTACTAATTACTTTAGCATCTGATCAGTTGAATTGATAACTAACTTGTGTGCGGAATGTGATGTTTAAGTTTTGTCGTGCTAAAACTAGTACTGAAAAGTACTTAGTCGAATAGCGGCTTAGTCAGTATTAGTTTTCTCTTCGGTAGCAAAGTGCTACTGATGGAGGTTTCATAAGATATGTTGTGCTGCATGTGTTGAATGTTGGTAATTTAATATGTAATTTAACGTACTAAAAGTAAATGAGCACACTTATATATTTACGTGATTCAGAGAGATCAACTCCTAGATTGATAATCAGTCAATCCATTACTTGAGATTTGTCTTGCTAAGATTACCTAGGTACATAAGGTCACTTTATCTGTACCTGACTTACTTCACTTATGATACAAGAAAACCTCTGCTTGCTTACGGGTGCAAGCAATCTAATCCTTTTGCTTACGGGTGCAAGAGAACCTAGCTTCCAGTGTTGGATTTATATACTGAAAGTAGAATGATTGAGCTTGTATACAATGTTTCCTGTTACCATTATTATAATCTCATATTTGAATTATTTACTTGATTGCAGATGTTGTCCCATTATCTAATACAAAAGTTAGATCATACATCGTGTTGAAGATAACATAAGTTTGTATGATTGGTTAAACTAGTTGAGATATAAAAAGGATCATAGCTGAGACAACTTGAGGACGAGTTATCGGTATAGATTGCAGTATAGATATGAAGTAACTTGACTTGGTTGCTTGTTTATATTGGTACGTCTTGACGTATTGATGGATCACAGTGAGATGAGTTCTGTTGGAAATCAGCGCTTATATATATATATTTTATATATGTGGTCAAGTTGCCAGAAAGCTACTTTGACCAAGATTTTGAGTGACGTAACGTTTAATTTTGTGAAATTAAACAGCATAGGATCGATCTACGTTCCGAGTAGATGATCGTGGTGTATTCACATTCTCAAATCCGATTTTCGGTGAGTGAGAAATAATGGATCAAAGTTGGTCACTTAAACATGGAGTTATGTGATTAAGGGGATAAGCATGGATTAATTAATCCTTATCCCACATTGATTAATGTACCTTCATTAATTGTCTATATAAGTGGTTCATTGAACACTTAGTATAATTATGTGCACAAGTGATGGGCTGGAAAGCCCACGCCACGACACGCGCGCCATGCCGCCGCCGCCCGCCCGCCCGGCTACCCGCTCCGATTCGGTTCCGTGGTCCGTGGTCCGTGGATCGTGGATCTTGGATCTTGGCAATTGGTCTTTGGGTGGTCTTTGGGCTGTTCTTTGGGCCTGTTCGTGGGCTTGCTTCGTGGGCCTGGTTCCGTGGCCCATTGCCCCTATATTTTGGATCAATGTTTGATCGAGCCCAAAGATGGAGTTGGTCCGAGGCCCAACTCGTGTAGCCCAATCCGTTGGGCCTGCTGTGCACTTGAAGAGACGTCCGGATACGTCCAATGAACCTGGACGCACGCGTTGTCCGTTATTCGTATAATCGCTTAACGTTTCGACACGAAGGCTCTGCGGAAACATGGGCACGTTGTCTCCGAAACCGCCGCGTAACCCCTCTGCACTCAATGGGGATATAACTCCGTAACACCCGACATCAATGCGGTGTTGACTCAAGATGCTCCTCATGAGGGGCGACGCTATAAATAGGACATGTCTCCCAAAGATAAGCCACCCATCGCACATCTCGCATTCCAAGATTCCAAAGCACTCTCTGCATACATAGCTAGTGTCGAGCTCCGCCGCCTCGTTCGATTCACGGAGCTCGTTGGTGCGGTCTGCCACCCACGAGACGTTGCCGTTTATCTTTGGAGCGATACTCCGAACCGAGAGCACTACCGGGGCGTATCTCATCTTGCGGAAAGAGGCCTCCTCGACTCGGCATTAGTATACGGTTTAGTTTCATTTGTTTTCAATTCAGTTTAGTTCAATTGTTGTTTGATCTCCACTTCTACATTTCTGTTAAGTTGTAACACGCCCGACAAGTTTTGTACTGTTCTGTACACATTTATCCAACAATCGCAAGACGAGATAACACTTGCCAAGGAGTTCAGACTTTTAATTAACTTAAAAACTTTCGAAACTTAATACATTTGCTTGGATATGTCGACTGCACCTGCCACCGACTTGCCCGCCGCCGCTTCCTTCTTCTCGCCGCCACCACTTACACTATGGCTACGGCCATGTTTGGTTCGATGCCTTCGGGATCAACCATTGGGCTCTTTGGGTCGACTGTTGTTCCACTTTTAGTGGTTCAACAATTGGTTCCACTTTTAGTGGTTCCATTGGCTCGACGACTGCACTCTTCAGTGGGTCGACTGTTTATACATAGGATCTAACACTGGTGGTTCTCTTACGAGTTCCATGTTTCAGCACACTTCAAGTGGTGCTGGTGGATCCGGTTTTGGATCGATCTCGGTGTCTGTTCATACCGCGAGGATGATGCCGCCCGTCGAGAAGCCGCCGAAGTTTGGAGGATCCGACTTCAAGAGATGGCAGCAAAAGATGTTGTTCTACCTCACGACGTTGGGCTTCGCCAACTTTTTGGTGGAAGATGAGCCCGCCGTACTGGGGGCTGAAGTGACGGACTTTCACGTCCGAGCAGCATATGACAACTGGCGCACTGGCGACTATCTTTGTAAAACTTTATACTTGGTAGTTTAGAAGATAGTTTGTATAGTGTTTATGCTGTTGTAACGACATCCAAATGTATGTGGGATGCGTTAGAAAAGAAGTACCGTAGTGATGATGCAGGTACGAAGAAGTTTATTGTAGCCAAATATTTGGACTACAAGATGGTCGATTCTCGACCGATCATGGACCAAGTGCAAGAGTTTCAACTCATTGTACACGAGGTTCAAGCCGAAGGGCACACTGTTTCGGACGGCTTTGTCGTCGCTACAGTGATTGAGAAGCTACCCCCCGGATGGAGAGACTTCAAGGTCTACCTTAAGCACAAGCGAAAGGATATGACACTTGAAGACTTGATCGTCAAACTGCGCATCGAGTCTGACGTGAAGAAGCAAGACTTAAAAGCGAAAGGCTTGATCGATGCTAGAGCCAACCTGTTGGAGAGAGGCGGTCCCTCCAACAAATGTATTCGTCCCAATGTCAAAGACAAAGGCAAAGGGAAGGTGGTTGCCCGTAAGTTTGACGGGGACTGTTACAATTGTGGCAAGCATGGCCACACGAGTAAGGACTGTCGTCAGCCTAAGAAGAAGAAGGCTAAGCAAGTTACCAACGTTGTCGAGAAGGACTTCGACAAATGGGACAAGGATGACTTGGCTGCTGTGGTGACCGAAGAAGTCAACCACGTCGAGAATCAAGATGGATGGTTCATCGACACTGGCGCGATCGCGCACGCTTGCTCGAAAAGATCGTTTCTCTACCTACAAGGTGTTGAGGGAGGAAGCTCAACATGGGAACCAAGCTTCCGAGGTGGCGGAGTTGATGATGATGTACTCAAGATGTCGTCCGGCGTAGAGATCACGTTGAAGGATGTGCTGCATGTCCCAGACATTCGCAAGAATTTAGTATCGGGCTCGATTCTAGTTAACAAGGGGTTTAGACTAGTTTTTGAGTCGGACAAGTTTGTTTTGATTAAGTTTGGAAAGTTCCTTGGTAGGGGTTATCTCACCGGGGTCTTTTCAAACTAAATGTAATGGTCATGTCTTGTAGTGTACCCAAAATTATGATGAATGAAAATGCATCTACTTCCTCTTACTTGACCGAGTGCTCGATTTATGACATTGTAGATTAGGACATATTAATCTAAATGCAATAAAAAGATTAGTAAATTTAGATTTACTAACGTTAAATGAAGTTAATACACAAACGAAATGTGAGGTTTGTGTGGAAGCCAAAATGGCTAAGTTATCGTTTCATTCGGTAGAACGGAGCACTAAGCCTCTAGAACTTATTCACACCGATGTGTGTGATTTAAAATTTGTACAAACTAGAGGTGGTAAAAAATACTTCATCACGTTTATTGATGATCAGTACAAGATATTGTTATCTTTACCTTCTAAGAAGTAAAGGCGAGGCTATTGAAGCTTTTAAAACTTCAAGAACGAAGCCGAGAATCAACTAAGCTATCGAATTAAGACTGTTCGAAGTGATAGAGGGGGAGAATATGTAGCTCCATTTGAGGCATTATGCAACGAAAGTGGTATAATACATCAAACGACGCTCCTTATTCACCTCAATCTAATGGCGTTGCTGAACGTAAAAATCGAACACTTAAGGAGATGATGAATGCTTTGTTGATTAGTTCGGGGTTGCCCTGAACTTGTGGGGAAGTCGCTTTGACGACCAACTACATCTTGAACAAAATTCCATCAAGAGTAAGGATGTCACTCCTACGAGTTGTGGAAAGGAAGAAAGCCATCGTCAAATATCTCAAAGTGTGGGGTGTTTGGCGAAGGTTGAGGTGCTCTTCCTAAACAAGTTACAATTGGACCTAAAGCGATCGATTGTATCTTTATTGGGTATGCATCGAGCAATGGCCTTTATCGTTTTCGATCCATAGGTCGAGGTACCGATATGATTGTGGGGACGACGATTGAATCAAGGAATGCTAAATTCTTTGAAAGTGTTTATCCTCAGAAAGACAAGGATAAAGTGAAGCTAGCTCTAGCAATAGAGTGATGGTGAAGCTTCGAGTTCTAAACCTTTGGAGGAAGAACCGATATCGCATAAGCGACCGAGGTCCGATCCGGAGGGTCGGAACCGAGATGAGGCGATGAAGTCGAACGCCAAAGGATTTTGGTCCCGACTATATTGCGTTCATGTTGACGAAGAACCAACTTCGATCAAAGTAGCTATGCTCGGCGGACGGAATGCTCGGCGAGAGGTCGCTCAAAGCGAGATTGATTCCATTCGCAAAACCACACTTGGGTCTTTGTTGATTTGCGAGAAGGTTGTAAGCCACTTAGGATGCAAGTGGATCCTTAAAAGAAAGATGGCGGATGGATCAATTGAAAAGTATAAGGCCCGTTTGGTTGTCGAAGGGTTTAAACAAAGTAATTTCTTGATACCTATTCACTAGGATTACGTCTATTAGGGTGCTTCCGCAATTCTTTGCTTTGCAAAAGATTCATCAAATGGACGTTAAGACTGCGTTTTGAATGGTGACCTCGAGGATGAGGTATATATAGAGCAACCCGAAGGGTTTGTACTACCTAGAGTATAATTAGGGCCCCCGCTGTACCGGGGTTTGGGTTGGTTTGGCTTGAAAATTAAAGGCAGAAAAAACCGGCCTAAAAAGCCCTTAAAAACCCAGGCCTACTGGACTTGAACCAAAAAGCCCGGTTTTATTAACTATATATATTTTATAAATTATTTAATATACATATCTATAATTTTTAATAATATTAATTATATTTTATAGTAAAATTTCTTACTAATTCACATCTGGTCGAAAATATTTTTTTTGATTTCACATCAAAGTTCGAAAAAAATAATAACTAAAATAATAACTTTATAAATCATTCAAAATAATTCATAAAAGAAATGATCTCCAAAATATATAGGATGATTAATGACCTTATAATATGTAAAAACTATTTTGAATCATTGATCTTAAATATATATTGTATAATTAATTAATTTTTTCTATTATTTTAGGCGTATAAGTGGAATTGACGTTTAACAATATCATTTACCTTTGATTTACAATTATTAATTTATTTCTCCTTAAATTAAAGAACTAAAATTATACTACATTCTGCATCGTATGAATACATAAATATGTCAAAATATACAAAAGCATTATCATAAGAATAAGTAAGAATATATTCTTATCATTGATTCTTTATTTAAATTGGAGTTATGAGATTTTAATTATGTATTTAATTTATTTATTTTTAAAATTTAAAATACTAATTTTATATATTAAAAATGAAAAATAATCTAAAAAAACCCGGCCGGTTTGTAGTATAAAAGCCCGACAGAGTCTCGGGCGGCCCGACCATTGCTTTGCCGCCTAGTAGTACACAGTCGAGAGGCAAGGTATGCAAACTCGTGAAGTATCTATGTGGTTTGAAACAAGCACCGTTGAATGACACTTGAAATTTGACTATTTAATGTTGGCAAATGGTTTAAAGATCAACGAGTGTGACAAATGTGTCTACGTTAAGAACACTGATAATGGTTATGTTATAGTGTGTCTGTATGTAGATGACATGTTGATCATGGGTAGTAATACTCAAGTCATTAATGATACAAAGCGCATGTTAAATAGAAATTTTGACATGAAGGACATGGGTTTAGCTGATGTGATTCTTGGAATCAAGATTCTAAGAAGATCAAACGGAATTGTCTTGACACAATCTCACTACGTCGAGAAAGTGCTTAAGAAATTCAATGCGTTTGATAGTTTTCCTGCTAAGACCCCATTAGAGCTCCATGTTCACTTGAGTAAGAACAGGGTGAACCCGTTGGGCAAGAAGACTATGCTAAGGTCATCATGTGTTTAATGTATCTTACAAATTGCACCCGACCGACATAGCTTGCGCCGTGAATAAATTGAGTCGTTACTGAGCAATCCAAGCAAGGAGCATTGGAAGGCTCTAGTGAGAGTTTTGAGGTACTTGAAGTATACTCAAAATCATGGGCTGCATTCACGAGATATCCCGGTGCTTGAAGGGTCTTGTGATGCCAATTGGATATCGACACGAAGATTCACTTTCTACAAGTGGGTGCGTGTTCACGATTGGGAGGTCTTGTTTCTTGGAGATCCACGAAACAGACGTGTATAGCCCGATCCACCATGGAATCGAAAATTCATAGCTTTGGATAAAGTCGGTGAGGAAGCCGAGTGGCTCGTAATTTTGGAAGATATTCCATGTTGGTCTAAACCTCGTGCCACCGGTGATGATTCAACTGCGATAGCTGCCGCTATTGGAAGGGCAAAAAGTGGTTTGTATAATGGTAAGTCTCGACATATCGTCGGCGATATAATACTGTGAGGCATTTGATCTCAAGTGGGGTTATATCAATTGACTATGTCAAGTCAATAGATAATCTGCGATCCGTTAACCAAAGGGTTGAACCGGATCAAATGATCAAGTTGCTAGAGGAATGAGATTAAAATCCACATCTTAAGAACAATCATAGTGGTAACCCAACCATGATGACCAAGATCCCAAGAACTTGGTTCAATGAGAGAACTAAGCTATAGGAGTTCGTGTGTAAACACTCAAGTTAGTATGTTCCCTAGAAAGCAAACGAGTGTTGAAAAACTTGCCTAGTGGTGAGGTTGAGTCGTTGACTCTTAATGATTCCTAAGATACCTCGAGGAGGTTGAGTATGGCAAGATACTTGGTAAAGAATTACCTATGTAAGTGCGAAGTGGGGCCACATCAAACAAAACACTTATGAATCCAAAGTGGATGTCCATGGCCAAAATGGAATCAAACGTGAGAAAGGATGAGGTTGAGGTGTTAAAGTGTTAATACCATTGTCTCGGTTACACGTTGTGGGGAATAGTTCAAGGCATCGTGTCCACTAATCCGCCTGTACTCGATGGTACTAACTATGGAAGGTTCGAGCCATAAACCACATGTCCAAATATTTTAACATCTCTTGAGGATCGAGTATGCGCATACATGCATATGGCTATTTCCACTCATGTGGGGGATTGTTGGAAATCAGCGCTAATCAGCGCTTATATATATATATATTTTATATATGTGGTCAAGTTGCCAGGAAGCTACTTTGACCAAGATTTTGAGTGACGTAACGTTTAATTTTGTGAAATTAAACGGCATAGGATCGATCTACGTTCCGAGTAGATGATCATGGTGTATTCACATTCTCAAATCCGATTTCCGGTGAGTGAGAAATAATGGATCAAAGTTGGTCACTTAAACATGGAGTTATGTGATTAAGGGGATAAGCATGGATTAATTAATCCTTATCCCACATTGATTAATGTACCTTCATTAATTGTCTATATAAGTGGTTCATTGAACACTTAGTATAATTATGTGCACAAGTGATGGGCTGGAAAGCCCACGCCGCCGCCGCCGCCCGGCCGGTGCCGCGCCGCGCCCGCACCCGCCCGGCCCGGCCCGGCTCCGCTCGGCTCGCTCCGTTCCGATTCGGTTCCGTGGTCCGTGGATCGTGGATGGATCGTGGATCCGGGATCTCCCTATATTTTGGATCAATGTTTGATCGAGCCCAAAGATGGAGTTGGTCCGAGGCCCAACTCGTGTAGCCCAATCCGTTGGGCTGCTGTGCTTGAAGAGACGTCCGAATCGTCCAATGAACCTGACGCACGCGTTGTCCAGATTCATCGTATCGCCGATAACGTTCCGACATGAAGGCTCTGCGGGAAGCGTGGGCACGTTGTCTCCGAAACCGCCGTAAACCCTCTCGCACTCAATGGGGACATAACTCCGTAACACCCGACATCAATGCGGTGTTGACTCGAAGATGCTTTCCTCATGAGGGGGACGACGCCTATAAATAGGACATGTCTCCCCAGCATAAGCCACCTACTGCACATCTGCATTCTAGCATTCCAAAGCACTCTCTGCATAAATAGCTAGTGTCGAAGCTCTGTCCTCGCCTCGTTCCAGTTCGCCGGAGCTCGTTGGTCTGCGGTGCTGCCACCCACGAGACGTTGCCGTTTTATCTTTGGAGACGATACGCCAGAACCAAGAGCACTACCGGGCGTATCTCATCTTGCGGAAAGAGGACCTCCTCGACTCGGCATTAGTATACGGTTTAGTTTCATTTGTTTTCAATTCAGTTTAGTTCAATTGTTGTTTGATCTCCACTTCTACATTTCTGTTAAGTTGTAACACGCCCGACAAGTTTTGTACTGTTCTGTACACATTTATCCAACAAGTTCTTCTATATGACCATTGTGAAGAACCTAGATCTCAGTGACTTTACGTTGATCTAAACCTCGATAAGGTTTTAGGTGAGTATAAGTTACTGACCATCACTTTGAATTTTTATGGGTGAGGGTTACATGAGATAACCCAAGATTCTCCGTATCTTGGGTGGTGGCAGTGCTTGTATGTCATGCTTGTTACCTGTATCGAGTCACCGCATCCGTTTAGGATGATGACTTCTCTTTAAGGAGCTCAAAAGGTTTATTATACTAAACACTGTAGGTTGAGTTAGCTCAAGTATAATAATAAGGTTGAGTGGTACTACTTAAGGAATTAAAGAGATTAATTATTTTATGCAGTCCGAATGCTATAAATAATTAATGGACATGCAATATCTTAAATACGAGGATTCGTAAGTCTAAGTACAAGCCCGACTCAACTCAAGAATAAATGGGCAAGTCACCATTTGTTCTCTAGTGGAATGAATAAATGTTTATGAATTAATTTATGTCCTGGACTGAACATAAGATAATTAATTCATTCTAGGCCAATCTTTATTCTTTGTATTTGATCCCTGGGCTGGCCGATCAAGATTTGGAACTGTAGAAAATTTCGTCCACCCTATATGGATCCCTCTAGGATTATGTTCTGATTTATATATTATTTTAATACATCTCATATATCTAGATAAATATTATTTGATATTATTAGATATCAAGAGATAATTATTCTAGATAAGAATTATCTTCAGAGATTGAAGATAATTATTATATTTATTAGATTTGCAAGAGTACTATCTAAATGTGATTCTAGGGAATGCATTATAAATACAATGCAGGAGAAAATCAAATCATATTATCTTATTGTGATTTTCGAAAATCACATAGAAAGATATATGAGTCGAAATTTTACAGTATCCTCCATAGGTTATTCTCACTTAGTATTAGAGAATAGGCATACGAGATACAGTCCAGAAGATCAAAGCTAAAGTCCACAATTGATCAACTGTCCCATAAATTCACAAGTAAACTCGAGAAAACACCTATGTGTTGCAATTAATTATCTATGAGCATGCTAGGAATATAAACAATGTATGATGAATTAAACATCTAAGATAGATCATCAAAGCATGAGTAAAATAAGATTTTCCATCAATTGGTATCAGAGCCAGGTTCACTATCTTAGCTCTGTTCGATTAATTCACGTTTGATTATTACGTCCGTTATAATTAATTACGGATTTGTCGTTCATCGTGGCTCAATTATTTGTTTTTTTTTTGTTGGAATCATTTTTCACCATGAGAAAATCCGTTGTTCGATTAGAATTTATTTTTTTGTAAATTATATATGTAAAAATGAAGAACGAAGACGAAGAACATGAAGAATGAGACGACATGATGGAGTCCCATCGTGCGGCGCGACGAAGACACACTGGCAGCTGTCGTCGGGGCTGGCAACAAGCGCTAGGCGCGCGACGCATAGCAGCCCGGCGCATATAGCCCCCAGGCGTATGGGTGAACGACGAACAACAGCATCACCGTGCGGGCAGACCCGGAGCACGAAGGGTGCACGAGCACTTAGAGCGACATGTAGCTCGGCATACGGATGATGACACACGCACGCGAGGCAAGCGTAGTGCGTGGGTGCAGGGCTCTCAGTACGTGGGCGATCGTGGACGACGGGACGCGAGACGAGACTGCAGCTCGTAGGCCTGCACACACACGTATAGCGCCGCAACGCACACATTGTACTGACGGTAAGGGACGACAGGTGGTGCTGGGCGGCGTTGGGCTATGCCCTAGCGCGTGGCCCAGCCCACCTGGTCTGACCCGACCCGGATCCCTAACCCGACCTGGATCCAGATTTTTCCAACCGACCCAGCCCAAATCACTGTTTTCGATCCAGTTTTGATTTTCAGCCCAAATCTAGTTTTGACAAGTTCGGTCCATGTCCGTGCACGTGAGACCCGTTTCAAAGAAAAATTGAAGATTTGTATTGTGCAAATTTATGTAATAAATTAGGTAGGGACGTACATGATCCGCAATTGGACCGCGATAAATGAATTTTTTTTATCATTTAGAGTATGCCGTGGATGTTTGAATTATGCAGTAGCATGGAATGTATGTTTAATTACGTAGAAGAACATGTATATAAATATTCGTGATTAACCGCGTTTAGCAAGTATGCTAGGTTTATCACATTTTAAAGCATGTTTACATGTTGAGTTCTAGAAAGAGCATGTTATGATTACATGATCTGTATGGACAAACCTTTTGAAATAAAAAGGCTAAGTAAGAAAATACGCGACGTTTTAATTCTTACATTAAATACGTAAAGACCTCCACATTTTGATCACTAAACAAAGTGATACGCACTGTGAGTAAACGTCCAAACGCGTAGCTTGCTTGCACTATTTATCATAAGTTTGTTAGATGAAATTTCTAAATAAATCATTTTAATATATTGATAAGTGGAAGTTTCATGTGTAAACGTCCACACACGTGACTTGAATGTGCTATTTTCATAAGTTCTCTAGAGATAGATATAAAATGAGATGACAAACGAAATTGATTAGAATCGGTATGGTCGGCATGAGTATGCCAATTTTAAGAATTCGATTTCTGCTGTCAAAATTGTGGTCACTACTTAGGTATCACCTCAAGTACAACTTCCCGTTAAGTCCATACTTGCGATAGTGATGTGGTCTAGTTAAGGTCCAATTATTAATTTCATTTGTCATAAGGATAAGTTGACATGGATTGAAATTAAATGAATAAAATGTATATTTTAGTCTGGTCGAGGGGTTTATGTGTAAACGTCCATACGCGTGGCTTGCATATGGGATTCCTTGGACAATTGGAGGTTTCAACCAATATTGTTTTATCAAAAGGTTACAATATTGTTGTTACGAATTATGTGCGATTGTATGCTTCATAGGAAAATCTGATTTTACCCTCTTCCCGAGGATCTATCTTGGATGTTTAATACATCATACATTAATTATATACGTAACATGCATCTATATAATTAATCGAAATACATAGGTGTTTACTTATGTTTACCTGCGAATTTCTCGAATAAAAGATCAATGGCAAAATCCAGCTTTGATATTCTGGACTGTATCCCAGATGCTTATTATCCAATGCTGAGTGAGAACAATCTATGGAGAATACTGCAAAAATTTGCCTCCTTCTTTGACCTCTATAATTTTCGAAAATCACATCAAATGAATAAGGACTAATTCTGATTTTTTTTCTCATCTTATATTTATAATGCATTCCTAGAATCACATTTAGATAGGATCCCTGCATATCTAATAAATAAATCATATATTTGCAGATAAATCATATCTAAAATAATTATATCTTGATATCTAATAATATCAGATAATATCTATCTAGATACTGAAGATCAGAACAGAGTTCCAGTGGGAATCTACTAGGGTTGGGTGAAAATTAACAGCAGCAACAAGCCTTGATGGGCCAACCCAGGGATCAAATACAAAGAATAAATATGGACCTAAAATGAATTAATTATCTTATGTTCAGCCCAAAACATAAATTAATTCATAAATATTTATTCATTCCACTAGAGAACAAATGGTGACATGCCCCTATATTACCGAAGTTGAGTCTGGCTTGCACTTAGACTTACGAATCCCCGTATTTAAGGTATCGCATGTTCATTAAATAATTATTGCATTTTGTTTGCTTAAAATAATTAATCTCTTTAATTCCTTTAGTACCACTCAACCTTATTATTGTACTTGAGCTAACTCAACCTGCAGGGTTTAGTATAATAAATATTTTGAGCTCCTTAAGGGGAACATCATCATCTTAAACGGATACGGTGGCTCGATACAGGTAACTAGCATGACATATAAGAACTACCACCACCCAAGATGCGGAGAATCTTGGGTTATCTCATGTAACCTTCACCATAATAAGTTAAAGTGATGGTCAGTAACTTATACTTACCTAAAACCTTATCGAGGTTTAGATCAATGTAAAGTCATCGAGATCTAGGTTCTTCACGACGGTCAGATAGAAGAACTCATCTCATTGTGATCCATCAATACGTCAAGACGTACCAACATAGACAAGCAACCAAGTCAAGTCACTTCTTATCTATACTGCAGCCTATACCGACAATTCATCCTCAAGTTGTCTCAACTATGATCCTTTTATATCTCAAGAGCTTAACCAATCATACAGACTTTTGTGATCTTCTACACACTTTATGATCTAATTTTTTATGAGATAATGAGACAAACATATGCAATCAAATAAACAATTTAGATATAAGATTGTAATAGTGGTAACATGAAACTTTGTATACAAGCTCAATCATTCTGCTTTCAGTTTTAAAATCCAACATGCTTATGTGTTTACATTATTTTTCATATATGTATCTTACTCCGATTATCAATATGCTCGCACAAAACTCCTTATCCGGTCAGAACTATATGAAGTGAAAACGAAACATGGAGTACGTTCTTATCACAGAAGAACACATGTTCGTGCTTACTACTCCCAAACCTGCTACCCTTACTGACTGATCGCTTATTTTCCTAACAGATACATCAAGTATATTCTCGTATCCACATGGACTGATACTCGAAAACACAGCAAGTAATTCACACAGAATTTTTATTATTATTCAGGCAACAATATTAAGAGAGGTGATGATTAAACTAGACTCAAATTAAATAAGAATAAACTCAGGAATAAAAGACTGACCCTAGGGATGTACTTAACTTAACCAGATTCACACAATTAATCTATTAGTCTGTTTACCATTTTAATCCACATTCATATGAAGGATCGCTAATGTAACTGTAGTCTTCCGCCAGGACAACCTATAGTAGTAGGTTAACCTAAACTCTATCTCTGCTATGACTCGAGAGAAATAAGTTAATTACCAAAAGAACACAAAGATTAACCTCCTACAGTTTACTTATCTTCGTCAGGTCTCAAAATAAGGTATGTATTATATTTTCAAGAAATCGACTATACAATTAATTCCGTTAAGACATCAACCACATAACTAGCATGCATCAATATTGATCAGATACCAACACATGAGAATTAAAGCCAAGAATCATAAATCATGAATGGGTAGGTAAAACAGTATCAACAGATAAATCACGAGAATCTAGTCAGACATAATCCCTAGGATCAATACAAGATTTAGCTACTCATAATTAAAATACCAAAACAAGAATTAAATAAAGAACACATGAAAATAATTAATTGAATAAAACCGTGAAGATCCACAATGAATAACGTAGTAACTTGAATCCACATTGATTCTGAACTCCTGAAGAAAATAAAATACAAACCGAACGAAAAAGAATTCTCAAAAGCTAAAGAAAAACGTGTTCTGCTCTGAAATCTATCGTAAAAGGTGTCTCCTCCAAATCTCGTCCGCACAACAATATAAAACCCTAGGTCCGCATTGGCTCGCGAGATTCAGGTCGCGAGAAGACGTCCCGAGTGAATGTCGCGAGCCAACGTTACTTGTACGCCCGTTCTGTCTCGCAACCTATGACTTGCGAGACTACGTCGCGAGGAAGTCTCGCGAGGCGTACTTCGTCTGTTTTTCATCTTTCTTCGCGACCTTGACTCGCGACACAATGTCGCGAGGAAGACCCGTGAGGTGTAGTTTATTTGATTTTCGTCTTTCATCGCGAGCTTTGCTCGCGAGTCCTCTTCGCGTGGCTAAGTCGCGAGCTCTCACAGGACAAAAATCATCTTTCTCATGATCCACATTTTTTACATCCAAACCTGTTAACATAAACATATCAAACGAAAGCTCATACGACCTCTTAACTATTATAAAAAGAATGGAAACAGCTTCATAAACCAGGTAGAAATGAGGTTTATCACTGACACATCAACTGATGAGCAACAAGAGTCAACCAGATTTTGGCATAAGTCAAACAATGTGGCTAAGTGCTATATGATGATTTTGAAGGGCTTGCAGTTGTAGCATCAATCGATGGCAGACGCGACTGAGATTTGGTCAAGTCTCCAGAGTAAGTTCGAACAGTCGGATCGAACAGTCCGCTTTCACACGATGAGAAAGATCTTAGCGTGTAGGATGAAAAAGGAAGTTCGGTCCACGCACATGTCTCCTACATGACTCATCTCATGGATAGTCTTGATCAATTTGGAGGAGAGATCGACGGTGAAGCTAAGGTCGATATCATCCTCAATACTTTTACGTGAACGTGATCATGAGCAAGACTGAGTATACACTCAGTCAGTAGCTCAATGATCTCATAGCAGCGGAAGATGGCATGGGCAAAGAAACACATGCTCTTGCTAGCACATCTAAGGGCCCCAATGTTCCATCGAAATATGGAAGGAGGAAAAAGGGTGCCAAGGGTGGTAGAGGCAAGGGAAATAGTGGGAGCAGTGGCGGAAAGTGCGTGAATGCCACCGGTGGTGTGAAGAAACCAAAGAAGAGGGGCAAGTGCTTCAAGTGCGGAAAGACTGGGCATTGGAAGGCTAAGTGCCCTATGCTCAAGGCTCAAGGTACACTATTCTCTTATAACGGAAACATGTTTAGCGACTTGTTATACTCATTCATAAGTAGGAGATACGGGTATGACTGATCATGTTTGTTACATCATGCAGAGGTTTCTGCGGACAAGGCAACTGAGTGATTGCGAGATAACGATCTCCATGGGCAACGCGGTGAAAATCGAGGCCGTTGCAGTCGGAGATATTTCTTTATGCTTTGATAGGATAATTTTGATTTTAAGAGATGTTCTTTATGTGCCGGAGTTTCGGTGGAACCTTATTTTCATTTCTAAACAAATTATTCATGGATATTCTGTTATTTTTGGTAATGGTGTTTCTATCATGAGAAATGAAGAATTTATCTGGGGTGACACATTATACAATTCTCTTTATACTATTTCTGCTAAGCATAATACCTATAACTATGTTGCATCTACTACATCCAATCGCAAGTAGATGAAATTTTCTTCGCAAGAGAACTATACATATCTTTAGCATCTTAGATTGGGCCATATCAATCTAAATATGATGCAAAGACTGGCTAAGAATGGAGCGTTGGGTGAATTCATGGTTACTCCGTTCTGTTGTATTTGTATACTGGAAGCAGTTTTGGTTGAGCTTGTATACAATGATTCCTGTTACCACTATTACAATCTCCTATCTGAATTATTTACTTGATTGCATATGTATGTCCCTTTATCTCGTATATAAGTTAGATCATATAGTGTGTAGAAGATCACAGAAGTCTGTATGATTGGTCAAGCTTAATGAGATATAAAAGGATCACAATTGAAACAACTTTAGGACGAGTTATCGGTATAGGCAGCGGTATCGATAATAAGTGACTTGACTTGGTTGCTTGTCTATACTGGTACGTCTCTAACATATTGATAGATCACAGTGAGATGATTTCTTCTATATGACCATCGTGAAGAACCTAGATCTCGGTGACTTTACGTTGATCTAAACCTCAATAAGGTATTAAGTGAGTATGAGTCACTGACCATCACTTTGACTTATCATGGGTGAGGGTTACATGAGATAACCCAATATTCTCCGCATCTTGGGTGGTGGCAGTGCTTGTATGTCATGCTAGTTGCCTGTATCGAGTCACCGTATTCATTTAGGATGATGACGTCCCCTTAAGGAGCTCAAAAGGTTTATTGTATTAAATCTTGCAGGTTGAGTTATCTCCAGTACAATAATAAGGTTGAGTGGTACTACTTAAGGAATTAAAGAGATTAATTATTTTAAGATTTAGAATGCTATAAATAATTAATGGATGTGCGATATCTTAAATAAGGGGTTTGTGAAGTCTAAGTGCAAGCTCGACTCAACTTCGGAAATAAAGGGATAAGTCAACATTTATTCTCTAGTGGTATGAATAAATGTTTATGAATTAATTTATGCACTGGGCTGAACATGATATAATTTATTTATTTGAGGCCCATCTTTATTCCTTGCATTTGATCTCTGGGCTGGCCCATCAAGGCCTGGAGCTACATGAAATTTCGTCCCTCATCATAGAGTCCCACTGGGACTCTGTTCTGATCCTCTCTATCTGAAAATATATTATTATATTTATTAGATATGCAGAGATGCTATCCTAATAGGATTCTAGGATTGCATTATAAACATAAGGTGAGATAAAATCAGGTTAAGGCTAATGCTATTTTGATTTTCGAAAAACATAAGATTCCCATCATTGTGATTCTCGAAAATAGCATAGAGAAAGAAAGTGAATTTCGCAGTACTCTCCATAGATTGTTCTCACTCGGCATTGGAGTTTTGGCAAGCGGGATACAGTTCAGAAGATCAAAGCACGAGTCTTAATCCGATTCCTTGTCCGAAAATTTCGCAGGTGAACACGAGAAAAAACACCTATGTGTTGTAATTAATTATGTAGACGCATGCTAAGTAAATAATCAATGTATGGTGAATTAAACATCTAAGATAGATCATCGGGAGAGGGTTAAAATCAGATTTCCCTACACGTTCCTAGTCTACGAATCCAGTATAGAGGGTAAGATGTCGACCATACCCTTCAAGTCGAAAGGGTATAGAGGTAAAGAGGTGTTAGAATTAGTTCATTCTGATCTGTGTGGACCAATGTCTACCCAAGCTTGTGGAAGGTACGAGTATTTTTGTCACTTTCATTGATGATTACACAAGGTATGGATACGTATACCGGCTTCATCGCAAGTCTGAATGCTTTGAGAAATTCAAAGATTTTAAGGCGGAAGTGAAGACGAAACTAGGTAAAATATCAAGTCACTGCGGTCTGATCACGGTGGTGAATACCTCAGCAATGAGTTTATGGACTACCTTGTACAGTGTGGGGTTACGTCCCAGCTCACTACACCGGGTACACCACCATAAAATGGTATGTCAGAGCGAAGAAATATGACTCTCTTATAAATGGTTAGATCTATGATGAGTTATTCAACCTTGCATGTTTTGTTCTAGGGGTATGCCTTAGAAACAGCGGCATATTTGCTCAACCTAGTACCGTCCAAGTCAGTAGACAATACCTCTTTTGAATTATGATTTGGACGTAAGCCTAGTTTAAGCCATATAAGGATATGTGGAATCCAACACATGTGCTGATCAAGTAGGCTGATAAGTTGAAGGCTAGATCTGGTGCAATGATGTTTTTGTAGGAATTCTAGATGAACAAAAGATGGTTATTTCTATAGTCCTAAGGATCAGAAGGTCATAATTAGCACCAATGCCCGATTCTTTAGAGGATGACTACATGAAAAAACTCAAATCCAAAGTTGAAATCATTCTTCGAGAAATCGAAGATGATCGTATTCCACCATTGATTCTTCCAAAGTTACAAGATATCGCGTCTATTGGGAAAGATCGACACCAGATACTTCAAGAGTTGAAGTGGGTCGAATTTCACTAGGGAGATCGGATGTACAAGTGGTGCCTACCCAACAAGTTGTGCAAGAAAGAGCACCACAAGTTAATGCACCCATCGTTACCATTGTGCTAGTAGCATCTTGTCATAGTTGGAGGGTTGTACAATAACTCGATCGATTTATGGTCTTGGGTGAATCTTCAGATTTAGTCCCAGTAGGCGAACACGTGATCACACTATTTTCTAACACGAAAACGTGCAAGTAGATAGGGTAGTCGAGTATCGTATCCACAGGGATTACAACGTGAAAATACAGAAGTTGACTCAATAATCCTTCATCATTATCTAAGTGACAGATTTGGTTTTGGAAAAGGTTTTGGGACTTCAAATCTTAGATTCAAAGTCAAGGACAAAATAAAGCAATAAAGACAAATAAACAAATACTCAAAGAGATAATAAGACTGAAAGACTAATCTTAGGGATGTATTAATCCTACCTACAGTGTATTGTTTAATATGATTTTGTGCTTATTTTTCATATGTTTATGCATGCCGTTTCTCGTGGTTTGTCCTATTTATGTCGTTATTTTGATTAGTGTTTATAGATTCAGACTTATTTGGTTTGTTTCGATGTTTTGTAGAAAAAGGACATTAAATGGGATGAAATGAATCTTCCAAGATCTATCCTATAATGAAGAGCATCTCGATAGTAGTTCATAGTGCAAATGGATCGCAATTCGTAGTTCGGACGAGAGAGAACGGAGCAAAAGCGAAACAAGACGCCAAGACGCGTCCGTGGCGCCGAGAACGCCCAAGGCGCGCGTTCAGCTCTCCTCCAGCCCTCCAACGTGCGTTCAGCTCTCCTCCAGCGCCCATTCTTCTCAACGCGGCCACGGTCGCGGTCTTCACAATGCGGCCACGGCCGCACCGCGGCCACGGCCGCGCCTCCTATCTTCAACGCGGCCACGGCCGCACCTCATGCCTCCAGCGCCCATTCTTCATAACGCGGCCACGGCCACACCTCGCGCATTCCAGTCGCGTCCGGCGCTGCAGCCTCATCCGATGCTTCGTCCCGTGCATCCGGCGCTGCAGTCTCGTCCGGCGCTTCATCCCGCGCATCCGGCGCTCTGCTTCCGTCCGACGCTGGTCTTCTCTCACTATGCATTCTAGAATCTGCCGCGTCCGTGCTCCACTCCGTCGACGCCGCGGCTCGCTCGACCTTTCCAGAGTGCCCGTCCCGGCCGCTTCGCCCGTCCGTGGCTGGTGTCTTTTTCAGGCCCAAATTCGACGTTTTAAATGGGCTTTTCGAGGGTTGAATAAATAGAAGAACTCATCCGCGGACGCAGAGGCCAGCTTCCACATTCTCACACACGCAGCTCTCTTTTCTTTCTCCTTTCCATTTAATTCTTGCATTTTGGATTAACAATTGGATTGTGCGCTTCCGGATTTTTGGAAGACGGATTTATCTATGAATGGTTTGTAAGTTTTTCTCGTTTTCATTATGTCTATGTAATTGGGATTAGAATAATTTCTACCATGAGATAAATTATCGATTTGTTGGGAAATATATGTTGGATTGTTCTCATCTTGAATTGTGATTATTGGATTGATGATTTGCGAATTTCTTATCCATATAAATTATTTATTTCATGATCTTCATACATGGTGTTCGAGAGAATAGTATAGGTTGATTATGTGCTTATGTTTGATTATGAAGTTATGCGAGAGCAGATTTATATTAGATATAAGTTTAACAACGAAAGTGATCGAGAGATTGGTTTGTTGTTGAGTAATTAATATATGTGGGTAGGGTTTTTGCTATCGTGTGCTTTGTAGTAAAACATCCTTCGTAGTTGATGGTGGGTTAATTGAGAGATCCCCTGTCATTAAGTTCGAGTCTAACGTTGACGTAATCGAGAGATTAGTTAGTGTTGACCGTTTGGTGAGAGGCGTGGGTGTTTTATGCATTGTGTCCTGTCTTTGATTCTTTAATTGCGAGGATAGATTCGAACCCTAGAACACCGTCTCCAATTCCGTTTATCTGTCAATTCTTCTTGTTGTCCAAGTGCATCCCATTTTACCTGCTTTATTTTATTTCCTGTTTTTTTCCTTTTCGTGACAGCCCCCCTTATTTTAGGACGTTAGTATTTCTTTTCCGTTTTCGTGTTTGACACAGAACCGTAGCCCTGTTAAGCCTTCCTAGAGATTCGACTTAGGTCGACCTTACCGCTCTATAAGGACCTCGTACTATTGCGAGCGACTGAAAAGAACAATTTGGTCGGAACATGTATGTTCATCATGCTTCCTATTAACCAATTTTAATCCAGATAAGATGGAAGATCACATATGTAACTAACAATTTCAGTTACGACAATTGTGGCAGTAGATTAATAATTTTCCCTATTACTGTTACGTCTCTAGGTGAAAATTAGCAACTCCAAAAAGATCACAAAGAATAGCTTCATACGAATGTTCCTATCTCAGCTACGACTCAAGGCTTATTCGTATTGCACATTCAAGATCGATTGATAATTAAAACTGTTAAGTATTCAACTGGCAACTATGTACACATCAAGATTGATCAGAAATTAATACATAAGAATTAGCACCATGAATAACAAATCAATGCCTGGAAGGTAAACAATAGATATTAGGAATCACAATACTTAGGATAGAATCATACAAACCCTAGGATTAGAACAAGAAATTTAGCTAGACAAATAAATTGAAATAGAATAAGAATTAACCATAAAAATAAGAATTAAATAGATAAAACCCGTAATGTATCGTTGGAAGAACAATGGTTGGGTTCGAATCCAAACCCAAGTAGAGAATGGGAAATTTGAATTTGTCCGGATGAAAATGTTTCCAAAGCGATTACAATGCGTAGAATAAATGTAGAACAATGAAAATCTAATGTCTAGATGAAAGTAAATTGAAGCTAGAGAAAAAGTATGTGAAAAACTGAAGAAAATCGTGCAAAATAAGTCTGTTCCAAGTTGGAGGCGCGTGAGCAAGCCTAGAGATATATATAGGCGTAGGGCTGAAACCCTAAATCGCGCCAACCACCTCGCCTCGTAGCTATGTGCGGTCGCGAGCTCGATCGCGAGCTCGGTCGCGAGCTATGAGTCAGTCAGTCCTTCGATGCGCTCGCGGCCTTGTTCGCGGTCGTTTGGAATGCCTCGTGGCCGAGCTCACGGTCGCTAGCTCGGTCGCTAGTTTTCAGGTAAAAGCTTTTCTCGGAGTCTCTCGCGGGCAGACTTGCGGTCGCTTGGCTTTGCCTCGCGGCCGGCCTAGCGGTCGCTAGGTCGGTCATAAGAAACTGTCCAGAATGTTTTTGCCCGAGCTTCGCGGCCGGGCTAACGGTCGCGAATGTGGCCGCTAGCCCCTGTTCTTGTCCGTCTTTGGCTCGTGCTTCACTTCATGCTTCGATTATTATCTTATAAGCCTACAAAACACCAAAGAGGAACCCAAGAGCAGTATCTACTAAAAATAGCTGAAAGCATTGAAATCACTTATATAAACGCACTTAACTGATCTAAAATTATCTAAAAAAAACATGAATAAACGGGTAAAAAGCTCGTTTATCAAACCCCCAAACTTGAAGCATTGTTTGTCCTCAAACAAAAACAAAAATACAAAGAAAGACACAACGAAAGATCAACGAGCGTCAGCAAAGGTGATAGCCATAACAAGCCTCAGAAATATTTCAAAGTTCAAAAATCAACATCACACATGACGACATTATTCAACTCGACAATGTACAACAATTGAAAGCCAAGTCTTATTCAATTCAAACCTCACAAAGCATGTGTAAAATATAGTGTACACTCAAACTCAGAAGAAAATTTTAAGACGTGTATACACTCAAAGATCAATGCAATGCAATGCAAAATCTTACCATAGGGTTGCCGTTTCTCTAACATCTCCACCACATCAAATACGTTCAAATTAGGATCAAAAAGTATTTTCATAGGTTGTAATGTAGGCACATTGGTTAAGGTAGGGTGATATATGGCTAAGTGACTCAAATACAACTCCACGCACTCCCATTTATACTTTCAACTTATATGGACTTTGTCCATTTCCCTTTTCTTCTCAACATGCTAAATCTGTTGGATTTGTATACTGAAAGCAGTTTTGGTTGAGATTGTATACAATGTTTCCTGTTACCACTATTACAATCTCCTATCTGAATTGATTACTTGATTGCATATATCTATGTCCCCTTATCTCATATATAAGTTAGATCATACAGTGTGTAGAAGATCACAGAAGTTTGTATGATTGGTCAAGCTTAATGAGATATAAAAAGTATCACAGCTGAGACAACTTGAGGACGAGTTGTCGGTATAGGCTGCGGTATAGATAAGAAGTGACTTGACTTGGTTGTTGTCTACCGACACGTCTCGACGTATTGATGGATCACGATGAGATGAGTTCTTCTATCGACCATCGTGAAGAACCCAGATCTCGGTGACTTACGATGATCTAAACCTCGATAAGGTATTAGGTGAGTATGAGTTGTTGACCATCACTTTGACTTGTTATGGGTGAGGGTTACATGATTTAACCCAAGACTCTCTGCATCTTGGGTGGTGGCAGTGCTTGTATGTCATGCTAGTTATCTGTATCGAGTCACCGTATCCGTTTAGGATAATGACGTCACCTTAAGGAGCTCAAAAGGTTTATTGTACTAAACACTGCAGGTTGAGTTATCTCAAGTACAATAATAAGATTGAGTGGTACAACTTAAGGAATTAAAGATATTAATTATTTTAAGCAGTCAGAATGTTGTAAATAATTAATGGACGTGCGATATCTTAAATACGGGGATTCGTGAAGTCTAAGTGCAAGCCCGACTCAACTTTGGTAATAAATGGGTAAGTCAGCATTTATTCTCTAGTGGCATGAATGAATGTTTATAAATTAATTTATGTTCTGGGCTGAGCATAAGATAATTAATTTATTTGAGGCCCATCTTTATTCCTTACATTTGATCCCTGTGCTGGCCCATCCAGGCCTGGAGCTAAGGTGAATTTCGCCCTCTCCTCTCTAGAGTCCTATTGGGACTCAGCTTGATCCTCTCTATCTTAAGAGATAAGATTATATTTATTAGATATGCATAAATTCTATTTTGATAGGATTTAGGATTGCATTATAAATATAAGGTGAGAGAGAAAATCAAAGCTAATGCTCAAGCCATAATTTTCGAGAATTCTATTCCCAAAATAGTGAGATTTTCGAAAATCTTAAGAGAAGGAAAGAGGGTGATTTTCTATAGCATTCTCCATAGATTGTCCTCAATCGGCATTGGAGATTAGGCAACTGGGATACCGTCCAGAAGATCAAAGCATGAGTCTTGATCCGTTCTACCCCGAAAGATTTGCAGGTAAACACGAGAAAACTCCTACGTGTTGCAATAATTATATAGGTGCATGCTAGGCATATAATCAATGTATGGTGAAATTAAACATTCAAGATAGATCCTCGGGAGAGGGTTAAAATCGATTTCCTACAATTGGTATCGAGCCCGGGATCGATATCTTGGCTCTGTTGGATTGATTCACGTTTGATTATAACGCGCAATTAATTAATTGTGAATCATGGTGCTCATCGTGGCTCGTTTTATTTTTGTCGGATTTTGTTTTCACCACGAAAATCCTCGTTAGATTAGATTTTTCCGTAAATCTTATCTCGTAAAAGAAGAACGAAGACGAAAGCATGAAGAACGAGACGATGAAGGCTCGCCGGGAGAAACCGGACGCAAGACGCGAGGGCGTGCGGGCGACGGCACGCGAGGCGTGCTCGGTGCTCGCAGCACGCCCCTCGGCTTCTGCGTGTTTCTTTGCAAAGATCGGACGAGGCGTGCGAGGCTGGGGCGCACGGCTCGGTAGCCGACGTGCGGAGCGCCGCTTCGTGCGCTGGATGCCTCGGCACCGCCGGTGCCGGCGTGCACGCCGGTGTTCGGTAGCGCATCGCGAGCTCGGCGGCCAATAAGCACATCGCATCGCGCGGGGGGCACTCGGCAGCGGCGCGAGTGCTCGGCAGCATGGCCAGGCGTCGCGCGAAACCTCGTGAGCGCGGCCGTAGCTGGCAGCTGGGAGTCCTCGGATCGCCGACGGCGCGACATCAGCACGCAGTGCCCAGCGCGCGGGGCGCGCGGGCAGGCCCGACGCGAGTCGCGTCGGCGCCTTTCTGCGAGCGATTTCGGCAGCCGCCACCTCGACGCGAGCGAACGCGTGGAAACCTCAACGCCAATGGGTGTGCTCGGCGGCACTGGGCGACGCAGGATGTGCGATTTTCATGCAAAAGCCCCGGTAGCACCCGACGACGTGGCTAGGCAAAGTCTCGGTAGGACTCGGCGACGCGGCTGGGCGACGTCTCGACGACTCTCGACGGGCTGTTGGGCCACGTTCTCGGCGTCGCGTGCGAGGATGGGCGGGCGGTGTCTTAGGCGCTACGCATGGGTCGTGCCCTCAACGCCGCGACCCGATCTTTGGGTCGACCGACCCAACCGCCCGAACCCATTTTTTTGGCTCGATTGCAGATTTTTGGCCCGATCCGGCCCGTTCCAATGTTCCGACCCGTTTTCAAATTTTGTCCCAGATCCATTTTTGACGAATCCGGTCCGTGCCCGTGAGGCCCGTTTTTTAAAGTTTTAAAGATCTGTACTTTGCAAATTTATGTAATAAATTAGGCAGGGAAGTACAGGATCCACGAGTGGGCCGCGATGAACGATTTTATTTTATTTTTATCGTTCAAAACATGTCGTGGATGTTTACTTTATGCAGTAGCGTGCTATGTATGTTTGAATTACGTAGATAAACATATTATATGTTTTCGTGATTGGATGAGCATAGTAAGCATGCTAGGTTTATCGCGTTTTTCAAGCATATTTTAGAATTCTGCGAGCATGTTTTACATGTTGAGTTCTATAGAAAAGCATGCTAGGATTACGTGATCTGCATGGACAAACCTTTTGAAACAAAAGACTAAGCATGTAACCCGACATATTATTTTTTAAATTAAAATGTCAAGACCTCCACTTTTTGATCTCTAAACAAAGTGATACGCACTGTGAGTAAACGTCCACACGCGTGGCTTACTTGCACTATTTTTCATAAGTTTGTTAGATGAGATTTCTAAATAAAACATTTTAATCCATTGAGAAGTGGGAGTTTCATGTGTAAACGTCCACACGCGTGGCTTGCATATGCGATTTTTCATAAGTTCTCTAGAGATAGATTTAAAATGAGATAACAAAGGAATTTGGATTGGAAGCGGTATGGTCCTAGTGAGTATGCCAATTCTAAGAATTCATTTTCTTCTGTTAAAATTGTGGTCATTGCTTAGACATCACCTCAAGTACAACTTCCCGCGAAGTCCCTTCTTGCGATAGTGATGTGGTCTAGTAAGGTCCAATCATTAATTTCATTTGTCATAAGGATAAGTTGATATGGATTGAAATTAAACGATTAAAAGGTTTATTTTAGTGCTCGGTCGAGGGTTCATGTGTAAACGCCCACACGCGTGGCTTGCATGTGGATTCCTTGGGCGATTGGTGGTTTCAATTAATATTGTTTTATCAAAAGGTTACAATATTATTGTTACGAATTATGTGCGATCGTATGCTTATGTGTTTACATTATCTTTTCGAGATATGTCTCTTACACCGATTATCAATATGCTCGCACAAAACCCTTATCCGGTCCAAATTTTATCGAGTGGAAACGAAACATGAAATATGTTCTTATCGTTTGAAGAACACATGTTTGTTCTTACTACTCCTAAACCCGATGCTTCTTATCGACGATCGACTAATGAGCAATGAGAGTCAAGGACTTTGGCATAAGTCAAACAATATGGCCAAATGCTATATGATGACTACTATGTCTCAAAGGCTTGCAGTGCTGCAAAGATCGATGGTAGACGCGACCGAAATATGGTCAAGTCTCGAGAGTAAGTTTGGACAATTGGATCGAACAGTCCGCTTCCACACAATGAGAGAAATCTTGGCGTGTAAGATGGAAGAAGTAAGTTCGGTCCATGAACATGTTTCCCACATGACCCATCTCATGGATAGTCTTAATCAGTTGGGAGGAGGTATTGACGGCGAAGCTAAGGTCGATATCATCCTCAACACACTGCCCAAGTCTTTTGAGAATTTTCACGTGAACGCGATCATGAGCAAGACCGAGTATACACTTAGTCAGTTGCTTAATGATCTTGTGGCCGCGGAAGGAGTCATGGGTAAAGGAGCACATGCTCTTGCTAGCACATCTTGGGGCCCAAATTTTCCGTTGAAAAATGGAAAAAGAAAAAGGGGCACCAAAGGTGGTAGAGGCAAGGGAACTAGTGGGAGTAGTGGGAGCAAGAACATGTCTGCCACCGGAGGCTTGAAGAAGCCAAAGAAGAGGGGCAGGTGCTTCAAGTGCGGCAAGATCGGGCATTGGAGGCCAAGTGCCCTATGCTCAAGGCTCAAGTGCGCCATTTTCTTTAGTAACGGAAACATGTTTAGCGACTTGTTCTACCCATTCTTGGGTAGTAGACAGGGGTGCGACTGATCATGTTTGTTACACCTTGCAGGGGTTCCTGCGGACAAGTGATGGCGAGATAACGATCTCCATGGGCAACGCGGCGAAAGTCGAGGCCGTTGCAGTCGGAGATGTTACTTTATGTTTTGATAGGATAGTTTTAGTTTTGAAAGACGTTTTATATGTGCCGGAGTTTCGACGGAACCTTATTTCCGTTTCCAAACTATTTATTCATGGATATTCAGTTATTTTTGATAGTGGTGTTTCTATCATAAGAAATGACGAAGTTATCTGTGGTGGCACTTTATATAATTCGCTTTATATTATTTCTGCCAAACATAATACCTACAACTATGTTGCATCTTCTTCAAACCTTAAAAAGAGAAAGTTTTATTCGCAAGATGACATCACATTTCTCTGGCACCTTAGATTAGGTCACATCAATCTAAATAGGATCCAAAGACTGGCTAAGAATGGAGCGTTGGGTAATCTAACAGTTACTCTGTTCCCAGTCTGCGAATCTTGTATAGAAGGTAAGATGTTGACTAGACCCTACAAAGCGAAGGGTTACAGAGCCAAAGAAGTGATGGAGCTAGTCCATTCTGACCTGTGTGGACCTATGTCCACACAAGCTCGTGGAGGGTATGAGTATTTTGTCACTTTCATTGACGATTACTCAAGGTATGGATACATATACCGCTTCACCGCAAGTCCCAATGCTTTGAGAAATTCAAAGAGTTTAAAGCGGAAGTGGAGACGAAGCTTGGTAAGAGTATCAAGTCATCATGTCCGATCGCGGTGGCGAATACCTCGAACGAGTTTATGGACTATTTGCGCGATGTGGGATTACCTCCCACTCACTATACCGGGCACACCACAACAAAATGGTGTGTCAGAGCGAAGAAATAGAAATGGTTAGATCGATGATGAGTTATGCAACATTGCCTATTTCGTTCTGGGGGTATGCCTTAGAAACGACGACATACTTGCTAAATCTAGTACCATCCAAGTCAGTCGAAAAGACCCATTTCGAGTTGTGGTTTGGGCGCAAGCATAGTTTAAGCCACATAAGGATATGGGGCAGTCCAGCACATATGCTGGACAAGAAGGCTGACAAGTTGGAGGCTAGACCGACGCAAGGCTGTTTATTGGCTATCCTAGAGGGACGAAAGGTGGTTTATTCTATAGTCCTAAGGATCAGAAGATCATTATTAACACTAATGCCCGATTCTTAGAAGAGGATTATATGAAAAACCATAAATCCAAAGTTGAAATCATTCTTCAGGAATTAGAAGATGATCGTATTCCACCACCGATTATGCCAAAGTGCGAGATGTCGTGTCTCAGTGGGAGGATCGACACCGATACTTCAAGAAATTGAAGTGGGTGAGAGTTCCACCGGAGATACCGACCGTATGGTGGCTCCTATCCAACAAGTTGTGCAAGGCAGAGAACCACAAGTTCTCGCACCCACCGTTGCCATTGTGCCAGTAGCGCCTCGTCGTAGTGGGAGGGTTGTTCGTCAACCCGAGCGATTTATGTTCGTGGGTGAATCTTCGGATTTAGTCCCGGGAAACGAACAAGCAATAATCGACCCATGGACATACAACGAGGCGATACAAGACATTGATGCAAGATCATGGCACACCGCTATGGACTTAGAAATTGAGTCCATAACAGCTATGGATGTATACGAAAAGACACCTCTACCAGATGGTAAGGAAGCCATAGGTAGCAAGTGGGTATACAAGAGGAAGAAAGATTCAGATGGAGAGGTTTCGGCTTTTAAAGCCAGGCTTGTGGCGAAAGGGTACACTCAGATTGAGGGCATCGATTTCGATGAGACCTTTTCGCCTGTAGCAATGCTCAAGTCCATCAAAATTCTTCTGGCCATAGCAGCCCACTTAAATCTTGAGGTTTGGCAAATGGATGTGAAAACCGCTTTTCTAAATGGTTACCTTGAAGAAGATAGAGACATCTATATGCAACAACCCGAAGGTTATGTGGTGAAGGGTGAAGAGCATCTAGTTTGAAAGCTTAAGAAGTCCATTTATGGACTTAAGCAAGCCTCACGATCCTGGAACTTACGCTTTGACGAGGTGGTAAAGTCCTATGGATTTACCCAGTTGCCTAGCGAAAGTTATGTGTATCGTTTAGATGTTAACGGTGATGTGGTATTTCTTGCACTTTACGTAGATGACATCCTTCTACTTGGCAACAATGTGAAGTTGTTATCGCATCGTAAAGAATTGGTTATCCGATCGCTTTCAAATGAAAGACTTAGGAGATGCGCGTACATTCTTGGGATCAAGGTTTACCGAGATCGCAAGAGGAAAATGTTGAGCTTATCTCGGGCGCCTTACATTGATCTTTGTGATTACTCGTTTTGGTATGCGCACCGCCAAGAAAGGATTGCTACCTTCGCATGGTGTTCCTTTATCTAAGGAGCGATCACCGTGATTGCAAAGGAGATAGAGGAAATGAGACAAGTTCCTTACGTTTACGCCGTAGGAAGTCTCATGTATGCAATGCTATGCGAGACCCGATATCTCGCTATGCGGTAGTGAGCATAGTAGCTAGATATCGATCTAACCACGACAAGCTCATTGATCGCATAAAGCATAAACTCAAGTACCGAAAAGGACTCGAGATTATAGGCTAGTTTACCATGCGAGATAGTCTAATGCCTTTGGGTTATTCGGACTCGGTTTCAAGTGGCCGTGATGAGAAAAATTCTACCTCGGGCTATGTGTTTACCTTGGGAGGTGGGCGTATCTGGCGGAGTGCAAAGCGGCGATGCATTGCGGACTCTACCATGGAAGCGAATATGTAGCCGCCGGAGGTCGCTAAGCATGAGGTCTGTATGGTTCAAGAACTACCTCGGGGATCTAGTTGTGGTACCGGTTTGCCCAAGACTATCATAGTTTAATGTGATAACTCGGTGCGATGTGGCAAACTCGAAGGAACCACGGACCCACAAGCAACCAAACACATAGAGAGAAGTACCATGTCATACGAGAAATCGTTAGGCGAGGAGGCGTCTTGATCAAAAAGATTGATCTGACGGATAACCTAGCGGATTTATTCACGAAGAGCCTGCCACAAAAAGTCTACGAAGTTCACATTCGAGGACTTGGATTGTGCAAGATGGCACCCAGTTAGAAAGGAAACTTTTGTATAAGTGGGAGAAGCAAAGTGATGGTTTTGTTTTGTAATAGCTAGTAGAGAGACACATTGTATACTAAAAGTTTGCTTTAGTATAAGTGGGAGATTGTTGGATTTGTATATTGAAAGCAGTTTTGGTTGAGCTTGTATACAATGTTTCCTGTTACCACTATTACAATCTCCTATCTGAATTGATTACTTGATTGCATATATCTATGTCCCCTTATCTCATATATAAGTTAGATCATACAGTGTGTAGAAGATCACATAAGTCATATGATTGGTCGCTTAATAAGATATAAAAGTATCACAACCGAGACAACTTGAGGACGAGTTGTCGGTATAGTCATGATATAGATAAGAAGTGACTTGACTTGGTTGCTTGTCTTTCTTGACACGTCTCGACGTATTGATGGATCACAATGAGATGAGTTCTTCTATCGACCGTCGTGAAGAACCTAGATCTCGGTGACTTACGATGATCTAAACCTCGATAAGGTATTAGGTGAGTATGAGTTCTTGACCATCACTTTGACTTGTTATGGATGAGGTTACATGATTTAACCCAAGACTCTGCATCTTGGGTGGTGGCGGTCTTGTATGTCATGCTAGTTATCTCAGTACGAGTCACCGTATCCGTTCGGGATGATGGCGCCACCTTAAGGAGCTCAAAAGGTTTATTGTACTAAACCCTGCGGTTGAGTTATCTCAAGTACAATAATAAGGTTTAGTGGTACAACTTAAGAATTAAAGATATTAATTATTTTAAGCGGCGAATCTTTGTAAATAATTAATGGACGTCCGATATCTTAAATACGGGGATTCGTGATGTCTAAGTGCAAGCTCGACTCAACTTCGATAATAAAGGGGTAAGTCAGCATTTATTCTCTAGTGGCATGAATGAATGTTTATAAATTAATTTATGTTCTGGGCTGAGCATAAGATAATTAATTTATTTGAGGCCCATCTTTATTCCTTGCATTTGATCCCTGGGCTGGCCCATCCAGGCCTGGAGCTAAGGTGAATTTCGCCCCCTCCTCTCTAGAGTCCTACTGGGACTCAGCTTGATCCTCTCTATCTTAAGAGATAAGATTATATTTATTAGATATGCATAAATTCTATCTTGATAGGATTTAGGATTGCATTATAAATATAAGGTGAGAGAGAAAATCAAGGCTAATGCTCAAGCCATAATTTTCGAGAATTCTATTCCCAAAATAGTGAGATTTTCGAAAATCTTGAGAGAAGGAAAGATGGTGATTTTCTATAGCATTCTCCATAGATTGTCCTCAATCGGCATTGTAGATTAGGCAACTGGGATACAGTCCAGAAGATCAAAGCACGAGTTTTGATCCGTTCTACCCCGACAGATTCGCAGGTAAACATGAGAAAACTCCTACGTGTTGCAATTAATTATATAGGTGCATGCTAGACATATAATCAATGTATGGTGAATTAAACATCCAAGATAGATCCTCGGGAGAGGGTTAAAATCAGATTTCCCTACAAAATCAACGTTCATGCACACTCAAAATACCTATCTTTGGTTAATAAATCCATTTATGCTCATATCTTTCATAATTTTTTTTTCTTTTTATTTTCTTTGTACTAGAGCTTATAAGGTCCATTCTTTTCCACAGAGGTACCATTCTTTTCAACAAAGGTACCTCTCTATCTTTTAACCCGACTTAAATACATAAAAAAAACTTCAACCCTTTTTTTTATTCCCATATCCATCCTCACCTCCTATCATCCGGCTAACGAAATAATAAGGTCTAATAAAGGCTCAAAGTAGGTAACAAATGGTATATTAAAGGGTTAGTGTATGGGTGAAATCGTGGTTAACAAAGATGTCATTTTATCCTTTCCATATTCGAAACACATATTGCAGTCTCGACACAGAAAATACGACAAGTTCTAGAAGATAATTACATGCACGATATCACACAATTAAAAGAAACTGTAACATGATGTTTATACAGTGAAGCTCAAGTTTCACGGTTTAGGCAAATGGTTAAAAACAATAAGCTACGCAATCTCAAGTCATTCATGCTTCGTTTTCTAACACATCATATGCACCATCAACGTATTTTTAGAAAATTTCTATCATCATTGGCCACATGGATTAACACATTTCACTTAAGCTCGTTGATCGACAGATATAACAACCAAAACAAAAGACACGACAAAAGCCCCAAAACATAAAAACTTCACAAGACAAAGCAAAAACATAAAAAGGGCTCTTAACCAATCAAACTCGTCTACTCTTCCCAAACTTATTGTGAAAAGTGTGAAATAGAGGCAATAAGGTTTGCAGAAAAGAGTGGTTGGGAGAGAGACCTTACCTCATATGCCGCGCTACTCCAGCGGCGGATAGAATCCTCGCCACTGATCCCACCGCTGCATCATCTCCATCACTTGACGTTGGTGTTCTTGATGCGCTCAATGTTGGGAGATGAGGGCCTGCTGTTGGGCCATCATGGAGGTCAGGCTCTCGTCGATGTGGTCTAGACGACCATCTATACGATCCAAACGCTCATAAATCCGGGATTTCCGTGGGTGGGTGGTGGGTGCAACGCACCACCTGTCTCGGGCGCGTCCTCCCTTTTCGCCTCCTCTTCCTCTACCTCTCATTGCGTATTTAAATGATGAGCCCATCTGTAGTGAAATTGCGAGCACATGTTCCAATTGGCGCCAGGCTGCCCAATGTCGCTTAATCTGGTGAGATCGATGTTGGGCAAGCAAAATATGGACTGACCGTTCTTGTCGTAGAGCAGCCAGAGGTGACGGCTGGGGTGTCTCTTCAGGAACATCTGGACATAAAGGTATGACTTGTCCAGGAAAATATCCTGAGAGATAGGATTCTCGCGAATCGTCACCCCAAAAAAATTGGCAATAGGGGTGACAAAACCCCCAATACAAATCCTCGCATTTTTCGAAACTTCTGACTGCATCTGGAAATGCTGGGCGAGGAACATGCCGGCGTGCATCTTTCGTCTGGTCGTAGCACCAATCATGATGCTCATGTCTTGGGAGAGGACTGTGCCGGCGTTGGTGCGGGCATGTATTGTGAAGGTGAGGAGGCGATGGAAGTAACGGATGACAGGATTCCAGATTGAACTTGCTTTTGCCCTCGAGGCATCATAATATGGAGTTTGCTCTGCTGCTGTATCAATAAACAACGACCACATCTCTATGGCTGAGTGCTCTATATCCCCAATGTAACGGCCGTCGGGGGTGCCACTGATGATTTCATTCAGCTCATCGACTGAGAGCTGGCGGTGCTCGTTGCCCAATTGGAATGTGATATAATCCGATGACCCTTGTGTTTTGTGGACGTGAACGATTGACAGAAATTCCAAAGTGAGGATCATGTACGTCAGATAATTCGTTGTAAGGACGGAATAGAGACCGACTCTCTCGGCAAGCCATGTGACATCATCGGCGATCCCCGTCGCTTGACAGGTCTCGATGCACATGAATCGGCAATGTCGGTGCTTCAATTGCACCAACCTCCTCCAACGGTCCCTTGAAGAGGGATTCGGCAGTCGCACTCCATAAGTCTCGGGGTGGAACTCATCTATTGGTTCGTCGTGTGAGGATGAAACGACCTCCTTTCCTTTGTGCTTGCTTCCGGATGTACGCGGCATATTGTACCTAAAAATATTTCAAAGTTAGCTCATGTACTTTGTAAAAGGTTCAACACAAACGTCAACCCATATCAATATATAGCTCCCCCAAACTTAGAATTAGCAAAATTCCTCCCCCCATAATAACATATGTTCGTATAAGGCATAACAAGGGAGAGAAACGCACACAAAAGTTTAAAACACGTGAAAACACAACATCCGAGGGTCCTCGTGGCCATCCTCGCGATCGCGAGGGTGGTCGCTAGGCACCATCTCGCGCCCGCACAGACGCTCGTGGCCAGGCTAGCGGTCGCTAGCCTGGTCGCGAGACGCGACTGACAGCTAGGGTTCGAGATTTTCGACCCCCCAAATCAACAATGTAGGTCAATTACTTCCACAATACATGTCAACGAACACCATTACACCTAACATTGTAAGAAGCATGCTAAAAAACAATGTAAATCTAGCAATATAGGCTCTAGTTCATCAATTCTTCAATATTCCACAACAAGAAGAAATAATTGGTAAAACTCTTCTAATTCATGCTAACAAGCTTAAAATCTAAGAAGAATTGAACAAATGAAGCATACCTTGAGTGAAATCGACGTAGAAAACACAAGAAAAATGAAGAACAAGGGTTTTGAGTGCTTGAGAGTGTGTGAAGTGTGAAAAATGAGGGGGATGGGTGTTAAAAACTGTAAAAACACGCGGGTCTACGTCCGGATCGCGGGTCGGGTCGGACCTCCATGCCGAGCTCATGGTCGCGAGCCTGGTCGCGAGGCCTACCCCAATACGTGCTGCATACTTTTTTGTGGCCACCCTCGCGGTCGCGAGAGTGGTCGCTAGTCGTGGCCAGTTCTTTTCCAAAACGTTCTGCCCACTTTAACGCGGCCACCCTCGCGGTCGCGAGGGTGGTCGCTAGTACTGACCTTTTTTTTATGTTTTAATAAAAGCAATTATACTTTGGGACATAAAAGCGACAAACAAAACACGATACGTAAAAAACAAAGAAAAACAAAACAAGCAAAATGAAAAACATAAAGGGGTAAATATGTTGGGTTACCTCCCAACCAGTGCTAGATTTTTCGTCGCTAGCTCGACGTTACCTCTCATCATGGTTCATTAAGTTTGGCAACCTTGACTTCGCGGTTGAAGTGTGACTTGAAGTAGGATTTGAGGTACTGCCCATTCACTTTGAAAATATTACCACTCAAGTCGAGCAATTCATAGTTCCCATTGGCATGTGCTCGATAGACGGTGTATGGCCTCGACCATCTTGATTTCAACTTTCCAGGGAAGAGATGGAGTCGGGCATTGTAGAGCAGGACTTCATTTCCCGAAGAAAATCCTTTGTGACGAATAATGAGATCGTGGAATTTCCTTGCTCTTTCCTTGTAGATCCGGAGTTCTCAAAAGCTTCATTCCTCCATTCGTCGAACTCTAACAGTTGTTCACCTCTCATCAACCCGGCCTCCTTGAAGTCAATGTTGATTCTCCTTGTGGCCCAATAGGCTTTATGTTCCAACTCAACCGGCAAATGGCAAGATTTTCCAAATATAGTTGATATGGAGATAGATCTATAGGCGCTTTGTAGGCAGTCCGGTAGGCCCAAAGAGCATCATCCAATTGTTTGGCCCAATCCTTCCTATGGACAACCGATTTCTCTAGAATTCTTTTGATTTCTCGGTTTACGAGTTCAGCTTGCCCATTCGCCTGTGGATGATATGGAGATGTGACTCTATGCTTTACGCCATACTTAGCTAGGACATTTTCTAGCCACTTGTTGTTGAAATGCGACCCTCCATCGCTGATCAACACCCTAGGCACCCCAAATCAAGTCCGAATATTTTTGTGTAGAAATTTGATAACAACCTTGGAGTCGTTAGTGGTTGTGGAAATCGCCTCTACCCATCGTGATACGTACTCCACAACAAGGAGGATGTATGTGAAACCACAAGACATGGGAAATGGACCCATAAAGTCGATTCCCCACACATCAAATAATTCCACTTCCATGATGCTCTTCTGCGGCATCTCATTCTTCTTGGTGACGTTCCCCATCCTTTGACAGCTGTCGCATCTCTTCACAAACGCTAGACAATCCTTGAAGATAGAAGGCCAGTAGAAACCACTCAAGCAGACCTTTGTCGCAGTCTTGGTCACTGCAAAATGTCATCCATTCAACGAATTGTGGCACTCATGGATTATGGCATCCCATTCTCCTTGGGAAACACAGCGACATATTAAGCCATCGGCACATCAACGATAAAGATGAGGATCATCCCAATAATAGAACTTGACGTCGTGGAGAAACTTCTTTTTCTGATGATGACTGCACAAAGGAGGCATTACTCCAATCACCAAGTAGTTCACAAAATCTGCGTACCATGGTGTATGATCAATGATGCTCAAAATGTGCTCGTCTAGGAAGTTCTCCTTGATCCCAATTCTCTTATCTTCTCATTCGACTGGCTTCTCTAATCTCGATAAGTGGTCTGCAACCACATTCTCGCATCCTTTTCTATCCTTGATTTCCATGTCAAACTTCTGAAGAAGGAGAATCCATCTCACCAATCTCGGCTTTGAATCTTTCTTGTTGAACAAGTAGCGAATGGCGGCATGGTCAGTGTGGACAATAGTGTGGGCACCAACCAGATAAGGTCTAAACTTGTCGAAAGCATAGACCACTGCAAGTAATTCTTTCTCCGTGGTGGTGTAGTTCATCTGAGCAAAGTCAAGCGTCTTACTCGCATAATAGATAACTCTGAACAACTTATCTCTTTTCTGTCCCAACACGGCTCCCACTGCCCAATCACTAGCATCGTACATAAGCTCGAATGGTTGACTCCAATCAGGTGAGACCAAAACTGGAGTCGAGTTCAGAGCTTGCTTCAATTTCTCGAATGCCCCCAAGCAATCACTAGTGAACACGGACTTGGTATCCTTCTCGAGCAATCCACACAGTGACTTCGTGATCGCAGATAAGTCCTTGATGAATCTTCTGTAAAAGCCGGCATAACCGAGAAAGCTCCTCACTGATTTGACATTTATGGGATGAGGCAGTTACTCGATTGCAACAATCTTCGCTCGATCCACTTCCAAACCCTTTGCAAAAACTTTGTGGCCAAGTACCACACCTTCCTTAACCATGAAATGACACTTCTCCCAATTGAGCACTAGATTCGTCTCCTCACATCTGTGTAGTACTTGGGATAGATTGTGGAGACAATGGTCAAAAGAAGAACCAAATACGAAAAGTCGTCCATGAATACTTCCATAATATTTTCAATCAAGCCATGGAAGATGGACATCATGCATCTTTGGAAAGTGGCTGGGGCATTGCACAATCCAAACGACATTATCCTATAGGCAAAAACTCCATATGGACACGTGAACGCCGTCTTGTGCTGGTCTTCTGGGGCGATGACAATCTGGTTGTACCCCGAGTATCCATCTAAGAAGCAATAGAACCCATACCCTGCCAATATGTCCAACATCTGATCAATGAAGGGCAAGGGAAAATGGTCCTTCCTCGTGGCTGCATTCAGAGCACGGTAATCAATGCATACTCGTCATCCCGTTATAAGTCTTGTTGCTACAAGCTCGTTCTTCTCGTCTCTAATCACGGTGACATCCTCTTTCTTGGATACCACTTGAGTTGGGCTCACCCACTCACTGTCTGAGATAGCATATATCATTCCTGCGTCCAATAGTTTCAAAACTTCCTTCCTCACGACCTCTTGCATTGCCGGATTCAGGCGGCGTTGAGGTTGCACCTTAGATTTATACTCATTCTCTAATAAGATCCGATGCATGCAAATCGAAGGGCTAACCCCCTTGATATCAGAGATAGTCCACCCAATCGCATACTTGAACTGTTTCAGCACGATCATCAACTTTTTCGATTCTTCCGCTATCAGATCTGAAGAAACTATGACCGGACACATCTCATCTTCGCCTAGAAAGGCATATTGAAGGTGGCCAGGTAACTCTTTCAATTCCACCTTGGGTGTGTTCTCTTCCGTTGCCACCACAACATTCTCTCCTCGAATCGGCTTCCTCACATCTAGATAAGGCACTGACTCCTCGGGGAGGGCCTTTACTTCTTCGATGGCTTCAAGATACTCTAAAAATCTCATCACATGTCTCATCGAGGTCTGAAGATGAGAAAATCGAGTTCTGCATACAAAACTCCACCGGATCTGATGAATATAAGTGGGTGGAATGAAGCTGCTCTATAGCTCGACATTCGTCCATCATCTTCTCTTCAGGTTGCTTCATCGTATCATAAATAGAGATTTTCATCTCCTCATCGTTGACCCTGAAGGTGAGATCTCCATCCTCCACGTCGATCAATGCTCTGCCAGTAGCTAAGAACGGTCTTCCAAGAATAAGAGGCGTGTTCCCATCCTCTAGCAGGTCGAGAACTACGAAGTCTGCTGGAAAGATAAAGTCTCTAACTTTGACGAGCACGTATTCCACTATCCCTTTCGGATAAGTCACCGATGTGTCTACCATCTGAAGAGCAATGGTCGTAGGCTTGATCTCCCCAATCTCCAGTCTATTAATATGGACAACGGCATCAGGTGATGCTTGCCCCTAAATCGCACAATACTTTGGAGAAGGTCTGCCCTCCAATGACACGTTATTGTGAAGCTGCCTGGATCCTTATGCTTGAGTGGCAACTTCTTTTGTAGTACAACACTGCACTCTTAAGACAAATTGATAGTCTCGAACTTCCTTAACTTTTTCTTATTGGCAACCGCATCCTTCAGAAATTTCACGTACCACGGCATGTCTCTGAGTGCATCAAGTAATGGAATGTTGATGTGCACCTTCTAAAACATCTCCATAAACCGGGTCAGCTTCTCATCATACTTTGTCTTGGCTAGCCGACTCGGGAACGGGACTAGAGGAGTGTACGTTGGGTATTTCTTCATCGGATCTGCCTCGCGACCACCCTCGCGGTCGCAAGGGTGGTGAACTGCATCTGCTTTCTTCTTCGTGGCCGGGCTCACGGTCTCGAGCTTGGTCGCTAACTCCTCGTCAGAGCTCTCTGGACAGTTTCTCACGGCCGCCCTGGCGGTCGCTAGATCGATCGTGAGCTTCTCGAAAATGCTCTGCATCTTTTCTCGCGGCCGGGCTCATGGTCGCGAGCTCGATCGCGAGCTCCTCCTCGTTCAGCTCATGTTCTTCTTTTTCTCGCTCGGGATGGTTCTGGTATGCTCGTCCACTCCTCAACTGAATGACATTGCAATGATTCTTCGGGTTCACCTCCGTATTACTCGAAAATTGGCCATGCTTATGTTTCCCATTCTGTTGTGCGGCTATTTGACTAATTTGGTTCTCCATCATCTTCATGTGCTTCCCCATAGCCGTCACAGTGGACTCCAGATGACTCATCTTCTGCCCCGTGTTGCTTGTGAATGAATTCTACTGCGTTGTCAATTGTTGGTTGCTCATAACCAACTGTTGCATCATATCCTCCAAGCTCTGCTTCTTCGCCTCTTGAATTATTCCATTCTGCACAGAGAAGCCTGGTGGAGGTTTCTGGAAGTTGTTGGGGTTGGCATATGAGAAATTTGGATGATTTCTGTTGTTCAGATGGTATGCCGGGTTTCCCCCAGGACGGTTTCTTTGATTGATATAATTCACGTGTTCCGCCTCGTTCATATCTGACTCTGCAGCAGTGATGTGAGCCACCCCATTTGCTTTCCTCTCCTTCTTGAACTAATTCTTCATAAGAGTGAACTTCTCCATAAGATCATCGTACTTAGAGTCGGCCTCTACAGCAGCTGCCTTAACCACCGGTGTCCTCTCCATAGGCCATTGATAGTTATTTGCAGCCATCTCTTCTAAAATTCGGCTGGCATCCTCCACTCGGCGATTCAATAGGCATCCCCCTGCTGATGCATCCACAATGCTTCTCGTGTGAGGTGTCAGTCCACTATAGAACTGTGTAATTTGCCGCTCCCTGGAGAATCCATGTTGCAGGCACTTTCTCAATAAGCCCCTAAATCTCTCCCAAGTTTCAAATAAAGATTCATCTCCCAGTTGGGAGAAGTGGGAGATCTCGGCTATCATTTTCTGCGCTTTAGCTGGCGGAAAATATTTCGAGAGAAACTTTTCACAAAGATTCCCCCAACTGTTTATGTCAGTACGGTCCAGGCTCTTGAACCAATCATTCGCCTGGTTGCGCAGAGAAAATCCGAACATGCGCATCCGGATCGTATCTTGTGGCATCCCATTTTGCTTGATGGTGTCTCATATGTCGAGGTATGTCTCTAGATGGGCATTCGGATCTTCTGTCACTCCTCCTCCAAACTGCTCTCCTTGTACCACCGATCGGCCGGCTTCAACTCAAAATTGTTTGCATTTACTTCCGGGCCCCATCCACCTCCTTGGAACTGCTAAGTTGGTGGCCGGTACATATAGTTCAATGGTCTTATCTCTACCACAGGGATGAGGAGTCCCATGTTCGCTATCCGCGCCGCATCTCAAGAACTCGCCGAGACGCGAAGCTCGCTCGTGAGGTACACCCCCGTTGTTCGAATTCGCTGCCATATCTTGCCTTCTTCTTTCTCGTCTCCTTCTCCTTTGGGTATTCTCGATATCTGGATCTAGAGGTTGCTCAGGAGGTCCCTGGGACCTTGTGATAATAAACTACCTGGAGATAAAGGAAGAAATTAGCTCTGGCAAGTAAATCAAATAAAATAAAATTACAACTTGAATTAATAATTCCAAATCGTCAAGTTATTCCTATATAATCTAAACAATCCCCGGCAACGGCGCCAAAATTTGATCACACTATTTTCTAACACGAAAACATGTAAGTAGATAGGATAGTCGAGTATCGTATCCACATGGATTGCAACGCGAAAATACAGAAGCTAACTCAATAATCCTTCATCATTATCAAAGTGACAGATTTGGTTTTGGAAAAGGTTTTGGGACTTGGACTTCAAATCTTAGATTCAAAGTCAATGACAAAATAAAGCAATAAAGACAAATAAACAAATACTCAAATAGATAATAAGACTGAAAGACTAATTCTAGGGATGTATTAATCATACCCACAATGTATGTTCATCCTACTTCCTATTAACCAATTTTAATCCAGACAAGATGGAAGATCACATATGTAACCAACAATTTCAGTTACGACAATTGTGGTAATAGATTACTATTCTCCCTATTACTATTACGTCTCTATGTGAAAATTAGCAACTCGAAAAGATCACAAAGAATAGCTTCCTACGAATGTTCCTATCTCAGCTACGACTCAAGGCTTATTCGTATTGCGCATTCAAGATCGATTGACAATTAAAACTGTTAAGTATTCAACTGACAACTATGTATGCATCAAGATTGATAAGAAATTAACACATAAGAATTAGCACCAAGAATCACAAATTAATGCCTGGAAGGTAAACAACAGATAGCAAGAATCACAATACTTATGATAGAATCATACAAACCCTAAGATTAGAACAAGAAATTTAGCTAGACATATAAATTGAAATAAAATAAGAATTAACCATAAAAATAAGAATTAAATAGATAAAACCCGTAATGTAGCGTTGGAAGAACAATGGTTGGGTTCGAATCCAAACCCAAGTAGAGAACGGAAATCTGAATTCGTCCGGATGAAAACGTTCCAAAGCGATTACAATGCGTAGAATAAATGTAGAACAATGAAAATCTAATGCCTAGATGAAAGTAAATTGAAGCTAGAGCAAAAGTATGTAAAAAACTGAAGAAAATCGTGCAAAATAAGTTTGTTCCAAGTTGGGCGTGAGAAACTTAGGGGGTATATAGAGGTAGGTCGAAACCCTAATTAGCCAGCAGTAATAATACCCCAATCGCCTAAACTTGGTTTAGAATGGACCTAATTTTGAAATTAGGATTTTGCATCGATAATAATAATAAAAGATTATAGAAATTACATATATGTATAAAAATTATGTAAGTTGATTTAGATTTTGGGATAGATCCCAATGGATTTAAACTATTACAATATATGTATACATACATGTATAATACGGTAATAGTGAAAAAGAAAAAAAAAAAAAAATATATATATATATATATACGAAAAGTAGTATTAATCCAAAGTTACAAATATAATATATATATATATATATGTGTGTCAAATATATATATATATATAGTATGTGTGTATATATATATATATATATATATATATATATATATATATATATATAGTATGTGTGTGCAAGTGTGTTAGAATGTGTGTTTGTGTACGTGTAAGGATATAGAAATAGCTTGTGTGTGTCATTTTTAGATTAAAAAAAAAAGAAAAAGAGAAAAAGGTAAATGCAATGTAAAGTTACAGAATCAAATTACTCAACTTACTTTCATTCTCCATTTCGTAAGTTATAAGGCAGAACGAAAAAAAAAAAACTTCCGTTCCTTCAAATTTTCTTTCTTCAATTTCTCTACTCATTTTCGATCTTTCATTAAATCCGAACCGATACTATGGTTAGTCTCGGCATTACCTACATTCCTATGGCTTAAAATTTAAAGTTGGTGCATGTTTTGTATTTGTGTATTTATTTTTGAAATGTATTAAAAATAGGTAGATGATGCCAAATGCTAGAAGTCGAGAACTAATGTTGTTAGTATACTCTATATATGCTAGGATTATGAATATGATTAAAAGTTATTAACGTTAGGTTTTTGCTCATTTTTTAAGCCGAGCTATAGTCGTTTTTTCGATTTTTATTGAATGAAGTGACTTCGTATATACAGTCTATACTAGCCTACAAGCATATAGAATTAAATTGGGAATTTTTCGTACGCATTAGGATATAAAACTTGTTTGGCTGAAAATCTAAAGCTCCACGTTCGGATTATCCAATCTTTGTTTGTCAAATGTTATCACATATCTGTATTCTAGGATATATCTAGCATGACATATAAATTTATCATAATTTTATGGGTATGTTAGGTATTTTCCTAAAAATATCATGTATCTAAAGTTGGTCGTTCGAGGATACTATAAATGTTATACGAAATGTAAAGTGACATATGAGTTAGACAAGGTATAATAAGTAAACGACTAAAGTTTGGAAGAAATTGATCGACGTTTGCTTAGTTAAGAGTGAGAAATCAAGAATAGTTTGTTATTAATATTCGAGCACACGTGTGCGTAGAGTTATGATTATCGCACAGAGTTATGATTTATGACTAGTTAAATATGGTTTTCTCTGAATAGTTGAAATAGACATGAGATACAAGAAATGAAACGAGGACTTAGAATTTTAATGTGATTCGATGTTGATGAATGATGTTAATGAATAAGCTTGTCCCCAAGCTTAAGAATAAATAAGAAGTTTAAGCTGATAAGGAAATATAATAATGGGAGAAAATAGTAGCTCCACTATGACCAAGTGGAACCAAATTGAGATATTTTATATCTCTTATTCAATAATGATGATGCAAAATCCTAAGATATTAAAAGTTGTCTAGTACGTTGATGATAATCGACGTTATCCAAGAACCAAATGAAGTACTAAACCTTTCTTTTACGTAAAGGTAAAGTACGAAGGTAACAGAAGAAGAGAAGGGAGAAGTACGCTGTGTGACTAAAAGTATATATCATGTGGGCTTTTTCTCCTCAAGGATAAAAATTCAAATGATAAATGTTTTATTTACGATGCTTTCTTTTGAGAAATGATGATGAAATATTATTATTTAATTACCTGCCCAAAATGTTAATGTTTTATGTATGGATCCTATCAGTGTTGGTTCGCCAACGTAAGTTTAATCGAATTCGGATTCTATGCTAGAGGGAGAATTCATAGCAAGGATTAACGTGTACACTAAGGTAACTCGCATTTGAAAGGTTTGCTCGGCCGCCACGGTGTTGTGTCTTTGAAAGGTTTGCTCGGGTCACGGCGTCTGTGGAAGGAGGCCTCGCTCTACGGCGCAAGATGACGTTATATGAGATGTGATATGGATCATACAGACAGAAAATATGTCCGCCGACAAGTTTATGAAAATGAAAGGAAATGTTTAGTAAGCACGAGCATTTCAAATAAAACCTCGTGTGTTATTGATGGGCGATGTAATTCAATGTTATGATAAATATTTTTGCATAAGTCCACCGAGTGCATTCTTGTACTCGACCACGCATGTTTGTTTTAAATGTGCGAGTTGAAATGGTAATGCGATGGAGCGGTGTTGAGCGGAGGAATCTTTTGTCACGAAAGTTAGTACCTTGAGTGCACATCGTCATATGTTTAATTCACATGTTTTCATTGCAAGAACAATAAGTTATGTTTTGAGTAAAGAACTAATTTCCTTCGATCGACCGAACCCATGGTTAAATATCTAATGGTCTAATCTCTCATATGTATGTTATGGTTGCCAAATCTCAAATGCTATGAAGTTCTAGAAGTTTCCTTGATATATACTCACAATTGATATCCCATTTTCTTGTTACACTTCTTAATTCTCGCCCAAGTAATAGTCCCCGCAAATCGTCCTTAGGAATAGTGGTGTTACAAAGTGGTATCAGAGCAGTTCGTTCCTTGAATCAAAAACTTCCTTCAAAGTTAAGTCTAGATTGAGTCACTAGACTTGTTAGAGGTCAGTCGACTATGCTCAACACTCCATCACATCAAGCTCAATCGGAATTAGGTAAATGACTTTTTCTCTGTTTTGGAAATGAAAAGTTTGAAGGTGGAAAATGGTTGAGAATGAAAGTTGTGAATGATGATTGAAATGATGTTTTAAAGGAAATGAAAGTTATGTGAAATGGTTGGAAGAAAGTTATGGAAAATGTTGCAAATGATGTTTTATGTTGTGAAAAGAAAAGAGATATGAGGAGATGTTGACAGTGATATGAGAAAGTGTTGACATTGATATGTCAAAAGTGAAATGTTTGAATTCGTGGAATTCAATGAGAATTATTGTTATGAATGAGTTATGTTATTGTTGTTTAAATTTTTGCAATTACAAGTTGTTGATGACAATGGGTATGTTATCCCAAAAGAACATAGACTGTTTAAGACGCATGACACCTTTTGCGAAAGAACATAGAAAGATGAACTATGAGAATTTTATTCCATCCTGAGAACAAAATCGAGAATGGAAATGAGAACAAAAGCGAGATCAAAATGAGAATTTCGAATTGAAAGACGAGAACAAAGTCTAAAAGAGCAACAATGGAAATGATGATGGCAAGAATCGAATGATGATTTTGAGATGATGAATGTCACTATACGACAGTGACATGGGTATAGTCTTTCCCTTTGGATGTTCACACGAGACGAAACTCCAAATTGACTATGACTTTTTCGTTAGAAGCGAAATAGAAATATGATCAAAGAATCAATTGAGTTTAGTATTGTGGTTTATACAGAATGAAAGACCACGATGTGGTAGAAATTTTGAAGGCAAATTGAGAATTTGGATTTTTTTCAGTAGTATGAGTAGCGTTTGAGATGTATGGTGGTATGTTGATAACCCTTATAATTTATGATGACCCATTACGAGTTATATGAGATTTCGAATTTTATTCATTAACCATGTTCTGTCATTGAGTTTAACTCTATGATCTAGTTTCAATTGAGAAATCACTTGAGTTTCTCACTTTTTGTGAAAGAAGTTTACAACCAGAAAATTTCATAAAGCGTCCTTTTGAAACCAAGCCTTCATGTGACTGAGAAGTATTTGTGACGGGTTTAGCCAGCCCATATGACCAAAGACATCTCGAAGTCGTCATTCGGTCTTCGACCCTATATTCCCACTATTCAGCTCAAAGAACATATTGGTTCAAACTTTAGAAGTTGTCGCCTTGAATTGTGAACCCTCACCGCTTGTAAGTTGTCATGATAAGTTTGCTTCAATCCTAAACCGATAAGTATGATGTAGGTCGACTTATCTTGTCACCTAAGTTTTCGGATCAAGAAATGATATACATCAAGTTATGATGTAGAGAAGTCATCGATGAGGCGAGATATATTTTCCCCTATGATACACATAGATACGATGACCCTTGATGGGCTTTCCAGATACTGATGACAATGAAGTTACACCACCTTGTAAGTGTTATGACAATAAAGTTATGAACGAGATACTCTTTAGCATTGAGTGCTAGAGTAGAAGTAAAGAAAAGTATAGAATATTCTTGGAAAATAACCTCCTCTTATTATGTTATAACAAGAGAGATTACAACTTATCTTTAAGATAGTTGACTATCCTTAAGACCTCGTTAGTAGGTTGGACATGTCTAAAATATGGAGGTGCACGAGATTTTTTTTCCAATGGATATATAAGGAATGATAGCATCCCAGTTAACAAGTTTCTCGCTTTATACCTCAACCCTTAGGATTATGCTTGAGCGGAATTGATTTCGAGTATTTGAGACATTAGTGAAACAAAATGATAGTGAGATTGATGGATCATAAATATTGAGAAGTGTGAACAGCTAGGCTAGCCCTAGTGTTTAAACCAAGTATGGGAATATATCCCCGAAGTCAAGACATGGTAATGAGGACTTATATTTGGGACTTAAGTTATGGTGCACAAGTGTACTACCCTACCAGGCTATATGACAACAATGACAGTTTTTTAACCCTGGAAGTGAGAACCGAAGTATAATGAAAACAATATGACTTTCAGATATCATGATCAAGAAAAAGGGGACAAGAATTGAGAACAGCTGAAGAAACTACGAGCTATCCCGTTATGAGATAGCCCAAGATATGATATAAGCTTTAGAAACAGTCTGACTACGATAAGTAAGGTAATTACTTGGAATCAAAGAAGTAGATTCATTATTTGAGATAAATGCATGGTACTCTAAGTCACATAGACATAAAACGCATGTCTTGTGTGTTTTGAAATTTAACAAGCAAAACAACTTCTAGAGAAGTTTGTAAGGAAAATACATTCAAGGGAACAAAGGAAGAGATTCACATGGAAAGACTTTAAGATGAAGCTAATTGGGAAGTTTGTTCCTCATACTTATATGATGACAAATAAGGTGGAATTTTGGGTACCTCGACATCGAAACGAAGCAAACATAGAATGTCAAAAGATAGTTAAGATACATGATGTTTAGGGCAAAAGTCAGATACGTCCCCATTGGACAAGGGATTTTAACTTGTGCGAAAACACAATGAAGATTAAGGGAAATGACATATATCTAAATAGGATATTACTAATGATGGCGCTACAAATGCCAACATGAGGATTTCTTTTGAAAAGATTTTAAAGTAAGAGTATATGAGAGATATATTCCTAAGAGTGATAGAGAGAAAAAAGGAAACTGAATCATTCAGACTGAATTAAGAATTGATGATAGTGACGGATACATCACGATCTCTACGACAAGATTAGACTGTCGAGGCAACAATGCCAGAGTATAGACCGGCGTAGATCGAGCCGTAAAATGCAATTGATAAAGGAATAACATTAATGACAACCGAGAAGGATATGACGAACAAGGTAACAGGAGGCCCTGACAAGGAAGCATGATAAAATTAGGGAAATGACATGGATAAATGAGATGGATGTTTACCTGGACAGACAGGGACACCACAGACTAGAGCCTATGCTCTGCACCAAAAACAGAACGAACAAAATCAGGGAAACCTGGCAGGTATGGGGAAAATCCTCAACATACCTATTATAATTTTGTTCGATACGGGTGCTTCACATTCTTTTCTCGCAAGTGCATGCATAGATGCTTTAGAACTTAACTCAGAACGGACAGATAAAGCTATGAGAATTTCATCACCAATAGGAGGAATTACAACAGTTACACATACATGCTTGAACCTAGAGCTGAACATAAGATCACTTAAGGTTCTAGCAAACAACTTATATGTTATACCAATGTGGGACATTGATATGATATTAGGAATGGACTGGTTGGATGAGAGTTATGCCACTATTTTGTGTAACGAAAGGAAGATTTCCTTCCAATTTCCGGAAAGGATGCTACCAGTTTTCATGGGATTAACATGGGAAATAAAATACCTGTTATTTCAGCGATCCAAGCAAGAAAAATGATGAACAAGGTAGGATGCCAAGCTTTCCTTGTTTATTTAAATGGAGAAGCTGAAGTCGAGAAGACGGTAGAAGATATACCGGTTGTGTGGGAGTTTAAAGATGTCTTTCCTAAAGAATTGTCAGGTTTACCGTCGAATAGGCAGATTGAGTTTACAATTGATCTAGAGCCTGGGTTAGCACAGTATCAAAGGCACCATATAGAATGGCTCCAAAAGAGTTAAAAGAATTGAAGATTCAACTACAAGAGCTTCTAGACCTAGGTTTCATCAGACCTAGCGTGTCCCCATGAGGAGCACCTGTATTGTTCGTGAAGAAAAAAATGGTACTTTGAGGATGTGCATAGATTACAGAGAGCTGAACAAATTAACACTAAAGAACAAATAACCTCTGCCGATGATAGATGATTTATTTGATCAACTCAGGGGAGCAAGAGTATTCTCGAAGATCGACTTAAAATCAGGGTACCATCAATTGAGAATTCGACAAGAAGATATAACCAAAACGACATTTCGAACAAGATATGGTCACTATAAATTCATGGTTATGCCATTTGGATTAACAAATGCACCCGCCGTGTTCATGGATCTTATGAACAGAGTATTCCATTTGTACTTAGACAAATTTATCTTGGTATTTATAGATGATATCCTCATCTATTCAAAGGACGAAGAAGAACATGAAGAGCATCTAAGAATAATTTTGCAAACGTTAAGGAGTGAACAACTCTATGCCAAATTTAGCAACTGTGAATTTTGGCTGAAAGAAGTGACATTTTTAGGACATATTGTGTCGCTGGAAGGAATTAAAGTGATCCTACTAAGGTGGAAATCAGACAAAATGGAAAACACCAACAACTCCAAATGAGATCGAAGCTTTCTAGGATTGGTGGTTACTATCAAGATTCATTGAAGGTTTCTCCAAAATAGCAAGGCCAATGACACAGCTACTTCGGAAAGGAATCAAATTTTACTACTAAATGTGAAACGAGTTTCCAGAAGCTCAAAGAATTACTAACTACTGACGCAAGATGTTAGCGGTTCGAATCGATAAGGAATATACTGTCTATACAGATGCATCAAAGAATGGACTAGGTTGTGTGTTGATGCAAGAAGGAAGGGTGATCGCTTATGCATCCCGACAACTTAGACCACATGAAATAAATTATCCCACCCATGATTTGGAACTAGCTGCAGTTGTACATGCCTTGAAGATCTGGAGACACCATCTCTATGAAGTGAGGTGTGAAATCTTCACGGATCAAAAAGTTTGAAATACTTCTTTGAGCAAAGAGACCGAACATGAGATGCAGAAGATGGCTCGAATCGAAAAGGACTACGACATCAGACACTACCACCCGTGAAAGGCTAATGTAGTGGTGATGCCTTAAGTCGTAAAACTCAATCCAAGTTGGGATGTCTCCTTACGAGATGAGGAAAGATTCATTGATGAATTTAAACGGATGAAGATAGAAGTAATCGAACCATCTCAAACAATAACAGTCTCGATTGCAACACTTATCGCGACACCGACCCGAGAGGAAGGATAATTGATGCACAAATGAAGGATGAGAAATTAGAAAAGATGAGAATGAAAATAAGGATTGAAAAGCTAAAGGACTATCAAGCAGCAATGATAATGCTATCATGTTTGAAGGAAGAATGTGTGTTTCGTAAGATGAAGGCTAACAAAGAAATTTTGAGCTGCTCATAACACCCCTTACACCGCCCACCCGGAAGCACAAAATGTACCAAGATTTAAAAGAGAAATTTTGGTGGGAAGGAATGAAAAGAGATGTAGCTTCGTTCGTCGAGCGTTGTCTATCATGTCAACAGGTGAAGGCTTTACATCAGCGACCTTATGGGAAGCTGCAACATTTGGAAATACCTAATAGAAATGGGATGACATTACAATGGATTTTGTGACTGGCTTACCACGATCAAAACGAGGGAACACATCGATATGGGTAATCATAGATAGACTTACGAAGTGTGCTCATTTTATACCAATTTCGATTACCTATGGATCTGACAAGTTAGCCCAACTATACGTTCGTGAAATTATACGTTTGCACGGAGTGCCAAATCAATCACATCAGATAGAGATTCAAAATTTTACTTCTAGATTTTGGATCAGCTTACAAAAGAAGATGGGAACAAAATTGAACTTCAGTACAACTTTTCACCCACAAACCGATGGTCAGTCTGAAAGAACAATTCATACTCTTGAAGATATGTTAAGGACAGTTGTGTTAGATCGAGGTGAAAGCTGGGAGTATGTACTACCGCTCATTGAATTTGCCTATAATAATAACTATCAGGCAACAATCGGCATGGCACCAAATGAAGCATTATATGAAAAAAGGTGTAGATCACCACTTTATGGGATGAAGTGGGCGAGAGAAAGTCTTAGACCTGATACGATGAGATTTAAATGATTAAATTAGTCCATCAGATCAAGCAAAGGTTAAAGGAGGCCCAAGACAGATAGAAGTCGTATGCTGATAAACGAAAAACTGAATTATAATTTGATGTTGGAGATAAAGTTTTTTTTGAAAATTTCTCCATCAAAGGGAATCGTTAGATTTGGAGTAAGAGGCAAGCTATGACCACGTTTTATAGAGCCTTATGAAATATTAGCAAAGATGGGCCAAGTAGCTTACAAGTTAGCGTTGCCACCAAGTTTTGGGAACGTACACAATGTGTTCCATGTGTCGCAACTGAGGAAGTACGTACACGACCCAAACCATGTGATCCATCAGACTGATATCACCCTTGATCCGGATATGAGTTATGAAGAAAAGCCCGAAGCTATCCTAGACCAGCGTATACAAAAATTAAGAAACAAATCAATATCGTTGGTAAAAGTCTTATGGAGACACCATGGGCGCAAAGCGACATGGGAACTAGAGGATCAAATGAAGAGAAATATCCCGAACTCTTCTAGAGGTATATAAATTTTGGGACGAAATTTCTTTAAGGAGGTAGAATGTAATACCCAATCGCCTAAACTTGGTTTAGAATGAACCTAATTTTGAAATTAGGATTTTGCATCAGTAATAATAATAAAAGATTATAGAAATTACATATATGTATAAAAATTATGTAAGTTGACGAGATTTTGGGATAGATCCCAAATGGATTTAAACTATTACAATATATGTATACATACATGTATAATACGATAATAGTGAAAAGAAAAAAAAGAAAAAAAATATATGTATATATATATACGAAAAGTAGTATTATTTTAAAGTTACAAATATAATATATATATATATATATATATATATATATATATATATGTGTATCGATATATATATATAGTATGTGTGTGCAAATATGTGAGATTGTGTGTGTCTATATATATATATATATATATATATATATATATATATATAGTATGTGTGTGCAAGTGTGTAAGAATGTGTGTTTGTGTACGTGTAAGTATATAGAAATAGCTTGTGTGTGTCATTTTTAGATAAAAAAAAAAAAAGAAAAGGTAAATGCAATGTAAAGTTACATAATCAAATTACTCAACTTACTTTCATTCTCCATTTCGTAAGTTACAGAGGCAGAACGAAAAAAAAAAAAAAAACTTCCGTTCCTTCAAATTTTCTTTCTTCAATTTCTCTACTCATTTTTGATATTTCGTTAAATCCGAACCGATATTAAGGTTAGTCTCGCCATTACCTACATTCCTATGGCTTAAAATTTAAAGTTGGTGCATGTTTTGTATTTGTGTATTTATTTTTGAAATGTATTAAAAATAGGGAGATGATGGTAAATGCTAGAAGTCGAGAACTAATGTTGTTAGTATACTCTATATATGCTAGAATTATGAATATGGTTAAAAGTTATTAAGCTTAGGTTTTTGCTCATTTTTAAAGCCGAGCTATAGTCGATTTTTCGATTTTTATTGAATGAAGTGACTTCGTATATACAGTCTATACTAGCCTACAAGCATATATAATTAAATTGAGAATTTTTCGTACGCATTAGGATATAAAACTTGTTTGGCTGAAAATCTAAAGCTCCACGTTCGGATTATCCAATCTTTGTTTGTCAAATGTTATCACATATCTGTATTCTAGGATATATCTAGCATGACATATAAATTTATCATAATTTTCTGGGTATGTTAGGTATTTTCCTAAAAATGTCATGTATCTAAAGTTGGTCATTCGAGGATACTATAAATGTTATACGAAATGTAAAGTGACATATGAGTTAGACAAGGTATAATAAGTAAACGACTAAAGTTTGGAAGAAATTGATCAACGTTTGCTTAGTTAAGAGTGAGAAATCAAGAATAGTTTGTTATTAATATTCGAGCACGTGTGTGCGTAGAGTTATGATTATCGCACAGAGTTATGATTTATGCCTAGTTAAATATGGTTTTCTCTGAATAGTTGAAATAGACATGAGATACAAGAAATGAAACGAGGACTTAGAATTTTAATGTGATTCGATGTTGATGAATGTTAATGAATAAGCTTGTCCCCAAGCTTAAGTATAAATAAGAAGTTTAAGCTGATAAGGAAATATAATAATGGGAGAAAATAGTAGCTCCACTATGACCAAGTGGAACCAAATTGAGATATTTTATATCTCTTATTCAATAATGATGATGCAAAATCCTAAGATATTAAAAGTTGTCTAGTACATTGATGATAATCGACATTATCCAAGAACCAAATGAAGTACTAAACCTTTCTTTTACGTAAAGGTAAAGTACGAAGGTAACAGAAGAAGATAAGAGAGAAGTACGCTGTGTGACTAAAAGTATATATCATGTGGGCTTTTTCTCCTCAAGGATAAAAATTCAAATGATAAATGTTTTATTTACGATGCTTTCTTTTGAGAAATGATGATGAAATGTTTTTATTTAATTACCTGCCCAAAATGTTAATGTTTTATGTATGGATCCTATCAGTGTTGGTTCGCCAACGTAAGTTTAATCAATTCGGATCATATGCTGAGGGAGAATTCTAGCAAGGATTAACGTGTACACTAAGGTAATCGTACTTTGTTTGAAAGGTTTGCTCACCGCTTATGGTATTTGTGTCTTTGAAAGGTTTGCTCGGCGGTCACGGCGTCCGTGGAAGGAGGCCTCCTTCTACGACGCAAGATGATGTTATATGAGATGTGATATGGATCATACAGACAAAAATATGTCCGCCGCAAGTTTATGAAAATGAAAGGAAATGTTTAGTAAGCACGAGCATTTCAAATAAAACCTCGTGTGTTCTTGATGGGCGGTGTAATTCAATGTTATGATAAATATTTTCGGCATAAGTCCACCGAGTGCATTCTTGTATTCACCGCATGTTTGTTTTAAATGTGCGAGTTGAAATGGTAATGCGATGGAGCGGTGTTGAGCAAGAGGAATCTTTGTCATTGAAAGTTAGTACCTTGAGTGCACATCATCATATGTGTAATTCACATGTTTTCCACTGCAAGAACAATAAGTTATGTTTTGAGTAAAGAACTAATTTCCTTCAGATCAGTTGAACCCATGGTTAAATATATAATGGTCTAGTCTCTCATATGTATGTTATGGTTGCCAAATCTCAAATGCTATGAAGTTCTAGAAGTTTCCTTGATATATACTCACAATTCAATATCCCATTTTCTTGTTACGCTTCTTAATTCTCGTTCCAAGTAATAGTCCCTGCAAATCCGTCCTTAGGAATAGTGGGCTGTTACACCCAGCCACCTCGTCTCGCGACCGTGCTCGCGGTCGCGAGCTCAATCGCGAGCTCTAAGTCAGTCAATCATTCGATGCGCTCGCAGCCTTGTTCGCGATCGCTTGGAATGCCTCGCGGCCGAGCTTGCGGTCGCTAGCTTGGTCGCTAGTTTTCAGGCAGAAGCTTTTCGGAGTCTCTCGCGGGCGACTTGCGGTCGCTTGGCTTTGCCTTGCGGCCGGCCTACCGATCGCTATGTCGGTCGCGAGAAACTGTCCAGAATGTTTTCGCCCGAGCTCGCGGCCGGGCTTGCGGTCGCGAAGGTGACCGTTAGCCCCTATTCTTGTCCGTCTTTGGCTCGTGCTTCGCTTCATGCTTCGATTATCATCTTATAAGCCTACAAAACACCCAAGAGGAACCCAAGAGCAGTATCTACCAAAAATAGCTGAAAGCATTGAAATCACTTATATAAACAAACTTAACTGATCTAAAATTATCTAAATAAAGCATGAATAAACGGGTAAAAAATGTGTTTATCAACAAGCCATAATTGAACCATGGACATAAAACGAGGTGATACAAGATATAGATATAGGAGCATGACACACCGCTATGGACTTAGAAATTGAGTCATAATAGCTATGCATGTATACGAGAAAACACCTCTACCATATGGCAAGGAAGCCATAGGTAGTATGTGGGTATACAAAAGGAAGAGAGATTTTGATGGAGAGGTTTTGGCTTTTAAAGCCAGGCTTGTGGTGAAAGGGTACACTCAGATAGAGGGGATCAATTACGATGATTCATTTTCGCTTTCTTCTGGCCATAGTATCTCATTGAACCTAGATGTTTGACAAATGGATATGAAAACTGCTTTCTTAAACGGTTACCTTTAGGAAGGTCGAGACATCTATATGCAGCACCTTGAAGGTTATGTGAAGAAAGGTGAGGAGCATCTAGTGTGGAAGCTTAAGAAGTCCATTTATGAACTTAAGCAAGCTTCTCGATCATGGAACTTACGTTTTGATGTGCGTGTATCGTTTATATGTCAACGGTGATATCGTATTTCTTGCACTTTTCGTAGATGACATCCTTCTACTTGGCAACAATGTGAAACTATTATCAGACGTAAAGAGTTAGTTATTAGATCAGTTTTAGATGAAACACTTAGGAGATGCAGGGTACATTGTTGGGATCAAAGTTTACCGAGATCGCTAGAGAAAAATGTTGAGCTTATCTCAAGCATCATACATTCATACTGTGATTACTCGTTTTAGCATGAAAATCGCTAAGAAAGGATTGCTAGACATGACGTTCTTTTATCTAAGGAGCAGTCGCCGAAGACTGCAAATGAGATAGAGAAAATAAGACACGTTCCCTACGCTTCCGCCATAGGAAGTCTCATGTATACGATGTTGTGCATGAGGATCGATATCTATTATACGGTAGGCATAGTAGCAAGATATCAGTCTAACCTTGGACATGCTCATTGGACTATGGTAAAGCATATACTCAAGTACCTAAAAAGGACTCGAGATTATAGGCTAGTTTACCAAGCAGATAGTCTAATGCATTTGGGTTATTCAGACTCGGATTTTCAAGCTGACCATGATGAGAAGAAGTCTACCTCAGGCTATGAGTTTACCTTGGAAGGTGGAGTCGTATCTTGGCAAAGTGAAAAGCAGCAGTGCATTGCAGACTCGATCATGGAAGCCGAATATGTAGCCACATCAGAGGCTGCTAAGGAGACAATATGGTTCAAGAACTACCTCATGGATCTAGATATGGTACCTCGTTTTCCCAAGAGTATCATAGTGTTCTATGATAACTCTGGTGCAGTAGCAAACTCGAAGGAACCACGGACCCACAAGGCGAAGAACACATAGAGAGAAAATACCATATCATACGAGAAATCGTACGATGAGGTGACGTGCTTATAGAGAAGATTGGTACTGCGGACAACCTAACTGACCAATTCACAAAGATCCTACCGCAAATAGTCTATGACAAACATGTTCGAGGACTTGGATTGCGCAAGATAGCCCTCACTTAGAAATGAAACTTTTGTATAAGTGAGAGAAGCAAAGTGATGGTATTGTTTGTAACACATTTTATACTAAAAGTTTGCTTTAGTATAAGTGGGAGATTGTTGGATTTGTATACTGAAAGTAGAATGGTTGAGTTTGAATATAGTGTTTCATGTTACCACTATTACAATCTCCTATCTGAATTATTTACTTGATTGCATATGTTGTACCATTATCTCATACAAAAGTTAGATCATACAGTGTGTAGAAGATCATAGAAGTCTGTATGATTGGTTAATCTAGTTGAGATATAAAAAGAATCACAGCTGAGAAAACTTGAGGACGAGTTGTCGATATAGACTCCAGTATTGAAAAGAAGTGACTTGACTTGGTTGCTTGTCTATGCTGGTACGTCTTGACGTATTGATGGATCACAGTGAGATGATTTCTTCTATCTGAATGTCGTGAAGGATCTAGATCTCAGTGACTTTATGTTGATCTAAACATCGATAAGTTTTTAGATGAGTATGAGTTACTGACCATCACTTTGACTTGTTATGGGTGAGGGTTACATGAGATAACCCAAGATTCTCCGCATCTTGAGTGGTGACAGTTCTTGTATGTCATGCTAGTTACTTATATCGAGTCACCGTTCCGTTTAGGATGATGACGTCCCCTTAATGAGCTCAAAATATTTATTGTACTAAACTCTGCAGGTTGAGATAGCCCATGTACAATAATAAAGTTGAGTGGTACTACTTACAAAATTACAGAGATTAATTATTTTAAGCAATCAGAGAGCTATAAATAATTAATGAATATGTGATATGTTAAATACGGGGATTCGTAAGTCTAAGTGCAAGCCCGACTGAACTTCGATAATAAAATGGTAAGTCAACATTTATTCTTTAGTGGAATGAATAAATATTTATGAATTAATTTATGTTCCGGACTGAACATAAGATAATTAATTCATTTTAGGCCCATCTTTATTCCTTGCATTTGATCCTGTCGCTGGCCCATCAAGGCCTGAAGTTGCATGAAATTTCGCTCACTCATATGTAGAGTCCACTGGGACTCTGTTCTGATTTATGTATTATTTTAATACATCTCCTATATCTAGATATATATTATCTGATATTATTAGATATCAAAATATATTTATTCTAGATATGATTTATCTTCAGGGATTGAAGATAATTATTATATTTATTATATATGCAAGGATCCTATCTAAATAAGATTATAGGAATATGTTATAAATACAAGGTGAGATAAAATCAATAAAATCCTAAGCTTGTGGGTGATTTTTTGAAAATCACGAGAACAACGTAGGAGGTAAAATTTTATAGTATTCTCCATAGATTGCTCTCACTCAGTATTGGAGAATAGTCATCCGGGATACAGTCCAAAAGATCAAAGCTGGAGTCCGCAATTGATCAGATATTCCAGAAATTCGTAGGTAAACATGAGTAAACACCTACGTATTGTAATTAATTATATAGGTGCATGCTAAGTGTATAATCAATGTATGGTGAATTAAACATCCAAGATAGATTATCTGGAAGATGGTAACATAAGTTTTTCCTACAATTGGTATCAGAGTCTGTGATCAGTATCTTAGCTCTGTTGGATTAATTCATGTTTGATTATTACGTGTATTATAATTAATTACGGATCCGTCGTTCATCGTGGCTCAGGTATTTGGTTTTTCTGTTGGAATCATTTTTTACCACGATAAAATCTATGGTTAGATTAGAATTTATTTTTTGTAAATTATCTGTAAAAACGAAGAATGAAAATGAAGAACAAAAAGAACAAGGCGACACGATGGAGTACCGTCGCATGGCGTGACTGGAGACGCACGTGCAGCAGCCGACATGGCGATGGTAGGCACCGTGCGGCCCGATGCTCACAACGCCTGCATGTAGACGGAACAGCAGTCCGACAGCACAACAACAACAACAACAACATCTTGAGGCTCTAGCGCTGTTGGATTTGTATACTGAAAGCAGATTGGTTGAGCTTGTATATAATATTTCTTGTTACCACTATTACAATCTCATATCTGAATTGTTTACTTGATTGCATATGTATGTCCCTTTATCTTATGCAAAAGTTAAATCATATAGTGCGTAGGAGATCACAGAAGTATGTATGATTGGTCAAGCTTATTAAGATATAAAAAGGAACACATCTGAGACAACTTGAGGACGAGTTGTCGGTATAGATTGCAGTATCGATAAGAAGTAACTTGATTTGGTTGGTTGTCTATACTGGTAAGTCTTTGACGTATTGATGGATCACAGTGAGATGAATTATTCTATCTAACCATCGTGAAGAACCTAGATCTCGGTGATTTTACGTTGATCTAAACCTCGATAAGGTTTTAAGTGAGTATGAGTTGCTGACCATCACTTTAACTTGTTATAGGTGAGGGTTACATGAGATAACCCAAGATTCTCCGCATCTTATGTGGTGGCAGTGCTTGTATGTCATGCTAGTTACCTATATCGGGTCACCGTATCCGTTTAGGATGATGACGTCCCCTTAAGGAGCTCAAAATGTTTATTGTACTAAACCCTGCAGGTTGAGTTAGCTCAAGTACAATAATAAGGTTGAGTAGTATTACTTAAGAAATTAAATAGATTAATTATTTTAAACAGTCAAAACGCTATAAATAATTAATGGACGTGCGAGCTTAAGTACGGGGATTCGTGAAGTCTAAGTGCTAGCTCGATTCAACTTCGCTAATAAAGGGGTAAATCAATATTTATTCTCTAGTGGCATGAATAAATATTTATGAATTAATTTATGTTTTGGGCTGATCATAAGATAATTAATTCATTTTGGGCTCATCTTTATTACTTACATTTGATCCCTAGGCTGGCCCATCAAGGCCTGGACTGCTGGATAAATTCGTCTCTCACTAAGTAGAGTCATATTGAGACTCTGTTTTGATTCTCCTATATCTAGATAGATTATATCTGATATCATTAGATATCAAATGATATTATTCTAGATATGGTTTATCTGAAAAGATATGATTGTATTTATTAGATATGCAGAGATCCTATCCTAATAGGATTCTAGGGTTGCATTATAAATACAAGGTGAGAGAAAATCAGTGAATCCAACTCATTGTGATTTTCGAAATTACATACAAGAGATGAAGAAGGCGAATTTTTACAGTACTCTCCATAGATTGCTTTCACTCAGCATTGGAGTTTTGGTAAATGAGATACAGTCCAGAAGATCAAAGCACGAGTCTTGATCATACTTTATCCGAGAAATTCGCAGGTAAACACGAGTAAACACCAACGTGTTGCAATTAATTATATAGGTGTATGCTAGGTATATAATTAATGTATGGTGAATTAAACATCCAAGATAGATCCTCAGGAGAAGGTAAAATCAGATTTCCCTATAAGCGCGTGGGTGCCCATCACGCACAACATGCGGGCAGACCCGATGCATGGACCGCACGCTGACGTGCGAGCAATCGACAGGGGCTACGGGGTACAGACGAGGCGTAACATCGCCTCAAGAATATGGCACCCGCCAAGCAAAAGCTCGGCAGCTCGATGGGTCGGGCGATCACGCGACTCGACGGGATGCAACAAGGGAGTGATGATATGTGCCCACCGTGTGCAGACTCGCGTGCCCGCACACCGCGCACGTACATGCGCTTCAGAGCTCAAATATATTTATCAGCTCCAGATTTCAGTATGCACTCCCTTATATTCTAGGATTCTATCTTGTAATATTATAAGCCTAGAATTACTGAGTTATCGTCTGTGACAACTCAATCTTTAGTTGGAATACTCTTTACTCAAAACCCCCAAAATTGAAGTAGAGGTTGGGCAAGCAAGCAACGAAGAGTTAGTTGCTAAAACTTAGTTGTCTTGCACTTGTAAGCAAGATGTTAGACCGACTGCACTCGTAAGCAGTCAAAGGTTTTTCTAGCACCAGCAAACATAGGAGGAAAGCCAAGTTAGGCGGATACATAAAATGTTAAAGTCTTTATCTAGGTCTACTCTTGTACCCGTAAAATTAAATCTCAAGTAGTGGATTGACTATGTTATCAGTCCGTGGATGTAGGAGTTGATCTCTCCGAACCATGTAAAAACTATGTGTTCTTTAATTTCAATATCGTCTTTATTTTGTATGCTATTGAACTGAACATCATCAGCACAAACAACACAACACTGTTTTGAAACACTCTATCAGTATCAGTTTGATATTGAAGAGACAAACTGAAAACTGACTAAACCAATATTCGACTAAGTATTTTTCATTAGTTTAAGTTTTCAGTAAAGACAAAAACGTAACCACCACATTCTGCGAAACACATCAGTTATCATTCTAACTGACCAGTTACCTCAGCAGTCAGTTGGTTTGCTAAACAAAACTCTCCATACTTAAACTGATCAGCAGTATTGACACCAGTACTGAACTAACTTCAGTTAATCGATATCTATTGATCAAGTAGAATGTCCAGTCTTGTGTTAAAAAGAAAAAAAATTAATTTGTCTTAACTGATGTATCCCCCCTTCCATATACCAGTACGAACTCGCAGGGACCATCAAACACTAACACTTTATAATATTTCATATTTCTTCAGTATGGTTGACTCTATGTTTCTTAAATACGATTGACTTCGGGTCTCTTCAGTAAGGTCAACTCCTTATTTCTTCAGTAGTGTTGACTCCGTGTTTCTTCAGTAGACCTTTCAACTTACGTTGTTCTTCAGTAGCTTCTTCTTCTCTTCCGCTGAGATAACACTTGGTCATTTTCTTAACTTCTTTGTCTTCAGTATCGTTTTACTAAATTTTTATCTATATGATTGGCTTCAGTATTACTTTTGAACTCTTTCAATATCTGAAAACCATACTGATGGTTATTTTGTTGAAACTTATAAATATAAAAAGTTTGCTCCCTAACACGTGAGCAATACTATGTTACATCAGCAGGATAAACATCAAAGATGTTTTGGAATCTAATCAAAACACAAGTATCGATAGAATTTTCCCAACAAAATAATTATCAGAATTTACTATAGAAGTTTGAGAAAAAATAGGTAATTAGTAAGGCAGTGTTTGGTACGGAAGATTGGCCCAAGATTGCTAAGGTATCTTGGCCTATTCATCTGTTTGGTATCCTACTCTTGTATCTTGGCCTATCCTGAGAGCCCGTGACTTCCTAAGCCGGCCCGGGTAAAAACACTATTTCTCTTTAGCTTACCCATCTGTCGGAAGCCTCCAGATACGTAATCCAAGAAGCATAGTAGCAATAGGAAATATGGCTTTTTTACTTCCCTACCCTCCTTCTCCCCCTTTCCCAACCCTGTCGCCTCCCAATTTGTGTACCATCTGAAGATGATTGAGTTGGAGTTTCTCGCCAATGGCCATCAAAATTCAAGTAATTTTCTCTCCCATATATATATAGTTTCAAGATGACTGGGATTTGATATTCTCTTTCACATGGTACGCCAGAAAACGAGATGCTCGCATGAGGCGAAACTCCATATCTGTGCACGTCCCGATCAAGGTGGGTTTCTCGTGATGTCAGGTTTCTAATTCGCCTTTTAATCCACTATAATTTATATCTTGTTGTATGGGTGTGTTTGATTCAAGACAAGTATGCAAATTTCTCCAACCTCATTTACACGAACACTAGGAAAACTAAGTTGAAGTTCCGTTGATCAATCACTTGATTTCTCTCGCTGCTTTTTTGTGGACTCTCAAATGTAAGACATGATTTCTTCTTACTAGTGAAAACCTTTTTAGATATAATCGAAACTAGTTAGTATGGATTAAAAATTCAAGTACTGAGCCTATTTCTCTCAAGAGGGTTGGTCAGAGATGTTTCTAGACTTATCCTCTGTGCGATGAGCTATAATTCTTGTTTTGTAATGAGTTTAGAAGCTAAGAGATCTTCAAAATATCTTTACGTGTTTGATTGTTTATGTTTCATTGTAACTGCAAAGAATTTGTGAGTTTCATCCCCCCAGTGTAAACCTGTCTTATTTTTCTTACACGGTGCTTTCGGCCACAAGGAGGGTAAACCTGTCTTATTTTATTTTAATCCATTGGGATAACTTGGGTATCAAACAGCAGGATAAGTTATCTTGGATTTCTGGTTGCTATACCAAACAACAAGATTCCTTACCCATCTCAAACTTTATCTAGTTTCTAATGTATCTTATTTAGTCCTATAACTGCTACCAAACGACTCCTAAGTATTTATATTATTTATTATTAATGTTTACTTTGTAAACAACTTATATGTAATATTTGGGATGAAAATGGATAGTAAAATCATTTTTTTGATCATGTTTGGGACATGTACAAGTATTTAAATTCTAAATGGATCCCAATATTAATCGCCACACATACATGGAATTTTCTTAATTTGTAAGCTTTTGTTATTTATTCTACTTATTATTAATGTTTATTTTGTAATGTTCAGCTTGTTATTGCGACAGATAATCAATTATTATAACAATTTGTACTTATAAAATCACACAGGTTTGAGTATCAGTGGGTATTATTATACGAGTTTGAGACGATAATGAATATTAATTTTTTATTTTTTAATTGGTTTTAAGGTTTATACATTTTAGATGGGTTCCGATGGCCGAATGCTAACTTCATCATTTCGATTCATCGCCGTGCTCTGCCATGATCAATAATTTCGAGTGGATGAACTCTAACTTCATCATTTCGCTTCATCACTATACCTTGTCAAGGTTAAGAACAAGGTGGTTAAACTTATTTTCATGTGAAGTTGTTGTCTTCAAAGTTTATACTTATAAATTACAATATAAAATGATTCCCCATTAAATATTGACGAACCATCATTTATACATATTGAATTCAGATGTATCATCCTAATATAAAAATTATTTTATGTATTAGGACAATAAACATGGTAAAATAATTATCCATCTCGACGAGTTATATGTTAGTATCGTATAAAAAATATTAAAAACAAAACAAAGTTGGAAAAACAGAAAAAAATCATGGTAGGAAAACGATCGAAACCCTCCGACCAGATTCTGCAAACAAAATGTGACCAACATTATTAAGTGAGGTAAAGAATAAAGTTTGGAGGAAGAATAAGTCAAGGTTATTTAACGGTCGTCCGATCAGTCACCATGCCCCTCACTAAACACAGAATAGAGCCGTTATAGCCCGCGCTAAACACGGGCAGGTTTTTCCTACCCCCCAAAACCAAAAATAATAGTAGTAACCAACGTTTCTACAACCCCAAAAAAAAACTACTTCTGCAAGGAAAGTAACTAGCCGTTGTCATCAAACTCAACCTTACTGTCAATATTCTTCACTAAACCGTAGATTCCTCTCTCTCTCTCCATAGCTCTCCAATAAATCATCTGTACTGAGCTGCAGTCAAACCAAAAAAAGCTGAGCCCCAGTGGCTAAAAAGATTTCTTTCACTAACCTCTCTCTACTGCTCAGCCCTTCTCTCCCTCTCTCCTTAAACTTGCCTAAGCTCTCAACCATTCATTGCTTCTGCACATAGTTCATGGACGATCCAGTTCAGCTGCGGCTCGATCATTTCAAAAATTTCTTGGTGGGAAAGGCTGGATGGAGCTTGGGTTCGAACAAGAAGAGAGAGAAATGGAAGTTGGACTTCGTCTTCCTCAGCCTCCTCCTCCTCTTTTTTTCAGATTTCCGGCTCGTTTCCGGCGTGAAATGGGACGGGTTGATGGTGAGTCAAGCTGATTTCCAAGCTCTGCAGGCCATAAAACACGAATTGGTCGATTTCAAAGGGGTGCTGCGGAGCTGGAACGACAGCGGCGCCAGCGCCTGCGCCGGCTGGGCCGGAATCAAATGCGCGGACGGAGAAGTCATCGCCATCCAGCTGCCTTTCAAGGGATTGGGCGGCCGGATCTCCGACAGAATCGGTCAGCTCCAGTCCCTCCGGCGGCTGAGCCTCCACGATAATGTGCTCGTCGGCCCGATTCCGGCAGCCCTTGGATTCCTCCCCAATCTCAGAGGTCTCTATCTCTTCAACAATCGCCTCTCCGGCTCCGTGCCTCAATCGATTTCCAACTGCCCGCTGCTTCAGACGCTTGATCTCAGCAACAATCAGCTCACCGGAGTTATCCCTCCCAATCTTGTCAACTCCACCAGGTTGTATAGATTGAATCTGAGCTTTAATGGCGTCTCAGGGTCCATCCCAGTAAGCCTTTCTCGCTCCTCCTCTCTCAACTTTCTCGCTCTTCAACACAATAGTCTCTCTGGCTCTCTCCTTGATTTTTGGGGAAGTAGCTCTGCTACTACTTCATTTCAGCTCAAGTCTTTGACTCTTGATCACAATTCTCTCTCTGGGAAAATTCCTACTTCTTTAAGCAGATTGGTTTTTCTTGAGGAGTTGGATTTGAGTCATAACAAATTTGATGGGAATATTCCTCATGAATTAGGCAGTCTGTCATCTTTAGTGAAGATGAATCTTGAAAAGAACAATCTAGATGGCCAAATTCCAGAATCCATTGAAAAACTGCAAAATCTCTACGTTTTAAACTTGAGCAACAACAGATTCAATGGCGGAATCCCAGACATCATCGGCAACATCACCTCCATCACCTCTCTTGATTTGTCCGAAAACAATCTCACCGGAGAAATCCCATCTTCTCTGTCCAATCTCCCGAACCTCACCTCATTCGATGTCTCCTACAACAATCTCTCCGGCGCTGTTCCATCTCTCCTATCCAAGAAATTCAACTCCACCTCCTTCGCCGGCAACATCCAGCTCTGTGGCTACACTGCCTCGACGCCGTGCCCGTCAGTGGAACCCGCAAGCAGCCAAACCTCGCCTCCGCAGCCACAGCCCAAGCGCCACCGCCGGAAACTCAGCACGAAGGATATCATACTCATTGCAGCCGGAGCCCTTTTGCTCGTTTTGCTAATCCTCTGCTGCGTCTTGCTCTGCTGCTTGATAAGGAAAAAGACATCTTTGAAATCCAACAACGGCACCAAAACCGGAGCTCCGGCCTCAACCAGCAGAGCTGCGAAGGCAGCCCCTGCTGCGGCCGCAGAAGTCGAGACCGGCGGCGACGCCGGAGGGAAATTAGTTCATTTTGATGGACCTTTTATTTTTACAGCTGACGATTTGTTGTGTGCTACTGCAGAGATTATGGGAAAGAGCAGTTATGGCACGGCCTACAAAGCGACGCTCGAAGATAACAATCAAGTAGCGGTAAAGAGATTGAGAGAGAAAATCACCAAACCTCAAAAAGAATTCGAATTGGAAGTTTCTAATCTTGGAAAGATTCGACATCCAAATATCTTGGCGTTGAGAGCTTATTACATTGGCCCTAAAGGCGAGAAGCTTCTTGTCTACGATTATATGCCTAATGGAAGCCTCGCATCCTTCTTGCATGGTACGTCACGACCAACTCTGCGATTTCTCTGTTACATTTTTCATATTATGTTTATCATGTTGTTTAATACTATAATGTTAGGATATTTTAATACATGTAATGGATTGTTTTACACGTTTACGTACATGTTTATAATGTCGGCTAATATAGTGTTATGATATATATATAATACACGTGTCGTGCAGCTAGGGGTCCCGAAACCACGATCCCATGGCCCACAAGAATGAACATAGCTATTGGAATAACAAGAGGACTATGCTATCTTCATAGTGAGGTGACCCACGTTCATGGAAATCTGACGGCAAGCAACGTTCTACTCGACGAAAGCAAGGATCCCAAGATCGCCGATGTAGGCCTGTCGCGGCTGATGACGAGCGCCGCCACCACCAACGTGGTGGCGACTGCCGGATCGATGGGATACCGGGCGCCGGAGCTCTCCAAACTGAAGAATGCGAACACAAAAACGGACGTCTTCAGCCTCGGAGTGATCGTGCTGGAGCTCCTCACCGGAAAATCTCCCAGCGAGGCGAAAGACGGTCTTGATCTGCCGCAGTGGGTGGCTTCCATTGTTAAGGAAGAGTGGACTAATGAGGTGTTTGATGTGGAGCTGATGAAGGATGCTTCGAATGTTGGAGATGAATTGCTTAACACGTTGAAATTGGCCCTTCATTGTGTCGATCCGTCGCCAGCCGCTAGGCCGGAGGCGCAGCAGGTGCTGCAGAAGCTTGAGGAGATTAAGGCAGAGGCCGGCGACGTTACCGCGGCGCCGGCGGATGTCCCGAAGAGTGAGTGAGAAGCAGCTTGAGATTTGGTTGTGTTTTGGGCATACTATACAAATAGTTGGTTTTTTGAGTATTATGTATTCATTATTGATTTATTCATTTATTCGTTGGGAATCAGAGGTTTTATTATAAGTGTGTATACAATATTTTTTGATTTTTTGGGGTCGATTTGCATTGAATTCTGATTTGCATTGAATTCTATTTTCGGTCTAATAGTCTTCATGTAATAAGTACAACTTGAGTACTACTTTTTTCACTTGAGATTCAATGTACCATATTTGGGTGCCATTTTATGTTCCACTTTCATTATTTTTTTGAATTTTTTTAACTTTTTTTTGTCAATTTCTTTGGATGCTTTAGTTTAATTTTGTAATTATTAATTAGGGTTTATTCTAATCAGGGTATATAATTTTTAAATCATTTAAATTAATATCTCTTTTATTTGTTAATAATCTCATCCGTTTTGTTTTGTTTGGTTTGGTTGTTTGTAATTATTACTTTTATTTATATGTGAACAGATTTATAAACATAGCTTTAGGGCTTTAATTATGCTGCTGTAAGTTATTGGGCAAGGGCAAGTAATTATAATTTAATCGAGTGCTCCAAAAAAACAAAATGAAGTTATAAGAATGAAAGAAGACTAATTCTTGTGCTAACTCTAGTTATTATTATATATCTTTTATAGATGTTCTCAAAATAAACTTTTTCATATTGTATTACTACGAAAAGTCTAGGTGTCCAATTTTTATTTGAAGGCAAATATCGATATCACTTTAATAAATTTAAAACATAATCTAATATTTTGAAGATTACGTAGGCAGAAAGAGAGAGAGAGAGGCTTACTGGATCCATAATTGGGCCCATTTTTTTAGGCGCAACATGCACGTTTGACTGTCGGCCAATTTTTGGAGTTTTAATATGGGGCCCCAACTTATCTACCCAACTTTCATAATATGTATATCACCCATACTCAACCTAAAATTAACTACAAATTTCATACCCAAACCTATTAAAAACTATATTTTGACTCAAATGTCTGAAATTTGCTCAAATGTCCGAAATTTGCAGACGATGTGATGTGAGATAGAGGGAATTGATTCTCTTTTTTTCTGTGCATTTAACGCCTTTTGACCAACATTAACTAAACACATTTCAGATTTTTTCTTCACTCTTCTCGTACAATTTGAAATCAGTTTTCAAAATTTTGAAACAATCTTCTCTTCTCGCAATTTTTTCACGGCGCAATTTTTTCACGGTGAAGGATAAGAAGATATTGTAGAAAGATAAGAAGAGAGACGTGAAAAACAACCGAGGTAATTCTCGCAATGTTACTTGTTTCCGGTCGACGGAGACAACGAATTTCGATCGGAAACAACATTTGTCGATCGGAAACAACAAATTGTTTCAATATATACATATTAATCGTTGTTTCCTGGTCGAATAAACCATCTTTCCGGTCGATGAAACCTTCTCTCCCACGAACGGAGAAGGTTTCATCGACCGGAAAGATGGGTTATTCGACCGAAACAATAAATTGTTTCAATATATACATATAAATCGTTGTTTCGGTCGAATAAACCATCTTTCCGGCCGATGAAGCCTTCTCTCCCATCGACCGGCAGGGCTTCATCGACCGGAAAGATGGTTTAATCGACCGAAACAACAATTGTTTCATATATACATATTAATGGTTGTTTCCGGTCGAATAAACCATCTTTCCGGTCGTGAGCCTTCTCTCCCACGACCGGCAGGCGGCTTCACGACCGAAAGATGGTTTATTCGACCGAAACAACCATTAATATGTATATATTGGAAAATCAAGTGTATAAAGGTCGCTTCCTACGATATCAATTTAATTTTCTAATAATTAGTTATTAATTGAATTTTGTAATAATTGCGGTAAACCATATTTTGGCCAAAACGAGTGACAATATGGACTTACCGGTATGTTCTCGTGTATAGTTATGCGATTTTACAAGATGTATATTTTGGATTTTACAAGATGTTCTCGTATAGTTATACTCTCGTGTATAGTTATGCGATTTTGGATAAATAACAATATACTTATGCGAGATCGACAATATAGTTATGAGATTTTAAGAGTATGATATTTTGGATAAATATTGCTAAATGTGATTGATCAATAATATGATCAATATGAGTCGGGTTGTTTAATTAGTTTTCATTATTGCTAAATGTGATTGAATAATGTGATCAATAATATGATTGAAACAATATAGTCGGTTTTAGCATATTATGATACGGGTTAGTTAAGATCGAACTAAAATCTCGCTAATCGCATGATCGCTTATATGCCGATTCGGTAGTGATATTTGTATGATAGGATGTTTATTGATGCTAATTATATACAAATGAAATAATTATTGTAGTAGTTTGTTGGTTTGTTGTCGTTGTGTAATATGTGACATTGATATAATTGTAGGTCGATCCTGTTTTCTTGAGGCCTACCATAAATAAATGTGGCGGATGTAAAGACTTATTATAGACCGATTATTTTAAGTATATTAAGAATGTCTTGCTAGATAAGGGCGTGAAGAGTTGGTAGATATGTTTAGGGGGTTGCTTTGGTCATCCGATTGATCGACTCCCGCCTAAGTCTAGTTTTTCTTTGCACCATTTAGTCTCCCGTTAGATGAGCCTACGATCCGAGATGTATTTTTTCATCAATGGAAGATATATATGTTTTTCGATTAAAGATTATGCTCTAGTCACCGGCCCGCAATTGGGTCATCATCATTTGATCCCATACTAGACTACGACTTGAGCGACGCTGAGGTCTATAGTCTTTTTATGGGGCACACAGATTACATTACGTAATCTAGTAGATAGATTTTGTAGTAGTGATTTTAGTGATGATGTAGATCTTCATCACTATTTACGTGGCCCACGTTATTACCCTCTATGGGTTCGTATTTGGATACGATACGGGAAGATAATAGCTGATTGGGTTTGGGCATTGGTCGACGATCCGGAGGCATTTTGCCGATTTCCGTGGGGGCCTACAGCTACGATATTGAGATATTATACGACGCAGATGTCAACCTAATGCTCAATACCACTTTTACGGACCACCGGGCACTATATGCTTGGTCACCGAGATCATACCAGCTTGGGAAGTATAGCTGGACGCACATCAATCCCACAACAGATCCGAGAGTGTTGAGGTGGAAGTTCAAGAGTAGGCTCTCACCGCAGACTTTTATACCACTTTTGAGCAAGAGGTATCAATTTTATTATAATTTTAAATCATGTATGAGGTATTGTATTTATTAGAATATTAAATAACATCTTTCAATTTATTGTAGGTCGGTTATCATCTCACATCCATCGAGCCGGACTCATTCGGGTTAGCACCGCCATCGGGTGTCTGTCTCACACCCTCTCCACTCGGTGTGACTTTTGTTATACCGCCAAACTTTTGAGGAGGGACGACAGCCCTTCTCGTCGTGGTGTCTCATCCACCGGAGGTGGATGAGCCTCGACGAGACGCCGAGTTCCGGCGAGGGTTCCACGCTTGTTGAGGATCCCGATCTTCGTGGTCTCCATCGAGCAGCCTCGAGCCTTCACCTTCGATACCCGCCGAGAGGACATCGCCGGTTGGGTTCGCTGAGGTTCCGATCGCTGATGAGCTGCAGCGCCATATGTGGATAGCCGTCCATCCGCTGAGAGACGGATACGGGAAGATGCACTGTGGAGGCGGCTTCATCGAGCAAAGGTGGTCGCACCTGTATGCCTTAGTTCCGCCGATCGTCGTTGGATTCGTGAATCTATCCGGAATCTGTCCGGAGGGGAGGACAGAGCAAAGGCGACGATCGAGAGGTCTATCAAGACAAATTTATTCCAAAGATAAAGAAGTGGTTTGAAAACCTCTTAGAGAAGACTCGATGTGGTTGCACACATAGGGATGATACGGCCACACATGCACCTCATGTCCCACGCCATCCGACGACGACGACGACGAGAGGTGAAGATCGAGAGACCACATCACCGCCCGGTCGAGATGTCCCCGAGACAAGGGACATATTGAGCCACCGAGGCAAAGACCGCATCGCCCAGTGATACCCTCCCCGCTACTCTCACCGATCCATGGTACCGCCCCGAACTACATCTCATCATTCCATGATGGACCGACCTATTTAGTGATCCGACGCCTCAGACGCCGCGAGGCGTACTTTCGAGCCTGCAAGCAGCAGTTGGAGGAATGTAACTATTAAGTCTCATATTTGCGCTTTATAATATTTCATTATATTTGTTATGTTTTCATTTTCTAAATTAAATGTTTGTAGTTCGGGATCCGGAGAGGTGAACGGGCACGAGACCTTCTACCGAATGAGGTCACCATACGTGAATACCCCGATGCCACGTCCATTATCCGATGATACATCGATAAATTACCGCTTCTTGAACACAAATAAGGCAATGGTGGTTGTTCGGTACCGATCGACAAGTCCAGTTGCATTTTTCGTGAATATCGAAATGCCGAGGCGCTTGATGTTCGGCACGCTTTTATACAATATGCTTCGCTTTTTAAGTACATCTACTTATATCGATATGTATCCCTAAAATAATTTTGCAGGTCGTCGATCTATTTATGGTGTATTTGAGGATGAGACTCGATGCCGGATCGACGTATTGGATGGGGTGGATTATCAAAACACAATCATCCTCGATACTAGTTTTTCGTAAGTCTTTAATACAATCAATATATAGTATATATGTGTAGTATCTCTAATTACTTAATTTTCAATGTTGAATAGATGTTTTGCAAAATTCATGGTCCGAGGTACACGCAATGCTTTCGCCCCACATTCAAGACCAGCGTGAGGCACCATTGATCATGACCCCGAGAGCATTGCTTCTACATGGCAGCCACCAACAGCATTGGATAGCAGCTTGTCCTCGGCATGGCGGGTTATACATCATGGTTACGTGCCACGCAGTAACCTTATTTAATACAATAAATATTAATTTATCTAAATGGTTACGTGTCCTTGTTTATTTTATCTAAATATTAATTTTATAGATCATTATCCTTGCGCCATCGAGCGCGCCGTGATAGTACGCGTGGATATGCACTCTCATCATTGCGTCTCGTTTGACTCGCGTATTTGGAGGATAGACCGTGATCAAGTGGATGCGAGGATGATGGACTTCGTGTGCCGACTAGATTATTGCGGCCGCTTTCTCTCTTCACTAGATGGTTCGAGGCTAACTCCCACCGATACCACCATGGAATAATGATGCGGTTATTACACGAGCTGCCTCTTCGAGGTATTTGACTGTGAAGACGATTTCAATGATGGTCCATTTACGCGCACGACCGTGGAACGCCTTATTTCGGTTCACCGAGCATCGAATGGGTATGTCTAATGTTGTAGCATATAGACATAAAGTAGGTGGAAATATATATGAGATATGTGATCCATATAAGAAGTTTGGAGGAAGAGGAAGAGGAAGAGGAAGAGGTAGAAATTAGCATGTCTCGGTATATTGGTATGTATTTGTATATTGGTATGTATTGGTATATTGGATGCAAATGGATGTTCATATTATTTATCGAATATTTGATTATACGATAGTTATTAATCCTCGTGACAACAACTTAGTATTTAACTCAAGCTAAGATCGTTGAATGAATTTGTGTGCTGTTTTTGAAGAATCATAGCTCAATGAAATAAGTATTACATAACTCAGAAAATGAAATGACGTTATTCGAGCAAACAAACAAACTCGTGAAGATCAAAGTTTTTCACCGCTATTCAAACAAACAAACAAACTTCATCGCCAAGCTTCTTCTTTTTCTTTTTTTTGATAAAAGATTAATGTTTTAGTTAGTGAGATATATATGTGTTACGACGGATTGTTGATGTTTAGCGACGGATTTTTCCGTCATTGTTATATGTTTTTTCTAGTGTCAATTCAATTCAATTCAATTTGATTAAGTTAAAATAATAATAATGTTAATAATATCTTTACATGAATGTTTTCTTTCATTACAATGTCACTCATCTCTCGGATAAGTAAGGACACTTCCGACGCTGCATGAGATTCATTACCACACAAGCTACATGTCCGTAGTGCACGACTTCTACTACTCGATCCCACTGCTGGATGACGATATCGACCCACTTTCGGCGCCCCACTGACGGACTCTATTAGGAGGCATAACCGTAATTCCAAAGAACATCCGGAGGAATACCCAAGTAGATCGCGGTGAACAGATTGATCCGATACGAGTATGCTTCGCTAGCTTTGCGAATGGTAGTACTCCCACATAGTTAGATATATGGTGACCTTTATGACTAAAAATTTATATAATCAATTATATGTAAGTGAAATCAATTTGATCAAAAAATTAACATAATTAAACTTAAATTGCACCATATAGTCAGCAATGAAGATGAGAACACGGTATCATATCCATGTCCCACTCCAAACACGCACACGATTGCGTATTGAGATCGACTCAATGTTTTGCTTCCGTGCTCGACTTTGAAAGTGGAGTCCACGAGGGCACTACATCGTATCTGCGTGATAGTTCCATCGATACCATCATCTTACGCGTTGCTCAGGGGTCAATTCACCGCTGCACTTTTTCGCTTCATGTCTCTCATCGAACCATTTTTCTCGTAATGTGACGGATTGCCTCAATCATTGAGCAAATTGACAATCGCTCAGCCCACAATATTCGAGAATCGAATGATTCGCAATGTTCGATGTCATAAACCGTAGCGCCTAACGGGCACCGTGATTCAGCCCACTGCACTCCAACCTCCACCAACTTGGTATATGCGCCACTACCATCAGCCTTCACGAGACTTTAACATAGCCATCGCTTTTCAAAGTGTGCATCTTGGCACGCATAAGCGGCTTTCAAATAACTTTATGGATGGTTGCCCAAACGGGTGATTTTTTCAGCAGATGGTAGTAGCATAATCCGTGTGTTGCATCGTGGTACACACTCGACCGCGCTCATTATAATCGACATGGGCATCTCAAACAATCAACATCTCCGGATTTGATCCATAAGCGCTTGTAGTCGAGACGTAAACCAAGTCCATGAGACATCATTCTCGATCGGACCAATTCCATAAGCTAATGGAAAAACTTGCTCGTTGCCGTCCTTTGTCACGGTAACGAATAATATGCCTTTATTGCGCCCTTCGCGCGCATCGTCGACTACAATCACGGGTCGGAGGCACAATGTGTACGCCTAACTGCATGAACCGAGGGCGACAAAGAGGTGACGGAACCCACCATCCGATCCAATATCCAAGTCACCATCGAACCGGATTGCTCATCCGTAACATATGCAGATAACTCGGTAGTAGCTGAAATGATTCTTCATGTCCACCGTATATCATCTCGATCGCCTATTACGGGCTCGCATTGCTACATCAGTATGTAACGTGTACACCGTACTCGCCGCAAATCACCCATAATGGACCTCGGCTTTAGCACTTCACCGCCTTCGCGTATTTTTCGTGATATGTATGCTGCAATTACACGGGCATTAACCTTCCTTACTCCGATATTCACTAGTTCGTGCGCAAGTATGTATAGCATCAAACTTGCGGACAAACCAAAATCCACCTTGCACGCGATGCACGTAGTAGAAAAGGACACCGATTATGATATCGACATTTGAATGTAATCCTCGAATTATCGGATCGAGGAATAACAAATTCTACTCGACGCTCCAAATGCCATAGCCCCACCTGGATATCTTCGCTCACCCTTGTCGTCAAGATGGAACCTTCGCCACCATCGGGTTCTGGAACCGAGTCCGGAGGACGAGCAAAGAGATTAATCAAGCATCATGAGGAATAACAGGACTAGCCAGCTGCTCATCTCCTCAACTTCTTCCTCGCTCTAGGCCTCCCACGTGCTCTTGCGTGTTACTCGCATAATCGTAGATGAAGCTTCCCGAATCCACCCTCTCGACGGATCCATGCGTCAAACTCTACAAATGAGCCATAGCTCACCAAAGCGACTCGCGATCTTCTTCCTCTTCATCCGACTGCTTCATCTTCTTCTTCTTCAACGTAGTCTTCGCCATCGCCGTCCTCAACAAGTGTATCACCGGTTGTGGTTGCAAGATATGTCGGGAAATGCAATTCTGGATGGATCCATGTGTTGCGGCATATATTGAGACGTATCAAGATCAAACCAATCGATGATGTAAATTGTTGTGTCAACGACGCATCGAACGATATGTTTTGGGAAGTGTAGTCATATGTTGACGAGGATGGTATCTCAAACGAAGGTCTATATAGTTCTTGCTCCGATTGGGATGTGTCGGCATCGTGAGTCACATAGACCTCTGCTTGGGCATCATGAGCCAATCGAAAAAGTTGATCATCATTACTCAAAAGTTGATAATTCTACCACTCCGAGATCTCGATAGATAATGCAATTGGTAGGTTGTACTCAACGAATTTCCCAACATAATTTGATTAATCATCTCTATGAACTCCCAGATAATTACATTGTCCATTCGAACAAAGGCATTTGACTGATACCCGCCAATGTAACATAAAGAAGGATCCCACTGCCCTCCATATCGAACAATAATGCTCTTCCATCCCGACATCTATAACAAATACAAGATTACATTAATGTAAATATACGCCTTAATATGATTTTTCTAATGTACAAAACAAATATACATTCTTAATGTTTAGACTAAAATTATCGCTACAATAAGAAAAAAATAGCAATCTAATCAAAGTCTAATTAAATAATTAAATTCTCTACTATAAATAATTAAAGTCTCTTACAATAAATTAATTAAAAGGGGATTTATCTAAACGAATTATCCAATAATTACAAATTGCAGAAACAGTCGAATTATCTAAACAAAATTAACAATAATACTAAACAAAATAAACATAATAAATCTAAAAAATTTAACAATAATAAATCTAAACAAAACTAACAATAATAAATCTAAACAACATAAATATCATAAACAATAATAATTAACGATGAATTAATTAGTCATTTACATTATAATTAATTACTATATTCATCCTAATTGAAAAGACTTAATTTCTTAAAACTAAGATAATCGCACTAAAATTATCCTAATTGAAAAACTTAATTTCTTAAAACTAAGATAACTTAAGAAAAAATAGCAATCTAATCAAAGTCTAATTAAATAATTAAAGTCTCAACTATAAATAATTAAAGTCTCTTACAATAAATTAATTAAAAGGGACTAATCTAAACGAATTATGTCATGTGAATCTAAACTAATTATTCAATAATTATATCCAATTATCTAAACGAATTATACAATAATTATAAATAGCGTAAACAATCGAATTATCTAAACAAATTAACAAAATAAATCTAAACAAAATTAATAATAATAAATGTAAATATAATTAAGGATCAATTAATTAGTCATTTACATCATAATTAATTACTATATTGAAAAGTAATTTATTTTAATTATAATTGCATATAAATTTTACATCAACATAAACTGTAATGTTATTTTATTTAGGTCTCTCAAATAAGATCTTCTCGCTAAACATGTATTTTCATAAGTTCACGTTCTTGCTTAAAGCTAATAACATCAATTTTTAAAACTAAGGAAAGCAATAATACTAAACAAAATTAACAATAATATGTATTTAAAACTAAGATCTTCTCGCTAAACATGTATTTAATATTTTATTTATTTATTGAAATGTAAACTATAATTCTTAACTAATACTCGATCGTCCATGTTGAATCTTAAAAAAACTAAATCTAAACAAAATTAACAATAATAAATCTAAATCCAAATTAACAATAATACTAAACAAAATTAACAATAATAAATCTAAATCAAAATTTAATCAACCTAAACACATAAAATTTCTAAATCAAAATTTAATCAACCTAAACAAATCAAAATTCAATAACTTACTTGTTGAGAGATAGCTGGATCTGGATTGAAGAAAGGAATTTGAAAATGTTGAATATAAAACCGAAATGAGTAATTTGAATGCTAAAAGGATCGAGAGCAAATTTTGAATGCTAAAACCGAAAGGCTTGGATTTGTGATATATGATCGATCGGTTGTAGTATTTATGGAGAGAATTGTAAAAATTCAAAATTGAATTATTGGTGGTCGAGTATTTATTGTAAGCTTTTGCTTTTTGCAATCGATTTCTCTTATTTTTCGCCTTTTTCCGTAATTCAAAATTGAATTATTGGTGGTCGAGAGTATTTATTGTAAGCTTTTGCTTTTTGCGTAGTATTTCTCTTATTTTTCGCCTTTTTCCGAGATTCCTCTGCTTTTAATTTGCTTTCCTTAATTTAAAGTGGAATATATCATAAGTTCATTTAAAATTAATTTCTAAAACAAAAAGCTCTCTCTCTGTCACGGGTTTGATGTCTCCGATCGACATTTTCTTGTTTCCGATCGACCGAGACATCAATTAATAATTAGTATTAAATTCATTTGATAATTCAAGATTCCGATCGAAAATAGGCTCAATTCATTTGATAATTCAAGATTCCTACGATCATGATTAAATAAGTTGTTTTTATACTATAATTCTTCGATAATCCTTGTTTCCGATTGAATTTTTCAAGATTCCTATCGACCGAAACATGATTAATTAAGTTGTTTTTATAATTTATAATTCCTACGACCGGAATCTTCGTTAATTGTTGTTTTTTATAATTTATAATTCTCCGATTCCTACGATTTTTATTCCGCTTTGTTAATTTATATATTTATATAACTACCGATTCCTATCGATATATTTAGCATATATGCGAAATTATTTTGTTTATTTATATAGTTTTAATTAAATCATTGAATCATATTTTTTTAAAAATAAAATATAATTGAATGCCGCAATTAATTAACACATTCACATAGTCGATTCCTACGATAATCCTTGTTTCCGGTCGACCGGAGACCTCAATTAATAATTAGTATTCATTAGATTTATCCTTGTTTTCTATCGAAAAAGTGATTCCTGTCGACCAATTTGATGTTTCCTATCGACCGAAACATCATTAATTAAAATGGGAAATTTCATCATTTATCGCTTGAAAATTCGGTCGACAATTCCTTGATTCAAGTCGATCGAATCAAGGAATTGTCGAACGAATTTTCGATTTTCATGTTTAAAAAACATAAATGAATTAAAATTAATTAACACCTAAAAATCGAAAATTCCTTACGACAATTCCTTTTAAAAAAAACATGATTCGATGATTTAATTATATTTTTTCATGATTTTCTCTATAACTATAAAGTAATTTAAAGAATAACTGATTATAATTTCGAAATCATTTATCTGATTCACGTGTTGTCAACAAACATAAATATTACTGATTCACATGTTAACGGACAAAAACATTACTGTTTGGTCAGTGGCAAATCATTTCACTGACGAAACTGCACTAGATATATATTAAAAAATATAAATGGGTATGTGGTATATTCATTTTGGAAAATGGGTATGAGCTGTACACACTTTTACAAATGTGTGTAGTTTGATATATTTCCCCTTTTAATATTGGGCCATATTAGAAAGTAAGGCTACGAATTGCGATGTTAGTAAGTATGTTTTACTCGGATCGATTAAGTATGTTTTACTCGGATCGATTAAGAATCGTTCAAAACTTATAAAATTTTTAAAATAGCGATTTTGATTTTGATTTTGGTTTTGGTTTCAGACCTGTTTTAGACTCGGATCGTTTAGATTCATAATTTGATGGTCCGGTCCGATCCGGTCCGGTCCGATTTGGATCCGATTTCCGTTCTAAAACCAGAACCAATACTTATTTATTGATTTTGCTTCGAGTAAAATTTGTCTATTGATAAGCCTAAGTTTAAATAGGTTTGTCAATGAGCTAGTTTTATCCATATCGATTTGAAATCACTCGCAACCCCTTAAATTATAAAGCAACGGTTTCGGTTCCAGTTATGGTCCGGTTCTGGTTCTAGATCCGCTCAAATCCGGACCGCTTAAGACCCATAGTTGATGGTCCTGGTCTGGTGCGGATCCAATATCTAATAGGTTGGTTCCAGAACCAAAACCATTACTTATTTATTGGTTCTGATCCAGGTAAAATCACCCATTGACATCTCTAGCTATGAGTTGTATAGACTATTCTGAATCGCCAAGTATGAACTCGTTTCATAATGTAATAGGATTTATATTGAGGCGACATAATTGGTGAAATGAGGGGTCATATCTTTCAATTATGAGCTTCAAATTTTATTAATATTTTCCCATTCAAAATAATTCGGGTGCATTATGAATTTGAGCATATCTAGGCCAATATAAGAATCGAGTCGAGCCAAATACTACCAAGTTCGAGTTCGGCTCGTTTAAATTTTATTTGATTCGAGTTCGGCCTAAGTTTAAATCCAAGCTTTAAGTTAAGCTCGAACAGATTCGTTGTAAAAATTTTGAGCTCGTGAGCAACTCAAATTCAATTCAATAACTACTCGTTTATGAGACATATTCGAACTCGAGCTCGAACTCTACTCGTGTTCGACTTTGCTCGTTTTCAAGCTCGAGCTCGAATTATTAAATTTTGTAATTTATTATTAGAACTATAAATATATCATTAATAATTTTTTATTAATTATCAATAAATATATAATTTATAATTTATTGTTAGTTTATTATTTATGTATATAAAACAATTTATTATTTCACATGTTCGTCAACATGTTCGCGAACTGACTTGTTTGAATTCGAACCGAATATGTTCGCGAGCTCAAGAACCAAATATCCCTAAGCTCGAACTCGGATCGAAAATCTTATCGAGCTCGATTCTAGGCTCGAGTTCGGCTCGTTTGTAAAACGAACAAATTTTGAACGAGCTTTTTTCATCGAGCTCCAAATAGCTCACGAGCGGCTTGGTTTGTTTACACCCCTAGTTATATCTCACACTAATATACCTCAAGTACAATTTTGTAGACCTTATATTTTTTTATGTATAAATAATTTTGGATAAAATTTAAAGACTCAATTTGTTAATAGAGGATCGCATATGTTAATCAACATAGTGATTTAACCTATGGTGGAAAATTTTCTAATTATTGGGAATATGTCTATCTTAATTACGTGCTTTGATTAGATCTCAAAATATCTGATGATTATCATGTTGTTGTAACTAATGATGTTGATTTGTTTTAGAGTTAAACGTTTTTGTTACAGATTTTAATAGTAGAACTACCAACTTGGACAGACACAAGACTAAATGAGACATACTGATAGAGTATCAGTATCAACGCAATTGATAGAATCTCAGCTGAAGGATCACATCTGAAGACTGACGGCAGACCAACTGAAGTCTGAAGAACTGAAGTATAGCGATGCTGATGAACAAAGTTATTGGAGTAAAGTCAAAGACTGATGACTAACGTCTGAAGACTGAAGAATGAAGATCGGAGACTGAAACTCAACGCTAAAAGAGATGAAGGAGTCTGGATATGACCAACTGTTATACCAAACAACTAAATGCCAAAACTCAAAGATGACTGCCAGAAGTCAAAGCTGTTTATCTATAATCAAAGCTGCTGACAAGTAGTCCAAGTTGACGAACCGAAGTAAAAGCTGACTGATGAAAAGTTAAAACTGACTATTTCTACGTCAAACTGAAAGCATCTAACTGACTCAGGTTACCAAACTATTAAAAGACGGGAGTCCAGCCTGCTGATGAAAAATGGAGCAGTCTCGAGTGACCCAACTTGAAGTCAACTCACATAAAATACGGAGTCAACTCAACTGAAAAAATACAGAAGATTTTAAGCCTTGAGCGTTTAACTTAAAAAACACGAAAGATTTTAAGCCTTGAGCGTTTAGATCCTGACATGATAGAATAACTTTTCAAAGTTGCAGAGATACAATATACGATGATGCAGATCCTAACAGCGATGTACGATCGAGGATTTTCAACGGGAAGAATTCAAATGACAAATATAAGGATGTGATTGGTGCTCACTACAATGGTACTATTCATCATCTTCTCTATAAATATACGCAGAATCCAACCTTTGAAAGTTACTGAAACTTTGTGCAATCAAATACTTAAAGCATTCAAAGCTCAAGCTCAAGAACATTCAAACAGTGATTTCGAAGACGGAAGTTAACCGTGCTATCAGTAAATCTCAAGAGTTCACATATACTTATCAGCTCGAGAGTATACAACACTTCCTTAAGTCTAGGATATTCCTCTTGTATATATTAAGCCTAGACATACTGAGTTTGACGTCTGTATTAACTCACAATCTTAGTTGGAAACCCCTCTACAAACCCCCAAAAGTATATATAGAAGTTTGGGCAAGTAACCAACGAAGTGTCAACTGCTGAAAGCTCTACATCCGAAAGCATAAGTGATTTCCTAGCACCAAGAAGCATAGGAGGAGCGCCAACTGAGGCGGAATACTGTAAGGTGAACTCATTATTTAGGTTTACTCTTGTACCAGTAAACAAGGCCCAATCCGAAGTTAGTGGATTGACTAAGCAATCAGTCAATGGACGTAGGAATTGATCTCTCCAAACCATGTAAAACTTTACGTGTTATTTACTTTCAGTATTGTCATTTATATTACATGTTATTGAACTGTCATCACAAGTTATTGAACTGTCATCACAAGCACACATCAACACAACACAATTTTGAAACCCTTTACATTATCAATTTCGAATTGAAGAGATATATCTGAAAACTGATTAAACAATAACCGCTAAGTGTTTCGAATCAGTTTAAGGTTTTCAGTAAGACAAATAAAGTAACAACCATATTCCACAAGCACATCAATTATCAGTCCAACTGACCAGCTATCTTAGCAGTTAGTATCAGACTTTCCTTATCTGAACTGATCAGAAGTACTGTTAATAGTAATGAACTGACAATTACCCGACCAATTACTGCATCAATAACCAATCAGTCTGCGTAAATTTTTTTCCCTAATTGATGTATTCTTCCCTCTATATACTAGTCGTATCCAACGAAACTCATCAATTGATATCAGATCATGTTATTTACAAGAGGTACTAGCTCCCTCAGCGGTGGAATATGTCATTATTTCGTAATTCAAATTTCAAAATACAGTATTTCTATCATGAAGGTTATCAAGGAAAGATTTTGGAACCGGTTCTTGTTTTTCGCCTTTCAAAACTGAATTTGGGTGCAACATATAGATTACTAAAAATTCAAACATTAAAGATCGATTTATTGTTTGATTATTGCAATAGGAATAAAATGGAAATCCCACATTCCGTGGAGGACCGACTTTGAGGTGTACACTAGAAATGGTACCATTATTCCGACTCTTAACACAAATTGAGTAATAGAGAGAAAGTGACCATAATTAAAGTTTACTTTCACCATCTACTACTTATATATATAAGAGATGAGTAAGCACTCAAGTGCATCGGAAAGTCATCTTTTGTGGTCCCGGAGTTCATCTCCGGAAAACCCGATCCAGAGGGGTTCTTCTGTGCTCACTACTGCGACCCTCTTAGTGTTCATCGAATCTCCTCTCTCCCCACCATCCCTAGTTGGAAAGTCTCATTGAGTTCCCAGCTTGGCCTACGCTACGATCGTTAGAACTTCCATCCAATCGGTTCAAAGCCGCAAATCAAGGTTGTTGTGCTTTCTCTTTGTCCAGAAGACTAAGTAGTTGACGAGGTCTCATTTCCTGGCTACTTAAAGGCAACAAGCCTTGTTTGTTGCCAGTCTCGCATAGCGAAGAAGGGACTTGTCTCATTGAATTTTAGGGCAAAAACCCAACCTGGTAAAGAGGGTAGGTGAGTGAGTAACATGAGAACCATTTTATCGTGATAATCAAAAAATAATGAATACGATGTAAAAGTTGATGAATCCGTCGAGAAAATAATTGAATTCAAAAAAATGGAATCTTCTTCACTCAGGGATTCGAACCTGAGTGAAAAATGTCGAATTTTGAAATTTAGTAATTTTCTCAGCGAAACATCAAATTTCATGATGAATTCATTTTGTTCATAGTGAAATTTTATAGTTCTTAGTTCTCACGTTAAAAACGATTCTTATTTGAATCTAACTATATATATGTATGTGAGATATCCATTTTTATTTTTTACATGGGGCTATTTTGTTTTATTTTATTTGTTAGAAAATGAGTTTTGAATTTTCTATGAAATTTTGGACGTAACACAATAATTTAATAAAAGGGAAATATATAGGACTACACACTTTTGTAAAAGTGTGTACAGAGTATAGCCATTTTCAAAATTTGATGCACTACATGTTGGATTTGTATACTGAAAGCAGTTTTGGTTGAGCTTGTATACAATGTTTCCTGTTACCACTATTACAATCTCCTATCTGAATTGATTACTTGATTGCATATATCTGTGTCCCCTTATCTCATATATAAGTTAGATCATACAGTGTGTAGAAGATCACAAAAGTCTGTATGATTGGTCAAGCTTAATGAGATATAAAAAGAATCACAGCTGAGACAACTTGAGGACGAGTTGTCGGTATAGGCATGTATAGATAAGTGACTTGACTTGATTGCTTGTCTATGCCGGTACGTCTCGACGTATTGAAAGGATCACGATGAGATGAGTTCTTCTATCCGACCGTCATGAAGAACCAAGATCTCGGTGACTTACGATGATCTAAACCTAGATAAGGTATTAGGTGAGTATGAGTTGCTGACCATCACTTTGACTTGTTATGGGTGAGGGTTATATGTTCTAACCCAATATTCTCCGCATCTTGGGTGGTGGCAGTGCTTGTATGTCATGCTAGTTATACAGATCAGTCACCGTATCCGTTTAGGATGATGGCGTCCCCTTAAGGAGCTCAAAATGTTTATTTTACTAAACCCTGCAGGTTGAGTTAGCTCAAGTACAATAATAAGGTTGAGTGGTACTACTTAAGGAATTAAAGATATTAATTATTTTAAGCAGTCAGGATGCTATAAATAATTAATGGACATGCGATATTTTAAATACGGGGATTCGTAATGTCTAAGTGCAAGCCCGACTCACCTTCGGTAATAAAGGGGTAAGTCAGCATTTATTCTCTAGTGGCATGAATAAATGTTTATAAATTAATTTATGTTCTGGGCTGAACATAAGATAATTAATTTATTTGAGACTCATCTTTGTTCTTTGCATTTGATCCTCAACATCCAGGCCCGTGAACAGTGAAAATCGGCCCCTATCCTCTAATGGCAAGATTTGATCCTCTTTATCCATAAGGATATTATTATATTTATGGGATATGCATGGATCATTTCTAATGGGATTATGGTAATGCATTATAAATATAAGGTAAGAGATAAGATCAAGGCTAATCCTCAAATTATCCTTACATATTTTGGAGAATTCCATAGAGAAGCTTGGGAGATATTTTCGAAAATTCCTAGAGGATTAGGGTGATTTTCCGTAGCATTCTCCATAGATCGTCCTCACTCGACGTTGGAGATTGGGCAACCGGATACGATCCGGAAGATCAAAGCACGAGTCTCGATCCGTTCATCCCATCCCCGAGCATTCAAAGGTAAACACGAGAAAACCCTACGTGTTGCAATTAATTATATAGACGCATGCTAGGAATATAATCAATGTATGGTGAATTAAACATCCAAGATAGATCATCGGGAGAGGGTTAAAATCAGATTTCCCTACACTACATACCCATTTACTTTTTTTAATATATATTCAAGTCATTCAAGTCAGTCTTCGCTGACATGCCACCGAGGAATAGTACTATTTTAATTTGTTAACAAACATGTGAATCAATTAATGATTGCGAAATTATTTGTTAAATTACTTTATAGTTATAGAACAAAAGTGCGAGAAAATCATGAAATAATTTAAATTATTTTGTTAAATTACTTTATAGCTTTAATTAACCACTTTTATTAAAACATATATCACTCATAACATTTTTCCAAAATTTCCTACACCCTATACCCATTACATTAAAATAGAATAATTCCTTGTTTTCGGTCGACCGGAGAGAAGGCTTTATCGACCGAAAACAGACATTAGTCGATCGGAAACAAGAAAATTAGACTAATTTTCTTGTTTCCGATCGATAATCCTTGTTTCCGATCGAAAAAGTCTTATCTCCGATCGACCAGAAACAGACATTAGTCGACCGGAGAGAAGACTTTTCCGACCGGAAACAAGGATTATCGATTGGAAACAAGGAAATTAGTCTAATTTCCTTGTTTCCGATCGATAATCCTGTTCGTCGAGAAAGTCTTCTTGATCGATCGAAAATGACATTAGTTGATCGGAGAGAAGACTTTTCCGACCAGAAACAAGAAAATTAGACTAATTTCCTTGTTTCCAATCGATAATCCTTGTTTCCAATATAATGGGTATAGGGTGTAGAAAATTTTGAAAAAAGGTTATGGATGGTACATACTTTTTAAAAATTGTGTAGTTGTATATAAAAAAATTCTGCTCTCCTCTGCCATTTGACCGAAAATAGACCAAAAAAAAAAAAAGCGAATCTTGTATCCAATCACCCTTTTACTTTTACAAGTTTCGAAACAAATTTTTCAAATAAACATAATATGACAAAGACTGCAAATTCTGAAATTTTTTACTTTTTTGATTCAAAAAATATTTATTTAATAGAATGGGTATAGGTTGTAGTGAATTTTACAAATGAATATGAGTTGTATATATATTATCAAAATTGGGTATATAAGTTGGGATCCCTTAATAAAATGTATTATTAAATTATCATAAAAAAGTATCAACTTTTGCAATTCTGACTAAGACGCCTAAAAAAATGTAGACATGACATTTGGAATGGAGGGAATATTCCGGTGTTAAATTTTAAGAATTCAAACCATAGGATCAGATTTCCTTGAGATATCATTTTATTTGGGGTGGTCTCCCATGCACGTCGTACACACTAGAGATCTAATTAATTTTTTAATTAATTAATTAATTCAAATTAAAATTAATAAAATTTAATTATAAACATAATTATGAATTATTAACTAATAATTTTGAATTAATAAATCCTAATAATGAATTAATAAATCTTAATTTTGAATTAATAAAGCTTAATTGTAATTAATAAATCCCAATTGTGAATTAATAAATCATAATTATGAATTAATAAACCATGATTATGAATTAATAAACCCTAATTTTGAATAATAAACCCTAGTTATGAATTAATAAACCTTAATTATGAATCAATAAATCTTAATTGTGAATTAATAAATCATAATTATGAATTAATAAATTCTAATTTTGAATTAATAAATTATAATAAAAAATGATAAATTTAATTATAAATTAATAAAATCTAATTATCCTTACTCACCATAATCAGTATATAATTCTTTCAACAAAAATAAGAATGAACTATGGTAAGATAGAGTTCATCTAAGTTTTTGTCTTTTATTTGATTCCATGACAAACAAGGGCATGTAGTAATTTCTTGTCGTCTAAAATGTGTATAAGTTCAGATTATATATTTGGATCAACAAAGAATTAATGTTCACTAAATTTTAGTTCTTCTCCTCTCTTCTAGATCGTGAGACTTGGACCAATTAGTGATTTCAAAACTAGAATCAGTAGTTATAAAATAAGACTTCCGTCTGCATCCTTTTTAAAACCAAAATATTATAGTGACAAGAGAATGGGGCCGCTTTCAGTTAGATTGACTTAATTATTTTAACATATAGACTTCAATTAATAAACTTACATACACCTGAACAAGCTAATATAACTTGAAATTTATAGATTGATCTAAATAAATTGACAAAAAAAGGACTTAAGATTAAATTTTTGTAACCCAAAAAAAAGTCAGACTAATTGGATTGATGGATTGGTTGAGCCGACTCCATAGATTACAGGTTGGCTCGAAATATTGAGGGTAAGTAAAGCAATAATTTTGTAAAAATAATTAGTAATTACAAAGAACATAATTTTGTATTATAAATTTTGAAATACTTCTTTATATACAAATAAAATTGTATAAGCACAATGCTCCAATGTAAGAATTCGGTAGAGATAAACAACATATGTTTTACAAATCCTTCCGTTATACTTATATGATATCATTAAACACATTAAACATGTGAAAACTATGTTGCACTTACAATTATGTATCTTCAATTTTGATTTATAAATTGTGGAATAAATTAAAAGTTTATTTTTTTTATTATAATATTTATCTACACGTAAACTTAAATCTCAAAAAGGTGTTTTGGTTATTACAGTAAAAGTTTGACCATTGTTACTTATATATTTAGACCCATGAATTTTTTTCAATTAAGTATTCTTTTTAATATGAACTGCTTGTTACTTATTTTAAATTGGAACCACGTCTTTTTCAACGAATAAACAATTAAGTATAGAATTTTAAAAATCTCACAATACTATTCATGCACTCTCTTTATTTAATTCAGAAATTTATAAGAGTTTTTTATTAGATCATTTTATTTTTTATTTGTATGGACCAAATCCATATAACTTTTTATTCAAATGTTGTTATTTTAACCAAGGGAAGATGGATCTTTGGATAATTAATGAATTTCTAATTTCTTTGTCTAATACAAATAGGTTCACCGAGTGCATAACTAAATGAATTTTGATTTGCATCAAAATATATTGTCCCAATTTTTTTTATTAAAATTAGGTGCATGCTCTTTCATTAATAGTATTAAATTTCTATATTTTATTTGCATTCATAATTCATGATTTTATATATGAATAATATGTTAGTGTACTTTTATTTTCTTAAAAGTAAGTCACACAATTTAAAGTAATTGAAAGTATATAAAATTGATATATAAACAAAACTACGAAATTCTATTGGAAAACAAAATTAAAAATTTAGAGATAAAGTTTAGGCACTCAAGAACGAAATTCTTAATTACGTACCTAATTAAAATTGTCATCAACAACTTAAACAAAAATTAAAGTGGCCACCAACTAATTTAGATGGAACAACTTAATAGATAAATTAAATAATATTTTTCACATACCCTCAAGAATTATTTTCCTTTGGAAGTTGTGAAAAATATCTTATATTTTTGTTAAATTAAATAATTATAGATTTTGAAAAATAAAATTGAATTATTATATATTATGCTGGACGCATCAAAATAATTGTCATTTGCTTCTGCATTTCATAATATTTCCAAGCTGTTTATTGATTTTTCGAGTACAACATATCAAGCACTATTTAAATCATTTAAAAATCTGAGAATTTGTTATTTAATTAGTCAATTATATGTATATACTTTTAATTATTTTTATGATTCCTCCCTCAAAGCCATCAAAAACCGTGTCACTTCATAGATTATAGTTCAATCAAATCTTGAAAGAAGAAAGTTTCAGTTGTCACCGATCTTCTTTCTTTCCCCTCTCTACCCAAACTGCAGAATCTCCTTAACACTCCATTATTATTCTTCCAAGCTTCTGCAAATCACCATCTTACTCCAAAACTCAATTCGTTCATTAGCTTTTGCAAATGGCCATATCCTAATACCTCTACCAGATTTAATCCAAACCAAACGGAAAATAATGCCAAGAATGTCTAATAAGGTAAAACAAACATACATAAATGGTTTATATTTCGCACAATTTAGAAGATACAACAAGCAATAGATCTCATCTAGTAATCAGAATATATATTGATTTTGGGATAAAAACACAAATATATTTTCACCAATCTACAACCACTATCGGTAGATTGACACTTTTCTTCCACCTCATGTGCATGTTCGCATTGCATCCCAGTAACCAAGCTATTTCCAACCGAGTGGGCTCAACCCTGATTGGTTCTCTTTGCTGATGAATGAAGTTAATCAATAACGAATGATTTGGAGTTTTTGTAATGCCCGAGTTCTAATTTAATCATCTTCAGTAAAAAGTATTTTTCTTTTTAAAGAATTTGAAGAAATGAAAATAAGGAAATACTTACATATTAATAATTCCATTTGGACTCAACTTTATTCGGTGGATATGAAGGACAAAGAAGAGAGAGAAATTTTACACTCCCCTTCGTCCCACCAAAGACGGTCCATTTCTTTTGGGCACAATTATTTAGGAGAAGAGTATAAAGTGATAAAAGTAGATAGGTCCCACAACTTTTGAAGAGATAATTATTTTCTAAAAAGGAAACATACCATCTTAGGTGGGACAGTCCAAAAAAGAATACAGGTCATCTTGAATGAGACAGATGAAGTATTTTGTTGAAGGAGATGGGTAGAGATGCCGATTAAGAAAAAACAATCTCACTTATGCATGTATTTGTAGATTGAAATTAGGGATAAATAATTTCTTGGAGCCCAATTCTTAGTCTTCAATAATGCTCTATCTCATAGATAATACGATAACTAGAGGTGGCAAAGTAATGGGTCGGTCGGGACCGGCCCCGTCCCGTCGACTTTATATTTTCGGATCGGCCAAATTTTTCTGCCTAGAAATATAAGCCCAAACCAACCACAGGCGGGCTTTCGGTGAGGATTTTTAGATTATTTTTTTAATATATAAAATTAATATTTTAAATTTTAAAACAATAAATAAATAAAATATATAATTAAAATCTCATAACTCCAGCTTGAATAAAAAATCAGTGATAAGAACATATTAAGCTTACTTATTCTTATGATAACGCTTCTTGTATATTTTGACATATTTATGTATTCATACGATAATATTGTAATGCAGTATAATTTTAATTCTTTAATTTAAGGAGAAATAAATTAGTAATTACAAATCAAAGGTAAATGATATTATTAAACGTCAATTCCACTTATACGCCTAAAATAATAGAAAAAATAAATTAATTATACAATATATATTTAAGATCAATGATTCAAAATAGTTTTTACATATTATAAGGTCATTAATCATCAGCCTATATTTTTTGGAGATCATTTCTTTTATGAATTATTTTTGAATGATTTATGAATTTATTATTCTTTTCAGAATTTTGATGTGTTGCAATTCAAAAATATATATTTTCCTGACCAGTATGTGAATTAGTAAGAAACTTTTACTATAAAATATAATTAATATTATTAAAAATTTATAAATATGTATATTAAATAATTTATAAAATATATATATTTAATAAAATATTGGGCGAGCTTTTTTAGCCCAAAACCCGGCTTTGGCCGGCCCCATGAGCAGGGGTTTTTCAAGGCGAGCTTTTAGGCCCGATTTTTTTCAGGTCTTTAATTTTTAAGCCCAAATCAACCCAAACCCCGGATACCCCGGGTGAGCTTTTCAGGCTGGGCTCATTTTGCCGGTCTAACGGTAACCAATCTTTGTATGTATTAACCAACAAATCTTTCTTTAATCAACATAATTTTGGATGCAGCAGTTGGCGAAAAGCCTTTTACGCAAACAACTATTTCTTAGCTTATTATAAGCGATTTTATTGTGGCCGCCGGACGAAAGACGGAGTGATCGCCAGTGCAGAGGCTGTCACACCCCAGTTTCCGGGAGATAAAGAAATGGGCTACGTGACGTTACTACTAGCCTTTCTTTAATAAATGGATAATATGCCCTTAGAGTTGGGCAATACATTCTTGACAAACAGATACGTCATAATTGTACATAACAAATATGACCAAAATAATATTTATATTATCTCCCTGACAGGATCAAGTTCGAAGGTCTGAGACGCAAAATGACATTTCATACTAAGCATATATTATATATAAATAACAATCGCTATAAAAGCGATGACAAAATATATTCGTGATTAAACGTTTAGGAATATAAATATAATCATAAGATAGTCTTCACCGTGTGAAGATAAGACAACGGAAGTAAGTCAAGATATTCTTTGGAGAAACATCAACAACCCTTCCTCACCGCATGCGTCTCCACCAAATATCTCAATCGCAAAGGGTTTTGAAAAGCAATTACAGGACTGAGTACTAATATACTCAGTGGGTTTAGCCATTTGAAAACATTTGCAGAAACCATTTTTTTGAAGAATAATCCATGCTTTGAACAGTATAACATAGAAATATTTGAAAAGCATTCTATGCATACGTAAAAACAGTTATGGATCCATTTTCAGCCTCTCATCTATTGGTGCTTCATTGTCAGCGTGAACATGTGGGGCGACCACGAGATCCACTACCATGCATGTTTGAAATGGGAGCACCCCAAGTCGGCGATGCGAGATAAGTGGGAGACCACAATACCCCTAGTGTGTACACTAACCCCGACTGTATGGCGATCCAATCGCTTCTGTTGGCAAGATCCGATCGTTAAACAACGAGAGCACTTTACACAATAGAGTTAAAACATTTATAACATGGATATTCATTTGCATTTTTCATAAACATTTAGAGTTCAATAACTCATAACATACTTTGAAAAATAAAAACCCACCTTTATTGCAGCAAATCCGAGCAACTGGAAATATATTGGTCGGGTCCTAAGTATCCTCTTCTGTAGGGCCTACAAGATAAGTTCTCAACTTAAATCATAGTCCTAAAAACCAACCTTAACATCTATAATAATCGTCATCACGTTCCTAACTAGATTCGCTACACCCGGGTTTTCAGAATTTCAAATTAAATCTTGAAATTTAATCTCTCGGCTAAGGGCACCAACAATACCCTTACTCGACTTTGACTTTGAAAGCTTAATTTGATTTTTGAGAAACAATTTATCAGAATACTTTTATTTCAAAAGTATATAAAAAACTTTAGTTTATTTGGAATAAATTATTTCATGCTCAGACAACATATATACTTAATATATATGCAAATAATAGGACTTATTATGTAATTCATTAAAATTTACACACCAAGCAATTAATATCATGGAATAGAAAATTCGACAAGTATGATATCACTTATGAAATTCCCATAACTAAGATAATCACATTATAACTTAACATATATTTGAAACATATATATATATATATATATATATATATATATATATATATATATATTGGCATAATTAATTATGCTATTTTCAAAAATTACTAAATTAGAATTCAATTTAATTGAACATAAATCAAGGTTCAAAAGGAATTCTAATTAAAGCTTAATAGAAACTCATTTAGTTAGCAGCTCCAAATCGCAGCCTACTGCCAAATTTATTAATGCCCAAATTTTAAAAAGAATTTCAAACTTATTATCTCAATTAAATCATGAGAACATTTGCAAAACTTAAATCAAATAAAAGCAAAGGCCCAATCATACAAATAGAAAATATAGTAAATAAATTAGAAAAAACTCCAACATATTCTTCATCACTCTTCGGTTCTCTCCAGAACACCTTCTCTCCCCCCCCTAATTAGAAACAGCCAATTTTTAATAAAAGTAAAGTAACCTTCAAAGAATAAATAAAATAAATAAATAAAAACACCACTAATCTCTATCTCTCTCTTCCCCTCTTCGGTCCCCCCCTCTCTCCAGAACTCTCTCTCTCTCATTCTCCTCCCCCCATTCCTTTTCTTCACGCCACCGTCACCGCCGGAATCCGGCGATGTCGCGCCGCCAGCCGCCTCCTCCTTCACGTATCTCCTCTCTCGCACTCTATTTTCGGCTCTCTCTCTCTAGAATCTCCTCACTCTCCATAAACCCATCTTCTATTTCTCTCTCCTCCCCCCCCCATTTTCTCCTTCTTCCTCGCCACCGTCGACCCTCCCCCTCTCTCTGCTCCCTCCTCCCTCTCTGTCTACCGAACACCAGCAGCAACGCCGAAGCCCCGAGGCTGCTGCCCCACCTTCGTCTCTCCCTCTCTCTATGTGGTCGGACGGTCGACAGCAGCCCGCCGCCGCCGTCCCTTCACCGATGCTCACCACCATCTCGGCTCCCTCTCCTATTGCCGAAGCCTCGCTCATCCCACTCAACAACACAGCAGCAAAAATTCAAGTACAACAGGAAAAGAAACATAACTATAATATATATATATATATATATATATATATATATATATAAAGATTCATCCTCTTTATTTTCTTAGTATTAAAGATTGTAGTTGTTGTAATTGCACAGAGTGTCAATCCTTCATTTTCTTTGATTCTAAGCTTCTATTTAATCCGTGAGAGAAATGTGTTCATTTCTACTTAGTGATCTTGATTGATTTTGTCGAAGGATGAGAATGGGAAACAGAGCTTCTTATGTCATTGGTTTTCTGCATTGCAAATATGATAATTGATGTGTAAAGAAGAACATAGTGTTTGCAGGGGTATAGTTGAAGTTCTTACCCTTTCTGTCCGTGAATTTAATTTACTAAAATTGTTTGTTTGGTTCTTGTGATATCCGGCTACAATGGGAGTGGAGTTGAGTTGTAGAAGCAGAGATGAACCTTTTGGGAGGATTTTGGATTTATTCTGTGGCTAATAGTATAGTCGGTTACCAAAAGTTTTGCTGTTTTGCTAGATTGGTAGAAGTAAAAAAAATGGAGATGAGAGGGGGATTGAAGTTTTTCAGACGGGGTGAAATAAAATTAGAGGCCAAGTGATGGATTTATAGATGGTAGAGGCGACGTGGAGAAGCAAAAACCATTCAATTTTAATGGTTAATTAAAGATTAATCAACCCTCATTAGCAACATAATTGAATCATCAATTGGGCCCTATTAAAGATATATATATTGATTTGGACTTTTAAAAATCACAAATGTTCGGCCCACTAACATAAAAGGTCCAATACATTAGCAATTTAAAACTTGGTATAATTAGGAAAATAGTGTTAGCAAATTTATAATTCAAACATGCCTAAACTTAAAAATGAATTAATCCAATTCATTTTATAAATGACTACTAACTCAAATGTCACAAAGCTTCATTTTAAAAATCAAGATCGATAAATCGACATCGTCTTTCTTTAAAAACGAATTTAAATAAATCCATATAGTCATATATTTTATTTGATTTTATCATTTTAAAAATCAATTATTGCCTTAAAACTTTCACAAATACTTTGTTGGAATTGAAATCAATTTTTTTTTTAACGAGTGCGAATCATCTTAAATTCTAAATTCAAGAAATCTTAAAATCTATTTGTAGAAAACGGATATTACGAGGCATGGACAATGAGCGGCTCGATTAAAGCTCAAAGCGAAGGGTACATGAATGAACCAAACGCACCTGGAATGAGAGGATTTCGAGAATATGCGGTATGGAGGCGCATATTCGAGGAGAGCATAAAGGATTTGATATGTCTACTCATACCAACAAGATGATCTTCTTTTTTGAGTCCATCTTATAAAACTCTAAAGTTAAGCGTCTTGGCTTGGAGCAATTGTGGGATGGGTGACCCCAAGTAAGTTTTCTCGGGGTGTGTGAGTGAGGACAAATCACATCGAAAAGACTCGTGTTGATGCGTGGGTCGGTCACCACAATCCGTGTTTCGGTCGTTACATTTATTGCTCAGTTTTGGGTGCCAAAATGACATTATTTGTCTTTTATGTTTATATAGATTTTAGATTGAAAATTTTAGTCAATAATAATAATCAACTTGGGGGAGTCTAATAATTATTTTAATAATAATAATAATAATAATAATAATAATAATAATAATAATAATAATAATAATAATAATAATAGTAAAAGTTAAGCCCAAAACTTAATATGCATTAAAGTGAACTCATTATTTAGGCTGGGGGAGATTCAAGCCGCATTAAAGTCCATTTTCTGCCACCAACAAAATAATAAAAGTTAAGCCCAAAACTTAATATGCATATAAATGTAAAGGCCCAAGTTTTAGTGATTTCTGCTTGTCTTGGAATTTGAGGTCATCAATATATAGTAGGATTAGTGAAATTTAGTGCCACATCATTCTCATATCTTATGTGGCATCACTATATTCCTCCATTCTTATTTATCTAAATTCTCTATTTAATGTCTTTTAAATTCTAATTCTAATCATACTAAAATTATCTTATCCCACATTGATTTCTAATCATACTCCACCAATTGAAAAACCTATATATATACTTAGAATCAATGTATATTTTTTCATCATGCAATTAATTTATACCACTAATTGAATTTGGCTAATTAATTAATTATGTGGCCAAATAAATAGTTATATATTTTAGTTTATCTAAACTCTCTATTTAATGTCTTTTAAATTATAATTATAATCATATTAAAATATCTTATCTCACATTGAATTGAACAACTTATACATATACTTAGAATCAATGCATATTTTTTCATCCTACACTATTTTACACCATTAATTTAACTCTCACAATCCCTATCTTCTCAAAATGGTGATTGATCATTAAAATCATATACTCGCTATATTTTATATCTAATCGTCCCCTAATAAGTGATATATATTTCAAAATTTTATACTATAATTATATCGAACATTACATTTTATATACCTTCTCAATCGTTCAGTTTTCCATGATTACTAAAGTATAATAAGAGTAAATCCACCCACTTTTTCAATATATAATGTTCGATAATAAAAGACATTTATTCAAAAAAAAAGAAAAAATAATATTACATGAAATATAAAATTGATCATATTTTTACAAATATGTATGATTACAAAGAAAGTACATTGATTTCTAATCATACTCCACCAATTGAAAAACCTATATATATAGTTATAATCAATGTATATTTTTTCATCATGCAATTATTTTATACCACTAATTGAATTTGGCTAATTAATTAATTAGGTGGCCAAATAAATAGTTATATATTTTTATTTATCTAAATTCTCTATTTATTATCTTTTAAATTCTAATTATAATCATATTAAAATATCTTATCCCACATTGATTTCTAATCATCCTCAACCAATTGAACAACTTATATAAATACTTAGAATCAATGCTTATCTTTTCATCCTACAATTATTTTACACCACTAATTTAATTTGGCTAATTAATTAATTAGATGGTAAAATAAATAGTTATATATTTTATTTATCTAAACTCTCTATCAAATGTCTTTAAATTCTAATTCTAATTATATTAAAATATGTTATCCCACATTGATTTTTAATCATACTCCACCAATTGAACAACTTATACATATACTTAGAATCAATGCTTATTTTTTCATCCTACAATTATTTTACACCACTAATTTAATTTGGCTAATTAATTAATTAGATGGCCAAATAAATAGTTATAAATTTTCATTTATCTAAACTCTCTTTCTAATGTCTTTTAAATTCTTTTTATTTTGCACCCTAATTTAATTTGACTAATTAATTAATTAATTTGTCAAAAATACTAATATTTTTATTGAAAAATTAATTTTGAAAGTTTAATTTGCTTAACGTTACTTTAGTCAATAATATTTAAGTTTGTCAAATAATGCGAGTCCATATAGGTAGAGCAATGAATTAGCAAATTGCTCTTTCTAATTAGACTCAAACCTATATAAATAGTTGTGTGTATTTTCCATCCCACCATTCACAATTAATTTGCACTACCAATTTAATTTGTTCAATTAATCAATTAGTTGGCCAAGTAAATAGTTATATATTTTAATTGAATTTTTTTATTTAATTTTTCTAATATTATTTTTAAATTTTTCATGAGATTTTACCAATTCAAGATAGAAATAAAATTATATATTTTTTTTAATTTTGTAAATAAATTTCGAATCTAGCATCAATTTCTCATAAATTTCACAAATTGAAAATCTAAAATAAATAGATATATTTTATAGCATATTTTTAAATAGACTTGATACTCATATTTATTTTAATGAGATTTCATAAATTGATAAAAAAAAATAGTTGAAATTTTCATTGGTATTATAATATATATTTTGTAAATTTTAAACGAATTCGGGTAATCAGCGGATATTAGTATACGAGAATTAGGCGAGAACAAATAGTAAAAATAGTTTTTTATTTATGAAAATTGCATGTATATAAGTTCTAAAATGTCCACACATTGATTGGTATATTTAAGTATAAATTTCTCAATTTTTAATCTATTGGAGCAATATATATTTTATTAACTATATATTTCATAAATTTTAACGAATTTATGTAATTAGCGGATATTATATACAAAAATGAGACGAGAACATGATTTTCACTGTTTGTAGGTCTTTTATTATTTATATTATTTTGATACAAAAATATACATTATAGACAAGTAAATACATTAATCGACATATCTACGTAATTTTTTTTTAAATTTTAATCTTTTTGTTATTTATATGATTTATTATTAGTAATTAACCATGTAGTGTTTAACTTTTATTGAGATGAATAAATTAATTATTGAAACAACTTATATTAATAAAATAAATAGGTTCGGGTAATTAATCAAATGTCGGACAAGTGCGGTTATGTATATGCTAGACATGTTCTTTATTTTTAAATATTTTTTATTTATATTATTTATTATTAATTTTTATTTTATAATGTTCAAATCATTACTGAGACATATAAACAATTACTGTAATAACTTAAACTTATAAATTTAAATATATTTCGATAGTAAGGACGTATTTTTGGGACAAGAACGATTAATAAAATTATTTTAAGTTAGATTTTGGATACAAGCATATAAATTTCAATCACTATAAAAACTTATATTTATAAATTTAAACGAGTTTGGGTAATTAATCAGATTTAAGACGAGTGCATGTATATATATTATAGACGAGTACAAACATCTATCAACATGCTTACGGATGTTTAAAGTGATTGCGATCATTAATCTTCAAGTCTATGTTTAATTTTCATCATATTTTAAATGTTTAGTTATTTTCACCATTTTTAATATTTTCACAATTAGTGGTGCTCGATTTTTTTAATACTATGTACTATTAATTTTTACTTTATAATATTTGGATATTATTATACGGTTTTGATAATTAACATGTATTTTATACGTAAATAATTTTATTTCTTATAATCATAGACACAAAGTAATATAATTTCCCGTCGAATTTCGACGGGTTACACACTAGTCTTTATAATTCATAATGAGATCAAGAATCTCTCATTTACTCTAATATCTATGTTGAATTATTTGTATTTAGTATAATCTGTAATTTGATTTTCCCCTAAATTAAGTAGTATGATATTTAATGCACATAATGTGCATAGTTGATTATGAAATATGAAATGTAGGCTATGTAGCTTGAAAATAGAACATAAAATCACATACCTGAAGAGCCAGTTAAAACAAATTTGCACTTGAAAATTGACAGAAGAACAGGATAATAAGATAAAAGAGTTAAAACTTAGTTGTATTATACTTTTAATGGGTAAAATCTAAGATCTTTTAATTAGCATTATAATATGTTTATATTTTTCTTCCGAAAAAAATTCATAGTAGATATCTGAAGTGCGTATTAAGTAAACATACTCATATACGATCTTCTACAAACTACACAAAAAGAGGTCAACTGCACTAGGAAAATCTTGTTGGATAGACTCCACCTATGAGGATGGAAGATGTCAAGACTATCAAAGGCCTAAAATTATTCAAAGAAGAGTTAACGACTTAGAAAAAATAATAGTATTAAAAGAAGTAGTAGATTATATAAGCCACGAGATAATTAATTTAAAGGCTGCTTGCTCGCCAACTTGCAATCCAACTTGCGCTACAAACCGTCCTATTATATTCTATTACATCAATGTTCTTTTAATATTTCCACACTTTAATTTATTATTCCTTTCCCTCTTCCAAAGCACAAAAAACACATCCACAAAAAAATTCATAATTTTGTGATTTTACAAATGGGATCCTCTATCCATTCATACGAATGAACACTATGTGACAATCTTGTGATTTGATCTTGAGGAAATGCACAAGAAAAGTCATAATTTACCAAGTTTAATTAGCGCAAAACATGAAAAAAAATGGAAGACGTTGCCAACCCTTCTAATGTCGGTTTCCTTCTATTTATACAACTCCGAGCTGCAATCGGGCGTGCTCAACCTCTCCATTGGTCGTGACGTGACTCTTCCTCCGCACGCCTCCATTGGCCGGGCGAGGACCTTCGTGACTCTTCCTCCGCATGCCCTCCATTGGCGGGCGGGGACCTTCGCCTACGTGCGCCACGTGGAGGTGGCGCGACCTGTTCTTACAGGCGTCCTCCATTGGTCGAGGTGGCGGTTACGGGGCTGGGTTTTGGCACCGATTAGGGCTTGCCTTGGGCTCAACCGCGTGGGCCCGCTACCAGCGTTAGGCCCGGCTCATTTGGGCATTAGTGGGCCTGGTCGGTTGGGCCATATCCCATCATAGCCCCCGAATAGCCGAGGGACGGCGAGGCCGAGGGAGTGAAAGCGCTCGCCGAAAGGTGAGGTGTGGCTCGGTGAAGTTGTTTGTTGAAGGTGTTGTCTTTTGGACGTGAGGGTTTATCGGCGATGCGGGTCGATCGGGTCCGAATCAGTGGGTCGAGCTGTCTTTGGGCGACAGAGGTCCTTGAAGAGGATGGTGATGTCCATCGCGGGATGCCGAGGTCTCGACTTGCGTGACTCGTCGAAATCCGATTTGACTTGGACACCGCGCCGGGTGGGTAACCGACCGAAGTGGGGTGGCGATCACGAGGAGGATGGCGAGGTCGGGTCGAGTCGTACCGGCGGGATCTAGGGGTTTGCCACATTCAATCGAGTCGCTCGAAGTTGGGTGCTGATGTCAGTTAGGAGGATGCCAAGTCCGAACTTAGTTGGGCGATTTGCCACGTTCGGCGAGGCGGATATCTTTGATGCAGTGGCTCGCCGAGGCCGAACAGATCGTGTGCGCGGACGGGTGAAGGCGGGGTTGGCGGAGGCGGTCGAGGTGGCACGAGAGACCAAGGGCGGTCTGTTGGCTAAGGCGGCGGTGGCGAGGCGAGGCAGAGGACCGAGGACGGTCCGGCAGACGAGGACGGTCTGTTGGCGGCGGCCGAGGCGGCGCGCAGAGGCCGAGGACGGCCCGGCAGGAGGACGGCCGAGGGCGGTGCGGCGGCGGAGGTGGCGCGAGAGACCGAGGGCGGTGCAGGAGACCGAGGCGGCCCGCGCTAAGGCGGCCGAGGTGGCGCGAGACCGAGGCGGTGCAGGAGGCAAGGCGGTCTGCTGCTAAGGCGGCAGTGGCGCAGGAGACCGAGGGACGATGCAGTGGCTAAGCGGCCGAGGCGGCGCGCAGGCATCGGGCGGTCTGCATTGGCTAAGCGGCCGAGGTAGCGCAGAGACCGAGGACGGTGCAGGAGACCGAGGTCCGGCGAGCAACGCCGTCAAGCTCGGGGCGAGGTCGCGGCTCAGCAGCCGCCGGATCTCGAGGCGGGAGTTCGGCCTCGCCCAGAGTGCCGATCGTCGAGGCGGGCACCAGCTCGGCGGCGAGGTGGTAGGCGGACCAGCAGCGAACCCAGGGCGGGGTTCGACTGCCCGAGGAGTGCCTCTCGGTCGGAGCATCCACGCACCGCCGAAGGAGCCCTGGAGTAGGTTGTGTAACCCGACCTCGTGATTGGGTCAAGGTGCCGAGTTCGTTCTGTATGTTGTCGCCGACACGGAGATTTTCTGTAATTGGTGTAGCTTGGTGAGGCTGGCGGCGGAGCTCGGAGCTCAGGTGAATTTATATAGCTTAGGACTTAGTATGTAGTCGTAAATGTATTTAGACTCGTTTGAAGTGTATGTTTTCCCTCGAGAGGTACAAACATAGCTTAGGACTTCATTTTGGTCGTAAATGTATTTAGGCGTATCTGAAGTGTATATCTTCCCAAATAAAGGGGTATGAACGAGCTCGGAAGCCGGTTGACTTGTATATGGCTTGGAACTCGGTTTGTAGTCGTAAATGTATTTAGACTCGTTTGAAGTGTATGTTTTCCCCTTGAGAGGTACAAACATAGCTTAGGACTTCGTTTGGTCGTAAATGTATTTAGGCGTATGCGGAGTGCATATCTTCCCAAATAAAGGGGTATAAGTTGGAGTTTTAATCAAATCTTCATCTCGATCAAGCAGTCTTCTTTCATCTCTTTAATCTAGCCTCCTTTCATGGGAGGTGGTCTCGGGAAGAGCTCGGCGTGGAGCTCGTATATTTCCGCCTGATCACTATAATCATTCCCTTCGACGAAATTAATCATATATCTCGGCATCATAACTTCTATTTAAGAAATTATGAAATTAAGATATTCACAAATTTAAAAATTGTGATCGAGATGAAGAATTGTTTATTTAATTCATCATTTGTACTCCTCCGTCCAAAGCGTATAATCATTCCTTCAAAATTAATCATATATCTCGCCATCATAACTTCTATTTAAGAAATTATGAAATTAAGATATTCACAAATTTAAAAATTGTGATCGAGATGAAGAATTGTTTATTTAATTCATCATTTGTACTCCCTCCGTCCCGTCCAAGACGACTCGTTTCTTTTTGGCACGATTATTTAGATGCTCTTGTTTATTGTGTAAAGTAGAAGGGTCCACATGTTTAAGGCTTATTTAATCTTTTCAATTTGTTAATCATTTAATCACTTAATTCTTTTATTTTTATATCTTAATCATTTTTTGTTGACTGTACACAAATCTTTTCCAGTTTTAATAATTTGAATTAAACTATCACACCCTTTTATGTAAAGAGAGAGAGAGCTTACTGTGCACAATATCTAGGATTGGGTACAGTGAATATCCAATTAAGAATTCAAATTCTTACAAAATTTGAAATGTGCGCCAAAATGAGAAGTGAGAACCCAAATGTTGTATGCAACAATTAAACACAAAAAAGGCCCGCCAGAATTTTGCCTATAAATAAGATTACAATTTTCCACTTACAAATAATCCTACTCACAGTTATCATTTCAAAAGCTGAAAGTTTCCCACTTAAACATTCCAAAAAATTACAGACTACATTCATAGCATGGGAAATACATAGCTAACAACATAAAAAAGAAACCAAATCGTCTAGTTTCTACTTGAAAATTCCAAGAATGGAAAACCCTGCAGAGGCAAGATGTCCGAAGCTGTAGTAAAGTTCTCCAGCTTAAGAAGGAACATTAGTCGTCTATGGGCTGCAGCAAAAAAACAGAAAGCACTTGGTCAAGTTATCCACTTAAAAAGTGGTAAGTTCAATAGAGTTAGTAAAAAAGTGCAGATTGACATGGAATTAATTGCAAGTTTAGAGCTTCACAAGAGAGGAATAATCAAAAAATTAGCATTTGGAATCCAACAAAGTAAGAGCACTGTATGGAGATGGATAAAACAAGGGTTGATCAAAGCTCACACTAGTGCAATTAAGCCCGGTCTAACAGCTCCCAATAAATTGTTAAGGATTAGGTTTTCTCTTGAGGCACTAGAACTTGACAGAATACTAAACATATTCAAGTTTAGGAGCATATGCACAATACAGTTCATATAGATGAGAAGTGGTTCTACATCACAAAAGGAACACATAGGTTCTACATGACCCCAGGAGAGGCTGATCCTCATAAGACATGCAAAAGCAAAAAAAATTATCACCAAAGTCATGTTTATGTGTGTTGTTTGTAGACCTTTCTTTGCAGCTGATGGCAGAATTTTATTTGATGGAAAGATAGGCATTTTTCCTTTCACACAACAAATTCCAGCACAAAGATCAAGCAAAAACAGAGTTGCGGGCACATTGGAGACAAAGCCTATTAAATCAATCACAAAGCAAGTAATCAAAGAGTGTTTGATCAATCAGGTAGTTGATTGAGATTCAATTATTGTCTTAATTTAATATGGTTAGGTGTTTTTAATCAGTTTCAGTGGAATAAATAATGCATAATGAATATTGAATACAAAAAATATCTTATCATTTCAGATTTTACCGGCAATTAAGGCAAAGAGGCCAACATTCGCAAGTAAAACCATTTTCATACAACAAGATAATGTAAGACCTCACATTAAGGACAATGATCCAGATTTTAGGGCAACTGCATGTGAAGATGGTTTCAACATCTCATTAGTATAACAGCCACCTAATTCACCAGATACCAATGTGAATTACTTAGGGTGGTTTAGGGCAATTCAATCCATACAAATAGAGGTGTGCTATACAGTAGACCAATTGGTTAATGCAATTGTTTTATCATTTGAAGACATATCTCCAATAACATTGAACAATGTCTTCTTAAGCTTGCAAGGTTGTATGAATGAAATTATGAAAGTAAGAGGACAAAACTGCTACAAAATTCCACACATGAAAAAAAGGATCACTGATAAGGGAAGATAAACTTCCAACTGACTTCGAAGTTCCAGAAGACTTAGTGAGACATTGCCTCACTTATTTGATTCAGGCTGGAAGCTTGGAGGGAATCAGTGGCATTATGAACACCTTAGGTTTGGATACACTTGAAGGGAATGGATGAAAACAGACCATCTCACACTTTTTGCTATAACTTTTTGAATGTTTATGCTTAGGAAACATGCTTCAATTGCATATAATGTGTTTTTGGTATGGACATCTTTTGTAAAGAAGAATCATGCTTTTGTATGCATTATAAAGAAGCCAAGATAGGTTTTTTTGTAAAAAGATAGCCAATGCAGGTTTTTTGTATAAATACAACCAAAATTATGCTCTCATTACCTCACTGCACACATAATAGCTCACTAAATACAGATTCACATTAACTCACTGCACACAAACCATACTAAAAACCAATACTGCATACACACACGCATACTCAAACACACTCAAGATAATGTACAAGGCTCCCATTAACTCACCGCACACACATACTAGCTCACTACTGCATACACACACGCATACTCAAACACATTCAAGATCATTTACAATGCTCCCATTAATTCACTGCACACACATAATAGCTCACCACTAAATACAGATTCACATTAACTCACTGCACACAAACCATACTTAAAAACACACTGCATACACACACGCATACTGCATACACACACACACGCATACTGTATACACACACGCATACACACATATATACTGCATACTGCATACACACATGCATACACACACATACACACGCATTAAGAACAGAGTGTTACACATCAATATTTGCACTCAAGAGAACCCATAATCCCAAAATCGCATCTCAAACCAATCTGAAATCACAGATGCGAAATATCACTCCTAATGTGAGCATAATTTTATCATTTCAGCATCCATTTATACCCAACCAAATCAACAACTCATATACATCAGGAGGAAAAATAAAGGATAAAGAGGGAAAAGAGATCACCCGTTTTTCCTTTCCATGGCTGCGATCCACTCATCACCAATGTCCCACCACGCATCATAAATTGGAATGGAGGATGAAAAATCAATTTCTGAATAAGGAGATGGGGTTTCGTCGTTGTTCGACGCGATTTGGTACTGATTTTTCAGGTACTGATTTTTCAGAATGGGGATGAAATCAGTGGTGAGTGAGGGATCCGGTACTGATTTTTCGGCAACTCACTGACGGATCCCCTAAATCGGGGCTTGGGTGGTGATGTATCTTCGATTTTCATGGGATTTTGCTTTCTTATGTAAAGAGAAAGATAAAATTTCAGAGGTTAGGGTCTGGGGAAAATTGAGGGACGAGGGGGGCAACGAAAAAATGAGGCAAAGAGAGAGAGAGAGAGTTAGGGTCTGGGGAAAATAGAGGGACGAGGGGGGCGGCAAAAAAATGAGGCAAAAAAAGAGAGTTAGGGTTGGAGATAATGGAAAGGAAGGAGGCGGCGATAAATGAGGGTGGGAGAGAGTTAGAGTTTGAGATAATGGAAGGGAAGGAAGCGGCGATTAATGAGGAAAAAGAGATGGTAGGGTTAGTTAATACAGTAAACGTGATTAATTCTTTAATCAGCCATTAATAGTGCAATTAGTTGGCCCTTATTATTTCCCAAAGAGGAAATGAGCCATCTTGAGTGGGACGGCCCGAAAAGGAATACGGGCCGTCTTGGATGGGACGGAGGGAGTATTATATTAAGAAATAGAATTCAGCCAACGATGTAAAAATACTGAAGAAGGTTCATTGCCTCTTCTGCAATTGAAAAATCAACTTAGGAAAATCATCAAGATCGGAATCATATCCACTGGAATTTCAGATCTCTTCAATCTGTCAGTCTCTCTCTCTCTCTCTCTCCAAACCTCTCTTCATATAATCATTCATCACCATTGCATCCTTCATTTCACCTCATGTCATAAGCTCAATTTTTGCTGTGTTTTCTTCAGTTCTCATGAAAGCTGGACCATCTTACGATTAGTGGCAGACCCATATATTTTGGTCATGAGGATCCAAAAAAATATAGGGGGTCCAAATAATCATAATTTTATAAATTCATACAAAGAATTTTACAATTAAAATTAAAAATAAATAATAATTTAATATGAAAAATTAAAATTTAGTGCTATATGCTTAAAAAACAATTAATGTGTCCACCAAATAATCGAAATTATCATCTTTGTTGCAAAAAAAAAAACAAATCATATTTTTTCTATGTTTGGCTCCCTTTCAATTTTTATGCATTTATTTTAAGCATGATATAGATTATTTTTCACATATTTTATACCTTTAAATATATATTTTTAATTATTAAATATAAAATTATTATTATATCCCTAGGGTTTTTTTTTAAAAATCCAGTGGGGAAGAAACACGGTGTGCTAGCAGTTGATCGATGAACAACATATTTAATTGAAAGCTATCTCTCAAAAACTTTTCCATTTTTTCCGGTATAACGATATCATTTTCCGTTGTTGATCGCGCAAATATTTATAGTATTAAACTTTGGTATATTATGACTTTCCTTGTTCCAAACATATTAACTCTTAACCAACTTAAATAAATCCGTTCTTTGTGCATTTACTCAAGATCCAATCACAAGATTGTCATATGGCGTCCATTCGTATGTCTAGAAGATTAAATACAAAAATGCAATAGAAGATACTTTTAGATAAAAAGAGAGAAATTTATTTTCTTCTTCTTTTTGCAACTTGCGCGACGTACTAGCGGTATTTTTTTATTATTAATTTAACAGCTCACCAAATTGGCCAACTTGCTGAGATAGCTAGCTGTTTGATACCATTCACCTTAATTCATAACTCTGTAATTTTATTTTATTTTGAAATATAAGTCCATAAGGTACATCCCCCCAGACTCGTCCAAATTTTGAAATTTCTATGTTCAACTAGTATTAGTCCTTTAAAATTGTCTTATTAAATATCAACTACTATCTAAGTAAATGAGTTTTTAGATGTCATATAGGAAGATAATCAAATTAAAAGAATCGTCCATGGTAACTAGAAATAAATGTAGGTTATTAATTTATGTATGATTTACCATTCGTGAAAAAAGAAGGATTAATGGACATTCAATGTAATTGAATAATGAATAGCATCCCAGATCAGTACAATCGAAACATACATGGTCTGATTTTATTGTCGGTGGTGATTTTTTTTTTAATTGTATAACTTATAGTACTACTACTGTCCATTGTCTTCGTGCATGCAAATAAATGCCAACAGCTAATACAACCGTGCTGGTTCACTTCATCAACTGATTTTTTTCTTGAGTTTCAACATGTTAAGCTTGAAATAATGTGAAATATGCACATTTTTTTCTAACTCGATTTAGCATCTTCGTCACATACATTGTACGGAAATTAGTTTGTACACATATGTACCTGTATATGTATATATGTGTGTGTGAACTTAGACATATATTGTTGATGAATAATGTGATATTATTAATGGCCATGTATCTTACTTATCTTAACCTCTTCATCTTCCAAAAGGTCGGTCATTATCGCGTAATTTACACTTGAAGAAATTAAAATTTCACAAAATTCCCACCTAGATTGGGAATTTGAGTATATCACTAGACAGAAGACAAATAGAAAGTTAAATGAGCCAGGGTCCATCCAAACTTATTGATAATAGCAGCTCAAGTTCATCTCGTTTCAGGTGAAAAAAGGGAACTTAAAAGGGTTAGAAAATAACAAATTTTCTAGGACATCAAACATAGAAAAAACCGAAAAATTAACAAGCTAGCCAACGTTTTCCTTGAACGATCGAAAACAAACATCTATTTTCCACGATCCAAATTGTCACCGCACACATCAAATAATCCTTGTCATACTTTACAATAATCAAGATTCTTTTCCAACCGAAAAAAGAAAAAGAAAAAAAAATTACGAAGATGAGTTTCGCCTTCATAAGTTCTCAGCGATGTGAGCTAAAGACTGCAAGTTGCATTTAACAATGGTGTCGACGAAGACGCAGGTCTCTTCCTTAGTGTTTCCTGGCGGCACGTCGACGACGTACGACTCCACGGCGACGGTGCCGGCGCCGTTGGGCGCGGCGTGGAGGGTGGTGACGGAGCGGTAGTTGGCGAGGCGGTGGTCGCCGCCGACGATCCTGAAGCTGATGACGTGGCGCTCCTCGTCCAGTATCTCCAGCCGCTCGGTACTGCTGACAGCCGGCATGCCGGAGATGACGCGGACCTCCCGCAGCGTGCCCACGTCGCCGTCGCCCAGGATGACGTGGCAGCTCTTGACGAAATGCTTGTAGGCCTGTGGGTTGTCGAAGCGCCGGACCACGGACCACACGGTGGTCACTGGGGCGGAGATGAGCTGCGTTGTGGCGGAGCACGTCTGGTTGGGGCCCACGGCGTGGGTGTGGTAGCGGGCCACGTGCTCGGGGACTTGAGCGGCCGTCGCCTGGCGGTACGGCTGTTTGTAGGCGGCGGCGGTGGTTCTTTGTATTAGGAGGGAGGATTTTTGAAGATCCGAAGGCATGTTGGATTTGGAGAAGTAGAGAGAGAGAAGATGAGTACGAATCAAAGAATGGTGTTTGTGCTTTTTTTGTTGTGGCTTCCACTTATATTTTTGTTTTGAGAGAAGGGGCAAAGACGAAGAGAGAGAGAGAGGGTTTACTATCTTATAGAGAGAGAGAGAAGGGTTTCGATTTCGATTAGTTTAAAGCAGAGTTTGTTATCGAGAATGGAGAGGTAGTTGGATTTTCTAAAGGAGGATATGAGATTCATGTGAGGGCAATAATATAGGGTCTACTTGCTACATGCTAAATTACCAGATCAACCTTGTATGCTACTCTCGAGACTTACAAAATTAGATATTCACACTTGTTATTTAATTTGAGATTCTCTATTTCTTAGCTAGTACCATCTATTACTACTCCATTTTATATTTGACAACTTTCGAAAAAGTATAAATTATGGATTAAAGAATTTTGATCGAGTCTTACGCATTTTCAATGTAAAAACTAAATCGGTAGACGCACTTAAGAGATTAGTGTATTCTAGCTATTCGGCCAATAGAAGTCACACAATTTTTGCAAACTAATTTGATTGGATATGAACATAGTTTACATTTTTCAGATTCTGATTAGTTGAAATTTAATTATCATCCTACTATATAACTTTGAATAGAGATTTTGTACACAGGCGCAATTTTATGTCTCCATATTCTGATGGGTATAAAAACTAACATGTAGCAAATTAATAGAATAAAATATAATTTCAAATACTGTGCTTCGGATCCAAATAAGTGACTTTACAAAAAATTTAAAATAAAGTATGAATCATTGCATCAATGTTAATATACTCAATACTTACCTTAATAAAAAGTTTAAAGACAATATTTGCTCCTAACTTTAATATGCACCTTTACCCTAAGCCGTTGCACATGCTAATTATAATTTTTCTTTTTGTAATTAGCAGTAAAATTTGAACATTTTAGCGGAATGTACCAATTATCACAATCATCTAATCCAAAATAATTAATTAAATGTATTTACTAATCAATTTTTACTTGGATATATTTATTTATGTTTAACACAATGAAATTGTAATAATCAACAAGTTGATTTTATCAACACCCTGCATAATATTTCAATTTTGTTATAATTCCAAATTGAATATGACACTTCATTGAAAATAAAGGGGATATGACCAAGCTACCCTCAAATTCAACGTGATTTAAATTTACGGAACGATCAACTTGCGCTGCCCGCGGAAATGGGTTAAGAACTTGGTCAAATTCGATGTACTAATTTTGAAATTCAATGCACAAGTTGCACATCTTCTCCTACTTTCAGTCATTTCACGTGTTTTTAGATAAATTTCACACTATAACAACAAATCAACTATGGAAATAATATTCAATAATAAGTGAATTAAAACCAAATTAACTTTAATTAGACTTTATTATTGATGGTACATGGGATACGTACTGATGTATAGGGGAGAATAGACCAGTTAGATAAATTTAAAATATTTTCTTTTACAAGATTGGACCGACTACTATAGCAATAACAGTCAGGTAATTGATTGCAGTTCAGTACTGTCACGACCCGACTACCTAATCAGGTAATTAGGCCGTGACTCAGGGGTTAAGAAGAAAATTTAACGACAACGGCTCAAACATATGTCAAGAGAAACGATGAAAACAACTTACTATATAAATAATTTTGACATTTTCGGTTCAAGAACGTAAAATATAAAGTTGGTTTCCAAGAATGTTTTGTCAACAAGAAGAATTTATCAATAACTTAAAACAAGGAATGACAACAATTCAACCGAATAATCTTGAATCCAACAAAAACCATTCTGAACATTCGAGAAATCCTTATTCACCGAACATTGGACATGATCACTTATCATATCAGAACACATAAGCAAGTAGGATCAAAGCTCGGCAACGAAACGTGGCTGAGAATTATGTATGAAGACATAACTCTCTGGGCAACAAAACATGTCAATAACAATAGAATAACCTTAATATGAATCAACATTTAGAGAAGCTCCTTCGCACAGCATTCGATTTCCAGCATCCTCTCCAGCTCAACCTGCATATTTAGAAATATATATGCAGGGCGTGAGTACAAAAATGCACTCAGTGGGTATACGCCAAAAACATAAAGATAAACTTTGCCCTTAGGGCTATAAACTTGACTTGCCATAACATGTACTATCATAAATAAATACTTACTTGCTTTCATATCATAATAATATCATATACATATGCATGTATCATGTTTGCATGCAACTTTCTTCTCTCCTTCCCATATCCACGGATTCTTTCGCGTGTTGAGAAGTAGGCCTCCTTCTCAAACACCTTTATATCACATACCGAGTTGGACCGAAGGTTCTCAACTACGGTCATACCCGACGTCGGTAAACTCTTTCTTTCTTTTTCTTTCTTTCTTTCCGTGGATAGGTAGTGCATCATACTTATGCTCATGTTCATACTCAAACTTTGCAAGTCAATCATTTTCAAAACAATGCAATTAAATGCATATCATAAAATCTCATGTCATCTTTCATGCATAATCATATCATCTCATTTGAAAACATTTAAAAGCATAAGCATACTTTATAGAAAATACTTATACCCACCTGAATGTTCCTTAGAGCTAAGGAACTAATTCTCAATTCCAATTCTTTATTTATCCCATTTGGTCCATCAATCCATATAAAATGGCATACAAGCCTATCAAGACCAAACAAGAACATTAATCGTCTTAGTCGTCGACACGACCATATCTTCTCGATATCAAATCTAAGACGCTAAGGTCTATCAAAACTTGGGTCATTGCATCCTCTAACATTTTATTAACAAACAAATTCTATCGAAATTTCGGCAGCATAACGTTTGTAAACGCATAGCCATATCAATATCAGATCAACCAAACATAGCCCAAACTCCATCAATTCATCACCATATGTCTCAATATGCATAGGAAACTCAATAAAAAGCTTCAATCATCTTATCTTAGCCAATAACCGAAAATCCCCTTAAGACGTCACTTAAGGTCTAACGTCGAAAATTCACATGAGACGTCATTTAATACCAACGAACCTATATACATGCTCAACTATCATTTAATAACATCATTTTATCAATAAAACATAAAGATCAAAGCTTTGGCTTTGAAAACAATTTTTCGCCGACAAACTAAAATTTTACCGTTTTTGAATACGTCGGCGGAAAAATCCGAATAAATCATTTTAGGCTTTATTTATATCATAGAATCCAAATATGAAGTCAAAATAATCAAATAAAATCAAAAATCAAACAATATAATGGCTTAGGGTTTCGGCCCTTTTAGGAAAATCAATATAATTTCGATTTCAAACGTTTTTCTTGTTCCAAACGCGTTTATATCAATCCAATAACACATATATGAAATAAATTCAATCATAACAACATCATAAATTCAAGATCCAACAGCCCCCTTTTTCGAAAATTACAAGAATTTACAATTAATAAACATATGATTTTTAATTTCAACGTTAAACAATACGTAAACGTCGAATCTATCATAATATCCATAAATAATCAACAAAACATAATCAATCATAATTCTTGCAATATGACCGAAAAACTGAAATGAACATAAGAGCATGCTTTTAAAAATTTAAAACCGTAGATATGTTCTAGGCACGAGATTATACCTCTATTCGAAGACCGATCGGAAATTCAACGGTCGGATCTTCCTATCTTTTTCTCAAGATTTTCAAAAATTAATGTGTGTGATAGTGTGTGAATCGTGAGTTTTGGGGAAGAAATGGAGATGATCATAGTGTGTAAGTATATATTATGTAATAATTTAGTAAGGCTAAAATAGTAATTTCACATTATAATTTAAATTTTCTTTTATTTTTCCCAAAAATAATGGTGCCAACACACCATATTCTAGATAATTCCATAAAATACTTTCCATATTTTTATCCATGATTTTCGGAATTAATAATAATAATAATAATATTAATGTATTTTCATGTAATTTTCCAAAATATACAAGAAAATTCCATAATTAATTCCCAAAAATTCCAATATTGAATCTTATTTTCTTAACACTTTAAAATCATCATTTTCATCAATATAAAGTTCCAAAATTATAAAATATATAATAGGAACTCACTTTATAAAAATAGAGATTTAATTCCATTTTATGCAAATAATGGAATTAAATATTCCATTTATTCTTAAATCCTTTAAAATCACTTTCTAAATTTTTCCATCATCAAATATCATTAAAATATAATAATTAAAAAATATTATTGGCCTTAAAAACCATTTTAAATATTTTACTCTTAATCCGAGCTTAATCGGCAAACGCCGACGTCACAAAAACGTAGATTTTGAAATTCTCAATTTTCTGAAATCAAAACTTATTGAGCATGTACCTATCATCTTAAGACCCTTGGAATCTAGGTTTTCTTATCCTAAATAAGATCTGAGAATCTTATCTCAGATTCTGCCTCAAATCTGCCGAAATTCTATCGTCTCAACTCGAAGCTTAACGTCAAAGCTTCTAACTTAACCAACTCTTTCTTAAGGATGCAATGCCCTTCTTATTAAGCTCTTAATCACGAGCTAATCTTTGCTACTGTAAATACGGGTATTACAGATTTAATTCAATCGATATCGCACTCACCGATCACTTCGATATAGAGTCTTGTTTGCAGAGTTACCATTTATTAGACCTACTGACTGCTAAGAAACCTAGTCAGTTGGACTAATAAATGATGTGATGGCGGAATGTGGTTGTTTACATGTTTGCATTTATTGAAAACTCAAACAGTTTAAAACACTTAATCGTATATAGACTTAGTCAGTTTTTAATTTTATCTCTCCAGTATCAAACTGATACTGATTGAGTGTTTCAAAACAATGTTGTGCTGGTGATGTTCAGTTCAATAATATGCAATGTAAATACGTTACAGAAAGTAAAGAATTCAAAGTAATAAACACTTGATTTTAACGTGGTTATGAGAGATCAGCTCCTACATCCACTGACTGATTGTTCAGTCAATCCACTAACTGAGATTTGGTCTTGTTTACGGGTACAAGATATAAACCTAGATACAGGCTTAATCTTTCTTTATCCCGCCGGACTGGGCGTTCCCTCTACGCTTACTGGTGCTAGGAAACGTTTAACTGCTTATGGGTGCAGTCGACCTAACCTCTTGCTTACAGATGCAAGATAATCAAGCTTTCAGCAACTAACACTTTGTTACCTAGTTGCCCAAACTTCTACTTAAACTTAGGATTTTTCGTAGAGGGTTTTCCAACTAAAGGCTGAGTTGTCAGGCGACAAACTCGATATGTTTATGCTTGAGATATACAAAGTAGTATCCTTGAACTTAAAGGAGTGCATGTTGAAACCTTGAGTTGAGAAATATATTTAAGCTCTGAAGGTTTACTCATAACTTTGTAAACTCCTTTCTTCGAAATCGTTGGGCATAAATTCTTGAACTTTGAGCTTTCAATACTTTTAACAATTTGAATGTGCAGAGTTTCGGTAATATTCAAAGGTTGGATTATGCACGTATTTATAGATGGGGTAATGAATAGTGCTATTGGAGGGAATACCAATCACATACATTCTATTTGTCGTTTGAATTCTTCCATGTTGAATCCTCGTACGTCACTGTCAGGGTCTGCATCATCGTCCACTGTAACTCTGCAACTCTGAAAATGTGATCTGGAATGTCAGGATCTTCTGCAGATACACTACGATACGTGGCGAGTCAAACACTCAAGGCTTAAATATCTCTGTGTTTCTTCAGTTGAGTTGACTCCGTGTTTTATCAGTACGCTGACTTCAGGTTGGGTCATTTGAGACTACTTCGTCTTTTATTAGCAGGTTGGACTCCATCTTTTGTCAGTTTGGAAACCTGAGTCAGTATGACACTTCAGCTTTAACTTAGAAATAATCAGGTTAACTTTTCATCGATCAACTTTGACTTGGTATAGCCAGCTTTGACTACTTGTCACCGGCCTTAACTATTGATCTGCAGCTTTGACTTCTAGTAGCTAGCGTTGGCTATCCAGCTGCTGGTATGACACTTATTCATATCTCCGACTTCTTTGCTTTCAGGGCCGTCGAGTCTTCATTCTTCGATCTTCAGTCTTCAATCATTAATCTTTCGATGTCAGTCTTCAGTCTTCAACTTCATTCTTCAGTAGCTCTGTTCATCATCATCGCTGTACATCTGTCTTTAGATTTCCGTTGGCCTGACTTTAGTCTTCAATCTTGATCGCGATCTTCAATCGTGAGCTTCTCTCTTGATTCTTGTTGGTATTGATACTTCTATCAGTATGACTAGCTTCAATACTGCTTGAACTCTATCACTCTTGGGCATGTTCAAGCTATCGGCTCTTCTGCTGCAACCTGTAACAAAAGAAGATTAACTCCTTAACATGTAAGTAGCATTATATACATTATATCAACAGAGAAATCACCATCATATTTTGGGATCTAATCAAAACACAGTTAAAACTAATTTTTTCCAATAATTATAATATAGAAAATTGTATATTTTGGTATTCATTTTACATTTTAAATAAATAATTTTTCCGTGTTTTATATTTTCTTTAAAAGAAACTATGAAGAAATGTACCCTTTTGAAGCTCGATCTAGCAAACGTTCGATGAAGTTCGACCCAATACAGTGTTAATTATAAGGTTGTTCATTTCACTAACAAAAGAAAGTAACATCTAATACAACAGAATTGTTTCGAAATTTCTGGATATTGTATATGACGTAAGAAATGATTTTTTTAGTTTTTTCTTTGGCTGCAGCTTAATAGTTTTACATATGCAATATTAGAGTTAATATACTAAAACAGCCACTTACTATAATAATAAATAAAAACCACAAAAATAAAAAGAATAAAATTTGTCATGTTTTGACTTAAAATACTATTTTGCCCTTAATTCTAGTGAGTGAGTCTTAAAATGCATAATTCACAACCAAGAAGCTTTATAGTTGTGAATTACAAGAAAACTTAGCGAATTCACGACTAAAAAGCTTCATGATTGTGAATTGCAGGCAAAATAAAGTTAACTCACAACTAACAAGCTTTGCGGTTGAATATCGTAGGCTAAAAAGGTTAAATTTATGACTAGGAAACATGTTGGGAAAACTCTGTCTTAATTGTATATATTGATTAGATCCCAAAACCTGTTGATGATTGTCCTACCGATGTAACATAGTGTTGCTCACATTTTAGGTAGTTAGCCTTTTTGGTTACAAGTCTCAGCAAGAACTATCAGTTTGGACGGACCCAAGACTGATGGAGTTCAAGTAGTATCGAACCCAGTCATACTGAAAGAAGTTTCAGTATCAGCGCAACTGAAGAGAAGCACTACTGAAGATTGAATACTAAAGTCAAGTGGACTGAAGATTGAAGAATAAAGTACAACGATACTGATGAACAGTGCTACCGAAAAGTGAAGTCGAAGACTGAAGACTCAGCGCTGCTGAAAACAAAGAAGGCGGAAATATGACTCAGTGTCATACCAGCAGTTGTGAAGTCAAAGCTGCTGATAACTACATCAAAATTGAAGCGTCATACTGACTCAGGATCTCCAAACTGATAAAAGACGGAGTCCAGTCTGCTACTAAACTCGTAGCAGACTCGACTATTATGATCTGAAGTCAACATACTGAAAAGACATGGAGTCAACCCAATTGAAGAAACACAAAGTTACTTAAGCATTGAGTGTTTGACTTTTCACGTGTCGTAGTATATATGTAGAAGATTCTGACATGCCAAAACAATTTTTTAGAATACAGAACTACAGTGTACAATGATGCAGACCTCGACAGCGACGTACGGGGATTCAAAAAGAAGAATTCAAACGAAAAATGGAATGGATGTGATTGGTGTTTCCTTCAAGGATATTGTTCATCATTCGTTCTATAAATACATCTCAAGAACATTTTCTTAGTGATTTTGAAAAAGGGAGTTTCAAGTGTGTTGGAAAAATTATGTTTTAACTGTGTGTTTTGATTAGATTCCAAAACCTCTGATGGTTTCCATGCTGATGTAACTAATGTTGCTCACTTATTTTGGAGTTAGATGTTTTTGTTACAGGTTTCAGCAGAAGAACTACCAGCTTAGACATGCCCAAGACTGAAGGAGTTATAGCAGTACTGAAGCAAGCCATACTGATAGGAATACAATACCATCACAACTGATAGAACGTTAACTGAAGGATCACGTACTGAAGACTGAAGTTAGGCTAACTGATGTCTAAAGACTGAAGTATAAACAATGCTAATAAACAGAGCTACTGGAGTGAAGTCGAAGATCGAAGACTAAAGACTGGGCATTTCTGAAAGCAAATGAGTTAGGATATGACTAAGTATCATACCGGCAGCTGACCGCCTATGCTGGCTATCAAAAGTCAAAGTTGACGACTGTAAATCAAAGCTACTGATCAATAGTCAAAGCTGGTGAAGCAAAGTCAAAGCTGACTGATAAAAAGTCAAAAGTGATTATTTCTACGTCAAGCTGAAAGCATCAAACTGACTCAGGTTCTTAAACTGATAAAAGATTAAAGTCCAGCCTGTTGATAAAAGATGGAGCAATCTCGACTGGCCCAATCTGAAGTCAAAGTACTGATAAAACACAGAGTCAACTCAACTAGAAGAACACGAAAATATTTAAGCTTTGAGTGTTTGACTTATCACGTGTCGTAGCGTATCTACAGAAGATCCTAATATGCCAGAAGGTTGTTTCAGAGTTACAGAGCTACTGTGTACGATGATGCAGACCCTGACAACGACGTACGGGGATTCAAATGGGAAGAATTTAAATGACAAATGGAATGATTTGATTGGTGCTTCCCCAATGATACTATTTATCATCTTCTCTATAAATACGTATAGAATCCAACATTTGAAGGTTACGAACCTAAATGCTGCACATTCTTATTGTCTAAAGCTTCTAAGCTCAAGTACTATTAAACAAAGATTTCGAAGAAGAAAGTTTACAGTGTTATCTGTAAACCTTCAGAGCTCAAATATACTTATCAGCTCAAGGTTTTAGTATACACTTTCTTAAGTCTAGGATTGTACTCCCTCTGTCCTACCCAAGATTATTGTATTCCTTTTAGGGTTGTCCCACCCAAGATGGTCTGTTTTCTTTTTAGGAAATAATTATCTCTTCAAAAGTTGTGGAACCTACCTACTTTTATCACTTTAATCACTTTATATCATATCATTCTCCTAAATAACCGTGTCCAAAAGAAATAAGCCGTCTTGGGTGGGACGGAGGAAGTATATCTTAAGCCTAGACACACTGAGTTTGTCGCATGTGACATCACATACTTTAGTTGGATAACCCTCTACAAAAATCTCCCAAGTTTGTGTAGAAGTTTGGGAAAGTAGACAAAAAAGTGTTAGTTGCTGAAAGCTTGATTATCTTGCACCTGTAAGCAAAAGTTTTAGGTCGACTGCACCTATAACCAGCCAGAGGTTTCCTAGAACCCGTAAGTGTAGGAAGAACACGATGTTAGATGGGATATAGTAAGGTGATCTATGTATTTATGTTTATTCTTGTACCCGTAAACAAGATTGAATTCGAAGTTAGTGAATTGATTGAGCAATCAATTGTGGACATAGGAAATGATCTCTCCAAATTACGTAAAAAACTCAAGTGTTATTTACTTTCAATTCTTTACATTCTGTATCACTTTTACCTTGCATATTATTGAACCGTCATCATCAGAACACAACAGCACAACATTTTTTCAAAACACTCTATCAATATCAATTTGATACTCGTGAGATAAAACTAAAAACTGACTAAACCATAATTGACCAAGTGTTTTTAAGCCAGTATAAGTTTTCAATAAGATAAATATAATAAATACCATATTCCAGACGTACATCATTTATCAGTCTAACTAACCCGCTACCTCAATAGTTAGTAGGTTTGCTAATTGATATCACTTAGTACAAGACTTTTCTTATCTGAATCGATCGTGATCGACAACGATCTTGAATCTGTCACTTACCTAACTCATTACTAATCCAAAAGCCGATCAGACAGACACAAGAACGTACCTCGAGGGACCAATCAAAGTGTTATCAGAAAATATTCCGTGCTCAAATATATCTACCAGTTCAAGATTTCAATATACACTCTCTTTCGTTCTAAGATACCATCTTGTATATCTTAAGCCTAGAAATATTGAGTCTGTAATATGTGACAGCTCAACTTTTAGTTGAAAAACCTTATACTACAAACCTAAAGATCAAGTAGAAGTTTGTCAATTAAGCAACCAAGTATTAGTAGCTGAAAGCTTGGTTTTCTTGCACCTTTAAGCAAGAAGTTAGGTCGACTTCACTCGTAAGCAGCCAGAAGTTTCCTAGCACCTGCAAACGTAGGAGGAATGTCAAGTTAGGCGGGATACATAAAATATTAAAGTCTGTATCTAGGTTCACTCTTCTACCCATAAACAAGACAAAATTACAATAAGTGGATTGACAATATTATCAGTCTGTGGATATAGAAGTTGATTGTTGGATTTGTATACTGAAAGTAGAATGGTTGAGCTTATATATAATATTTTCTATTACCACTATTCCAATTTAATATCTGAATTATTTACTTGATTGGATATGTTGTCCAATTATCTCATACAAAAGATAGATCATGCAGTTTGTAGAAGACCACATAAGTTTGTATGATTGATTAAGCTAGTTAAGATATAAAAAGTATCACAGTTGAGACAACTTGTAGACGAGTTATCGGTGTAGGATGTAGTATAGATAAGAAGTAACTTGACTTGGTTGTTTGTCTATGTTGGTACGTCTAGACGTACTTATTAATGGATCACAGTGAGATGAGTTCTTCTATCTCACCGTCGTGAAGAACGTAGATCTTGGTGAATTTAAGTTGATCAAAACCTTGATAAGGTTTTAGGTAAGTATAAGTTACTGACCATCACTTTGACTTATTATGTGTGAGGGTTACATGAGATAACCCAATATTCTTCGCATCTTGGTTGGTAGCAATGCTTGTATGTCACGTTAGTTACCTGTATCGAGTCACCATATCCGTTTAGGATGATAATGTCCCCTTAAGGAGTTCAAAAGGTTTATTGTACTAAACCCTGCAGGTTGAGTTAGCTCAAGTACAATAATAAGGTTGAGCAGCACTACTCAAGGAATTAAAGAGATTAATTATTTTAAGCAGTCAGAGTGCTATAAATGCTTAAAATAATTAATGGACGTGCAATATCTTAAATACAGAGATTCATAAGTCTAAGTACATGTCCGACTCAACTTTGGTAATAAAAGAGAAAGTCAATATTTATTCTCTAGTGGAATGAATAAACGTTTATGAATTAATTTATGTTATCGGCTGAACATAAGATGATTAATTCATTTGATGCCCATCTTTATTCCTTGTATTTGATCACTGGGCTGGCCCATCAAGACCTTTTACTATGTAATTTTTGGCCACTCCTGTAGGAATCTCACTGTGATTCTATTCTGATTAATGTACTATTTATTTAATACATCTCCTATATCTAAGTAGATATTATTTGCTATTATTAGATATCAAAAGATAATTATTTTATATATGAATTATCTTCAGGGAAGAAGATAATTATTGTATTATTAGATATGTCAGAGTCATATCCCAATAGGATTCTAGAGAGAGCATTATAATACAGGGTAGGAGAAAATCTGATCATTCATTCCAACACTGTGGTGCAGGGGGTGAAATTTTTTCATTGTTCTTAGTATTGGAGATCAGGCATCCGGGAAACAGTCCAGAAGATCAAAACTGGAGTCTGCCATTGATCTACTATCCCATAAATTCACAGGTAAACACGAGAAAACTCATATGTGTTGTAATTAATTATATACGAGCATTCTAAGAATATAATCAATGTATGGTGAATTAAACATCCAAGATGGATCCTCGGGAGCATGGGTAAATTAAGATTTCCTATCATTGGTCTCTCTGGATCACGTAAAAACCAAGAGTTCTTTACTTTTAGTATCGTGTTTACTTTGCATGTTATTGAATTGAACATCACCAGCATGCGCAACATAGCACAGTTTTGAAACACTATTTCAGTATCAGTTTGATATTGAAGAGACCAACTAAAAACTAACTAAGTCAATATTTGACTGAGTGTTTTTTCATCAATTTGAGTTTTTAGTAAAGGCAAAAATGTAACCACCATATTTTGCATGTACATCAGTTATCAATCCAACTGACCAGCTGTCTTAGCAGTTAGTAGGTTTGCTAACTGATATCATTATTAACAAGACTTCTCGTACTTGAACGTATCAGAAGTACCGACACTAGTACTGAACTGATCTCAGTTAACTGATAGCTACTGATAAAATAGAAGGTCTAGTCTTGTAGATTTTTTAAAAAATTTACCTTAATTAGTTTATCTCCAATCTCCTCTCATACACTAGTATGAAACCCCATGGACCATTAAGTGGTATCAGAGTGAGGTTCTTCGTTAGAATATTTGACTCCCCTAGTGGACGTTCTTCTAAACAGATCATAATCTGATATATTTTTGCATATTTGTTGCCATGCAAACTACCTAAAGCAGGTCGACAAATTCAAACAGAAGAAGAGAGAATCCATTGATGATAAGGAACTTAGATTTGCCACCATCATCAATGAAATTTCAGCCTTCCACAAGGACAAGTACATACAACGCAAGATCAACCTGAAAGTCTTATAGACGCTCCCATTTACTGACTGGAAAGTCTACATAGTAACTCTTCAGAAGAAAGCTTACCCGGAAGTCAACTCAGAACTACTAAACCAAATGGGAACCGAAAGGAGAGACTCTCAAGTCTGCTTTTAAAGCTCTGGTTCCTGGTCTACTTTCTCTTCTTGGCAGGGATAGAAGATTCCCAGGTTAGTAACCCAAGAAATAATGACTTGAGAGTTGAGGGTGATAAAAGCCTTCAACAAGCCTGACAATTGACAAACTCTTCTCAGCACCGAAAGCCGATAAGTACAACATCAGGTGCACTGAAGAGTCGTCTAAAGTTAATGCATCTAAAGAAGAAGCTCAAATCAGCACGAGCAAATGCACTGCCTTTAAAGATGGCAAGAGAAAGAAACAAAAAAAAAGTCAAAGAAAAAGGTGAGTGCATCAATGAAGACTTGCTGACTCAATATACATTAATGGCTGAAAGATTCAAGAATATGAAAGACCGACTGAAGAGGTACAACAAGTATCAGAATGAAAGAAGTCGTCAATATAGAATCCACAAAGAAAGATCAAGCAAGGATTAGACTGACGAGAAGCCCATTCAATCTGAATACAAAGAGGAGAAATGCTTCAATTGTGGAAAGAAATGGCACTTCATACACGACTGCCCTGAACTGAGCCATGATGAAAGGAAAACACTGAGAGCCAAGCATAATAAAAAGTTGAATGAGCGCAAGGCTATGGTTGCTGAGAAGGCCAACACTTCAAGTTCATCAAGAAGCTCTTCCAGCAACTCCTCCAGTACTGATGGCGATAGTTAGTGTCTGATTGTTATAGAGATCCGCAGCTACGAGGGAAATTACATGGGTGGAATTGATAATGGCCACGACGAACCTCAGTCAAGTAGAACGAGATTAAGCAGATCATGACTGACTATAAAACGGTCATGAAGATGTAAAAATAAACTATGATTGAAAATTACAATCTGACTAAAAGCTTCAATTTACTGATAAGAGCCATCAATCAGCTGCTCCTACTGATGTTGAACTGAAGCTCACTACTGAGCTGACGAAGTTCAAAATGAACATGCTGATCAAGCCAACATGATAAAAGAACTGAAGACTGAGAACTAAACTCAATGAGATCAGCCTAAAGTTTGATATGTTTCAGCAGAGTGAGACTTCACTCCAAGAAAATATCAACACTCTACGATCAGTTCAGAGATGTCCATTGATCATAACTGGATTATGGTATGATCCAAGTTCAGCTGTGAATCGTGTATCCAGCAGTGGCACCAAAATTATGTTTGTAAAGTCTATTGAGAAGCTGAAAGCTTATGTGACTAAACAAAATGATACAATGCAAACTGAGAAAACCCAAGGGCCTAAGTATAAACTACTTAGAATAGCTGATCCAATCTGGTAGCCCCATATTACTTTGCTGAGGCACTCTTAGCATAAGAATCCTCAAAAGAAACCCGTGCTGCAAACACCTTCAGCCAGGAAGTATGCACAAGCATACATCACAATCTATCACAACATCCTCAGCATAGTAAAGCTTCTTTTGCACTTCCATATCACACACGTACACCACATCAGCTCAAGCACAAACCTGGCCCTCTTACCAAACCTGCACATAAGTCCAAGGCTCAACCGAAGAAAAAAATGATAATTTATATCGACTTCTTATGGAGACAGATCAAGTCTGAAGTCAGTTTCAGAATCATCAAACAAATCTAATTCCTAAAGGAACTACTAATGTACCCAATTCATACTGGGTACCTAAAATATGATTTTAGCAGGCCGTGATGATCAGTCATAAGAAGAAAAATGATCTTCCAACCCAAAAGCATATATGGTACTTGGACAACAAATGTTCAAGACACATGACTGGCTGTAAGCAGTATCTTTCTGACTACATGTAGAAAGAAGACGCAAGAATCACTTTTGGTGATAATTCAATTGGATACACCAAAGACTATAGTATGCTTTCGACTGGTAAAGCTAATTTTTACAATGTTAATTATGTTCTTGGTCTGAAACATAATCCCCTATCTGTTAGCTAATTATGTGACAAAAATTCATTGTTAAGATTCAAAAGAATGAATTTAAAGTCAAGAACAGTTCAAAGCATATCGTATCGAGAGAATTAAGACATTGAAACTTATATGTCGCATATATGGAGGACTTCCCTCCTGAAACATGTCTGGTGTCAAATACATCCTTAGAGATCAACTGGTTGTGGCACAGAAGGCTGAATCACCTGAATTTCAAGACATCAACAAGTTAGCAAAACATTCGCTGGTCGAAGGTTTGCCAAATATAGGATTCCATAAGGACCAAGTGTGCGAAGCATGTCAGGGGGGAAACAGACGAAAGCGTCATTTAAGAGAAAAACTACCCACTCTACTGATCGAATACTTCAGTTTCTACACATGGATATTTTTGGACCAGTAGCTTAAGTCAGCTATAACGGTAGAAAATACACCCTTGTTGTTATTTATGATTATTCTAGATATACCTGGGTTATGTTTTTGTATAAGAAAAATGAAACACATGAGAAGTTTCCTAAACTGTTGAAGAGACTCAGCACTAATTAACAAACTGACATCACGACAATCAGATCAGACAGAGGATCTGAGTTCCTGAATATTATCATACGTAAGTATTGTGAGATAAATGTATCAGTCACCAGACGTCTGCTACTAGTATGCCTTAACAAAATAGAGTAGTTGAAAGAAAAAATTGAACACTAAAAGAAACAACAAGAACAATGCTCGCTAGTTCGAAGTTACCTCCAAAATTTTGGTTTGAAGCAATCAACACAGCATGCTACACCCAGAATCAGTCATTTTTTACTCAGAGACATGGAAAACACCATATGAAGTATGGAATAACATAAAGTCATATATATCTCACTTTCTTACTTTTTGTTTTTTTATGTTACATCCATAACAATGACAACGTGCAGTTAAAAATTTTGTCAGCAAAGCTGAACAAAGAATTTTCCTTGGATATTCTTTAGTTAAATAATCCCGCAAAGCTTATAAAGTTTTTAACAAGCAATCCTTTATTGTGGAAGTACCACCTCATGTTGTTTTTGATGAATCTGCTATTGAGTACAAGAATCAGGTTAACATGAAAGTTGAATCATCATCCCAAAGAATTTCCACTCCCCCAACCTAACAAACGAAGTACTCACATGGAGACCAGGATAAGAGAAAACTGAAGAGGTTCGGTAGGTCCACGAAAATGAACATGTCCAACTGGATATTCCCCTCAGATCATAATTCATCACATCTTAAGGGAAAACTGAACCAGCTGAAGCTCTAATAAAGATCAGTCAGCAACATATACCAATATCAGAAAATCGTACTGATGTGTGTGTGTTGGCCTAGTGGTAGAGTGGTTAATGCCTGAGGCTAAAGGTCTCGGTTTAAGTCCACCGTGACACGGTCTTTAAATTTCTGTATTAAATTGACCCAAAAAAATCGTATTGATTCACCTTCTACTGATCAGTTGACTACTGGTCAACCTACTACTGATCCAGCTCCAATATCAGAATAAGTTCAAAGATATCAAAGATGGATTGAAGATCACCCAACTAACAAAATTATTGGTGAACCTATTGATAAATTCAGAACTCGCAAATTAGTTACTAACTCGGCTAAAGTGGCAGAACATTTGACCAGCACATAATCAACATTGTTCAGTTGCTTCTATTCCCAAATAGAATCTAAGGATGTCCTTGAAGCACTTGACGATGTAAACTTGATGAATACCATGCAAGAAGAACTGAATGAATTCTTAAGGAATGTATCATGGGAACTGGTGGACAAACCTTAAAATCACAAGGTGATAGGTTTGAAATGGATTTTTAAGAATACAAATGATGAAAATGGCTATGTCATCAGAAACAAAGCAAAACTAGTGACTAAAGGGTATAGTGAAGAAAAAATAATAGACTATGATGAAAACTTCGCTTCAATTACAAGATTGAAGATTATTCGTCTATTCTTAGACTCTGTTGCACATAAGGGATTCAAAGTGTATCAAATATATATGAAGTATGCATTTCTGAATGACATCCTAACAGATGAAATGTATGTGAAATAGCCTCCTCGTTTTGAGACTGAAGGTCCTAACAAGGTCTACAAGCTGAAGAAAGCTCTTTATGGACTCAAGCAAGCTCCCAGAGCTTGGTACACACTCTATCATTATACCTGGAAGAAAAAGGGTTCAAGAAAGGCTGAGTAGACATGACGCTATTCATTCTCAAGGATTGTGATGATACTCTCATGGTTCGGATCTATGTTGATGATATTATCTTTGGATCAAAATCTGAGAAATTATGCAAGGATGTTTGTTGATGTTATGATTGAGATATTTCAGATGTCCATGATGGGAGAGATGAACTTCTTCCTACGACTACAAATGAAGCAATCAGCGAAAGTAGGGCTGCAAATGAGCCAAACTATTCGTAAGCTATGTGGAGTTCGGCTCGATAAAAATTCATTCGAGATAGTTTAGTGAAGCTCGTTATCTAAACAAATCAAGCTTGAGTATGGTAGTATTCGACTTGTTAGATCATGAACAAGTTTGTTAACTGATTTAGCTTAAAAAATATAAAATTATTAACTAGATACAATTATTTTCTTTCTATAATTATTACTTATTGTATTAAATCTCTAACTACTCTTATTTGTTATAAGAAATCAATAAATATATTGTGTTATTGTGGATAAAATAATTTATTTTTAAAATAAAATAATTAATATTCTAAACATATATCTAAATTTAGAAAGATTGTTTGGGTTCGACTAAATCTCGAATAAGCTCGTGAGCTCAAAATATTCGATAAATAAAATTTGAGATTTGGCTCGATATTAAACAAACCAAGCTTGAGCACGATGATGTTCAGCTCGGCTCGGTTCGATTACACCCCTACTGCGGAAGACATTTTCATAAGTCAAACTAAATATTGTAAGGAAATCTGATTTTACCCTCTTCCGAATGATCTATCTTGATGTTTAATTCACTATACATTGATTATATACATAGCATGTATCTATATAATTAATTACAACACATAGGTGTTTACTCATATTTACCTACGAATTTCTGTGATATGAGATCAATGGTAGACTCCAGCTTTGATCTTCTGGACTGTATCCCGGATGCATATTCTCCAATACTTAGTGAGAGCAATATATGGAGAATACTGTAAAATTTTACCTCCTACTTTGATCTATGTGATTTTCGAAAATTAAAACAAAATGAATATAATAGTTTTTTATTTTCTCTGACCTTGTATTTGTAATGCATTCCTAGAATCCAGTTTAGATATGATCCTTGTATATCTAATAAATACAATAATATCTTTGCAGATAAAATATATCTAGAATAATTATCTCTTGATATATAATAATATTAGATAATATCTCTGATATTTAATGATATCAGATAATATCTCCTAATATCTGAGAATATTTATCTAGATATTGGAGATGTATTAATATAATATATAAATCGGAACATAGTCCCAATGGACTTTATATAGGAGTGGGCAAAAATTCTAGCAGCTCCAGGTCTTGATGGGTCAGCCCAGTGATCAAATGCAAGAAATAAAGATGGGCCTAAAATGAATTAATTATCTTATGTTCAACCTAGAACATAAATTAATTCATAAACATTTATTCATTTAACTAGAGAATAAATGCTGACTTACCCCTTTATTACCGAAGTTGAGTCGGGCTTGCACTTAGACTTATGAATCCTCGTATTTAAGATATCACACGTCTATTAATTATTTATAACATTCTGACTGCTTAAAATAATTAATCTCTTTAATTCCTTAAGTAATACCACTCAATCTTATTATTATACTTGAGATAACTCAACCTACAGGGTTTAATACAATAAACATTTTGAGCTCCTTAAGGGGACGTCATCATCCTAATCGGATACGGTGACTCGATACAGGCAACTAGCATGACATACAAGCACTGCCACCACCCAAGATATGGAGAATATTGGGTTATCTCATGTAACCCTCACCCATAACAAGTCAAAGTGATGGTCAGTAACTCATACTCATCTAATACCTTATCGAGGTTTAGATCAACGTAAAGTCACTGAGATCTAGGTTCTTCACGATGGTCAGATAGAAGAACTCGTCTCACTGTGATCCATCAATACGTCAAGACGTACCAGCATATACAAGCAACCAAGTCAAGTCACTTCTTATCTATAATGCAGCTTATACTGACAACTCGTCCTCAAGTTGTCTCAGCTGTGATCCTTATATCTCAATTAGCTTAACCAATTATACAGACTTCTGTGATCTTCTACACACTGTATGATCTAACTTTTGTATGAGATAATGGGAGATAATTCAGATAGGAGATTATAATAATGGTAACATGAAACATTGTATACAAGCTCAACCATTCTGCTTTCAGTATACAAATCCAACAAATATATTGAGGAGCTCATAAGCAAATTCAAAATTCAGTAAGCAAAGTCCGTGAAGATTCTGATGAATACAAACTGGAAGTAGAACTAGGCACTGAAGGGAAGCTAGTGGGTCACACCAAGTATCGAGGAATCATTGGATCGTTGCTCTACCTTACTACTAGCAGACAAAACTTATTATATGCAGTTGGAGTATGTGCAAGATATCAAGCTGATCCAAAAGAGGTTCACCTGGAAGCAGCTAAGATGATATTGACATATCTCAAAGGCACACCTAATATGGGTTTATGATATCCAGCTGATGATAATTTCGAGCTTTCGGGTAACTTTGACTCTGATTTACAGGTTGTAGGTTAGACAGAAAATCGACTTCAAGGACGTGTCAATTTCTTGGAAGCAAACTGATTTCTTGGTTCTCTAAGAAACATACATCATTCGCGACATCCAAAACTGAAGTTGAATATATGGCCACCGAAAGTTGTTGTTCTTAGGGGTGAGTATTCGGTCGGTTCGGTTGAAAACCGAACCGAAAATCCAAAATTGAAAAAACCGAACTGTTCAAAAATATCAACCGAACCGAACCGAATTTTTACTCAAACCGAACCCAACCGAACCGAATTTTAAACTTCGGTTTCGGTTCGGTTTTTGGTTAACCGAACTTTTAATAATTTAATTTAATATATATATATATATATATAATTTAATAGGTTTAATATTTTAATAATTTAGTTTTATATATATATATATATATATATATATATATATATATATATATATATAAACTTGGTTCGGTTCATCCAACCAAAGTTTTGATTACTAAATCGAACCGAACCGAAAAAGTTCGCCATTTTTGCATCCAAACCGAATGAAAGTTTTTAAAACCGATCCAAACCGACCAAATTGCTACGGTTCGGTTATTCGGTTTGGATTCGATTTTGCTCACCCCTAATTGTTCTACAATACTATGGTTGAAGCAACAACTGAGAAATTATAAAGTCACCACGAATGAAGTATCATCTATTGCGACAACTCCAACGCCATATCAATCACTCTCAATCGAGTCCTACATACCAGATGCAAGCACGTTGATATCTCCTCTCCCCTCATACACCATTATGAACCCCAAGGACCATCAAATCATTTTGATCATAAATTATAAACAAAATATGGTGAATTCACGACTAAAAAATATTTTGGTCATGATGCAAAATAGGGTAATTTGCGATTAAAACGTATTTTAGTCGTGAATTGTAGGCAAAATAGGGTTAATTCACAACTAAGAAGCTTTGTGGTTATAAATTAATATAATAATATGGTTAGAATTATAAAGTAATTATTTTTCAATCTGTTTTTAGTTTTATAATAGCAAAATGACTATTTTATTAATTGATTATACAGTATAATTCTAATTGAGTAAATAGTTTTATTTTCTTTTTATATTAAAATACTTGTATGAGGTAACACTATTAACGAGGTTGTGGACTTCATAATTGAAAAGATTTGAATAATTCGAATCACGCCAATATTTTTCAAATTGTAAATTTTCAGAAGGCACTATAAGCAAAATGTAGTCGTAGTACAGGTCAGAAGAAAGATATTTCTGTTAAGATTACATTAGGAAAGTACAAATTCATGTGTGTGGTTTGTTGCAGGTTGCTTTCAATGTCAAACGATTCATAGTCACTTTGTGCTAAATAAATGGCTTTAGTTTTACATTTGTTGCAAGCTGTGTAACACGAAATTCAGCCCCTATTTCCTCTTTCACTATCTTTAATTGGAGATTTTTGACATTTGAAGGGGTATTATTGGAATATAGATTGAAATTATATTTGCGCGTACGTAGCCTGAACATTCCAATGGTTTTGTGATTCGCAAAGGTGTATTTTTTTTTTTTTCAATTTAATACAGAAATTTTAAAGGTCATGTCGCGGTGACTCGAAACCAGGGCACTTTCGCTTTGATCATTAACCACTCTACCACTAGGTCAACACACACACACTCAAAGGTGTATTCTTAATGTGTATTTGAGTGAAATATATAGACTAATTGATAAAAGTTAAAGTGGTATGCGCATAAATGCGGGCACTAGTTTAATTCTAAAACTCATGGTTAGTTATAAAGTTGACAAAATGGGCCTGATCCTATAGATCAATCCAAGATACCTAGGGTTTGGATTTTGTTGGAATTCAAAATTAAAGACCTAAAAAAAATCAGACTCCGGATCGATCGGACTTCGGGCCTAAAAAACCTGGAGTTTTAGAACTAAAAAGCCCACCCGATATAAATCAAATATAAATTTTCATATTATTAAATAACCAAGAAATTGTTGCAGTACAATGATAAGTGTTCAATGCTTCTAATCCCAAAAACCTAGATTTTTTTTTGTTCTTATTTTTTTCTTTTCATTTATTTGCTTAGTTATCTTAATTATATAAATAGGTTTGTTTAATAAATATATATATATAAGTATTTAATAATAGTAAATAAATTTTATATAATTATTTAATAATAGTAAAAAAATTTATATAATTATTTACTAATTTCTATTCTTAAATAATTATTTTATACAATTATTTATCTTTTTACAATTATAAATATTAATTTTATATATTAAAAAAAATAGAAAAATGAGTTAAAAATGGGATCATATTTATAGATCCGAAAATTTTCGAACCTAGCCCGGTCCAAAAAAATATAAAAGCCTGTAGGGTCCGAACCAAGCCGATCCCGACCGGCTACTTTTGTCAGCTCTAACTGATTATGGTTGAAAACCTACTGTTGGTTAACTACATGGTCTCTTGTGCGCTTACAGTACGTCAGAGCGTACAAAGAGACCAAATGTATAAAATTAACTAATTTATAATTTTATATATAAGAAGTATTCATAATTCAACAAGATTTAGCTGTCGGAGCGTCGACTTGATTGTTGCAAAATTATATATGAATGATTGTAAATCTCATCAACATTTTATATTTTCAGATATCACACACGTGCAACACACGCAAATAAACATCAACAAAATTATATGAGGTTAAAAAAATTAAACATGACATTTTAGTCTCCTATGTTTGGATGCTTCACCTAAGAGGTTGATGTAATTATTCATTTATAGAAGATACAGTTGTGATAGTATATTTGACTATCACACTTAATAATCGAGTACTTATATCACTACCACTTGACTTAGTACATGCTGACCCATTGGTATCTGTCATTTAATGTACCCTCAAGTTTATGCAAGAATGAGAGAAAAGTCGTTTTAGGAACTCTGGGGGTTGGAATATATAACTATAGTTGCGTTTTAATAGTAAATTACATATTTTTATTTACAATTTATTCAACTGAGGGTTCGGAAATGATTTATTTAACTACCAATAACACTATATACTACATAAGTTGGTTGATACGTGCATAATATTAGCATGCGAATAGATAAATCTCAAATAAAAAGGTGAGCATCAATCAAATTAGCTGCTTACATGACACCTATGTTATTACTGAAAATATTTATGTGTCAGCCAAAGTGAGCAAGATACTAAGATATCGACTTTATCGATATTCATAACTTAGTTTTATTAAAGAAATAAAATATTGTGATATAATAAATGGACTAAATGGTTTATCTTGCCAAATAAGGAAAATTTGCTCTTCGCCATGGGTGTGCTTAATATAGGACTTGGGATCAGAAGAATGTCTGCATGTAGAAAGACAGTCAAAGACTCCATGTGATGGAGGTTTAATTTCCGCCCCTATATAGAAAATTATATATAAATATACCCAAAATTAGGCAAATAGTTCAGATGACTTGAGATCCATATCTCATAATTGATGTTTCACTTTTGATTTATTTGATTTTTTCCATATTTTTTCTTCAATTTTAATTTTATTATGCTTTACATTAATTTTGTAATATTAAGTAGGGTTTATTTCATTCAACTAAGATATATAATTATTTTTATCATTTAATTCCACTTTCATAGTTAACAATTCATTATCAGGATTGATAAATCCAAAGTTAGAGTATATAATCTTTTAAATTTTTAATTTTTTGAAATAAAAGTTAAGTATGCTTCACAATATTACAAAAAAAATAGTTTTATGAAAAATATAATTAAAATAATAGATATAATAATGAAACACGGTGACACACAAAAAATTATGGGACGTTGGATGGATCTCTTCTCTAACTAATATTAGTAAATATTAATTTGAGCAAGCATGTTAACGTTCTCTTTCTGTTTAGACACATGATTATAATTTATTGTTTTCACATTCTCATATATATACTAAGTAATTTAGTGAATCAAATTAGAAGGTAGACCTTGTTTTGATTAAATTAAACTAAGTAATTTAGTAATGGGCTGGTCTAGTAAAATGGAATTTCTAATTTAAGTGATTAATTTGGGCCTTAATTTATATCATGTGATTTATTAGTATGGTAATTTAATTATGCTAAGTAAGTCTTTATAAATTGAGAATTTTTATTAAGTGATATCTTGATTATGAATTTATTTAATTATGAGAATAGCACAATTAATTTAAATTTTACAAGTATATATATTTTAGAGAATTATCAAGTTATAATGTAATTACTTGATTTAAGGAAAGTCCAGAAGTAAATTTTTGACTTATTGAGTTAATTCTTACAAAATAAAATAAAATTGCTCGAAGTATAATCTCGCCATTTGATGAAATTGCATGATCAATATTTTTATGTGCATATATTAAGTATATATGTCACTTGATTATATGTTTAAAGCATAAAATAGTTTCATATACTTTTAAAACTATTTTGATAATTTGATTTTCAAAGTAAAAAGTCGAGCAATAGTATTATTGGTGCTCTCAGCCAAGAAATTGATTTCCATGATCTAATTTGGAACAGATGAGGATCGTAGCAAGACTATGGATAGCAACAAATGCAACAGTATTGTGAAATAAAAGGCAAATGCCTTCTTTGATTCCAAGAATATTGAGAAAAAACGCTGATAAAAGGGAAATGGCGAAAATCTAATATAACTCATATGTTAAGTTTGTATCATTTTTATCTCATATGTTAAGTTGTTATTCTTTTTAATCATTTGTACAATTTTATCCTTAAATATAAAAATCACATGGATTCACACGCACAGACACAATCCCAATGACAACCCTCCTCCCCTTCCCATCTTTTCCGGTGACCAACCATCCTCCTCCTCTTTGTCGGCTGCCCACCCTCCGTCTCCATTTTCCGATGGCCAACCCTCCTCCCCTTCCCATCTGCATTTCTTGGCCAACCATCCTCACTCCCTCTGCCGACGGTCAACCCTCCTCTTCCTTTTTCCGGCGACCAACCGATAAGCCTCATTTTACATGATTTATAAGGCTATATTCGTTTCGTTTCTAAGTGATAAGTGATCTTTCGAGTTGTCTTTTGATATATTTATGTTTACCTTGGAAGATATTATGCGTGTGTATTTCATGTCATTTAGCATAGGTTTTAATGTCAAAAGGTGGATCACGATAAAGAGGAATCAATAGCCGGTCATGCGAGCTCATGCGAAGAAGAACTGTTTGAAAACGGCGTTGAATACGATGAAATGGATTTGACAAGGATGGATGTACAATTTTGACTATGTTAAATAGCATCTCAATAGGAGTCCGTAGGCGCAAACGGATTGTAATTGAGTCCGGACGAGAGAGAACGGAGGCGAACAATGAAGTCGCGCGTGCAATAGAGAAGGCGATTCATGAGTTTTGCTCGCGACCTAAGGTCGCAAGGGCAAAACTCGCGAGAAATCATGAATTTTCAGCAATTTGAGACACCTAGTCCATGTATACTTCTAATCCGAGTCAGAATAGGATTGAATCAGAGTCAGAATAGGATTGAATCAGAGTCAGAATATGATTGGGGAATTTATGAAAAAATGGAGCTTATGTTTTATTATAAATAGGCAGATAGATCAGTAGTTGAAAACACCATTCAACACCATTCCAGAGCAGAACACAAATTCTTCTTTATTTTCTTTTGCAAGTTCTTTTCCCGTTTAATTTAGTTTAGCTTTTTCATTAAGTATTTTCATTCCAATTTCATAGTTTAGTATTAGAATTCAGAATTTCTTCCGGATTCAAGTCGCTACAATTGTTCTTCGTGGATTCTTACGGTTTTATCTATCTATCTTAATTTATGTTTTATTTAATTATTTATTGCTTTGGTAATTTAAATATGCGTAGCTAAAATTCCGTACTGATCCTAGGGTTTGCATGATTCGATCCTATATGTTGTGATTTCTGTTATCGCTATTTACCTTCCAGGCATTGATTCATGATTCTTGGTGCTTATTTATATGTGTTGATTTCTGATCAATCTTGATGCATATCTAGTTGTCGGTTAATTACGTAATTGTATTAATTGTCAATCGATCTTGAATGTATGATACGAATAAGCCTTGAGTCGTAGCTGAGATAGGATATTCGTAGGAAGCATATTCTTAGTGATCCTTTTGGAGTTACTTGTTTTCACCTAGAATGGTAGGGAAAACTCGTAATCTACTGCCGCAATTGTCGTAATTGAAGTTGTTGGTTATATTTGTGATCTTCCATCTTATGCGGATTAAAATTGGCTAATAGGAGCGGGATAAACATATGTTGTGGATAGGATTAATGCATCCACAGGGTTAGTCTCTTTATCATTTTATCTTCCGTGTGTTTATTGCTTTGTTTTATTTTACGCATGGTTACGCTGCTTTGGATTAAATTCAAGCCCTTAAACCTTTCACCCAATTTTACGTGCTTGAATAATGATGAATTATCGTTGAGCTAGCTTACGTGTTTCAGTATTACAATCCTGTGGATACGATACTCGACTTACCTTCTATATCGCCTTTACGTGTGAAAAGGGAGCGATCAAATTTTAGGCGCCGTTGTCGGGATTGTTAAGATTTCATAGGAATAATTTGACGATTTGGATTTATTAATTCAAGTTATATATTATATTATTTATTTATTGTTACGAGCTAAATTCTCTCTTTCTCGGTGGTTTATCCGTACAAGATCTCGGGGACCTCCGAAATATTACTAGATCCCGAGATCGAAAGCTCTCAAAGGAGAAGAGGGCGAGAGAGAGGCGGTGCAATGGCGGCTAATCCACGAACGGGGCATTCCTCCCGAGCAAGCTGCACGCATGTTAGCGATTTCGCGAAATGGGCGCCGGATGGCGAATATGGGACTCTTGTCCCTACCCCGCAGACGCGACCGCTGAATTTTATGTACCGACCTCCTCTTGAGCAGTTCCAAGGAGGCGGATGGGGCCCTGCGTGGATGCAAACAATTTTGAGCTAAAGCCGTACGATCGGTATGGTCCAGGAGAGCGGTTTGGGGAGGAGTCATCAAGACCGAATGCGCATCTCGAGACCTTTCTCGATATTTGTGACACCATCAAACAAAATGGGGTGCCACAAGACACGATCCGGATGCGCATGTTCGGTTTCTCATTCTGTGACGGGAAAAGATTGGTTCAAGTTTGGACCGAATCGGCATCGACACTTGGGGAAACTTTGCGAAGTTTCTCGAAATATTTTCCGCATGGAAAGCGCAGAAGATCATCGCGAAATCTCCCATTTTGCCAAAACCACGGCGAATCTCTATTCGAGGCATGGGAGAGATTCGAGAGGTCTATTGAGGCGATGCCCACATGGATTCTCGAGGAGCGCAGATCACGCAGATTCTGGTGGGCGGCGTTTCAGACAAGGAGCATAGTGGATGCGTCGGCAGGGGGCTGTTTATTGAACCGACGAGTAGACGAGGCGAGCCGCATTTTAGAGGAGATGGCTGCCAACAGCTATCAATGGCCGACGGAGAGGACGCCAGCGGATAAGGCAGTGGCCGTCGAGGCTGATTCGAGATACGACGAGCTGATGAAGCAATTCACTCTTTTGAAGAGTCAGATCGAGACAGAGGAGGTAAATCATATCAATCAAAGGAACCATGGGGGAAATCCGGCATACAATCCGAACAACAGAAATCACCCAAATTTCTCGTATGCCAACCCCAATAACTTCCAACAACCTCCAGCAGGCTTCGCCGTTCAGAATGGTGTAATTCAAGAGCCGAAGAAGCCAAGTCTCGAAGATATGATGCAGCAGTTGGTTGTGAGCAACCAACAATTGGCAACAAACCAGAGTGCATTTATAAGCAGTACCGGGCAGAAAATAACTCATCTGGAGTCAACTGTGACGGCTATGGGAAAGCATATGAAGATTTTGGAAAATCAGATTAGTCAAGTAGCCGTACAGTTGAATGCATTACAAAAGACGGGCCAATTTCCGAGTAATACGGAGGTAAACCCGAAAAATCAATGTTTCGCCATCCAGACGAGAAGTGGACAAGCTGACCCAGCGCCCGCAATTTCGAACGCGAAGGAGGATTGCGACAGTAGCGACGCCTCGCGACCTTCCCAGCGGTCGCGAGGTCAACCGCGAAGGGCCTCCAGAATCCAATTCTCGCACGTACACTCCTCCGGTCCCATTTTCGATTCGACTAGTCAAGTCGAAATATGACGAGGAGTTTGCGCGTTTCAAAGAGATTTTTCAAAAAGTTGAGATCAATTTGCCTCTCTTTGAGCGCTACTGAAACATGCCGGATACATGAAATTTTTAAAGGCGCGCAAGCAAGCAAGAAGAAATTGGGAAATTTGAAAAATTACCTATCAGAAGAATGCGATGTCGTCTTGCGAGGAAGCTCCTTTAAAGCGAAGGATCCCGGCGGTTTTACGTTAGAATGCGAGATTGCGAGCACACGTTCCCCAACGTGTTGTGTGATTTAGGGCGAGCATAAACCCGATGCCGTTAAATGTGTTCAATCGCTTGGGGTGGGCAAACCGAAGACCTCCATTTCGTTAATGATGGTGACGGTCGTCACGATACCCTAAGGGATAGTTGAGGATGTGTTGGTAAGAGTTCGGGATTTTGTCTTTCCAGTGATTTTGTTATTTTAGACATTCCCGAATTTAAAATCAACCACTAATCTTGGTAGGCCTTTTCTAGCAACTGGTCGTGCTTTAATTGACGCAGCGGGAAGGTGATCTAACTTTTCGTGTTAACGATGAGAAGTGAAAATCTCAATCTATGACGCCATCCGCGACACGATAGTGCGAGCACGAAGAGTGTCATTCAATCACCACTTGTCATTGCTAGCCAAATATCGAGCTTGGATGACACCCGACCAGATTGACAAGGGTGCTAAAAAGAAGAGATGGACTCGGCATGGAACTCCGAGTGATTCGTTCAAGTTTGGGAGGCCACTTCCATACTCGGTGGTGGTCTAACGAAATGCAAAGTATCGAGGCAAGCACGATTTGGGAAGAAGTCTGCGTCAAAACGCCGATTGATTGGGTATGAAATGGTCAGCTAAAGGCGTTTAAATTTAGCACTTGTTGGGAGGTAACCCAATGTTTTCCTTTGTTTTGTTTTGTTTTCGTTTTGGTGCATTTTCTTTTTGGTTGTTTTGGTTTGTTTTCGTGTTTGGGTTTGTGTCTGTTTTGTGGGATGAGTTGAATGACGAGCAGCCGATGATGAGAATTTTTTTTATTAGAAAATTTATTGCAACTGATTTTGTGAGACAAAGCATGTTACGATTATTGTGAGTATTGAGCCTTTGAGAACTTGATCACACTTTTGAAACTTGTGAGACTTGAGCTTTTGACTGTCATATCTTTTCAGTCTTGTTTCTGTCTGTGTGAATAGTTTGAAATAGCATGTGTTTCTCTAGAACTTGCTCTGGTTCTTTTTCGAGGTTGCATTGATATGCTTAAGAATTATGAGATGATATTAGGCATTCTTTTCTTAGCCTATACACTATCCAAACACTAACCTATTATGTTATTATCCTTTGATGAGCCCGTTTGAGCCTACCTAATTCTTTCATATAGCCGTGGGTTGGGTTATGTTGTTAGTGTGATTTTTGGTTGCTTGAATTGAGAGTTGAAAAAAAAAAAAAAGGAAAGAAAGAGAATAAATGTTGAGAAAGTGATTGTTAAAAATAGTTGCTTACCTATATAAGTTCAAAAAAAATAAAAAAATAAAAAAAATTGACACAAGTGTGTGAAAAGAACATAAAATGGGTAAGTAGCTTTCAGTTGATTATATCACTCATATGAAAATTATGGAGTGCTTAAAGAAAAATGACTTCTTGGTATGGAAAATTGAAATACATTGCGAAAAGTTTGGGAATTATGTCTTGTGATACTTAGGGTATTTTTCATTATGGGATTATGAGTCATTTAGCCTAAATATATCATACCTTACCAAAGAGCCTACATTATAACCTCTTATAAGACCTTTTTGATCTTAGTTCTTGAGCACATATTTGAGCAATGGAGAATTAGACGATTTGCAAGCTTATGGTAGATTCCATGTGTTTTTAAACTTTGAGAGTATACACATCCTCCTTGATACACTTGAGTGGTTGAGCTTTCTTATATATATATCCATGTCGTGAGGATTCAAGTTTGAGAAGGCTTGTGCTTATGGTTATTATGACGTGTCGAGTTTAACGAAAGAGGTTGTGATTTGATTCATTTGTTTGAATCTTTATTGCTCATTGCTCTGAGGCTTATTGCTTTTGACGTTCGTCTCTTTACCCGCTCTCGGTCGTCTCTCTTGTTTTAATTTGTTTGAGGACAAACAAAAGGGTAAGTTTGGGGAGTTGATAAGCCTCGTTTTACATGATTTATAAAGCTATATTCGTTTCGTTTCTAAGTGATAAGTGATCTTTTGAGTTGTCTTTTGATATATTTATGTTTACCTTGAAGATATTATGCCGTGTATTTCATGTCATTTTAGCATAGGTTTTAATGTCAAAAGGTGGATCACGATAAAGAGGAATCAATAGCCGATCGCGAGCTCATGCGAAGAAGAACTGCTTGAAAACGACGTTGAATATGATGAAATGGATTTGACAAGGATGGATGTACAAAGTTTACTATGTTAAAGAGCATCTCAATAGGAGTCCGTGGCGCAAACGGATTGTAATTGGAGTCGAACGAGAGAACGGAGCGAAGCAATGAGTCGCGTGCAGCCGAAAAGACGATTCGCGAGTTTTGCTCGCGACCTAAGGTCGCAAGGGCAAAACTCGCGAGAAATCATGAATTTTCAGCAATTTGAGACACCTAGTCCATGTATACTTCTAATCCGAGTCGAATAGGATTGAATCGTAGTCGAATAGGATTGAATCGGTCGAGAATATGATTGGGGAATTTATGAAAAAGGGAGCTTATGTTTTATTATAAATAGGCGAGATAGATCGATGGTTGAAAACACCATTCAACACCATTCCGCAGCGAACACAAATTCTTCTTTATTTTCTTTTGCAAGTTCTTTTCCGTTTAATTTAGTTTAGCTTTTCTTTAAGTATTTTCATTCCAATTTCATAGTTTAGTATTAGAATTGAATTTCTTCCTGATTCAAGTCGCTACAATTGTTCTTCGTGGATTCTTACGGTTTTATCTATCTATCTTAATTTATGTTTTATTTAATTATTTATTGCTTTGGTAATTTAATTATGCATAGCTAAAATTCGTCTTGATCCTGGGGTTTGCATGATTCGATCCTATATGTTGTGATTTGTTATCGCTATTTACCTTCCGTGCATTGATTCATGATTCTTGGTGCTTATTTATATGTGTTGATTTGATCAATCTTGATGCATATCTAGTTGTCGGTTAATTACGTAATTGTATTAATTGTCAATCGATCTTGAATGCATGATACGAATAAGCTCGAGTCGTGTTTGAGATAGGATATTCGTAGGAAGCATATTCTTAGTGATCCTTTTGGAGTTACTTGTTTTCACCTAGAATGGTAGGTAAAACTCGTAATCTCTGCCGCAATTGTCGTAATTGAAGTTGTTGGTTATATTTGTGATCTTCCATCTTATGCGGATTAAAATTGGCTAATAGGAGCAGGATAAACATATGTTGTGGATAGGATTAATGCATCCCTGGGTTAGTCTCTTATCTGCTTTATCTTCCGTGTGTTTATTGCTTTGTTTTATTTTCGCATGGTTACGCTGCTTTGGATTAAATTCAAGCCCTTAAAACCTTTCACCCAATTTTCGTGCTTGAATAATGATGAATTATCGTTGAGCTAGCTTCGTGTTTCAGATTACAATCCCATGGATACGATACTCGACTTACCTTCTATATACGCCTTTACGTGTGAAAAGGGAGCGATCATAACCTCTCCTTCTTCCCATCTGTTTCCTGACGACCAATCCGAAAAATTGCAAAGAAAATTGGTTAGCCGCTGAAAAATGGGTTGACCGCGGGTTGGCCGTCGGGAAACAGATGGGAAGAGGAGGAGGAGTAAGCCGAGAAAAGGGAGAGGAGGGTTAGCGCGGAAACAGATGGGAAGGGAGATGGAGGGTTGGCCACCGTGAAAAGGGAGAGGGATGGGGTTGACCGCCGGCAGAGGGGAGGAGGTTGGCCGCGGAAAAGGGAGAGGAGGTGTTGGCCGCGGTAGAGGAGAGAGGATGGTTGGCAACCGGGAAACAGAGGGGAGGGATGGTTGGCCGCCGAAAAATGGATTGGCCGCGGGTTATGGAGGATATTTTTGTAAGTTTAATTAAAAATGGATAAAAAGAGTAGCATGTTAGTATATGAGTTAAATTAGATAGCAATGTTAAGAATTGTGGCAATTCTCCCCATTAACACAAAGGAAATACATTAGAATACCAAAAGAACACGGGAAGAGAAGGGAAGACAAAATACAGAAAGAAATCTCATATATATAAAGTAATTAAACAGGCCAAATCTGTATAATGAAACAAAATAAAATAAAAAATAAAATAAAAAGCTTAATGATTAAAATAACAAGTATCTAATATGAACTACTAAAGTATAACACTTCTCCATCGCCTTGTCAGCCTGATTCCAAGACGAACAAGAGGATGTTGATGAGGAGTTTCCTGGAAAACATTCGGCGGGGAAGTCGGGCAGAAAAGGTGGCTTGGCCCGGTAGACTCGGTCCGGCTGGCCTAACCCGTCAATTTGCCATCTTTACTTTTCTTTGAATGAAGTTATTATTTCCAGTTATTAGGATGTAATGTGGAATTTGATTCAATAATAAATGATGACGTGTACTTTATTTAACAGAAAGTTTAACTATTTTAATAGATTCATTAAAAAATGTTCTTATAAAAAAATATAAGACCTATTAAAATGAAAAAAATTATACAAAAATTTAATAAAATAAAATACTATAGTACAGAGATCTAACGACATATTTTGCCATTATCAACATAACCGGAATGATGAAAAGAAAAGATATCAATTCGCTTGTTTGGTCGATGGCGACTAGAATATACCCAATTCACCCTTAAATTTAGTTTTCTACATAACTTAAATTCTAAGAATAAAAGAAAGATTTTTAATTTGCTCAAACCTGTATCTGTTTCCTTTTTTTATTATAATATACATTTTTCTAGCATGTATATTTTTGGACACGATTTTAAGTGCGTGGGAGTCTTTATTTTTGCATATTTTTGGGAAATGCATTGAGTTCCATGCGATTCTACCGGTAATTAATTTGGATGTTTTGTTCCGAATAGCAAGAACCAACGGAGTATAATCTTTATGACAAAAAAAGAAGGCTGAAAATTCGAGTGGGAGAGAGATGAAAATAGCCTGAAAAAGTTGTGGTTTGGTTTTTGTATCTATGAATGGATCAAGTATTGAGCAAGGCGGGTTCGTTTTGGCTTAGACAAAAAGCCAGCAATGAGTTTGGCAATGATGTCAACGTAATCCCCCCAATTCTTTTTTCTTATATACGTGATCATGATCATGATACATCCACGATCACTATAATGATTTCTGAAATCTCTGTTTCGTAATATTTTTCAATTAAAAAATCATAATTTTGATCTATATATGCTGCATTTAATGGATGTATTTTTTATGGTTTCTTGGCTGTCAATCGGTCCTTCGCTGACACGAACAATCTAATGTTGAATGCATTTCCTGAGATTCAGGCTATTTGGATTTGATTTTGCTGGAAATATATGGATTCTGAATGTGTTTAATCTCGAAAATGGAAGAACAGCATATATGAATAAAAAAATAGCCCATTGGATTTCTTTGGTAATTCGCTAAATTTAAGGAATTCGTAACAATCTCTTTGTTACCTTTTCTCTGGTTAGTCATTGTCAACGACCATCGAAGGAGGCACGAAGTGGTTGGTTAACAAGATCAAAGGTTAGTCGTCTTCCTTCTCATCCATGTTGCGTTTCAATCTCATATTTTATTCCAATTAATTATATTAAATTTGAAGCGGAGCATTGAATGCTATCGCTATCCTATATCTATGTCATTTTGTCAAGATTCACGATTCTACTACATTAAAATACACGATTATGTCTTATTTTGTTAAAAAGTTTCTATTGATTAGTAAATATAATCTCGGTATAAAAATGGTCATGGTAACTAATTAACAACTTCTTCCGGTGATAAGTTGTTCTATTGAACTAAAAGTTTCTATGAATCAATAATGACATGAAGAAGTTATTGTAATCAAAATACGACCATGTGCTCTACTTATGTAATATCGACAAAATTGACCTCACTCTAATTAAATTTGAGCACGAGGTCAATTTTGATGAGGTCCACGAACTGGCCACTCCAAGTCATGTCTTCCATAAGTTTATATGAACATCCCTTTTCAGGAAAGATCCAAAAACCATTACCAGAGCTCCTAAAGGAGTACGATCTCGCAATCGGTATGTTCCCTCGTGATGCGACGAACTACGATTTTGATGAGGAGACGAAGAAGCTAAGGGTGTACATTCCAAAAGTATGTGAAGTGGGGTACAAGGATCAATCAGTGTTGCGTTTCGCGACGGAGGTGAGTGGTTGTTTGGAGAAAGGCAGGTTGTCTGAGATAGTTGGGATTAAGACAAAGGTGATTGTTTGGATGAAGGTGAGTTGTATTACCTCCGACAAAACCAAGCTCCATTTCCAAGCTGGTCTCAGAAGATCCAGGAGTAGAGATGTTTACGAGGTTGAAAGAGATGGTGTAGTTGTGGGCAAGTTCTAGCTGTTTTCAAGAATTGCACCCCTCTCAACCGACAAAATTCTTAGGAGGGATTGTTGGAAAAGTAGTACAGCCTCAAAAGATGTTTTTTATTTAGTACTATATGAATGGTCAATATAATTCGAACGATGATACATTGTATATTATGTGTATTTCAACGAGTATAATATTCAATGTAGGTAAAAACTAAGCTTTTTTAACGAGTTAGTTAATTATCAAAAGGAGAATGCACCAGCCGGGAATCGAACCCGGGTCTGTACCGTGGCAGGGTACTATTCTACCACTAGACCACTGGTGCTTGTTGTGGAAGTATCATATTTAGATGTTTTCGTACGAATTTTGATGATGAAGATGATATCAATATTGAACCTATATTAGGTTATTTAAAATGGAACAATAATACAATATATACCTCAAGAAAATCTACAAACATATATTGATAATCGATTGATCATTTTTCTCCAGCTCTGTACAACATAACAATAGACAGGAGCAAGTCAAGGAGTCTAAACTTATTACATTCTTCTAAACTATAGAAGATCACCTGTCTCAAACCAAATTGAGCACAATTTCAATCAACAACATCAATTTTATCCATTAATGGAAGAAACTCTTGACTGATTCATAAGTAGACCAGCAGATAGCAGCAGCGGGTGCATGAAACAACATCCTTGGAATCCAACCTCTCATCAGCCCTCCATACCCATCTGTCTTCTTGATTATCCCGACCACATCCAAAATCGAGCTGCTCGAAAGTCGATCGCACCCGCACACACCCTAGCAACACCAAAATACACATTTTAGCCAAATAAAAACACCACTCAGAAACAAACAAACAGACGAACCAACCTGGCACTGCAGCTGAGTCTTGACCACATCAAGAGGAGTGGTCACAGCCGCAGCCAATGCTCCCGCAGCCCCACCAGCAGCCGCGTGCACCACCAGACTCTCCTCCTCCTCTCCCTCGCCTCCACTCACCATTAGGCCTCTCTTCGCAGCTTCATAGGTAGCAAAGTGGACAGCAGTAAAAGGCACGTTCATCACAACAGTCGTCCTATAACTTGCGTAAAACGCCCCAAAACCTTCCTCCACCATAATCCTCTTCACACAGTCACGCACTCCCTTATAAGGGCTGCCCTTGAGCTGCAGCCTCTGTTTCACCACGTCCATGGGCGTCAGCACAGCGTCACTGGCAACCGTAGCACACACACCAGAAGCAGCATGAGCAATAGGGCTATTAGGATTCCCTGCAGTCAAGATTTTCTTGCAAGATTCGTAGACAGAGAAGTAGACTGCGTGAGCAGGGCCGGCACCGAGCCCCATCGCTGCGATGCCACGGTACAGACCGCCTAGTCCCTCGAGTTTTACTAAAGAACCGAAGGATTCTCGGAGAGTTAAGGCCGAGGTTTTTGTGGTGGAAGTGATGGCCTGCATCCTAGTTTTGAGAGTGTCCACTGGGAACATGGCCATGTGCTCGACAGAGCCCGCTATGGAGCCGGCGATCATGAACTGCCAGAATTCGAGCCCGTCGTGGACTGGTGGAGGGGCAGTGGCCTCGATTGGGTAGAAGTGATCAAGATTTTGGGTGGCGTCCGCTGCTGTGGCGGTGGCGCTGGCTCCCATGGTGCCGGAGATGGGAGTGTTGGAGAAACTGTGGAAGTTGATCAAGGTTTTTAAAGGGTGAGGCAATAATTTGCCATTGGAGATCGCTTTCAAGAGAGAGAGAGAATCACGGTTCAAGATATGCCTGGTTTATACTCCATACTTCACTTTCTTCACTTCAAGAAGAATTAGTACAAGGAATTTAACATAAACCATAACCAACCATAGCAGCTTTTTCATCATCTAATGTGGAAGACGAACTTTAACAAGACAAATGAAACTGTTACTACAAATATTAGTAAATTTTGAATGTGACAGCACCAGAATCCTTTGATGTAGACAAGAAAAAAGGTTTTGCAAATAGAGACAAATAGGGCATGTTCTATCCACAAGCCTTTTCATTAGTGGTAATTTCAGTATCAAGAACTCTCGATCATCATCGCCACTTTTATATTCCATTCACCTCAAAAGAAAAGAATAAGTTTGATCAACATCGACGTGTGGCATGACATCCATCCAGTAGCTCGATTCATTTACGTTTTTCCATGGAGAACAGCAAGGAATTTCATGTCCTCATTTCAAGATCAGGTCCCCATCCCTTCTTTTATAAAAGGACAAAAATCGTGTCGAATTCATCACTGCATAGTCATGATTCTCACGTGATTCTTTGAAGTTCGAAAAATTGTATCATTTTGCAGATTGATTGGCTTGTAGATCAGTAGTAGTATATTCAAATTTGAAAGAGTTGATTAAAAAGTGAAAAACAGAGAAGAAAATATATCAGCATGATTCGTGATAAACTTGTAATTCTTCCGAGGAACAATGGTTAGTGGATGTCATTCAATAATGAACACCAACTTAGTGCAGGATTGTGATTTTACATTCACAAATAATGTTGTAACGGATTAAGATTATTGAATAATTAATAAACAGAAAACGTAAAGAAAACATAGATTTACGTGTTCACCAACAATGAGTTGGCTACGTCAACGGGCAGAAAAGGAGAATAGATTTTATTAGGCGACTAGGGTTTTCGGATTACAATTACAGCTCTCAAAGACCATATATATAGTATTAAGAGAAAAACCAGTTGGGCTCAGCCCAATACGAGTATTAAGGCTCAGCGAGACCCCGACTAACTATTCGAAGCGAGAGATAGTTTCAAGGCATATCAACAGATAAATTACTTGAAGGTTGATCTTATATTGCTGGACTGTCCCACTTCAATTTTCTGAAATAAAATTATTCATAATATTATTTTATAAAAATATGAGCCAAATAATAGATATAATACGGTGGCACACAATAAATTGGGACATCGGATCTCATCAGCATTTCATAGTTGACATTTTTTTTCTAAGACAAGTTTTGTGATGTCACCATGTACACGTGTCACAAATTCAACGGACTTAATATTAGTAGGCTGTTAGTTTTGAGATCTAAGACTTGAAGAGTACTTATAAATCGGGGGATTAATTTATGTTTGGTTGGATGAATTTGCAATGCTTAGTCAATTGTTAGGCACGCTGTAGACTCATGAAAATAACTCTCTCGAAAAATAAAAAAGGTTTTAGTGGTTAGATTGTTGTGAAGAGAATGCAAATGTCAGAAACATGCAGAAGCAGATCAGAGAGAGGATTAAGGGCAATATTCACAAAAATAGATATTTTTTTCTTCTTTTTCTTGAGACACAGAGTTGTAAGTTAGTTGAATTTCATAAAATTCTCCACTCAATAACTGCATAAAAAATTCAAATAAATAATATACTTATATTTCTATATGATCATCAGATATTTCAGCTGGGCGTAAACACTAGCTCCCACAATGTAATACCCCACATTCCTGTAGCAGAGATTAACTCTTGATTAAGAGCTTATTAGAAGGGCATTGCATCCTTAAGAAAGAGTTGTTTAAGCTAGAAGCTTTTATGTTAAGCTTCGTGTCGACAAAAATAGAATTTGAGATTTATTCGAAATCGATTCGAGATAGAACCTAAGATAAAATTCTTAGGTCTTGTTTAGAATAAGAAGACCTAAATTCCAAGGGTCTTGAGATGATAGATACATGCTCAACGAAGTCTTGATTTATAAAATGGAGAAATTCAAATCTTTGTTTTTGTGATATCGGCATTTGCCGATTTAACCCTAATCGTCGGCTGAATGTCTAAAATATTTTTTTGAAGCCAAAAATGTTTTTATAATCAAAGTTTGATGTTTATAATATGTTAATTGAGTTTAAAAGAGAATTTCAAGCAAGGAGCATTTTATTAGAAATTGAGTTTTGAAATCGGAACGAAATGGATTAATAGTATGTATTTATAACATAAGTATTTTTCTCAAAAAGCGTGTATTCTAGGAAAGTGTGCCTCTTCTAGAAACATGATTATTCATCATGTATTAAAGAAAAAGAAAAATGGAGAAAGTTTGAGAATGCTCTAGAATTTGGTGAATAATCACCAAATTTAAGAAAATGAAAAATAAATAGAATTTTAGTATTAAATACTCATAAATTCTTTGGAGAATACTATTCATCACCATTTTTCTTCACAATTTCGTGCCTCACACACACACTACACACACTAAATTTTTTGAAATTTCCATGCTCCAATTTTAGAAGATCCAACCGTTGGATTTTCAATCCGTCTTCGATTTCAGGTATAATTCTATCTCTAGAACACATTTATGGTTTGAAAATTTGAAAAACATGAACTTTAGAACATGATGAATTTTCGGTCATTAGAGGAATTTGTGAAGGGGTTATGTTTTGATTGATTATTTCTTGGTATTATGATGAATTCGTCGTCTACGTATTGTTTATCGTTGAAATTGTGAAATATATGTTCATCCTTTGAAATTATGTGATTTTCGAAAATAAGAGGAGGTCTTGATCTTGAATATATGAAGTTGATAAGCTTGTATTTCCTTCATAAATGTGTTATTGAATAGATATAAATGTGTTTTGAACGAGAAAAACGTTTGAAATCGAACATATGTTGAAATCACATTTTGGCCGAAACCCTAAGTCCTCATGATGTTGGATTTTTGATTTTATATGATCATTTTGAGTTCATATTTTGATTCTATGATATGAATAAAACTTAAAATGATTTATTCGAATTTTTCGGCCGACGTATTCAAAAATTTGAAAATTTTAGTTTGACGTCAAAAATTTGTTTTCAAGGCCAAAGCTTTGATCTTTGGATTTTGATGGTTGATTAATGATATTTGATGATAGTTGAGCATGTATAGAGGTTCGTCTAAGTTAGGCGACAACTTGCGCAATTTTTGACGTCGGAAATAAGCTACGTCTTAAGGGGTCATTAGGTTTTTGGCTAAGGTTGAAAGGTTTAAACTTGTTGTTGAATTATATATGCTCGTTTAGACATATGAGGTTTGTTAAGTCTTGTTATATGTCTAAGATATTAGAGGATGCAATGACCCGAATGTTTATAGACCATAGCGTCTTATGTATCAAGAAGATATAGTCGTATTGACGACTAAAATAAATTATGTTCTTGTTTGATTCTTGGTAGGCTTTAACGCCGATCTATGTTGATTGAAGGACTAAGAAGAAAAAGAAGAAGAAATGAATGAAAGATAAAAGTACAGTCGTCGAATGACTGTCGCCAGGTGGGTATAAGTATTTTTATAATGATATGCTTATGCTTTTACACACTTTCAAATGATATGATATGCTTATGCTATTGCATATTTTCAAAATGATATGAAATGCATTTATGTGAAAAGTTTCAAAGTTAAATGACTTGTCTGTTTTGAGCATGAGCATGAGCATAATGCATTTACCTATCCACGGAAAAGAAAGAAAGAAAGAAAGAAAGTATGAATGAAAGAATGTTACCGACGTCGGGTATGACCGTGGCATGGTACCCTTCAGGTCCATCAACACGGGTATGTTATGTTAAGGTGTTTGAGAAGGAGGCTTACTCCTCGGATCAACACACATAAACAAAGTCCGTGGATATGGGAAAAGAAAGTTATCGGCCGACATGAGACATGCATATGCATACTTTATGATGATACTATGAAATGAAAGCAAGTAAGTGTTTATTTATGAAAAGCATGCACATGTTATTTCACTAAAACCGTTGTGCATTGCTAATGTTATGACAAGTCAGTTATATAGCCCTAAGGGAAATGTTTTATGTTTTCGGCGTATACCCACTTAGTGTATTTTTGTACTCACGCCCTGCATGTATTTCTGAACATGCAGGTTGAGCTCTAGAGGATGCTGAAATCGAATGTTGTGCAAAGGAGCTTCTCTAAGTAATTTGATTCATGATGATATTGATAAATTGTTGATGTTATTCATTTGATGTTAACATGTTTCGTTGCCCAGAGAGTTATGTCATCATACATAATTCTCAGCCACCCTTCTCATTGCCGAACTTTGGCCATTATTTGCTTTAGAATGTTGCTTCAATAAGTTGAGTATAATCTTGATGATATCTTTGATTTTGTTGGTATAATCTCGGCATTGTTGGTATAGTGTTAACTTGATTCTGAGAACATGGATTCATTAAAATGTCTCTGCGATCAAAGATTTACTTGAGAGTTCAGAAATGTTTTTGTTAGAGCCAATAAGGTTATATCAAATCTTTGAGACTTTGTTAAACCATGCCTTGAAATGCCGAAAGATTTTTTTCGTTGTTAAAGCATTGCTTGAATACATATATTCTTAGTATGATTATCCTTTTGTTATTATCCGCTCCCAACCGTTGTTCTTCTTCATTCGAACTTTTATTATGATTTGAGGACCTAGAATCAACCTTTGTCAAAATTTATTTCACTTCTTTGTAACATAAAGTTTTGATTGTTTCATGATGAAAATTTAGGTCACACATTGTGATCGCTTTGAATCATTGGTCATATTTGAAGATATTGATAACAGATTTGTTTCTTAACCCACGTCACGATCCAATTACTTGACTAATTACTTGGTTAAGTAGTCGGGCTGTGACACACAAATAGTGGCTGCAGATTTTCCTTCTCGTCGTCAAGATAATTGGTAATCTCTCATACTTGTTGGAAACATAATTTCCAACACTTAAAACCTTCTACTCCTCTCTCTTGCACATTATAAGGAGATGAAGAGTGACTCATCTCTATTGGGTGCGGAAGCTATGATGTGAAGTTTTTAGCTTTGTAAAGAAAGGGACTTTTGGTAGAAATTTGAGTAGCTACTGCTCACTCTTTTAGTATTTGGTTTATTGTAATTTTTTGCTTAAAGATTACATAGAAGAGCAACACTATTTATAGTGTGCAATGGAGGATTCTAGATTACATGAATATAGAAAGACATTCAACCATAATTAATTACTTGGTACTTCCAAGACAATGCTTAATCTTCAATACTTTGACTACTTCACCTCTAGACTCTTTTCAATCCAATGCATCTCTTTATTCAATAAATTGCAAATTAACCTTTCAACACCATTCCTCAATTTGCAATCTTGACTTGCTTCTTGAACTTCTCAAATTTGTCAGAGCTAACTGCTTTTGTCAGAGCATCAGCTGGTTGATCATTTGTGCTGATAAACTTCATGCATATCTTTCATTCGTTCACTAGCTCACGGATAAAATGATGTCGCAACTCGATATGCTTGGACCTCGCATGAAAGACTGGATTTTTTGTCATAGCAATTGCTGAAATATTATCACAGAAGATTGTAGTAGGTCCATCTTGCTTGAACTTCAAATCTTCCAATATTCTTCTTAGCCAAACGCCTTCACATGCAGCTTCGGTGGCGGTGTGTACTCGCTTGACGGAAGATAGTGCAATGATTTTGTTTCCTTGAACTCCATGAGATAACATTAGTTCCAAGACAGAACACATATCCAGATGTACTTTTTCGATCATCTAACGATCCCGCCCAATCGCTATCAGTGTAGCCAACAAGATAGAAATTCTCTTCTTTCTTGAATCCAATACCTTGATTCTTTGTACCCTTCAAGTATCTCAAAATTCGTTTTGCTGCGGAAAAATGATTCTAGCTTGGATCATTCATAAATCGAGAAAGCAGACTTACAGGGTGTGAGATGTTTGGCCTTGTATTGAGATAGATCAAGGATCCAATCAATTTTCTGTAAAGTGTGAAGTCCACCTTTTCCGCATCATCGTGAACTTGCAATTTTTCATTTTGAGCCATTGGAGTAGAGATGGGCTTGCACTAACTCATGTTGAATTTCTTCAACAAATCATCGATGTACTTCTCTTGACAGAGAAAAATTCTTCCAGGGCTTTGCTTAACTTGAATACCAAGAAAGTACCTCATGAGACCCAAGTCCGTCATCTCAAATTCCTCCATCATATTCTTCTTGAAATTTTCCACCAGACTTGTATTTGTGCCGAAGTAGATAAGATCGTCCACATACAGGCATACCACAAGGAAATCAGTTCCAATATTCTTCACATAGAGAGAAGCTTCGCTTCGACTTCGGTTGAAACCGTTTCCAACAAAAAAACTATTGATCTTGCTGTTCCAAGCACGAGGTGCTTGTTTTAAGCCATATAAAGTCTTTCTCAATCGATAGACCTTTTCCTCTTGCCTTTGACTTTGAATCCTCCGCTGGTCGACATAAACCTCTTCAATGATTTCTCCATTTAAGAAAGCGGACTTCACGTCGAGTGGTAAACATGCAACTCAATTGAGCCGCCAAATAGAACAGTTCGAATAGTTTCGATTCTAGCCACGGAGCAAAGTTTCGTGAAGTCGATGCCGGGTTGTTGAGAATACCCCTTTGCCAAAAATCATGCTTTCTGTTTCTGGATTTCACCTTTCTCGTCGAACTTGATCTTGAAAACCCATTTTAGCCCAATCGTCTTCTTTTCTCCGGGTAAATCAACGAGCTCCCAAGTTTTGTTTTTCTCGATGCTGGAAATTTCTTCTTTCATTGCCTTTCTCCAGTGCTCATCTTTGGTTGCTTCTTCAAAGTTTTCTGGTTCACAAGAGAATAAAGCAACTTCACTTGATTCATAGATGTCACTAAGTAGTCGTGTCCTTCTAGGAGGACTTTCTTCATCAGATTCAAATGTTGGAACAGGAGCAGGATTTGCATCATCTTTTTTAGTGTAAGATGTTTGTGGATCTTCGTAGATTGGTTCCTCCAAAACCTTCTTTCCTTTCCAGTCCCAAGTAGCAGCTTCATCAAATAAGACATCTCTAGAAACAGTGATCTTATTTGTTGTCGGATCGACTCGTCAAAATCCCTTGGATTCAACACTGTAGACAATGAAAAGAAACTTTTTACCTTTTTCATCAAATTTCTCACGAGACTGAGATGGGATGAGTGCATATGCAATGCTCCCAAAGACTTTGAAGTGATCCACCATTGGTTTTTTTGGACCACGCCTCGATTGGAGTTTTGTTCCTCACGACTTTTGTACGAGAGCGATTTAGAATGTACATGAAGTGTTTGCGACTTACGCCCAAGAGAGATTTGGAATCCTTTTCCTTTCAACATACTTCTTGCCATCTCCACAATTGTGCGATTTTTCCTTTCGGCGACACCGTTTTGTTGTGGTGTCCTGCTCACTGTCAGTTGCCTTTTGATTCCATTTACTTTGCAAAATTCAATAAATGGATTGGATAGATACTCACCTCCACGATCCGTTCTCAATGTTTTTATCAAGAAGCCACTCTCTCTTTCAACTAGAGCTTTGAATTGGAGAAAAGTAGAGAATGTTTCTGACTTTTTGTTTAGAAAGTAAATCCACATCATTCGTGTATAGTCATCAGCAAAGAGAATGAAGTACCTCTTATTTCCAGGAGACGGGGTCTGCATCGGACCACAAATATCCGAGTGAACAAGCTCCAACGGTTCTTTGGCTCGCCATGATATCTTTGGAAAAGGAAGCTTGTGCATCTTCCCATAAATGCAACCTTCACATACATGATGATTTTTCTGGATAGCTGGAAGCCCAATCACCATATTTTTCTCCTTAAGTAGCAGTAGACCTTTGCTATGGAGATGACCATATCGCAAGTGCCAGAGATGTGAAGAGTCATCATTCTCAGCTTTGAGTGCAAGATTGTCATCAAGCGGCAACACAAGAGGAAATGTTTTGTTCCTCATCTCAATATTTGCAATGACAAAATTCCTTTGTTTGTCAAGAATTTTGCATTTACCATCATCGAAAAGCACAACAAAGTTCTTTTGAATGAGCTGACCAACACTAAGAAGGTTATGAGAGAGATTTGGCACGTACATGACATCCGAGATGAGTTTTCGAGTACCTTCATTCGCTCGGATAGCAATGGTTCCTTTTCCTTCTGCTTTTCTTTACGATCCATCACCAAGAATAATTTGAGACTTGATATTTGGATCAATTTCAACAAAGAGGTCGTGGTTTCCTGACATGTGGTTGCTGCAACCACTATCCAAATACCACATGCTTTTTGACTCTTGAGAAGAACTGGAGTATAACATAAATTCTTCTTGCGACTCTTTTGAGAATTTCACCTCCTATTTTCTTTCGATTTTCTCTTTGTTTTGAAACCAACAATCCCTTTGTGAATGATTCGAGATTTTGCATCTTTTGCATTTAAAGTAGCAATCTTTGGATTCATGGTTGGATTTCTTGCAAATAATACAACCAGAATTGTTACCTGAATTTTTTGATGGCTACCTTTCCATTGACCAGGTTTGTTGTCATGCGAACCTCCTTTTGAGTTTTCTTTGAAGTTTGACTTTGATACTTGCTTTGATTGGAAGGCTTGTTCGGTTGATGGGTTAGCCGAACGGGTGATTCTTTGCTAATGTGCGAGAAGAGATCCTGTCAACTCGTACATGGTCATTCTTGTTAAATCTTCGATTCCTCAATGGCGGTGCGGCATGATCAAACTTTGGAGGTAGGTGCAAGGACTTTTGCACTACTCTTTTTCTTCAATCGTATCTCCACACCCTTTGATTTGATTTATTTATCATGACTCGAGTAGAGAAGTCGCGAACCGACTCACAATCTTCCATTTTGAGGTTGTCAAAATCTCTCCACAAGGATTGAAGTTTCAAGGCAATCGTTTTCTCAAGACTTGAAATTCTTGCTTTAAGATTTCCAGCATCTATGGCTTTCTTCACGCCAAAGATCGTGGAAAAATAGTTTTCCAACACCTTGTTGAATATATCGCAACGCCATTGCGTCTCTTTTCTTGAACTCCTTTTGTAGCTTTGCGTAGTCTTCATCATCTTTGTTTGGTTCTTGAAATTCGCCATCGATCATTTCCCATAAATCCAAGGACTCGAAGAATGTTTCCATTTGACTGCACCAATAAGGGTAGTGCTCTCCCTCAAAGATCGGAACTTGACTTGGTGAGAATGCAAATAGTTGGGAAGAAGAATTTGAGGCCATTGTGAAGTATACTGGAAAAAAAAACTGGTGGCTCTGATACCAAATTTGTTGGGTGCGGAAGCTATGATGTGAAGTTTTTAGCTTTGTAAAGAAAGGGACTTTTGGTAGAAATTTGAGTAGCTACTGCTCACTCTTTTAGTATTTGGTTTACTTTAATTTTTTGCTTAAAGATTACATAGAAGAGCAACACTATTTATAGCGTGCAATGGAGGATTCTAGATTACATGAATATAGAAAGACATTCAACCATAATTAATTACTTGATACTTCCAAGACAATGCTTAATCTTCAATACTTTGACTACTTCACCTCTAGACTCTTTTCAATCCAATGCATCTCTTTATTCAATGAATTGCAAATTAACCTTTCAACAATCTCCCACATCACCTGTATATCTGTATATCTTGCACATGCCTCCCTATCCTTGTACATATTCACAAAGCCATCACTTTTGCTGCACCAGAAAATAAAATCTCAGATTGTCCGAAGCAAGAAAACCAAAAAAGATAGATACGCAAATGTTAATGATCTCACCTTTAGCCTTGTTTCTGAGATTTGAGGCAGCCTTTGCAAGAATATTTCTTGTCCGAAGAAAAAATGACTTCTTGATTATTGAACTCAACCAAGACTTCTTCCTCTCCATTTGCCTTGGATTGCTTAAGCTTGATTGTGTATCTGTGTTGTATGATTTATAATCACACTCACTTAGGCTCGATGCCACGCATATTAAATGACATTACTCAAACGGTTGGTTTGGATTTTGTTCCAAAAGTGGAAGCTACTCACCGGGAGTTTAACCCATGAGAATGTGAGGAGTAAATCACGATAACTCAACGATTAAGAAGTTAGGAATACTTTATCTAATGTCTACAATGAGTCATCCTAAAGAATGTGAAACTCCCACACTGTGACTGTTAGAACTCGATCATTGGTCTTTATTTGGATTTTGTACCAGTGTTTATCTGCTTGTGTGACTCTCTCTCTCTCCTCTAAGTTACCATGGCGATTTGAACCTGCAAGTACAACTTTTAAAATGTGAGAACGTAAGCATGTGCAGTCTGAAATAATCTTGATAGTGGTTGGAACCTGCAAGTACAACTTTTACCAACTCATCACCATATCACATTTAATTATCTGCTCTCTAACAATAATCGAACTGCAGATGCAGAAAAATAATTTTAATGTGGTTGGAAGGTGCTGAAGCCCTCGCACCTCCTAAATTCGCCGTTTCGTATAGCTCCCTTAACTCGCCAAACATCTAATAAAATGTAATATTGAGTGAAAATGCATTGAAAATCAAACTTAATGGCTGTTTGTTTGGTATGTATCTGTTCTAAAAAAGTAATCCCATTCTAGAAGTTTAAATTTTTGTGTTTGCTTGAATTTTTATCAATAAGGGAAAGTAAAAAAAATCTTGAATATAAGAAAAATAGTACAACTTTCTACTATTCCTATTTTCCAACTTTTTTATATATTCTTTTCCTCATTTTTAGGATTCTTACATATTTATATATTTAATATTGTTTTTATTATTTTATTTAAATATAAATTATAATTTTTATTTAATAGTGTTTTGTGTTATATCTATCTAAATATCTATTATTTCTAGTGTATAACCTGTCGTTTCGATGAGAATCAATTACGTCACCATGTCCCAAACTTGATTTTAATAATGATTTTACTGCCTATTCTAGACTGAAACTTTTATGATGATATTAGTTCATTATCCAAACTCATTTAAAATTTATAAAATATCTAAATAATTAAATATAAGTTGTTACAATAATTGATTATATATCTCAATAAAACTCGAACATTACATAGTGTGTGTGTGTGTGTGTGTATATATATATATATATATATTAATAATACATAGTATAAATACTCACTAATTACCTATTCTCATCTCAAATTTGTATAATAACATCTACTCACTTCTCAAACTTGTTTGGATTTATAAAATAAGTTGGTATAGTAATTGATTGTTTCTTAATAAAATCCAAACATTATAAAGTAAATATTAATAATAAATATTATAAAACCAAAGAAGGATTCCACTTTATTTATGCTCTCCAAATTGTGAAATTAATTAAAAATAATAATTGGGGAATCGAATTAATGAGGCTACGATTCATCTATCCAAATCGACTGAAATGTATATACACGTACCCGTCTTAAATCCAATTAAAAGTGATTTTACAATTCATTCTCCTCTCAAGCCCATATGGTAATACTCGTTATGTTTTTGAATTTATTCGAATTTATAAATATAAGTTGTTACAATAATTTGTTATCCGTCGTAAAAACAACTCGAACATTATAAAATAAATATTAATATTAAATAGAATAAATAAAAAAAATTAAAAACTTAGATAAAACTTTACATAGGCATGCCAATTAATTCTCGAACCGTTTAAAATTTATATACTCATATTTTTCTGAAATTCATTTTAAAAATATTTTTACTACTTGTTCTCATCCCAAACTCTTATAGTAATCCCTCGTCACTTATAGTAATATCTGCTAATTAACCAAAACTATTGGTGGTGTAATTTCAATGATATTAATATCAATCACTACACCAATTAAAAATAAATATTTGATGAAATTAAATTAAAAGATAATTTATTTAGACAAAATTATTTATTTGATCAAATTACATTGAGTAAGCTATTGGTGGTGTAGTTTCAATGATATTAATATCAACGCTCCATCAATTAAAAGTAACTATTAATCTGACCAAATTAAATTAAAAAAATTATATAGCCAAAGCTATTTATTTGATCAAATTAAATTAAATTAACTATTGGTGGTGTAGTTTCAATGATATTAATATCAATCACTCCACCAATTAAAAATAAATATTGGTAACTATTAATTTAGACACATTAAATTAAAAATAATTATTTAGTCAAAATTATTTAATTTGATCAAATAAAATAAAATAAATTATTGATGGTGTATTTTTAATGAAATTAATATCAATCACTCCACCAATTAAAAGTAATTATTTGATTGAAACTTGGAGGATAGAAGTATCCTTTTATATAGTTTTTCATTTGACTAAGTTTCACAAAAATTCGATGTGAGATTGTAGAGAGATTAGAAGACATAAAATAAAGATTTTAGAAAAGAAAAAAAAATCCAATAAGGATAGAGAATCCTTATTATTATTATTATTATTATTATTATTATTATTATTATTATTATTATTATTATTATTATGTGTAAATAGGATTAATTATGATTAAATTGATATTACATTATATGCATGATATATGACCAAACTGATAACACATATGCAATATATCCAAACTCATAAAACATGCAGAGATACCCATTTATTAGTTAATGGTCTAATTTACCCTTGCTTTTTCGTCTGTTTTCTTACTTTTCAATCTGGATTTCTTATTTTTCAGACTCCGTTCTTGGATTTCAGTAAGAATTCAGTGAATTGATAGCTGTATTTTTATTTTATTTTTGGAGTTCACAAAATGCAGTGATTTGATTCGACAATAGAAAAAATATTCATTAAAATTAAAAACTTACCTCGACCGGTTTATACAAAATTCGATCGGTTTTATACAATTACCGACCGATTAATCAATTATGTCGACCAGTTTTTAATTTTTTTTTTAAATTTAGGAAAATTAAATTAGTTGAAAATGGAAAAGGATAAATTTAAGGTTTTAGGCATTAATTTAAATCAAAAATTTAAATTCCAATTGAAAATCAAAAAACCGATCGGTTTTATGAAGAAGGAATTGATTTTTCATAAAACCGATCGGTTTTATGAAAAATCAATTCCAATTTATATTTAAATTTAGGAAAATTAAATTATTTGAAAATTAAAATTAAAATTCAATTTGAAAATCAAAAATCGATCGGTTTTATGAAGAAAATTGCTTTTTCATAAAACCGATCGGTTTTATGAATAATCAATTCCAATTTATTTTAAAATTTAGGAAAATTAAATTATTTGAAAATGTAAATTTAAATTCAATTTGAAAATTTAAAAACCGATCGGTTTTATGAAGAAGGAATTGCTTTTTCATAAAACCGATCGGTTTTGTTAAAAAACTGATCGGTTTTATTAATAATCAATTCCAATTTATTTTAAAATTTAGGAAAATTAAATTACTTGAAAATGAAAATTTAAATTCAATTTGAAAATCAAAAATCGCTCGGTTTTATGAAAAATAAATTCAATTTATTTTTAAATTTAGGAAATTTAAATTATTTGAAATAAAAATTTAAATTCAATTTGAAAATCGAAACCGATCGGTTTTATGAAAATCTGATCGGTTTTATGAAGAATGATTGATTTTTCATAAAACCGATCGGTTTTTTCGATTTTCAATTCCAATTTATTTTTAAATTTTAGGAAACTTAAATATATGTTCGATCGGTATTTATGAAATTATGGATATGTTTTATATAAAGTTTTATTTTTAAGCTATGAACATATTTCAATCTATTTAATTATTAAATTTATATCATTGGGATTTTATATAAAATTTTACTAATACATGATTTGAAATATGATTCTTCTTCTATAATTTATAGCTTTATTGCAGGCTTTATTCACGTGAAGTAGTATTGATATTACAGGCTTTATTCACGTGAAGTAGTATTGATTGATAAGAAATTGGTACTAGTTCACTATTAATGTCAACTGATACCATGTGATTTTAGATTGTTTCACCCACAATTGATGTGAATCGTACTATTTGATAATGAAATTATGTTGCATCACTTACTACTATCCACTACTATCTGACATGCATTGATAATTGATATGAATTGATATTGAACACTTTTATTGCACTCTCCCATCATTCATACATTTGAATTCATCGTTAGTGAATTACAATCTATAAAAGAGCAACAAAATCAACATAACACACAACATACATACAATTCGATACCAAGACACACAAGCACACATACAATTTGATAGCAAGTGCAAGTGAAGGCATTTCGGCATCAACACAATTTGAGGTAATAGATAGGTTTTATTTTTAGTAATTTGAAATACGTTTATTTTCATTTAGAAGAATTTATATTTACTACATTTTTATTTGTTATAGATGGAGAATTGGAAATTGATAAATGTCAAATACGGAGATACTTCGATGGATGTATCTACCATGACGGTGTTGAGCACGTTCTTCAAATTCCTAATCAGTCCATATTAAACCTCTTATACAATATCACTCAGTTGATGCAGTCAAATTTTCTAAGCATAAATTTCCAATTATTTTATATATCTATGTCTCGATATGATCGATTAGTAAAATCTCTATTGAGTACAGACAATCAATTGGCTTGATTGTGTGAAAATGAATCATATCATATGGTATATGTGGTTCACACTGTTACGAACAATGAGTTTGGATCACAACAAGAACCCTACGTTCCTTCGTTCGAGGTGCGGGTGTATACGTATCAGTACTATGTGTGCAACCACATCGAGTCTTCTCTAAGAAACTTTCAAACCACTTTTTAATCTTTGGAATCCACTTTTCTTCGATAGACTTCTCGATACGTTGCACTGCTCTGTCTTCACTATCCCGAATAGTTTCCTGGATCCAACGACGATCGACGGAACTAAGACGCTCGTGGTGCTCACCACCACTGCTCGAAGAAGAAGAAGAAGAAGAAGAAGAAGAAGGCCTGGCACGTTTCCCCGTATCCTATCTCTCTACAGATCGACGACTATCCACAGATTGGCGTTGCATATCCTCAGCAACCGTAATCTCAACGAACTCAGCCGACGATGTCATCTGGTTGGGTCTTGAAGGTGGAGCCTCTACGTCCGGCTCATAACTCTCCATCACGGGGCGGGCGGGTCGACGAGTGAACTGCAATCCTTCTCTCAATGGGTTGCTCAGCTCCTCGTAGTGCACACCGAGTGGATAAGGGTATGAGACGGATTGCAAGTAAGAGGAGACAAGCTCCGTCTCGTCGGCCGTGATCTCAGTAAAATAATTTTCCTACAATAATGCAATAAATTAAAACATATCAAGAATCGAATAATAAATATATAACAACATGATATATATAATTTATAAATAAACTAGTAAACTAATATATTTAAAACATCTCGCTCAAATAGGGACTGTAGTCTAGCAACATCAGGTCTACCACGGAATGTTCACCTTCTAAATCTCGGATGCAAGCTGTCATTAACATTTTTTCCCGCTATACTATCCAACTCTGGTATGACCTCAAGCAACCAAACATATAACACCCAGGTGGGTCCGTAAAAATGGTACTTCCTAGTTGATTTGCAATGTTTCGAATAGTACCTCAAAATCTGATATGAGTATGCACTCCACGGAAATCGTCCAAAAGCATCCAAATCATCAACTAAAGCCCAAACCCAGTTAGCCAATGTCTTCGTAGCATCATATGCAAACACCATGGCATAAATCACTAGAACATGTGCAGCTCGGAGGTATAAATGGTCATCCTGGTCATTAATGTCAGCGTTGCAGAACCTATCTAATAGTTCTGCAGCTGTCATTTGTCGACCACCACAAAATATCATGTAGACTTCAGTGTGTCGCAAGTCATACTCTACTGATGTATCAAATGAAGACGACCCAAACTGCAGGCCAGTCACAAACGCATAATCTCTAATAGAAAAACAATGTATCATTTCATTAATATAAAACAACATCTCTTGGCTTGAGCTCTCTATCTGACGGGAAACAGCATGGTGTATAACCATAGCGCACTTATTCCCTGGCTTATAATCTATGAGGTGACCAAAACATCCTCCTAAGAATCTATCAAGTAATGGTCGACCACCAACTTCAAGCAACCTCCTCTTAACATAATCTAAATACTCAACTCTATAATAAGTGGTGACTGCCGAATGTATATTAATTGTGTCGGGTCTCAAAAATATATGATCCTGTTTTAAACAATAAATAATATAAGAATAATTAATCAATAAACAATACATTAATTATGCAATAATTAATTTAAACAAATTATGCAATAATTAATCTAAACGAATTATGCAATAATTAATTTTCTAAACGAATCATATCCAATTATCTAAACGAATTATGCAATAATTAATTATCCAATAATTATATCCAATTATCTAAATGAATTATGTAATAATTAATCTAAACGAATTATCCAATAATTATATCAAATTATCTAAACGAATTATGCAATAATTTATCTAAACGAATTATCAATAATTATATCAAGTTATCTAAACGAATTATGCAATAACTAATCTAAACGAATTATAAATAATTATATCCAATTATCTAAACGAATTATGCAATAATTAATTAACCAATAATTATATTCAATTATATATCCAATTATCTAAACGAATTATGCAATAATTAATTATCCAATAATTATATAAATTATATATCCAATTATCTAAACGAATTATACAATAATTAATTATCCAATAATTATATCCAATTATCTAAACGAATTACCCAATAATTATCCAACGAATTATCCATTATAACCAATTATCTAAACGAAATTAATAATTTATCTAAACGAATTATCCAATAATTATAACCAATTATCTAAACAAAATTATGCAATTATTAATTATCCAATAATTATATCCAATTATCTAAACGAATTATATCCAATTATCTAAAGCAATAATTAATTATCCAATAATTATATCCAATTACCTAATCATTTATCCAATTCAAAAGAAACAATGATAAATCTAAACAATAAATTAAAAAATCGATCGAAAATTTTTTATATGGCAAAAAAACCGATCGGTATTACAATAATACCGATCGAAATTTTCAAAAACCGATCAAATATGTCAATATATCCAATTATCCGTAATAATTAATTATCCAAATTACTCAATAGTTATTAATTGGCAAAAAAATCGATCGGTATTACAATAATACCGATCGAAATTTTCAAAAACCGATCCCATATGCCAATATATCCAATTATCTAAATTCGCAATAATTAATTATCCAAATTATGCAATAATTATTATCCAAACGAATCCAACGAAATAATAATAAATCTAAACAAAATTAATAATAATAAATCTAAACAAAATAAATATCATAAACAATAATAAATTAAAAATATCACAAACAACAATAAATTAAAAAACCGGTCGAAATTATTTATAATTGCAAAATACCGACCGGTATTATGATAATACCGATCGAATTTTTCAAAAACCGGTCGACCGGTTTATGAAAAATTCGACCGGTATTATGATAATACCGATCGGTATTTTCATAAAACCGGTCGATCGGTTTATGAAAAATTCCATCGTTCGGTTTTTTGCAATTAAAATAATTTTCGACGCGTTTTTACCTAAATCAAAATTTAATCAACCTAAATATATCAAAATTCGAATAACTTACTTGTTGTTGAGACATAGCTGCTTTGATCTGGATTGAAGAAAGAAATTTGAAAATTTTGTATATAAAACCGAAAGGAACCGAAATGAACGAAAGAAAAAGAAAATTTGAGGATGAAGAGCAAATTTCGAAAATTTGAGGATAAAACTGATCGGTGGTTGAAGTGTGAATAAACAAAAGAAAAAGAAAATTTGAGGATGAAGAGCAAAATTCAAAAATTGAAGTGTAAAACCGATCGGTTGAAGTGTGAATAAATAGAAGAGAAATGTGCAATTAAAACTTGAATTATTGGTGGGTGGCAAACAATTATTGTGGTCAAAAGATTCTCCTTTCTCCTCTTTTTCAGCTTCGGGTTTCAACTTCTTTTTCACCTCTTTTTCAGTTTTCAGCTTTTGTTTTTTGCAGTTTCTCGAAATTTGTAACACCAATACTATTTTAATGTGAATGGGTATATCCTGCATCTTTTTATAACATTTGATATATATTACATACAGGTTATGAGTTTGGGTAATTTAATTTGCCTCCCTTATTATTATTATTATTATTGTTGTTGTTGTTGTTGGTGGTGGTGGTGGTGGTGTTGGTGTTGGTGGTGGTGGTGGTGGTGGTGGTAATTTATTTTTTAAGAAATCTAAATTTAATTTTATCAGTATGAATAATTTAATATGTTCCTTAATAAAATACATTATTGTTACTAATTTAAAGCGATTATGAGATTTTGTACGATTGTTAATTATAATTTAATTATTATATTTAATTAATCAATATAAATTTAGAATCCTAACAATTTTTTTTTTTGATATTTTCAAATATAAGATAATGAATCTATTAAGATTCATTTTCCCTAAAATTATTCATATAAAAATAACATTGCAATTAACATTACTTTCTTGCTAAGACGAGAAATAAAAATAATCGAAGGTCGAGCTTTAATTTGATAATATTTGATTCGATAAATTGACAACAATCATATTAAATTTTTCCTTACACGAAGCAGATTCGCACACTAGGGTAAAATATTCACACGCTACAATCTATACACTGCGTGCACACTACCCAAAGTTCATTAATTCTATTTTGTATTTTCGTTGAAATATAAAATCCAAAGAAGTTCATTGTTTTACTTACTTGTTACTAAAAAAACAACTATGCTAACCCCACCTATCTATTATTAGAGTAGTTAGCATAGTTGTTTTTTAGTAACAAGTAATTAAAACAATGGTTAAATAAGTATAAAATTATTCAATTTTTAAAATAAATGATAGATTAATATGAATTATTTTTATCTATTCATCCTTTCATTCCAAGCAAATGACATCTAAAAGAATAAGATGATGACTGATAAACAAGAATGAAATGAGAATGAAATGGTGATTCTCGTGTCCATTTCCAATCATATGGCTGATAAGATTTTTACAGAATGAATTACCATTTTCGAAAGAATGCTAATTTTCATGAACATAAGATTAACCATTTCACCATTCCTCCATGATATTACTTATTCTCATGAACATGAGATTAATCAAATTTAATTTTTTTTTATCTAACATAATTATTCTTAGTTATTTTTTTCTTATAATAATAATAAAATAATAATATTTATTATATTTCTATCATCATTCAATTCCTATCTAATTTCATTCTTGCGTACCTGCTACCACTTAAGGTGATGATTGATATGCATGAATGAAATGAGAATAGAATGGTGATTTATGCGTCAATTTTCAATCCTATGACCTAATAATAATAATAATAATAATAATAATAATAATAATAATAATAATAATAATAATAATAATAATAATAATAATAATAATAATAATAATAATAATAATAACAAGAACATAAAAATAATAATAATAATTTCTAATAAAAACAATACAAGAAAATAATATTATTATTGTTTTTGTTGTTCTTATTATTATTATTATTATTATTATTATTATTATTATTATTATAAGAATAATGATTATTCTGTTTATTTTATTTCATTTCTATTCTTTCATTTTTTTTGTACATATCAGTCATAAAAATCTTATGTTTATTCCATTTCATTTCAAACTTCATTTCATTCTCATCAAATTCATTCCTACATATCAGTCTATCACCTAAGATCAGCTGACAAGGTAGTTTTTCCGGTCACATTAGCACTTTGGATCGATCCATAAATTTTTGGGTTCGAAATTGGGTCCAATCACACCATATGACAGCTCTATCTACTATATTAAACCTAATGTCATGAAGCCCAACAAAAGATTATATTGGAAGGTATAGTTTTGTATTTTTCTCTGTTGATTTTATAAGGGAATATGTTTTAAAGTTTTTTGGCACCAGAATTCAGGCCTCGGTCCGCTGATTTTGTGGAACTCTTTGAATATAAGTTTGGTTTTCAAATACACCATTCGTGATTTTCTATTTTTAAAGAGTAACCGAGCTGTACGTACAATTCACCTAGATATTATTTATTATGTCCCGTTAAAATAGTTCATTTTTTTGCACACATTAAACACAAACTTGCATACAATTTCAATATTTGTAGATCAAAATGTAAGTGTTGGGTGGCAATCTCTATTTGATCTTCTGATTCTTTTCTCCAAGTTGATCATCGAACAAATTCTTTCAGTAATCCTTGAGATTTGTTGTAGAAATATGTCTTCCCGATCTTCTTGTACTTGATCTTCCAGCTTTATTACAATGTCGACTTTGGTCATGTTTTCCGGATCCTATGCTAGACTTTACTTGAACCTTGGGCGAGAGGGCTTTCGCCTTGTCTCTGAATTGGATGCTACTTTGAGACACTTCCAGCGAAAAATGCATTGCTTCTTCGAAGAACGCCTTGAATCTCGCTCGGACACCTTGAAGCCTTGGATCTCATTCGGACACCTTGAATATTGGAGAAAACTTTGTATGAAAGAAATTCTCTTCCAATTATTGAACTCTTCAATTATGATTTTGTGTACTTTCGAACTGATACAAAGACCTCTGTTTATAGTTGTAGAGAGGATTGGATATTGGGCTCGAGCTCTACATAATCTTGGGTCTAGGACTGACATAATGCAATTTCATTAGCTTTTGAATATTGATATATATAATATCAAGATTTGATTTGTTGTCAAAGAAATTGATCTAGATATTTGAGATATAACACTATCTTTCTAATAATATATCATACTCAATTTTTGGATTTTATTAAAGTCCAAAATAAATAAGATTGGAATTAATAAATTTTCCTATTCTTATCTATACAAACCATGTGTCTACAAATACATTTAATATTCTTTAGAAAATGTAAGTTATATTCATTTGTTCTAATTTGCTTTTATTTATTGTTTCATGTATTCTTTTCACAAACATTAAATAATGTTATTTTTAGTATAAGAAAGTTATAATACATTTAAATTAAAAAAATTAGCTATATTTTGGGACTTCCTAAAAGGGTTTTTAAAATAGATAATTTTTATAATAATATAAAACATAATATAGATGTAAAGTATTCTTATCTTAATATATATATATATATATATATATATATATATATATATATATATATATATATATATAGGGAAGGTTAACGTGAGAACCATTTTATTATGAGAACCAAAAATGATGAATTCATTGTGAAAATTAATGAATCGCTGGGAAAGTTACTGAATCCAAAAAAATAAAATTTTCGTCCCTCATGGGATTTGAACCCGGGTGAAAACTTTTGAATTTTGGAATTCAGTAACTTTCTCAACGGATTCATCAACTTTCATAGAAAATTCATTTGGTTATTAGTTTTTAGGATAAAAACGATTCTCATTTGAACCTAACTCTCTCTCTCTCTCTCTCTCTCTATATATATATATATATATATATATATATATATAATTGATTATTAAAATATCCTTAGATTTTTTTAAGGGATTATCTTTAGAATTTTAAATAAGAATATAAAATTTATTAGGCATATACAAGAGTTGTTGCTATCCTTGTTATTATATTATGAGTCTTGTTTTCTATTTTCCTTTTGTTTTACGAAATTAACTTCTTTCCAATTTTATTTTCGTCTTACGATATCACCTCCACATAAATCGTAACTAGTAGCAGCTGATTGGCTACGAAATTATATATTAATGTAACAATGAATAGATATATAAAGATACTAATACTTGCTATAATCTAACTTTGTAGTAACCATCCAAATATATAAGTGAAGAAATTGTATACAATTCCATTATCAAAGTGAATTACAAAGAACAAATTACAATCCCAAAACTCCGGTACCCAAAAAAATAAGTCAGAGTTTGCTATGGAAATGAGACAAAATGAAATAGAAACAAATACAGACTAAAGAAGAAGAAGGGAAACAAAAAACTAATCATGAACAATGGCGTGGATCAATATAGAAGCCTCCTCCGTAGCAGGAGCTGCATCATCTGCACGTCACACAAAACACAGTTTCACACTCTGGTGTGTGAGAAATGAAATAGGATACGCAATAAAATTTAATATAAAAATAAAACAAGAGTTGAATAAAAATAGTAGGAAAATACCAGCAAGAGGCGCAGGCAAGTGAGAGACGATATTATCTATCAAACCACCGCCTCCATCGGTGGCGGCGCCGCTTTCTGTCTCGTACTCTGCGGCGCTTCCATCTCTCTCTTCCACGGCGGCGCTTCCATTTCCCTCATCCCCACCTCCACTCGGATGCAAAATAGTAGAAATCAAACTACTGAAGACCCCTTCATTTTTAGCTTCTGGTGAAGTTGAATCAACACCAGAGTTCTTCTCTTCTTCTCCACTTTCTTTAGCATCAACGCTCTCTTCCCCTTTTGCTTCTCTCTCCTCATTTTGTTCGGAGAAAACTATGTCTGTGATTTCTGTCATGCCTTTCTCCATCTTCTCACACAGTTTCTGAGATTATAAGGTAGTATCGAATCTTGTTGAGGAAGGGCAAACCATCGTTTATATATAGTCTCGAGAGAGTGCCACGTGTAATTTGCTGCAGCTACTGCTGTTATTACATTCATGTAGTATCCATTGAGGTCTGTGCACGTCACGCTCTCTTGTTCTTGATGCCCACCTTCTGATAGGTCGGTTGCTCGAATTCCAAAAAATCGCTATTATTATTTTATTCCTTACCTCATAGTGAAAGTTCATGTGCGGCTTTTGGTGGTAGTTTATTGGTTAAATTAGTCATTTTGTAGTTAAAAATCACGAGTTTTCTCATATATTTTTAAAAAAAAATCAATTATCAATATCTCTAAGGTTGAGTTGGAGAATGTTTGGCTGAGCTTATAAGCTCCCTAAAAATATCTTATAAGCAACCCAAGTCCCACATCGGATGTGAGAAGGAAAATTACCTTCTATATATTAAGAAACCCACCAAATTAGTATGAGGCCTTTTGGAAGTTGTTGAGCCCAAAAACAAATCCGTTTTAACTTTTAAAGCGGATAATATCATACTAATTGGACGGAATGGTGGCGGCGAGCTTCCAATAGTGGTATCGAGCCGACGGTTCGGCTGGACCCAATACGTGGGCGGGACGAGACTGCGTTCCGATGTGGAGGAGTACCCCCAGTGAACTCACGATTGAATCCGGTGATTCCTTGTGTCGAAAGTCTTCCTGCAAGAGTAGTCAGGCGGCGAGTCCCATGGTGGTAACGGCGGTGCAAGATGTACGGATTATCGTTCGAGGGGAGGACAATGATGTGGTCCTTGGTTTGAGGGGAGGATTGTTGGGGTTGGGCAAACCCAATGTCCCACATCGAAGAAGTGAAGGAAAATTACCTTCTATATATTAAGAAACCCACCAAATTAGTATGAGGCCTTTTGGGAATTGTTGAGCCCAAAAACAAATCCGTGCGGGCTTTTAACCCAAAGCGGACAATATCATACTAATTGGACGGAGCGGTGACGGCAGCAGTTTCCAACAGGGAGTTTATAAACACTTGTAAAAGGTGTCTAGTTAGTTTCATCTCTTTACGTGTAGTATAAAAGTTCCTCAAATCCATAATCTCGTCACCAACCAAAACAAAAGAAAAATTCTGTGTATCATATTTGTTTCATCTTGTAGTAGTTCATTTTCTTTAGGCGAAATGTATATTGCACAAAGCAAACTCTACTTATTTCAGCATAGGAAAAGTGACCTGATTTTACACCTATTACAATCAAGAACTAGACTTCATTCATGAACATTAGATTTACTGCTATAATTTCGTGTCATAACATATAAAAAATGAATAAAATACGAGATTGCAAAATCACCTTATCATTACCAAATGAAAATGCTACGGCACAAAGATATGATATATTCACCCAATTCACGATAAGTCAGTGTCATCTTTACAAGTTCAAAACTTGTGATGATATCCAACCAAAAACCCATGTTAACACATTCTATCATCACCAATTTGAAGTATTTCTTAGCCAAAAACTCTCCTCCTTGGTTAGGATATGGTCACTTTAGACCTACCATATCTCGATTACTCGTTGAAGGATAAAGTAGCATAGATAATCAGAGGTGAGGTGAGAACTTAACTGGCAGTATATAGCTTTGTTATCAGTTAAGTCTTTTCTGCTCCTCCTTTGCTTTATTTTCAGCAGCCCTCTTAGCTTTCCTTCTTTCTGCTTTCTGAGCAGCATCGGCTTGGACTTTTACCATGATCTGGTCGAAACCTGGGATTGTCTTTTCCAGTTTGTGGTATGTTTGAACACTCAGATTATGGAAAATCTCAAAGAGTCTCTGCACGGGTTTATGGTTTAGGGTTTAGGTGCAAAAGGAAATGGAAAGTAAACGGGATGCTAGAGAGATTGGGGAAACTTACCATCACATCTTTGTTCCATTCAGCAATGTAAGGAGGGCCAGTTGTGTACGATCCAAGTGGTTCACGGTACCACTTACCACCAAACGTAATCTGATCCATGGCCTGTTCGATGCTGAGAACCTCCCATGGCCTCAACCCGGGGATAATTTTTGCCAATTGTTGTCTGCCCAGAAAAGAAATATCAGCAAAGTAATGCTATCGCAAGAAATAAGATTTAAAAATATGCATAAATGGAGGAGAGAAAGTACCTAAGATCTTTTGGAATGAATTTATTAGGCATGTGGTCTTCTTCAAGAAGAGTAGTCATCTCAGAGCCACTTGCCCAAAGGAACAGAGCATGGCTCGGAATTCTCACACCAGGCCAAACACCATTATTAGCCTCTAGAACAGCCAAATCACGTCTTTTGCTCTCGTATGCTTCATCTTGAAGCTGCTTATAAGTTTTGTTTTCGTGCCCCCTGAGAGGAACCCAAGGCGGAATTCCTTTCTGTAGCTTATGAAGAGCAGCTGTCGCAGCACCACCTAATCTAACTGAAAATCAAGCCGCAAGTTTGTACTCCAAAATTATTACCAATAGACTTGTGAAATGGTGCATGCCTAGCACCGATTACTGTTCAATAAAGAAGTCTTTGAGCCTATACCTAATTCTTGTGTTTTTCTACAGACGAACTTTCATGACATTTTTATTCACATTGCAGCTGACAGTAGAGGCCCCGATTATGACAGATGAATCAAGAACTTCCTACTGAAATGATTTTTTCAATTGGCAACTTAGGGAAAAGCTTGAAAAACATACGCAACAAAATACCACATGTCATTTAGCCCCTCCGTGCTTATGGTGCTTATTATCTTACTATATCAAACCATGGCTCTATCTCCTAAATTTATATTTTGATGCAGAGAAGTTTAATATCACTGTGCACTAAAGCTAAATGATGATAATATACAACACAGATTCTCACTGCATAACCAGAATTCAGGAAATATTTACCCAACAATTAGAAGCTAGATAAAATGTTGCAAGTAAAAGTAACGAACCTTCCCAAGTAGCAATTGCACGCTCCAAACCATAGACCATACTAATAGGCGCCCATTCATCCATATCATCACCCCAGATAAATGTGTGCTTGTCAATTATCCCCGCACCCCAAGCAGTTTTCAGCTGTATTAGTTCCATTGGTCCTCTTGAACGACCCAATCGATCCTTATAGTACCACCCACCAGTTTTCATGATAACTAAGATAAGAACAACATAAATTCATCAATTCACTTAGAGAGAGCATAGAACATATAGTGACAACACAAAAGTCTTTTAGAATGCAAGTTCAAGCATTCAATTGTTAGAAGGATACAAACACGTGATGAAAAATCACATCCAATAGAAGAAAAAAACATGAATCATGCTCATTTAGCTGATGAAGGTTGATTTCCAACATAGACTTGTTTGCATTGCCACCTTATTTTGTAAATCAGTTTTACAAATTTATATGATACACCAACAATTGGCTAAAGGCATCATCTAAAATCTACCCATTCTAAAAGAGAACATACATATAAGATACTGTCTCTTTTAAAGATGACATCCACAACATCCTCAAATTCCCACAAAAGAAAAAGAACATCACAATTGTTAAACGAAGAAAGCCAAACTGAGTGCGAAGTAGATAATTTTCTACTTACAGTCATGGTAACGCCTCTCAAGTGCTTTATAACCTATAGCCTGAGCAACATCAATCGGCCTACCCGGTGGGTATGGCCGCTGCTTGAACCCCCAAAGCCCAAAGAAGAACTGCCTAGCAAAATCCCAGAACTTATCATCTGACTCCCTTCTTGTTTTTATAGCTTTCCTTGGCATTGGCCTTCCATCCAGCCCCATCACGTTGGGGACTGCCTTCACAATCACAATGAATTACAAATGACTACACACACAATGTAAAACTTCAACAAGAAACAACATTGCTTAGTTCAACACTTTACAAGTAAAATCCATCTCCAACTTCATCGAAAAACATAACACTATCAATAAACACAGTAAGACAAATGCATTACCACAAATTTGCAACACAAATACATAAAGAACCGATAGCATATTATCATTACAAAAATGTACATCTATGCTGCACCTTCTATTATACATTTTCGCTCACACACATAACCAGACTTATACGTGCAAAACTGGCCTTGATATTATACCAAGTAAAGCAACTACAAAACCATTAAAACCAATCCCCATTACAAAAGCACCAATGTGTAGCTAAAAACGACTTCATCCGATCATTCTTATCAACATAACTATCAACTTTATCAAAATCCAAACTCTATCAACAAGAATGCACAATACATGCTACGTCTCGCAAACTCAAGTGCAATTTCTATCTTCCATTTACACACAGTCACACACACGTACATGTGCAAAACGGGCTACAACAACTACATCTGCTACAAGCCTACAACACCATTACAAAACCAATCCCAAATAAAACTTTACCTGCCAATATTTCTTATCTTCTTTCTTGTACGGAACGGAATTATCCTGTAGTTCCATCTCATTTAGTTTGTCAGCGATCTCCTCAGCTCGGGTCAAGAACTGCACAACCGGGCTGCTCCGGAACTCAGCCCACCACCGCTCATTCTCCTCAATTTCTTCCTGGGTCGGGTTCTCCTTCTTCTCAGCAATCGGGTCTTCCTGCAAAATCTTCTCGACCTCTGGCCTATGTCGATAGTCCGGCAAATTTTCGCATTCCCAGTAGAACTGCTCCAGCATTTGCGTGTACTTCCCGGGCTTCTCATCGGGCTCGGGCTCGGGCTGCGGTTTCTTCGAAAAGGGGTTCGAAATGGCGGCGAAATTGGGGGTTCTCCCCTGGGGTTTCAAGAGCGAGGACACGAGGTTGATTGGTGGAATTGGGAGCTTAGGCGGGAATTTGAACCAGTTGTCACCGAACGGGTTGAAGTTTATCGACGCCATTAAAGCAGTATTGCTGCGAGCTGTTATTTGAAATTAAGAAAAATAGAAGAATGCGGAGTTTGCGAACGCAGAGGTAGTGTGCCCGTGGACGGAGGGTGGACTGGGAGCTGCGAAATTGGACGAGTAGAGGGCGAGAGGAGGGCTTTTTCTCCTGTTAGTTTCCTACAGAAATCTACAGTATATTTTAATAAGAATAAAACGCTATTTTAGTTCTCAGAGTAATGGGTGTTAATTCCAAAGATTGTTGAATGGGCTACAGCCCAATAATATTTTCCAAATTTTGGCCCAACTAATAATCCAAATAGAATATACCATGGGTTTATAGTTGGGCCACCGATGAAAATTGGCTCTATGCCAATCATAGACGTCATATGTACAAGATGAATCGGGTGCATTAAATGCGGCTGCATTTTGATATTATAGCGGTTAGTTTTTAACTAATTGAACTAAATTCATGTAAATGATATTATGTTAATATTAACCCTATCATATACAAGTTATATGTATTAGTTATATGGTATATTAAATCTGCACTCATATGTATAAATGCTTTGCTTAATGAAGTAAATGAGTGATATGTAATATTAAAAAAGCAACATGAAACCGAACCTCTAGACTTTAGTCATATTTTTCGCTATGACATATATCCCCATCCAAATATCTATTCCACTTTGATATCTAACTTATGAAAATTATTTAGAACAAAGATACGTTTCCAAATTACTACTATTTAACGAAAATTAGGATTTACGATAATTGAATGCTCTACAGCAATTTTGTAAGACCAAGAAAGCATCTTTGTAAATAATTATGAAATGTAATACTAAATAGAGTAAATTAGCCATATAATTAGGATCTTGGAGGATATAGTTGGCATTAAATGGCACTTGCTTCAATGACTTTTTAGAGAGTTAATAGCAAAAGCAAAGAATTCTTTGCCGATCGATCACAGATAGGTCTGATTTTTGTCCCACATCCATTATTGTCCATTATATATTCACCCACTCATCAGTCCTCTTAAATATATTACTTCCTTCTCGTCTATTAAAAATATACATTTAACTTTTTTTCGTTTGTTCATTAAAAATTTGAATCATTTTTGGAAACATCAATTTTATAATTTGTATTCTTAATCTATTCACTTATTTATAAAAAGTCACATAATTTCATTTTTACTTTTACTATACATTAGTATATTTATTTATTATCTTTATGATTATATTTAAATTTCACTATTCATTAATCTATTTATTTATTATTTTCACTCATTTTAAATTATTATAATTTATTAAAACTCGCACAAAAAAAATAATGTAAATTTTTAGTGGACGGAGGGAAGTAATCGAGAGAAAGAGAGAGAGAGGGGATCTGGAAAAGAAAAAGTGAAAAAAGTAGAGTTAATACGAAAAAGCAATTCTTGTTTGATGCCATGGACACGCAAAACATTAAATGTTTGAATATATAGTGTGAATGAAGCATCATCAGTATATCTCATAGTTTCAGTTACTTAGAAGAAGAAACATGGCTTCTGAAAAACTAATGCTTCAATTCGTTCTTACAATTTTTGTAGCAGTAAGTTGGTTAGCTGCAGCTGACAGCATGCAAATGCAACCGTTCGGTGTCTCCGAGGATTCTTCAGCAGACAACAAAGTGAATCTGTCTGTATATTACGAATCTCTCTGCCCTTATTGTGCCAATTTCATGGTCAATTATCTGGTCAAGATTTTTCAGACAGATCTCATCAACGTCGTCAATCTCAGACTCATCCCTTGGGGCAACACTCAGATTCAACCCAATGATACTTGGATTTGCCAGGTCCCTTCTCTCTCTCTCGCTCTCTCTCTCCCAAGAGCAACTGGATTCTCTAACATTGGTGTTATAGTTCTGCAGCATGGTGTAGACGAATGTCGGCTGGATGTCATAGAAGCATGCGCCATTAATTCATGGCCTAGAGTGGTAGAAGATGCCATTCTTTGTTATTTATTTATTTATCATTTATTGTTTTTTATTATAAATTGTTGTTCTACCACGATTTATCGCAGGAGACACATTTTAAGTTCATATACTGTGTGGAGCGACTGCATTTGATGGACAGGCACACAGAGTGGCGATCATGTTATGGTTCAAATCATTTGGATCAGACTCCCCTCAATAATTGCTATAATAATGGCCTCGGTTTTCAGGTTATTAGTTTACATGCTTCATACTTAGATGAACGCTGTTTGAAATTATTATTTCTTATTTCAACATGAATAACATAATGCTTCATGTTTTCTACACTAACCAGCTTGAGCAAGCATATGCTGATGAAACGGCTAAGCTCAATCCTCGTCACAGATTTGTGCCATGGGTAGTTGTCAACAATATTCCTCTTCAAGAAGTCAGTCTCTCTCTCTCCCCCACATACATATACGTAAAAAACTGAACCATATATTTGCTTTCATGGATGCAGGATTTTCAGAACTTCATAGGCTATGTTTGCAAAGCTTACAGAGGAAACAAGGTGCCCAAAGCTTGCGCTCGTTAAGAGAAGAAGTTAAGAAGCATCTGCAGTATTAGGACAATTCAAGAAACTTCGAAATAATATTCAGTTTTTCCTAATGCAATAGTTTCTGTACTATGACAGCTTTTAATATAGAAACATGTTGTAATGATAGGTACCTGTTTCGAACCACAATGTACAAGGAAAATTTTGCTGCTTGATTTCAAATAATAGCTATCTCCAAATCATCCTCAGTTGAGTACAAATAAGTTATAAAACCATAAATAGTTGCAATTCCTGATTAGAAAAAGACTTCAGCAGTTGCATATTTGCGCATGAGTTACAAGCGAAGACATTGCATACTCGGTATCATGACATGTTTATCATCTTCCAAATATTATTGCAAGTATCGAAGGTAGTGGCCTTGGATGGATCAAACTCGAACTTCTCAACCACTTTTCTATCTCTCTCCACGATATCTAGAGTACTGGAGTTAAAGTAAAATCCATCGAATGAGGGATGTCGAACAGGTAAAAAAATAGAAGCGTTTAAATAAAATTAAAATGCTTAAGAAGTAATAATAATCAATAAATAAAGATTCTGCTAGAAATTAAGCTGCTCAAAAAAAAGGATACGGCCTGATATTCTGGATGGATCATCCAGGTATGGTATTGTATTTGTGACAGAAGCACACATTGAAAGCTTCATCCTGCATGATCAAAGGAAATTGTATAAGCTCAATCAGAAGGCATCCGTAAATAGCTCTTCATCCATTGTAAAACCAAGAAAGATTTGGAAACCAACAGCACATATATGAAATAAAATTCTCTATGAAATTCTTCGAATATGAGCATTGGATACAAATGTTGGTCAAAACGACATACTGTCCTCCAGCACCCAAATTAAGGTTACGTATATGTCTTTCTTAATATCATGATATAAACACCAGTGTATCGCACATAAATGTAAAATCCTCAGGTTTTCACGACTTACTGAGCTCTCACTTCATCTTGCTCAAACTTCTTGATGGTTTGCCTTTGTTCTTCCAGAGTCTCCCTATTATGCTCTAACTCATCAATTTCATTAACAATTTCTGTGTTTGTCGAATAGAAATCATTAGTCAATGCTATTGGAGATAAATCAAGAATCAAATGTAAAATTTTATAAAATACATATCTAAGCTCCGCTCTGAGCTGGCGTTCTAGATTCTGTTCCTCTTCCAACTCTTTCTGCAGTATGTCAAGTTCTGCATCAGCAGAGCTCTCAGATTCTGCAGTTGCTGCTTTCTGCTTGCATGTATGAATCTTATTTTCATAATCTAAACAACATGTACCAAATATCAGGAGAAAGGAAAGCCAACCAACGCAAAAGAGGCAGCTTGACAAATTCCATCTCAAAATCATACATGTTACTCTGTTTAACAATATGGATGCAGTATATAGAGAAAGTACAATGCACTTGAAACATGATTGTGTAGTTCTTACATCCCAGGATCACATAAACTACCCAAGTGCTACAGGAATCCGATGAGCAATAAAAGAAGCCAGTACAGTTTTTAACAGAGGCCGCTCACAGCCAATCACAGTGATATGAAGTAGATTTTCTCAGCCACTGATCTTGAATTTTTCTTTGTCAATCTCACCATAACTCAACACTACTTTTAAAGTCATAAACGAATTGCCGAGGAAAATGAATCAACTTCAAAAGATCAATTTTATTGTCCATTTCAGTGGTCCTGATTGTAAATTAAAACTTCAATGACATATTTATAATTATGAGTAGCTTAGTATACTACTTATTTAATATTTTAAGAATTATTAGAGAAACAAAATTAACAGAATCAACATAAAATACTGCAAACATCCACATGGAAGTCAGACTGAAAAAACTTCGCAGTGATTAAATGAGACCAATTGAATAGCCCATTAAGACCACACCTTACTCCGATTAAAAGATTAAATTGAATATGCCAAGAAAAAGAAAATATCATCATGAGCGAATTAAACCTTCAATGGATTTCTGAACTTCACTGAAGTCTTTGTCACACTGGGATTGAAGGGCACTGGCTTGACGGAGGAAATGCCTGAGATTTGCAATATCCTTCTCTTCTTTCAACACTTCTACCAAATTGTTGCTGATATTTATCAAGACTTCCGTTTTGATTGCTGCTGATGCCTCCCCCATTTCTGCTTGCTGGTCGGAAAACTAGGGTTCCAGATTCTCAATTGTTGGTGATACCAGTACGCACATGAAAATTAACAGAATATATGAAGATCTGGGGAAGTTATCTGGCGCATTCTGTGAATTTTGAAGTGAATTGAGATCTGATTGGGGAAGAACTGTAGTAGGGGAAAGAAAGTGGAGAAGAGAGGGAAAATCCTGAAAGTTGGAGAATTTCGAAATTAGGGTCAAATGGAAAATTTGTAGATTTTAGAGCGGAGAGTGATTTGAGTGGCAAGTGATTCGTTGATTACACCATTTACTCTTTAGTCCCTACACTCCATTATAAACAAATTATCAGTACTATTTTATAATTTTATGCTTACTTCAAATACTAACGTATAATTTATGTTTTTCATACTCTTCATTAGAAGTTAGCAAATCTAATTTGTAATAGAGAATTCGATCATAGCATCTTGATCTATTCAAGTTGATTTTGAGTTCATCGAGTTGATTCAACTTTTTGTTACAAAATTTAGGTCCAAACGAAACGATTTCCATCCTCCAATTTTTTTTTTCTTTCTAATTTTTCTTTTCGATACGTCCCTCAAACTTATTCTTATTTCATTTATGGAAAGCTCTACTCAACAAGTTTTATTAAAACTCGATCGAAAATTCCTATAAAAAAATTGGAAGACAGAAGAAGTAATTTAGTTTATCTTTTACTTATTCTATAATCTATTGTAAATTGACCGTAGTTTTACAAATTCGTAACAAAATCTATATAGAATAAGACAACACTAAAAATGAATAAGGGGTGAAAATTTAAACTATCCATCTCTATAATATGTATATGGAAACTACACAATCTTGAATAAAGGGATGAAAAGTTTTTAGATATGACAAAGTTTGTGTGGTTATCAGTGGAACTCTGACATAATTACTAACTAATTCATTAGTCACTAATTATCACTGGAGAGATTAATGAATCCACTAGCTGTCAGCGAGTATAGGAAAAAACAATGAGGACATGTGGCTAGTGGAATGGGTGGCTAGTGGATTAACTAGTCGCTCCATCGGTGGCTAGTCGGTTTAATGACTAATGTCAAAGTCAGTAGTCATAGTCAGAGTTATATTGATTTCCACGTTAATTTTATCACATCCAAATATTGTTTTGTCAATTGAATAGTTTTCATATGTATATTATACATATGGATAATTTTCACGTGTATATTATAAAAGTGAGTGTTTTTCCACGTTAACACATAGCTAATTAGTCCATTTTAGAAACTTACACATTTATTATATTTCGTCTATAGAATTCCGTAAACAAGATGTAAATAAGTTCGAGTGGTTAAGGAGACATATTCGAAATATGTTAAGCTTCGCCTGCTTAGGTTCGAATTCTAGTATCGACGATCCAAGTTTTTGTCAAAGCTGCGACAAGTTACAAGCTCGAGGGTCAATTTTATTTTTCAAGTGGTTTGATTGTGCTTGATTTGAGAGCCTAGGCTGTCTAACAAAAGTGTTCGAGCTTGTGTCTATACAAGTCTATTAACAGACATGCTTATAAACATGAGAAAAAAAATTATAATATTTTATTTTAATAAATCTGATCATTGAGTTTTACCAATATTAAGTTATTCTATAATTTTTTTAAAGAATTCTTATATTTTTATTGATAATAAACAAAAAAACTATCATATGTAATATAATGTATATTTATATATACATTAGATAATTATAACACATTTATTTTGTAGGTTGTAATAACGAGCTTTTATGAACAAGCTAAAGCTCGAGCATTTTTTCAGGCTTTACGGAGCTGAGCTTGAGCCTGCCTGTATTAGGCTCGACTCTACTAGTTGACAGCCCTAACAATGATAGTGTTTGCAATAACAACTTTTCATAGTGTACATTTGAGATTTTCGATTTTAAATATTGAAACAAGCCTTTTATGAACTGAGCTCAAATATTGAAACGAGCTTTTTATGAACCAAGCTTGAATAACATATTATCAAAATTTTGACAAGCCAAGTTCGAGCACAAGCTCAAATACGATGTTGTCAAGTAATTGACGAGTCGGGCTTGGTAGTTATGTATTGACCCAAGATGAAAACCAAATACAAAGGCTCGAGGTAGGTGTGAGCATGCAAATACTTAATTGAGCCTAGCTTGAGCTGCTAGCATTCGACTCGATTCGGCTCGTTCACAATCCTAGCAATGATAGTATTTATAATAAAAACTTATGGTCCCTGGGAGTACGTACTAGTGTATGGAGGAGGGCGAATACACCGGTTAAGAAAATTAAAACATTTTCTTTTCACAAGAATGTCTGGCTCTGTAGTAGTAGCGGTCGGTAATCGATGCCGCTTCAAGATCGGTATCGATCTTCCGGTCGGCCGTATAAGATGAGTCTTGATCGATCGATATCGCTTAGCAAACCCATCGATCTTGATGCAACTTTTAGTTGGATCGATAACCGATGTGCTTCTTGTGAATATGGTGGTTACGGTATTTGTCTTACTGAAAACTTAAGTTGGTGTAAAACACTTAGTCAACTATAGGCCTAGTCAATTTTCAGTTTTATCTCACAAGTATCAAAGTGATACTGATAGAATATTTCAAAACGATGTTGTACTGTTGTGTGCTGGTAATGTCAGTTCAATAATATGTAATGTAAATGTGATACTGCATGTAAAGAACTAAAAGTAATAACACTTGGTTTTTATGTGGTATGGATAGATCAACTCCTACATCCACTGACTGGTTGCTCAGTCAATCCACTAACTGGGATTTGATCTTGTTTACGGTTATAAGATATAAACCTAGATACAAAGTTAACCTTATTGTATCCCGTCGAACTTGGCGTTCCTCCTACGTTTGTGGGTGCTTGGAAACCTCTGACTGCTTACGGGTGCAGTAGACCTAAACCTCGTACTTACAGGTGCAAGATAACCAAGCTTTCAGCAGCTAACACTTTATTGCTTACTTGCCCAAATTTCTACTTAAACTGAGAGGGGTTTTGTAGAGGGGTTTTCCAACTAATAGTTGAGTTGTCACAAGTAACAAACTCAATATGTGTAGGCTTAAGATATACAAAGAGTAGTATCACAGATTTAAGGAAGTGTATACTGAACCTTGGGCTGATAAATATATTTGAGCTCTTAAGGTTTGCTGATAATACTGTAGTCTTTCTTATTCGAAATCGCTGTGTAATAGTTCTTGGGCTTTGAGCTTTGAATGCTTTAGACAATTAGAATGTGCAGCGTTTCGATAACCTTCAAAGATTGGATTCTATGCGTATTTATATAAGGAATGATGAATAATGTCATTGGATGGAGCATCAATCACATACATTCTATATATAATTTGAATTCTTCATGTTTGAATCCTCGTACGTTATTGTCATCGTACTCTATCGCTCTACAGCTTTGAGAAAGGGGATCTGGCATGTCAGGATCCTCTTTAAATACGCCACGACAAATTGTGAGAAAAATACTCAAGGCTCAAACATATCCTTGTTTTTTCAGTTGAGTTGACTCTGTGTTTTATCAGTACGTTGACTAAAAGTTGGGAAATTGAGACCTCACCATCTTTTATTAGCAGGCTAGACTCCCATCTTTTATCAGTTTGGGAACCTGAGTTAGTATGACGCTTTCAGCTTCGACGTAGAAACAGTCAGCTTTAACTTGACATTGTCAACATAGACTACTTGTCACTAGCTTTGACTATTGATCAACAGTTTTGACTTTCGATGCATGATTTTGACTGGTACTCACCTGACTTCCGATAGGGCGATCAACCACCGGTATGACACTTGGTTTGTAACGCCCCACTTTTTGCTTGATTTAATTTGCTTTAATTTTAAATCTTTTGTGTTGGATTTGTGAGTATTCGACGTGCTAGAATTTGTATTGACTTGAGGAGTCCGTAGTTGCGCCCTAACTAGAAAACGAGCTTCATAAATTATTTTAGGGCCTTCAAATATTACTTTACAAATATGGGCTAAGTAATAAAATAAATTTTGGGCTTATGAAATTATCAAATTATATTATTTATTTTCAATTATTGGGCTTTGTAGAATATTATTTTGTTGAGCCCAAGTTCTATATTATATTTATCTAGGATTGAGATTTTATTAATAAGAGTTCAAGTAGGATTATAATTTGATTAGGGTTTTATATATATATATATATATATATATATATATATATATATATATATATATATATATATATATATCGTATACACGCACACCATCCCACAACTATTGAAAATTGCAAACTATTTCTTCTTCTCACATCTTCTCGGTAACTTTGGATTGTTCAAGTCAACACAAGTGAGTTTTTTTAATCCTTGACATGTTGTCGATTATTTGTTTAATTATTAATTTTGGTTCACTTTATATATGAATCCACCAAATCTTCCACGGCCCCAAATATATAATTTAATTTGCTTATCATTATTCCAGCCAGATGTAGTTTTGGTGATTAATGAGTTTTGTGTCCAGTTGTTTGCTATGATGTCCGCTCCCAAAAGGTCAACTATTTACCGCTCGATCTTATCAATTCGCAATTCTAATCAATCGCTACTACGTGGCAAATGGTTAAATGAGAGATAGAGAAGTTGGAAGTCAATAAACCTGTTTTCAATGGAGTTGGTCACGGAATAGAATAGGAAGAAGAAAAAAAGTAAAAAATAAATAATAAGTTTTGTTTAAAGAGTTTATGATAAGTATTTGTGTAGGCTAAATTTATGGTATTTGATTGGATTAGGTGCGGCGCAACTAGGACCTCGTCCCGTAATTGATTGATATTGATTTATTGTGCTCGACAAAATAAGGTGGGTGAAATCATCTTTAACTTGCAAATATGTTATTTGGAATAAACATATTTATTGTGGAATTTACTTTATCTCGTAAGTTTATGATGATAATCATTGTCGTGTTTTGTTACATCCATGGTGAAAGCTTGTGTGGCGATCATTGCTTGTGTATTATGGCACGTGTGGCATAGCACGTGTGGCTAATCATACACGTGTGGCATAGCTGTGTGGCGAATCATAGCCAGCTTGTGTGACGAATCATAGCACGTGTGGCATAGCACGTGTGGCGAATCATAGCTCAAATGTGTGTGGCATAGCTTGTGTGGCGAATCATAGCCGTGTGGCGATCATAGCACGTGTGGCGAATCATACCGTGCGGCATAGCACGTGTGGCGAATCATAGCCGTGTGGCGATTATAGCTTTGTGTGGCATAGCCGTGTGGCGAATCATAGCACAGTGTGGCGTGTCATTGCACGTGTGGCGGTGAATTTTAAGTCGCGAGGTTGAATATGATTGACTATTACTTTCTTGCGATATATACACGCTTTGACAAATAAAATAATGATATGCCTTGTTCCCCACCACCGAGTACGCTTTTGTGCTCACCCCTTTATCAAAAATATTTTCGTGTCGGTGATCATGGAGCGGTGTGACGCGTGTGGGTGTGTGCTAGTGGTGTCTTGTCGCTTTTAATTCCTTCCAAGACTTGTGTTATTTTGTTTAAATTCTTTCCTTTATTATCGTTGTTGGATTTGAGTTATTAGAACTTCAACTTATCTCATGCTACTAAGTCTTGCGTAGTTTGCTTTGGGTCGTTGGTTGGCGTCGGTTCTTTTGCAAAGTTTAGACTTGAGTTTGTTGGATTCATTATTTGATAATTTTATTCAAGAGATTTTATATATTTAAAAAAAAAAATGACTTGCTTTCGCTTTAGCTTTAGCTATTTTATTTAAGAAAATATAGCATTTTAAAATTATGAATTTAGGGTGTTACATTTAGTGGTATCAGAGCGGGTCTACGTTTCTGTAGACTTTAAAATTTTGGAAAAATTTGTTATATGATTTTGTTATGACAAAGGGCACCACCCATTCCCGCCCCGCGCTCCTGATCGAGGTAATTTACGTTGTTTTGATATGATAAAATATCTTGGTGAGCACTTATTAGTGGAGATTCTCTCTCAAATATTATGAGATGTGATGGTGTTTTGATGTGGCATTATATGAGAGTTATGCATCTTTTGCGAAATTATTGTTGAACTTGAGTATGAGTTGATTGAAATTTTTACTTATTTATCATCGGAAATTAGAAGGAACTTAGTTGCTTGATTATTAGGCCTCACTTGTGTAGGTCGGATGGAGAATAACAATAATATACCTCTAGTTTATGAGCATGATCTCGCCGTAGTCCATTCGCCAACGTTATAAAGTGGAATTTAATTTTATAGGAAATGGCCCGTGGACCCCAACGCAACCCCAATAATGACCAACAGATCGCGAATTTGGTGGAAACACCGTTGGTTCTTTGACTGCAAGAACTCGACATGGCCTTGACCTCACGCAGCTACCGCCTCTGCAAAATAATGCACCACCGTCGCCGACTACTAGCAAAGTGATTGAACAATTTCGTCGTCACCGCCGAGGTTCGATGGTAGAGTGGACCTCGATTTTAGAGGAATGGATAATGGAGCTCGAGAGAATTTTGAGCACATAGAGTGTCTCGATGCCCACAAGGTGTCGTGCGCAGCCTTCCAATTCACCAAGACGCAGCCACGGTGGAAGTCTTATAGAAGTGGTTTGACCGAGCGGAGCATCGTAACCTAACAAGGGAAAGGTTCAAAGAAGTAGTTATGGAGAAATACTTTCCACGCTCCTACCGCAATCGAAAATGCGGAGTTCCTCGACTTAAAGTAGACGGTATGACCGCGATGAATACGAGAGGAAGTTCAATAAACTTGCTCGTTACGCTACACGATCGGGTCGATCGATGACCAAAAGGCTGATCGCTTTCTTCGTGGGCTTAAACCCGAGATACGGGCATCCTTGCGGTTCACGAGATTGTAAGTTATGGGGTTCTTTGTCGGAAGCGCATGAAGTGGAAATGGACTCGAAGTGGATAAGAATACAAGAAATGTAGATCATCCAAAGAAAGAGGAAGTGGGACAACCAAATCGTGGAAACAATAATGTTCCCTATAAGAAGGAGAATGATTAACACTCAAGATGCTCCTAATACGCCGACGCAGAGGCCCATGTGTCGGTGCAAGCGGCCACACTGGAAGATGTCATGGACAAGTCGGAGTATGTTATATCTGCCATAGCCGGACATTACGCCAACAATCGTCCAAAGAAGGAAGAGTTGAATGAAGCAAGGAGGTAATGCTCGACTATATGCATTCACTCAAGAGGAGGTCAGTGAAGGAGTGGTACTATGTCAGGTATGGTTATCATTTCTGGATTACCTGTTTTAGCCTTATTTGATTCTGGAGCATCACATTCTTTTATATCTGTTGGACTATGTGAGAAAACAAGAATGGCTATAGGAGTAGAGAACCTAGCCCTTGATGTTAGGATTCCCTCAGGAGAAACTCTAAGAGCTAACAAGATGGCACGGAGTGTAAAAATCATGTTGGGAGGAAAAACATTAGAGGCGGATCTTTATGCTTTAGAGATGAGTGATTTTGATTTGATCTTGGGGATGGACTGGTTAAGTAGCAATCACGCCACTATAAGGTGCTATGAGAGGAAGTGATTTTCAAAGACCGTAAGAGAATGAGTTTACATTCTATGGAGCAAGGATGGAAAACCATCAAGATAATATCCATAATGGAAACAGTAAAGATGTTAAGAAAAGGAAACTGCGAAGGATTCTTGGTAAATGTATTGGGGTCAACAGAGACGGAGACAACAATAGAGGATGTGGAAGTGGTTTGAGATTTTGTCGATGTGTTTCAAGAAATACCTGTTTACCACCGAGTCGACAAGTGAGTTTACCATTGACCTTGTGCCGAGCAAGACCAATTTCTAAGGCTCCATACCGAATGGCACCAAAGGAGTTAGAAGAGTTGAAGGCGTAGTTACAAGAATTGTTGGATAAAGGTTATATCCGACCGAGTGTTTCACCATGGGGAGCACCAGTTTTGTTCGTAAAGAAGAAAGATGGTAGCATGAGGATGTGTATCGATTATCGAGACCTGAATCAACTTACAATAAAGAACAAGTATCCTCTACCGAGAATTGAAGACCTCTTCGATCAACTACAAGGTGCAGGAGTTTTCTCAAAGATAGATCTACGTTCTGGATACCATCAATTGAAGGTGAAGGAAGATGATATTCCAAAGACGGCATTTAGGACAAGATATGGTCACTACGAGTTTGTGGTAATGCCTTTTGATTGTCCAATGCCCTGCGGTTTTATGGATTTGATGAATCGGTATTTCATCCATACTTGGACAAGTTCGTGATCGTCTTCATCGATGACATCTTGATATACTCTAAAATCAAGAAGAGCACGAGTCGATCTGCGCACGCCTTAGAGACACTAAGGAATGAAAAGTTGTATGCCAAGTTTACAAAGTGTGAGTTTTGGCTGAATCGGATTGGATTTCTTGGACACGTGGTGACCTCGGAAGGAATTGAAGTGGATCCGCAAAGGTTGAGGTGGTAAGTAATTGGAAAGTGCCGACAAGCGCCATGCGAGATACGAAGTTTTCGATCCGGCAGATATTATAGGAAATTTATCGAGGTTTTTCAAGGATTGCGTGACCACTCACCGGTTGACACGGAAAGGAATACCATTTGAGTGGACGGAGAAGTGAAAGAAGCTTTCAAATATTAAAAGAAATTGGTAAGTGCTCAGGTCTTGACTATCCCCGATGGTTCTAAGGATACATAATCTATAGTGACGCCGAAAAATATGGTTTGGGATGTGTGCTAATGCAAGAAGGAAAAGTGGTGGCTTATGCATCTCGACAGTTGAAGCCACATGAACTAAATTATCCTACACACGATTTGGAATTGGCGCAGAGTTCATGCTTTGAAGATTTGGAGACATTACCTTTATGGGGTAAATGTGAGATTTACACTGACCACAAGAGTTTGAAATACTTTTTCACGCAAAAAGAGCTAAACATGAGACAACGAAGGTGGTTGGAGTTGGTCAAGGACTATGATTGTAAGATTTTGTATCATCCTGGAAAAGCAAATGTTGTAGCAGATGCACTTAGCAGAAGGATGGATGCAAATCCTGTAAGAAGGTTAACTCAACAAGAGGAGTTAGTGAAAGATTTTGAAAGATTGAGTCTTGAAGTTGTGATCACACCAAGAAGCGGATGCTATTATCTCGACTTTGGTAGACGTCCGACGTTGCGTGATAGAATTCGGAAGCTCAAAAGGATGATGAGTTCCTACAAAGGATGCTAGCTAAGGAGGTGTCGATGATCCAAGAGGATTTTCGATTACGCATGATGGGACACTTGCCATAATAAGAGAATTTGTGTGCGGTGGATGAGGAGTTGAGGAAAGAGATAATGGATGAGGCACATCGAATCAGTACACAAAGACACCCTCGGTAGCACCAAGATGTACCAAGATTTAAAAAGAGTTTTGGTGGTATGGCATGAAAAGATCAATTGCAAAGTATGTGGAGAGATGTCCGCTTGTCAACAAGTGAAGGCTGAACATTAAAGACCCTCGGATTGTTAAAGCCCTTAGAGATACCAGAGTGGAAGTGGGAACACATCACTATGGATTTTGTAGTTCGACTTCCTAGGACTTTGAGAGGTAATGATGCAATTTGGGTGATTGTTGACCGTTTGACTAAGTCGGCGCATTTCGTGCAGGCACACGACGCGTTTCGATGGACAAGTTTGCACGTTATATGTTCGGGAGATAGTTCGACTTCATGGGGTGCCGACATCCATTGTATCCGATCGAGACCCACGCTTTACGTCGAGGTTTTGGGGCGATCTACACCTTGCTTGGGTACAAAGTTAAAGTTTTCGACAAAGATATCATCCTCGCACGGATGGCCACCGGAAAGAACGATTCAAACTTTGGAAGATATGTTAAGAACTTGTGTCTCGATATTGGAGGAAGTTGGGAGACACACTTGCCGTTGATTGAGTTTGCTTATAACAATAGTTACCACTCCAGTATTGGTATGGCTCATTATGAGGCACTCTATGGGAGAAAATGTAGATCACTGTCTTTTGGGATGAAGTTGGTGAAAGAAAAATTTTGGGACCCGAGCCGGTGGAAAGAAGCTGATGTTGTCAAGAAAATTTGAGATAGGATCAAAGTTGCTCAAGATAGACAAAAGTCTTATGCTAATAAAAGAAGAAAGGATTTGCATTTTGAAGTTGGTGATAAAGTGTTTTGAAGGTAGCGCCAATGAAGGGAGTTTTGAGATTTGGTAAGAAAGGAAAATTAAGACCTCGCCTCATTGGACCGCTTGAGATTTTGGAAAAGATTGGAGATGTTGCTTATCGTTTGGCGTTATCGCTTTGAAATGTCATCCGTGCATAATGTTTTTCATGTTTCGATGTTGAGGAAGTATATGCATGACCCGAGTCATGTGGTGTCTTATGGTGGTATATCGCTTAATAAGTATTTAACCTACGAGGAAGAACCTATCGCGATTCTAGATCGAAAAATCCACGAGTTAAAGAACCGACGCGTGGCTTTAATTAAAATACAGTGGAGTCGCCATGGCCCTGAGGAAGCGACTTGGGAGCGTGAGGATGAAATTCTAGCTAAATACCCGTCCCTAATAGCACTTGGTAAGACAAATTTCGAGGACGAAATTTTTTATTAAGTGGGTAGGGTTGTAACGCCCCACTTTTTGCTTGATTTAATTTGCTTTAATTTTAAATCTTTTGTGTTGGATTTGTGAGTATTCGACGTGCTAGAATTTGTATTGGACTTGAGGGAGTCCGTAGTTGCGCCCCTAACTAGAAAACGAGCTTCATAAATTATTTTAGGGCCTTCAAATATTACTTTACAAATATGGGCTAAGTAATAAAATAAATTTTTGGGCTTATGAAATTATCAAATTATATTATTTATTTTCAAATTGGGCTTTGTAGAATATTATTTTGTTGAGCCCAAGTTCTATATTATATTTATCTAGGATTGAGATTTTATTAATAAGAGTTCAAGTAGGATTATAATTTGATTAGGGTTTTATATATATATATATATATATATATATATATATATATATATATATATATATATATATATAAGTGTACGCACGCACACCATCCCACAACTATTGAAAATTGCAAACTATTTCTTCTTCTCACATCTTCTCGGTAACTTTGGATTGTTCAAGTCAACACAGTGAGTTTTTTTTTAATCCTTGACATGTTGTCGATTATTTGTTTAATTATTAATTTTGGTTCACTTTTATATATGAATCCACCAAATCTTCCACGGCCCCCAAATATATAATTTAATTTGCTTATCATTATTCCAGTTCAGTGTAGTTTTTGGTGATTAATGAGTTTTGTGTCCAGTTGTTTGCTATGATGTCTGCTCCCAAAAAGGTCAACTATTTACCGCGTCGATCTTATCAATTCGCAATTCTAATCAATCGCTACTACGTGGCAAATGGTTAAATGAGAGATAGAGAAGTTGGAAGTCAATAAACCTGTTTTCAATGGAGTTGGTCACGGGAATAGAATAGGAAGAAGAAAAAAAAAAGTAAAAAAAATAAATAATAAGTTTTGTTTAAAGAGTTTATGATAAGTATTTGTGTAGGCTAAATTTATGGTATTTGATTGGATTAGGTGCGGCGCAACTAGGACCCTCGTCCCAGAATTGATTGATATTGATTTATTGTGCTCGACAAAATAAGGTGGGTGAAATCATCTTTAACTTGCAAATATGTTATTTGGAATAAACATATTTATTGTGGAATTTACTTTATCTGTAAGTTTATGATGATAATCATTGTCGTGTTTTGTTACATCCATGGTGAAAGCCTGTGTGGCGTATCATTGCTTGTGTATTATGGCCTGTGTGGCATAGCCTGTGTGGCGAATCATAGCCTGTGTGGCATAGCCTGTGTGGCGAATCATAGCCTAGCCTGTGTGACGAATCATAGCCTGTGTGGCATAGCCTGTGTGGCGAATCATAGCTAGCACGTGGCATGGCATACCGTGGCGAATCATAGCCGTGGCGATCATAGCACAATGTGGCGAATCATAGCACGTGTGGCGATCAATGCACGTGGGCATAGCGTGTGGCGAATCATACCGTGTGGCGATCATAGCTTTGTGTGGCTAATCATAGCCTGTGTGGCGATCATTGCACTGTGTGGCGTGAATTTTAAGTCGGTGAGGTTGAATATGATTGACTATTACTTTCTTACGATATATACACGTTTGACAAATAAAATAATGATATGCCTTGTTCCCACCACCGAGTACGCTTTTGTGCTCACCCCTTTTATCAAAAATATTTTCGGTCGTTGATCATGGAGGCGTGACGGTGTGGGGTAGTCTAGTGGTGTCTTGTCGCTTTTAATTCCTTCCAAGACTTGTGTTATTTTTATTTAAATTCTTTTCCTTTATTATCGTTGTTGGATTTGAGTTATTAGAACTTCAACTTATCTCATGCTACTAAGTCTTGCGTAGTTTGCTTTGGGTCGTTGGTTGGCGTCAATTCTTTTGCAAAGTTTAGACTTGAGTTTGTTGGATTCATTATTTGATAATTTTATTCAAGAGATTTTATATATTTAAAAAAAAATGACTTGCTTTCGCTTTTAGCTATTTTATTTAAGAAAATATAGCATTTTAAATTATGAATTTAGGGTGTTACATGGTTATATATCTGACTTATTTACTTTCAGCAGTGTCAAGTCTTCAGACTTCGATCTTCAATCTTTCGTCTTCTGACGTCTTCGACTTCACTCTTCAACATCTCTATTCATCAGCATCGCTATACTTTAGTCGGCCTGACTTCAGTCTTCAGTACGCGATCTTAAGTCAATGTTCTCTCGATACTTGACACGACACTCCTATCAAGATCGCTTGAACTTTTTCGATCTTGGGCCAAGTCAGATGGTTTTTCCATGAAACCTATAACAAAAACGGGTAACTTCGCAAAAAATAAGTAGTTTAAGTTACATCAACATGGCAATCATAAGAGATTTGGAGATCTATTTCAAACACAGTTAAAATAGAATTTTCTCAACAAAAAAAAAACCTTTCGTAATGTATATTAGAGATTTCGGTATTGAATCGCATCATTGTGTTAAGCAAATTCACCATAGGTTTCTTCTAAAGTAGGGCTGACAATTTTCGATACGACACGAGAACATGACATGAACACGTACGAAATTAACGGGTTAGTATTCGGCCTTATCGTGTTCGTGTCCTTATCATGTTGACACGATAAGGACACTATAATTTTGTGTCATGTTCGTGTCGATCTGTGTCGTGTTCGTATAACACGATAATTTTCGTGTTGCATTTGTGTTCGTGTCGGATCGTGACATTTTCATATAATTCGATAATATTTATATATATTTAATATTAATTTAATTATATGTTATATATTTTTATTTCTTTTATTAATTTATTTCCTAATTTTGATTTGAATTTATTATTCTGTGTCGTTATCGTGTCGTGTCAACATGAAAAAAATCGTGTCATATTTGTGTTCATGTCGTGTTTGTGTCAGTACATTTCGTGTCGTACGCGTGTTCGTCTTCATATCGAATAGATCCTTAACAGGTCGTGTTCGTGTCGTGTCGTTATCGTACCGACACAATTCGACACGATAACGATCCAAAACATATGAATTATCAGCCGTACTCTCAAGGCATTCCAAATGGTATAAAGTGTATTTTTGACATCACTGCCAAATCAACTAAAACCTCATGTTCGTATTTCTCGTCAACGGTAGGAGGTTCTTTTTTTTGGTCAAAACGCATTTAAATAACATAAAACGGGCAAAGAAATATTACAAACTTAACTCGTGCATACCGAGGGGGATACAGCCTATTTTCCGAAGAAATGCGGCAAGGGTTGGGATAAAAACTCCTAACACCCAAAACATATAGGCAAAGAGCGACTCGCTCAATCTAGTAAGCGGTAAAGACACAAACCACATCAACGAACCCCTTAGTGACGAAGGCATGGCTGGCCTCATTAAAACCCCATGACCAGAATGGGGAAAAGAGTACCCTTGTGCAGTGAGACCGTGGGGCACAGGGGTTTGGGAATGTGAACACATGCAAACACATGAGGTGCACTGCTTCGGTTGGGCCTAAGCAGCCCCTCAACACACACACCCAAAAAATCACTATCAAACGTGAAGTACATGATAAGGCATCCCAAAAGTGGATCCAAGAACCAGACTGAGACATCCCTCAGCTCATTACAAAGCCAACTCAAAATGAGATGTAACAAGATCAACAGAATACAAAGAATACAAAGCAGCATAAACATCTTCTTGAATGGTCTTCACAATGGTCTTCACATCAAAGGGGATGTCTTCGAATTTCAACTTATTACGCGCATACCAAATGTGATTCACCGTCACGCTAATCCGACCGCTTGCACGGAGGATGATTGTCGACCCCGCCTCTTCTCCCTCTTGATGTGCTTGATAGCACTCGCAATGGTACTCATCCTACTCTGGAGGCGTGAGCCACTCTTTGATCTTATTCCATACCGCCTGGTGCCTTTACACTTAAAAACAAGTGCTCATGAGACTCAAATGGTTATTACAAATGGTGCATACCGTGAGATATTCAAAATTGCAGCCTATCCACCGCCTTAAGTCTCCTCTCATGGCAAGCCACATCGAATGGAAAACTTAGGCAAGATAAACTCCTTCCAGATTACCTTGTGCGAACTGCCTCTCACCCTTCTCTCAAGATAGTGATAGGCGGCCCCGCCCTCGGCTCCAAAATGCTCTCCATAAGATCTGCCGCCTACCATGGTCACCTCCCCGCATCCCGCAAAAACGATCTCAAGAGTAAGGATATTCTTCAAGAAAGGAGATAAACGAATGTGTGGGATACTCCCATATAGTCGTGGTCGCAAGTACCGCATGAATCCACCGAATCCATAGGAGTCCTTCTTAGTATGGATGTTCCACAAGGTCTTTGCTAGTAAAGCTTTGTTCCAAGTCGAGAGGTCTCGTGACCTGACCTCCTTCATTCTTGGGAAGACAAACACTTTCCAAGCGACGGACAATGTGTTGAACCCCACAGAACCTCCTAACCATCGTATTGATACGATCAATGACGGTGGCTGGCAAAGGTAGAACACGCAACCAAAGCACTCCACCCTTGCAAAGACCGAGCGAATCAACTCCAGCCTTCCTGCAGTAGATAAAGTAAGGTTAGACCAACGTTGGATACAAGACGCTATCTTCTCAACTAGGCCACTGTACTGAGTGACTCCTAGTATCCTTGAAGATAACGGGATGCCTAGATATCTTGTCGGGAGTTCTCCCATTGGGAAGCCGAACAGATCTAAGATCGCCTGCTTCTCAAAAGGTCGAACTCCCGCCATGAATATCAAGGACTTGTGATTATTAATCTTAAGCCCTGACGCCCGTGAGAATTCCCCCAACGTATCAGCTAAGACCTCCATGGATGCAACGTCACCCCTGCCAAAGAGTAACAAATCATCAGCGAAGGCTAAATGCGTAATGTTAAGACTACTACACTTAGGATGAAATTGAAAATCCAACTCCCTTGTGCGTTTCTTCAACATCCGCGAGAGGTACTCCATGCAGCAGAGAAAAAGAGTAGGCGACATCGGGTCACCCTGCCAAGACCCCACGCCTTGTGATGAAACCATGCGTCCCTCCATTGATAGCGAGAGTGTACGTTGCAAGTGACGACGCCATGATCCAAAGAACAAAACAAGGGTGGAAACCAAGACCATCCAAAGCCGCTCTGAGGAAATCCCACGAGATGGAATCATAAGCCTTCTGAAGGTCAATCTTCAGCATACATCTCGGAGTGATCTGCTTCCTCTCATAACCTCTAAGCAATTCCTGTGCCAAAAAGATGTTGTCTGAAATGTTCCGTCCTCTCACAAATCCAGACTGTGCCGGGTTTATGATCTTGTTCATCAAAGACGCCATTCTTTCGGTCAGGATCTTTGTGATGGTCTTGTAAATGACATTAGTACAAGATATGGGTCTGAAATCAGCAACAGTCGGATTGTGATGCTTCTTATGGATAAGGGTGACCACCGAGTGGTTAAGCTCCTTGAAAATTACTCCCTTCTCAAAGAACTCTTGTACCGCCAGGATCACATCGTTCCCAACAATATCCCAATTCTCCTTGAAGAAAGCTGAAGGGTAGCCATCCGGTCCCGGTGCCTTATCACTTGCAATGTCAAACAGAGCATTCTTAATCTCCTGCTGCGATACCTCCATAACCATGTCCCTCCGATCATCTGTATCAAGCCGAGGTCCCTCCTCAAAAACTGAAGGATCAAAACCGCTCGTCGAAACCTTAACACCAAATAACTCCGTATAAAAAGTTTCAAAAGCGCTTATAATTTCCTCCATGTCATAAGTTGGTTCCTCCGTATCCCTGCACAAGAAGGAAATAGTGTTACGCGTGTGGTTCCTTTTTACCATTGAATGAAAAAACTTAGTGCATCTGTCGGAGAGGTTGATGTGCAAGTTCTTCGTTCTTTGCTTGAAGAAACTTCGCTCAACATCCTCCAAGAACTTAGTCTTCTTGCGAAGACCAAGTTCTTGTTCGGCGAGCCCCATTTAAGGGGTCACTATCAAGAGCTAGTTGCATAGAATGCAACGCACTCTCGAGATACTCGCCCTCTCCGTCGTGGTCAACTCCTTGAAGTCAACTCCTCAACACGTGTCGCATCCTCTTCAACTTTTCTCGCCAAAACCCACCGAGGCCGCCCATTCACTTGTTGACTCAATTTTCTTCTAGCAGGTGTTTGAAGTCTGGATGCTTCATCCACATGTTGAAGAACTTGAAGGAACGGTGGTACCTAGTCACATCTCCAAAGAGAGTGATGAGTGCTGGCGAGTGATCCGACACAGTGCCTCTAGGCAGAAAGTTAGTCCTGCAAAAAAGGTTAGCATCTAACCAAGCATTATTAATCAAAACCCTATCGATCTTAGAATACTTCACCGTATCCGTCCACGTGAAGTGGCAACCCGTCGAGGGGGAATCCTCGAGTCCCACGAGGGCACAAGTATCAACGAAGTCCTTGTACTCTCGCTCTAAAGGAACTCTTCCTCCAATCCTCTCATCCGGGTCAAGGATACAGTTGAAATCTCCCGCGACGATAGATGGTTTCGAAGGATCAATGTTGACGATCATGGAATCCCACAGTTCACGCCTATGCGTGACTGCCGTAACCCATAAACAATCGAACATCCAAAGGTAGAATTCGTAATTAAGCAAGTAAAATTGGAATGAATAACCTGTTTCTCCCGACCAAGGACTTCTACTCTTAACCTCTTTGGGTTCCAGATTATTAAAATCCTTCCCCCAGGAACCTCGTCGAAGTTGTGAGCACACTCCCACTGGACAAAGTGCTTAGCCATGAAATTCTTGAGCTTCAGCTTAGTTAGCTTTGTCTCAAGCATCGCAATCGCATCAAGCTTATGATGGAACACATGGTCTGCAATTGCAGACTGCTTTTGAGCCTTCTGGAGGCCTCTCACATTCCAGGTTGTAAAAATCATTGACCCCGAGGTTTGCGACTAACAGTACTCCTGCCCCTCTTGACTGGAGGGCTCTGGCGGGTCGTGTTCGACTTACTTCTGGTAATACGGATAGTAGGAATTCCTACTTCTTCATTGTTCACTGACTCTCCTGCAAGGTTAGTTGCAGTATAATCATGAAAAGAACTTGAGGAGGTAGAATGTACCGAAGATTCCGACACAGTGTTATGAATGGGTGGTGCTTCCAAAGCAAGAACAGGGTCACTTATATCAGTGAAAAGCTTTCGTTGTCCCCCTGCTATTGGTGGCCGAGCTAGGTTGGTAGTACGGGTTGGTGGTTTTTGAGGCTCGGTTGCCTGTCGAGGATTGTCGACAGGTGTTGAAGGGTTCAAGGTTACGGTTGGGTGAGAATCGGTTATTGGCTCGGGTGGTTGGGTGTGCGAGGTTGGGTGGGATGGGTTAGATCTAGAAATCTCGCCCGTGTGTGAGGTTGGCTGAGAGATGTTATCCGAGGAAGGGGGAATAGAGGATGTTGTTTTTGTGCGAGAATTCTCGGCCGAGTTTGGTGACCGAGAGTTGCTTGCCGAGGGATGGGGGCTGGAGGCAGGAGGGAAGTTGGTGGTAGGTGTTTGCCTAGTGCGAGATTTCTCGGCAGGAGCTAGACTTTGTTTCTCGGCAGGAGAGCTGTCGGCAGCATTTGGCGAGGGTGAGCGAGATTTCTCGGAAGGGGGCGAGGGTGAGCGTGAGTGCTGAAGGTGCGATGGTTGGTGGGCGGTCTCGGTAGGGGCGGGCGGCGAGCAGCTCAAGGCTCACGGGGTTGGCGGACGGTCTCGGCTGCTGCCGAAGGTTGGCCAATTTCAAAAACTTGGGTACTATTAGAGGTTTCAAAGTGGATATGAGTGTTTAAGGCCTCAAATTTATTTCTAGTCTCAATCCCATGTGAGATGGGTTGAGTCCGAATTTCTTTGTTTTTCTTGGGCCGGGAAACACTTCTCCTCCTCCATTCGGTTCTTGGGGCAGGGGTCTTAGATGCTCGACCACGCATCTGAGGGGCGAGGTCTAGGATCTCTTCCTCTAGCGTTGCCAAGCATCGTTCCTGCGCATGGTTAGGCGTGGCACGCGGAGGGTTCGGCCCCACGTGTTCTAGGCATATTCGAGCAGTTTGAATCCAAATGTCCCAATTTATGACATGTTTTGCACATTTTGGATAAAATCAAATTTAATATATTGCAAAAAGCGTGTTGCCGTGTGCAATTGCAGATTAACATATTCCACAGGTTCACGATAGCATCTACTAACACATGAAATCTGGGTCCATCTAAGTTGTTCTTAGCAATAGTTCTATAATCTACCTCTATGGGCTCTCCTAGTAAAGAAGCAATTTTTCCTATAGCATTAGGATTCCATAGTTCAAGAGGCAAATTTGGCAACGAGGCCCACACAGGAAATTTGAAATCAGGAGCAGAATCAAACCTAAACTCTACAGGCATATGTAAAAGGATAAGAGGAATACCGAACACCGCATATGGTCCTGAATTTCGAACATGTTCCATATCCTCCTCCTTTTCAAATCTGAAAGCAATCCAGCCATTCGGATGATAAGAGATTTTTGTTATTTTTTTCCATCCCAAGCTTAGACGTTGCGTAGCTTCTTTGCCGGGAAATCGTCCTGCGAAAAATCCTAGCAAAGAAAAACCCCACCCTTTCGAAATAGGGGTGTAATCATTAGCTTCAAGAGTTAACACATCATTGACAATACTTACCTCGAATTTAGCTAAGGCGAGGTCCGTCTTTCTCACGGGGGTCGGATTTGAAAAATTCCCCACATTTCTTAACCATGGCGAATGATTTAGTGGTCGAGTACATTCGGGTCGGCCTTCTTCTGATGGCCGAGTGTTGTCGGCAGCTTCATGAATCTCGTCAGTTGGCCGAGTAATGTCAGCAGCTTGTATCGTGTTGGACATGTGCCGAGAGTCTTCGGCAGATGGGCTTAGTTCATCCTCCACTGGGTGCCGAGAAATATCGACAGGAGGTGGCCGAGTAATTCTCGGTGTGGGTTCGATCCTCTGGAGTGGCGGAAATTGCACTAAATTATCGGCAAGTGGGCAATCTTCCTCGACGGGTGTACTCGGCTGGCGCATTCCTCTTGGTGCCGATAATTCTCGGCAGGTGATGGTCGAGAATTTCTCGCCTTGGTTCGGTTGGGCTCGGCAGTTCCTCCCTGGTCCATGCGCGCGCTGGAGCTCAAGTCCTCGGCAGGAGTATGTCCCAGAACATGGGCTCGCATTACCTTGGCCCGATCCTCCATGTCACAAATGGGCTCGGTGTTTTTAATCGACCTAGCCCTAACAAAAGGCCCATCGAATGGCCCAACCCTGTCTTCTCCCAACAAATAGACCCGATAACCCACGGCCCAAAGGGCCAAAACCAACGGCTATCAAAAAATAAGGAGAGCGCCACACACGTATGGTAAATATATTCTTTCCAATGTTAAACGCATGCAATATGGAAAGATTATTCAATATAGTATTGTTACCAAAATTAAATGCATGCATGCAAGGAATGTTGCCAAATTAATAATATGGAAAGTTAGGGCACACTCCACACAAGGAAACTTCCTTGCGTGGCTAACCTGGCGCCGCTGCAGGCTGTTGCTGAAGGGACGGTGGTGTTACGGTGGTTGACGGACGGTGGTGGTGCAGTGATCGGAATTGGGTGGCGCCAAATTTCCGACGAGTTTTGTTACCCAAAATTTCCCGTTTTCTCGACAGAATGTAGCTCGCACACACGGCCGATTTAGACGTCGAGTGGGCGGCACTTAACCACAGTGCACCAATTTCCGGCGATAACTACCAAACACAAAAACACCAAAACAAACACGAAAAACACTATGAAATATTTAACGTGAAAGAATAAAATGGATTGCCTGGGAAAATGTATGATTTGCACGGTAGAACTTTGGCAATGGTCGAGAGTTTCCGGTAGACTTAAACGACAAAAGGTTGTCACTTCCGGCAATAAGGATGGTTCGAATGGCAAATCGATCGATGGGAAGATGGAGAATGATGAAACACAGCGATTGACGGTGAAAAGCAAAGGTCCGACGATCGTAGATCCCCACGGAGTGTTCGCGCGTCGACTTTAAACAAGAAGCGAGCCACCGAAAATACTAGAGAGGATTTTCGATAGAGAGAAAACTCTAACCCCGCGTTTTTGGTAGGAGGTTCTTAACAACTATTAATGGGTCCAACTATCAAATAACTTTCAATTTATTGAATACACTATATTATTTGAATTTTTAAATAATTTTCATATAAATTATGTAATATGTATATTTCAATTAATTAATTAACATGTTTATTTCATAAAATTAGTCAAAGATTAAATTAATCAAAGATGTTTAAAGATAAAATAAACAAAGATGCAAAAATATTAAGCTAAAGAAAGAAATTAATAAAATAAAAAATGATATTATAAAAATAAATAAAATGAAAACACAAAACATAACTTTAAAAAATTAAAAACAATCAAAAGAATTGAAGTTTACTATTAGTATATCTTAATTAATATAGAATAGAATGATAAATTAAAAAGAGAAACTGAAAAAAAGAACGAAAAGAAAAACGAAATGCAAAATCAAAAACAAATAGGAAAAAAATAAATGGAAATAGGGGAATAGAAAGAACCTTAAAAAACGAAAAGAAATAGAAAATTGTATAGAAGAAAAAGAAAGTGAAATCTAGTGATGGAATCCGTATGAAAAAACAAGAACCAAAGTTCTTATTTATGAAGGGAAAATATAGAAATATCTACTAAGGTATTAAGCGAAATTCAAAAATCTCCATATGGTTTGTTTTGGACCAATTATATTATTTTGGTTTTTGATTTCTGGCATATTTATTATTTCCCAATCGACTAACAAATTATTGACACCCGTTAATAAAATGGAGAAGTGACACGTTAATTGGGGTTTTGAGTTTGATTGAATACTTCAAAGGGGATTTGCACATTATATAAAAAATGAGTCTGGTAAAAATAACTAGTTGATTATAGCTATTGGTCAAAAGAATATTAAATTAAATTAACGTACTAATAAAAAGTTCCAAAAAAAATATTAAATTTGGATGATGATTTAATGAATAGGAGCATTGCACATCTAATTAAACTCTTTGTTACATGTTAATAGTTTTTAAAATGTATTTGATTTTTTATAAATTATTTAAAGACACTAATTATAGAGTATATAAATCTTACATCAACTAGAATGAACACCACACATCAATATTGTAAAACTCAATATGAACTCTTTTAAACACCTATTAGTGTCTACTAATTTTTAAATTCATTTATAGTTTAAGTTTTCATTTTTTTGTTTATTTTATCTCATAAATATATAGACATTAAGGGCTGGAGTAGAAATATAGCATGAAGGGAACTAAAGGTAAAAAACATGCTATAATGGTGCTAAAATAATAAAATATAAATTATAAGGTTATAAAAATTAGTCGGGGCTCACTCAACTGCGCCACTATATTTACACATATTTTTGACATGAATGAGTTCTGATAAAAAGCAATCCAATCTTGTTTATGAACATAAGTGATGGGATATGGCCCAACCACTCGGGCCCACCGACAGCCCAAACGAGGGCTCGATTAATAGCGACCACGCGGTGGTGCGAAAGACCCATCCCCCAAACCCCAAGCGGCCCCAAACCCTAATCAAAGTGAAGGCTAAGAGTCCCTATGACGCCGGCGGCCAAGAGTCCCTATGGGCAAGAGGAACAGTCCATACATACAGAAGGCTAAGAGTCCCTACATGGGAGGGATTAGTTCCCGCCTTAGGAGCCCTCAGATATGTATAAATAGGAGTTAGATCGAAGGTAGAAGGGTTAGCAACTTCTTGAATACTAAGAGCTTTTAGCTATACTCACTGTAATCAAACCATAGTGAAAGCATTGAGGAATCACTCCTCCGTGGACGTAGATCTCATTAACGATCGAACCACGTAAAAGCCTTGGTGTTCTTTACTGCTTTACATAAATCTTGCATACTAACATATACTAGATTTATCATTGGCGCCGTCTGTGGGAAACTGAACAAAAAAGCTTCGTTTTTTCTACAACTTAATGGCAAGAACACGTGCAACCGCCGTCGATGCTGGCAACAACCGCGCTGAGGACGACCAGGTGGTCACTCAGCGCCACGGGAAGGAAATTGCAGATGCCACAAGCGGTCACACACCTGAGGGCCACATGGAAAACGTTTCCATACACCCTCAGGATCGCCGCCCTCACGAGGTAGAAGACGCCGACCTCATCGCCAGTGAACAGGCGGTTCACCGGTCTCACGAAGCCCTTGGCCGAGCTGTGTCCGAGTTCCTCAATGCCAATCTCGGCCAATTCCAAAACTTCCTCCACCAGAGGACGAATGAAGCGGGCACCTCTCGAGTGCCCGAATCGTGAATACTGGGCCGAGGTCGCTCCCCACCGAGGCGATCAACGCCACTTCGGCACAATAGCCGAGAACGCGTACACCAATCCGTCGCCAAAGTCAATCACCTCGCCAAGGGGTCGCAACCATTCACCACCTGTCGCCCAGGAGCCGCCTCCACCTCGGCATGCCGCCCGAGAGCCGAGCGAGAATAGGAGAGGAAAGGCGGAGCGAACTCCCCGGAGACGATAGACGCCATTATTGGTCTCCCACCCTCCGTAAAGAGATGGCAACGATCTCCTGGGTTCGGCCGCACGGAAGAATCATCTCTCTTTCTCCGTGGAGATTCTAGACACGCCCCTTGCGTGATGCAGGCACCCAATATTGCCGCCTACGATGGCCTTGGGGACCCTCCGACTTCCTTTTCGCCTATACCACCAATATGGCAATCGAGGAATGGAAGATTTTCACATGTGCAAAATCTTCCCAAGTCGCCGATCTCCAACGCCCGACCGGGTTCACCTCACTCCGCCGTAGCAAAGATACACTACTTCCAGGACCTCATGGATCAGTTTAAGTGGCGCTTCTATCAGAAGATGCCACCTCAGCAGCCTTCCTCCGACCTAATCACAATCCGCCAAGGGCGGGACGAGACGATGTCGAACTTCGTCTCGAGGTTCATCAAAGAATCGCTCAAAATTGATGACGGTAACGATCTCTACATCATCAACGCGTTCAAGAACGAGATCTAACCGTCGCCAGGAGACGAGTCGATCGGAAGAAGAGGAGATCTGGGACGAGCAGAAGGCTGAGAGAAAGAAGCCAGATGACCGAAGTCGAGGCGCTGATCACCGAAGCGCCTTGATGTAATCAAGAGAGGGCCACTAGAATCCAGGCTCGGACCTCGGCCAAACCCTGGCGGCAGAGCGCCTCCCCTGCTCAAATCAAGGGCGGAGATATTCGAGCTCCACGCCGAGCTCTTCCCAAAGCCCACTCATATGAAAGGAGGATCCAAGAAGAGGTCCACAGAGGAGTATTGTGACTATCACCCGGGGTATGGTCACGATACCGAGGATTGCGTAAACACAGCTCGCAGATTGACGAGCTCGTCGAGGAGGAGCCTCAAAAATACCTCGGCGAGTGGGCGGGGAGCAAGAAGCGCGGGGAAAATAACGGTGGCAACAATCGTGGGCCGACCTTGACGGTACCGTTGATTTGTATCTTGAAAGCGGTATGGTTGAGCTTGTATACAATGTTTCCTCGTTACCACTATTACAATCTCCTATCTGAATTGAATACTTGATTGCATATATCTCGTGTCCCCTTATCTCATATATAAGTTAGATCATCAACGTGTAGAAGATCACGTAAGTCCGTATGATTGGTCAAGCTTAATGAGATATAAAAAGTTTCACAAATGAGACGACTTGAGGACGAGTTGTCGGTAGTCATGCTATAGATATAGATAAGTGACTTGACTTGGTTGCTTGTCTATGCTTGTGCGCTCGACGTATTGAAGGATCACAGTGAGATATGTTCTTCTATCTCGACCGTCGTGAAGAACCAAGATCCCGTGACTTACGATGATCTAAACCTCGATAATGTATTAGGTGAGTATGAGTTGTTGACCATCACTTTGACTTGTCATGGGTGAGGGTTATATGTTCTAACCCAATATTCTCCGCATCTTGGGTGGTGGCGGTGCTTGTATGTCATGCTAGTTATCATGACGAGTCACCGTATCCGCTTAGGACGATGGCGCCCCTTAAGGAGCTCAAAGGTTTATTGTACTAAACCCCGCAGGTTGAGTTAGCTCAAGTACAATAATAAGGTTGAGTGGTACTACTTAAGGAATTAAAGATATTAATTATTTTAAGCAATGTAATGCTCTAAATAATTAATGGACGCTCGATATCTTAAATACGGGATTCAGTAATGTCTAAGTGCAAGCCCGACTCAACTTCGGTAATAAAGGGTAAGTCAACATTTATTCTCTAGTGGCATGAATAAATTTTTATAAATTAATTTATGTTTTGGGTGAACATAAGATAATTAATTTATTTGAGGCCCATCTTTATTCCTTACATTTGATCCACAAGGTCGGCCCATCCAGCCCGTTACTCGGAAGAAATCGGCGCCTCATCGCTTCCTCAAAGGAAAGATTTTATTCTCTTTATCCTACAAGGATATAATTATATTTATAATATATGCATAGATCCTTTCCTTATGGGATTAAGGTAGTGCATTATAAATATAAGGTAAGAGATATAATCAAGGTTAATCCTCATTAATTGGAGCATTATTTTCGTCCACCATCACTGTGTGATTCTCGAAAATAAGCTAGGGTTTGAGGGTGATTTCTTGTAGTATTCTCCATAGATCGTCCTCACTCGGCGTTGGAGATTGGGTAACCGGATACTGATCGTAAGGTCAAAGCACGAGTCTCAATCCATTCTCGCCTCGGCAGTTCAAAGGTAAACACGAAAACCCCAAAGTGTTGCAATTAATTATATAGGTGCATGCTAGAATATAATCAATATATGGTGAATTAAACATCCAAGATAGATCCTCGGGAGAGGCTAAACCTAGTTTTCCCTACAATTGGTATCCGAGCACAGGATCGATATCTTGCTCATTGGATTAATTCACGCTTGATTATTACGCGCGCTTAATTAATTGTTGGATCCGCTGCTCATCGTGGCTCGCTTATTTTTGTCGGATTTTGTTTTCACCACGAGAAAATCCGTGGTTAGATTAGATTTATTTTTACGTAAATCTTATCCGTAAAAGAAGCCAAGACGAAAGCGATCGAATGAGGCGACGAAGAGACACCGGAGAAACCAGATGACGGGCGTGAGCATGTCGCTCGGCGCCATGCGTGCGTTTCTCGGCGGCATCGGCGGACAAGGCGAGTTCTTTGGGCGCATGGCTCGCAGCCGGGCGGTGGGCGGCGCGCTGCGCGCCGCCTCCGAAAGCGAAGGCGCTCGTGAACCTCGGCGAGCCATCCAGGCGACGCGACGAGGTGCGCGTGTTTATCGCACGAATGCCCGGTGGCGCCGACGGATTCTCGACAACGGGCGATCTCGGCGGTCGTCCCGGTAGCGCTCGATGACCTCGGCGGTCGTCCTCGGTAGCCTCGGCGACAACGGCGACGCTGCTCGACACGCTTGGCGAAGTCGAGCTTGGCGGCCGACGACCTCGGCAGTCGTCCTCGGCGACCTCAGCGAACAGGCGACGCGGCTCGACATGCCTCGATGAGTCGAGCTCGGCGCTCGGCGACCTCGGCGGGCAGCGCGCAGCGACGGCGGTTCGCGGGCGGCGACGATGTCTCACGGCGACGTGTGGCGCTCGGTGGGCGGGACGCTAAGCGCACGCGTGCTCGGCGGGTCGCGGTCGCTTTGCGACCGCGAGGCAGCCCGAGGCGAGCAGCGAGCGAGGCGGCGAGTGAGAGGCTGTCGCGTGGTCGTGCCTCAGTGCGCTGCCCACCCGTTCGCTTCGCCTGCACCGGTCTAGACCCGTTTTCAAGCCCGAACCCGTTTTCGGCCCGAATCCGCTTTGTGAATCCAATCCGCGCGGGTACGCGAGGCCCGTTTTCGAGTTGAAAATCATGCTTTGCAATTCTATGTAATAGATTAGGCAAGAAAGTGCAGGTTCCACAGTGGCCCACGATGAACGCTTTATTTTATTTTTATCGTTCATTGCATGTCGTGGATGTTTAAATAATGCAGAAGCATGCTATGTATGTTTAAATTACGTAGACAAACATATTATATGTTTTCGTGATTGGATGCACATAGTAAGCATGCTAGGTTTATCGTGTTTTCAAGCATATTTTAGAATTACTGCGAGCATGTTTTACATGTTGAGTTCTATATAAAAGCATGCTAGGATTACGTGATCTGCATGGACAAACATTTTGAAACAAAAGACTAAGCAAGTAACCCGACATATTAATTTTCAAATTAAAATGTCAAGACCTCCACTTTTGATCTCTAAACAAAGTGAGGCCTTGCGTGAGTAAACGCCCACACGCGTGGCTTGGCTTGCTTGCCTTTGCTTATCATATGTTTGTTAGATGAGATTTCTAAATAAAACCTTTTTAAATCTATTGAGAAGTGGGAGTTTCATGTGTAAACGTCCACACGCGTGGTTTGCATGTGCAATTTTCATAAGTTCTCTAGAGATAGTTTTAAAAGGAGATAACAAAAGAATTTGAATTGGAAGCGGTATGGTCCGAGTGAGTATGTCGATTCTAAGAATTCATTTTCTTTGTAAAAATTGTGGTCATTGCTTAGACATCACCTCGAGTACAACTTCCCGAAGTCCTTCTTGCGATAGTGATGTGGTCTCAGTAAGGTCCAATCATTAATTTCATTTAGCATAAGGATAAGTTGACATGGATTGAAATTAAGCGACTAAAAGGTATATTTTAGTGCGGTCGGGGGTTCATGTGTAAACGCCCACACGCGTGGCTTGCATGTGGGATTCCTTGGGCGATTGGAGGTTTCAATCAATATTGTCTTATCAAAAGGTTACAATATTGTTGTTCACAATTATGTGCGATCGTATGCTTATGTGTTTACATTGTCTTTTCGGATATGTCTCTTACAATCGATTATCAATATGCTCGCACAAAATCCTTATCCGGTCCAAATTTTATCGAGTGGAAACGAAACACGGAATATGTTCTTATCATTGAAGAACACATGTTTGTTCTCACTACTCCTAAACCCGATGCCCTTCTCGACGCATCGACTAATGAGCAATGAGAGTCAAGCAGACTTTGCATAAGTCGAACAATATGGCCAAATGCTATATGATGACTACAATGTCCAAAGGCTTGCAGCTGCAGCATCAGTCGATGGTAGACGCGACTGAAATATGGTCAAGTCTCAAGAGTAAGTTTGGGCGGTCGGATCGGAAAATCCGCTTCCATACAATGAGAAAAATCTTGGCGTGTAAGATGGAAGAAGGAAGTTCGGTCCATGAACATGTCTCCCACATGACTCGTCTCATGGATAGTCTTGATCGGTTGGGAGGAGGTATTGACCAGCGGCCAAGGTCGATATCATCCTCAACACACCGCCCAAGTCTTTGAGAACTTTCGGCGTGAATGCGATCATGAGCAAGACCGAGTATACACTTAGTCGGTTGCTTAATGATCTCGTGGCGCGGAAGGAGTCGTGGGTAAGCGAGCACATGCTCTTGCTAGCACATCTAGGGGCCCAAATTTTCCGTTGAAAATGGAAAAGAAAAGGGGCACCAAAGGTGGTGAAGCGAGGAAAAGTGGGAGTAATGGAAACAAGAACATGCATGCCACCCGAGGCTTAAAGAAGCGAAAGGAGAGGGCAAGTGCTTCAAGTCTTGCAAGACTAGGCATTGCAAGGCTAAGTGCCCTATGCTCAAGACTCAAGTACGCCATTTGCTTTAATAACGGAAACATGTTTAGCGACTTGTTCTACCCATTCTTGGGTAGTAGACACAGTGCGATCGATCATGTTTGTTACACCTGCGAGGGTTCTGCGGACAAGGAGCCGAGTGATGGCGAGATAACGATTTCCATAGGCAACGCGGCGAAAGTCGAGGCCGTTGCGATCGGAGATGTTACTTTATGTTTTGATAGAACAGTTTAGTATTAAAATATGTTTTATATGTGCGGATTTTCATGGAACCTTGTTTTGTTTCAAATTGTTTATTCATAGATATTACATTATTTTTGATAGTGGTGTTTCTATTATAATAAATGACGAAGTTATACGTGTTGGCACTTTATATAATTAAGCTTTATACTATTTACGTAAAACATAATACCTATAACTATGTTGCATCTACGCCAAACCTTAAAAGAAAGTTTTCTTGAAGATGACACCACATTTCTCGGCATCTTAGATTAGGTCACATTAATCTAAATAGGATCAAAGACGGCTAAGAATGGGCGTTGGGTAATCTCACATTTACTCAGTTCGGTCTGCGAATCTGTATAGAAGGAAAGATGTCGACCGGACCCTTCAAGGCGAAGGGTTATAGAGCGAAAGAAGTGTTGGAGCTAGTCCATTCGACTGTGTGGACCGATGTTCACACAAGCTCGTGGAGGGTGCAGTATTTTTCACTTTCATTGACGATTACTCAAGTGCGGATACATATACCGCTCACCGCAAGTCCGAATGCTTTGAGAAATTCAAAGAGTTTAAAGGCGGAAGTGGAGACGAAGCTTGGTAAAAGTATCAAGTCATGTGATGCGATCGCGGTGGCGAATACCTCGATAACGAAGTTTATGGACTACTTGGTGCGGTGTGGGATTACCTCCCATTCTACTACACCGCACACCACAACAAAATGGTGTGTCGAGGCGAAGAAATAGGACTCTTTTGGAAATGGTTAGATCAATGATGAGTTATGCAACATTGCCTATTTCGATTACGGGGTATGCCTTAGAAACGGCATACTTGCTAAATCTAGTACCATCCAAGTCGGTCGAAAAGACCCTTTTGAGTTGTGGTTTGGGCGCAAGCTAGTTTAAGCCACATAAGGATATTGGCGATCCGGCAAAGTCTTTGAACAAGAAGGCGATAAGTTGGAGGCTAGATCGGACGCAAGGTCGTTTATTGGCTATCTAGAGGAATGAAAGGTGGTTTATTCTATAGTCCCAAGGATCGGAAGGTCATTATTAGCACCAATGCCCGATTCTTGAAGATGATTATATGACAAACCACAAATCAAAGTTGAAATCATTCTTGAGAATTGGAAGATGATCGTATTCCACCACCGATTAGGCGAAAGGTGCGAGATGTGGGTTCAGTGGGAGGATCGACACGGATACTTCAAGAAATTGAAGTGGGTCGACTTCCACCTGAGATACCGACCGCATGTGGTACCTACCCGACAAGTTGTGCAAGATGAGAACCACAAGTATCTGCACCCACCGCCGCCATTATGCCAAGAGCACCTCGTCGTAGTGGGAGGTTGTTCGTCAACCCGAGCGATTTATGTTCGTGGGTGAATCTTGGTTTAGTCCACAGAAGCGGCGGTGCAATAATCGACCCATGGACATACAAAGAGGCGATATGAAGACATTGATGCAAGATCATGGCACACCGCTATGGAATTAGAAATTGAGTCCATACTATGAATGTATATGAAAACACCTCTACCGGATGGCAAGGAAGCCATAGGTAGTAAGTGGGTATACAAGAGGAAGAGATTCGAGATAGAGGTTTCTTCTTTTAAAGCCGGGCTTGTGACGAAGGGTACACTTTAGTTGAGGGCATTGATTTCGATGAGACCTTTTCACTGTAGCAATGCTCAAGTCCATCGAATTCTTACGGCCATAGCACCACTTGAACCCAGAGGTTTGGCAAATGGATGTGAAAACCGCTTTTCTAACGGTTACCTTGAGGAAGGTAGAGACATCTATATGCGGCAACCCGGTTATGTGGTGAAGGGTGAAGAGCATCTAGTATGGAAGCTTAAGAAGTCCATTTATGGGCTTAAGCAAGCCTCACGATCACGGAACTTACGCTTTGATCCGGTTGCCTAGCGAGAGTTGTGTGTATCGTTTAGATGTCAGCGGTGATGTGGTATTTCTTGCACTTTATGTAGATGACATTCTTCTAGTTGGCAACAATGTGAAGTTGTTATCGACGTAAAGAGTTGGTTATCGATCGGTTTCAAATGAAAGACTTAGGAGATCGTGTATTCTTGGGATCGAGGTTTACCGAGATCGCAAGAGGAAAATGTTGAGCTTATCTCGGGCGTGTTACATTGATCTTGTGATTACTCGTTTTAGTATGCAGACCGCCAAGAAAGGATTGCTACCTTCGGACATGATGTTCGCTTTATCTGGGGAGCGATCACCTATGACCGCAAAGGAGATAGAGGAAATGAAATGCAAGTTCCTTACGCTTCGTCGTAGGAAGTCTCATGTACGCAATGCTATGTCACGAGGCCCGATATACGCTATGCGGTAGGCATAGTAGCTAGATATCGATCTAACCTCGACAAGCTCATTGAATGCGATAAAGCATATACTCAAGTACACGAAAAGGACTCGAGATTATAGGTTGGTTTACCATGCAGATAGTCTAATGCCTTTGGGTTATCTGACTGGTTTCCAAGTCGACCGTGATGAGAAAAGTCTACCTCGGGCTATGTGTTTACCTTGGGAGGTGGGCCGTATCTGGCGGAGTGCAAAGCGGCGATGCATTGCGGACTCTACCATGGAAGCCGAATATGTAGCCGCTTGGAGGTCGCTAAGGAGGTCTGTATGGTTCAAGAACTACCTCGTGGATCTAGGTGTGGTACTGGTTTGCCCAAGAGTATCATAGTTTCTTGTGATAACTCGGTGCGATGTGAAACTCGAAGGAACCACGGACCCACAAGGCGACCAAACACATAGAGAAAAGTACCATGTCATACGAGAAATCGTGAGGCGAGGGAACGTCTTGATTGAAAAGATTGATCGACGGATAACCCAGCGATCCATTCACGAAGAGCTGCCGCAAAAATTCTCTGACGGACACGTCGGAGGACTTGATTGCGCTGATGGCACCCACTTAGAAAGGAAACTTTTGTATAAGTGGGAGAAGCAAAGTGATGGTTTTGTTTGTAATAGCTAGTAGAGACACATTGTATACTAAAGTTTGCTTTAGTATAAGTGGGAGATTGTTGGATTTGTATCTTGAAAGCGGTATGGTTGAGCTTGTATCTGATGTTTCTGTTACCACTATTACAATCTCCTATCCGAATTGAATACTTGATTGCATATATCCGTGTCCCCTTATCTCATATATAAGTTAGATCATACGGTGTGTGAAGATCACGTAAATCTGTATGATTGGTCAAGCTTAATGAGATATAAAAGTTTCACAAACCGAGGCGACTTGAGGACGAGTTGTTCGGTATAGGCTGCGGTATAGATAAGAAGTGACTTGACTTGGTTGCTTGTCTATCTTTGATGCGTCTCGGCGTATTGAAGGATCACAGTGAGATGTGTTCTTCTATCCGACCGTCGTGAAGAACCAAGATCTCGGTTACTACGATGATCTAAACCTCGATAAGGTATTAGGTGAGTATGAGTTGTCGACCATCACTTTGACTTTTCATGGGTGAGGGTTATATGTTCTAACCCAATATTCTCCGCGTCTTGGGTGGTGGCGGTGCTTATATGTCATGCTAGTTATACAGATCGAGTCACGTATCCGTTTAGGATGATGGCGTCCCTTAAGGAGCTCAAAAGGTTTATTGTACTAAACCTGCGCAGTTGAGTTAGCTCAAGTACAATAATAAGGTTGAGTGGTACTACTTAAGGAATTAAAGATATTAATTATTTTAAGCAGTCAAAATGCTCTAAATAATTAATGGACGTTCGATATCTTAAATACGAGGATTCGTAATGTCTAAGTGCAAGCCCGACTCAACTTCGGTAATAAAGGGGTAAGTCAGCATTTATTCTCTAGTGGCATGAATAAATGTTTATAAATTAATTTATGTTCTGGGCTGAACATAAGATAATTAATTTATTTGAGGCCGTCTTTATTCCTTGCATTTGATCCCTAAGTTTGGCCCGTCCAGGCCCGTTACTCTTGGAAGAAATCGGCGTCCCTCGCTCTCAAAGGAAAGATTTTATTCTCTTTATCCTACAAGGATATAATTATATTTATAATATATGCATAGATCATTTCCTTATGGGATTAAGGTAGTGCATTATAAATATAAGATAAGAGATAGAATCAAGGTTAATCCTCATTAATTGGAGCATTATTTTCGTCCACCATCACTGTGTGATTCTCGAAAATAAGCTAGGGTTTGAGGGTGATTTCTTGTAGTATTCTCCATAGATCGTCCTCACTCGGCGTTGGAGATTGGGTAACCGGGATACAGTCCAGAAGGTCAAAGCACGAGTCTCGATCCATTCCGCCTCGACAGATTCAAAGGTAAACACGAGAAAACCCCAAAGTGTTGCAATTAATTATATAGGTGCATGCTAGGAATATAATCAATATATGGTGAATTAAAAACATCCAAGATAGATCCTCGGGAGAGGGCTAAACCTAGTTTTCCCTACAACGGCGACCCAACCCGAAGATGACGAGGACGAAGGTCCCAACGCTATGGAGCAGGTCTATGCCATTACCGGGCTCCTTGTAGGAACGACGGGTCGTCGTTAAAAATGAAGCTCGGAGGTCGGCCCCGAGGAGCCAAGAACAAGCGACTCGGGCGGGTGAGGACATCGTGTTCTCCAAAGACGACCGGTGCCCAAAATCATGCCCCACCAAGACGCCATCACGATATAAGCCATGGTGGGCAACAAGAACGCCCACCGGGTCTACATTGACATCGGTGCCTCCGTCGATATTATCTTCCGAGCTGTCGGATAAACTTGAGGTCGGAGGAATTGAAATACATCCCGCCTCCTCCCAGTTGCGGAGCTTCACTCAGGAGGCGGTTCAACCCGAGGGCGTCATTACCCTTCCGGTTACCGTGGGGCGTGCTCCTGGTCGGTCACCAAGGCCATTCAATTTTTCCTCGTCCGAGCTCCTTCTCCATACAACATCGTCACAGGGAGGCGGCTCTATGCCACCAAGGCCGTCTGCTCGGTATACCACCTCGCATCAAGATACCCACCCGGTGGGAGTCTAAGCATCCAGGGTGACCAAACGGCAGCTAAAGAGTGCTCACGAGTCTCTACCCAAGATGTAGCCTTGCCCTGTATAGAAATTACAGAATCCTCGAGGCGCCACCTCGGGACGACTGACCAAGACTTCCGGCTATCTGACGACGACCCTCCAAAGTTGTCAAGGTCGGCGTCCGAGGCCCAACCGATATTCGGCAGAGTGTCATGCGACACGAGGAATACAGGACGTGTTCGCGTGGTCCCCACTGACATGACCGGAGTGTCACCCGAGCTCATAACTCATCGCCTCAACATTGACCCGCTACAAAACCAGTTCGGCGAAAGAAGATGGTGTTTGCGCGGCGCAACCAGTCGTAAGAGGCAGTGACTCAACTCCAGAAGGCCAAGATCTTGTTTGAAGTCAAGTACCCGACCTGGATGGCTAATCAAGTCGTGGTTCGAAAGCTAGGAGGGGGATGGCGCATATGTGTCGACTACACCGACCTCAACAAACACTGCCCGAAAGATTGCTACCCCCTCCCCGACATTGACAAGAAGGTGGAAGCACTGGTGGGCCATGAGACCTTCAGCTTCCTAGATCAATACAAAGGGTACCACCAAGTCCTAATGAGCTCGGAGGACGCCCCAAAGACAGCATTCATCACCGACTTCGGTGTCTTTGCATACCGGAAGATGCCCTTCGGCCTGAAAAACGCTGGGGCTACCTATCAAAGAATGGTGGATGCCATATTCAAAGATCACATTGGGCAGATCGTCGAGGTCTACGTCGACGACATCGTGGTCAAGAGTCAAAAAATGGAGAGCTGCGCCGACGACCTCAGAACTATCCTTCAGCTCCTCAGGTCGGCCAACCTCAAGCTCAACCCCCTGAAGTGTACATTCATGGTGAGGACAGGAAAATTCCTAGGATCTTGGGTTTCTCGAAGGCTGAAGGTAAATCCCACTAAGGTGAAAGCAGATTGCTTGACATGCAATACCGAAAACCATCCGGAGATCCACAAACTCACTTTGGGTGTCTAGCCGCCTCGAGATTCTTATCTCGGCCGCCGAGAAGCGAGCTTCCTTCTTCAAGATCTTGAGGAGAGCTCCGGACTTCGCTGGCGGAGGAACACCAGTCACCTTCACCACCGAAAGAGTATCTCGCCGACCGCCCACCCCGACCGCCTCGAAAGAAGGCGAGCTCTCTTTGTACTTGGCCGCCTCGACGAGTCAATCGGCCTGAGATTGGTCCGGGATGAAGTCGGACGACAACTCCCCATCTACTTCATCACCGAGCTCTCAAAGGACCGGAGACAAGGTATACCACCTCGAAAAGGTAGCATCGCCTTGGTGAGCATGGCGATGCCTCCGACCCTACTTCCAAGCCCATTCCGTCCAGGTACTAACCGACTTACCTTTGAGACAAGTCTTGTCAAAGCAAGAATCATCCGGACATATAGCCAAGTGGGCACTGGAGCTCGACGAGCACGACATCTCGTACTCCCCCAGGTCGGCCATAAAAGGGCAAGCTCTCGCTGACTTCCTGGTGAAGGCCAAATTCACCGAGGTCGGCTCTACCGAGGTCGCCCAACGCCCGCCCCCACGTAAAGAATCCACCCTTAATCCGCTCGATGATTCTTTGGCGGATGTACGTGGGCGGAGCCTCATGCAAAACGCAGGCGTGAGTGAGCATCCTCCTCGCCCGGACAAACAAGAGGTGACCTATGCACTTCGGTTCACCTTCCCGACCACAAACAACGAGGTGGAGTACGAGGCGCTAATCTCAGGACTCCGCCTCGCTAAGGAATTGAAAGTGGACAAGATCCAGATCTTTGGAGATTCCCAGATCGTGGTGAACCAGGTGTTAGGCAAATACGAGGCCAAGGAGGACCGAATGAAGCAATACCTTGAGAAGGCAAAGGAGATGCTGACCTCATTCAGGTACTTCAGTATTCATCGTATCCCGCGAGGGAAAATCGCCGAGCCGATATCCTCGATGAGTTAGTCACGTCGTCAACAAATCCACCAATGGAGGAAGTTCACTCCAGAAGCATCACGGAGTCCCACATCGGCATCATCACCGAAGTAGAGCCGAACTGGATGCCTCCCATAAAGGCCTACCTGGAAGACGGCGCACTACCTCAAGATCGGCTTGAAGCCAAAAAGATGATGGCGAAATCCCAGAAGTACCTCATACATGAGGGCGCTCTCTACCAGAAGTCTTACCTTCAACCCCTCCTGAGGTGCCTCGGGCGTGCTCAATGAGATTCACAGAGGATCCTGCGGAAGCCACATCGGGTCGCGAACTCTATCAAAGAAGACGCTGAGGTCAGGATATTACTGGCCTACCCTCATTCAAGATTCGACCGAGCTCGTCAAAAGTGCCCGGTGCCGCCTTCACCACGGTCGAAACTACCACGCATCGATCGGCGGCTGCAGAGCCCGTGGCCTTTCATGCGGTGGGGATCGACATCGCTGGTCCGCTTGATCGAGCACCGTGTCGCCTTCGATACTTAGTCGTAGTCAGATTACTTCACAAAATGGGTCGAGTGAGCCACTTTCGAGCCTCACGAGCATGAAGATCCGACCTTCATGTGGAAGAACATAGTCTCGCCGCGGCATACCGCACATTCGATCTCGGACAATGGCACCCGCTCGTCGACAAAAATTTCAAGGAATGGTGTGAAGAGCTCCGGATCGACAGAACGCTTCACCTCGGTCGCACACCCACAAGCGAATGGTCGGACCGAGGTGACGAACCGCACGATTGTACAAGGATTGAAGAAGAGGCTGAGACCGAGCTAAGGGTGATTGGTGAAAACGACACCTCGCACCTGCACGAGAAACCCCTTTCGCTTTGGTCTGCGGACCGAGGCCGTCATACCGATCGAGATCTGCGCACCAAGCCCGCGCACTTCACTTCGACTGCACCGGAACGAGGAAGACCTGCGTGCAACCTTGATGCTCTCGAGGAGAACGCGAACTCGCCTTCATAAACGAAGCCAAGTACAAGGGTCGGTCGCACGATACTACAACAAAAGGGTCAAAGCCTTCACTCCAAGTAGGCGACCTCGTCCTACGGAATAATGAAGCCAAGAGAGCCGAGCGTCTTAACAAGCTAGATCCGACATGGGAAGGTCCATACCGTTCACGAGAACCTCGGCAAGGGGCTACAAGTTAGCTCACCTATCCGGTGCACTTATCCCCGAACTCGGCATATCACTCATCCGGGGAGGTACTTTACATAGCTTCGATTTCGATCGACATCATGATTACTCCTCTTGTTGCTTTTGCGAAGTGCGATGTTATTTACTTCTCGATAAAACACTTGTTTTTCTCGAATAAGTATTCCACTTCACTGCCTTATACATATGTGAACATCTATTCGATATACCACATTTAAACCTTCACAGGACGCCTACGAAGATGAAAAACCCACTAAGTAGGGTACTCACTGCGCCACCGCACTCACAGATTACTCATTAAATTGAACGCCTAAGTGCAGGCATACAGCAACTCATTAAATTGAACGCTCACATGCAAGCATACGGATCACTCATTAAGTTGAAGTATCTACATGCAAAAGACATCCAGATGGATCTCGTCAAATTATGCCCTTTATTTGGGAAGATATACATCAGATACGCCTAAATACATTTACGACCAAAACGAAGTCCTAAGCTATGTTTGTACCTCTCATGGGAAAAATATACACAACGAGTCTAAATACATTTACGACTACATACAAAGTCCTAAGCTATATACAAACTCATTCGGGCTTAGCCCGAGCCTCATGGGACTCACGAAGCTGCACCGCTCGAACAAAATCTCCGGTCGACGATGAATACCGGAACGAACTCGGTGCCCTCCACCCAATCAATGAGGTCGGCACCACCCGGCCCGCCCGGTGCACTCGAGCCGCGCAGACGGGTTCCACCCGGGGGCATTCCAATACACGAGGTCACACTTCGGCCCCTTAAGCCTGACGCCGGGCCAGGATCACGACCTCATCCCCGACCTGCCGCCCCTCCATGCCGACCTGATGTCCTGGGGTGCCTCCGACCTGTCGAGGACCGCCCTCTGAATGCTCCCCTCTCAGCTGGACCCATCAGTCGGAGTACTTCGGCGTGATCGGCGTAGCCGCCCTCCTCCTCGGGTTCTTCTATTATTGGACCAGTGGATCCCGCTGTGGACTCGCTGCGGGGCTGGGGCATGCGTCGTTTATGAACGATCTCGTACATCTGCATGTACTTCATGATGGAGTCGAGGCGCTTTTAAACTTTTGTTGTTAGCCCTCTTCATCCCTCAAAGACCATGCCTCGCGCTGAGAAGCTCGAACTCGATCGTCAGCTTCTAATATGGTAGTTCCACCAGATCGGTGGATTACCTTCTCATACTCTGCGTCCTCCGAGATTCGCTCGCCTTCTCCCGAGCCAACTCGAGCTGTTCCTCGACCGCATTAGGCGCCTCGAATCACGCCGCCAGATAGATCTACCCACGGACTTGAAGTGCGCAATCCTTAGCTTGAGGCCTCGTTCTCGGCCGTGAGGCGAGCCACCGCGATCGCCTCGTCAACTTCCCTCACTCGGCGAGCGATTCGAGCTAACATCTAAACTCGTCAAAACTTGAGTCACCTCGGACGATCGCCCTCCAAATAGCACCTCCTCGTTCTTCTCAAGCACCTCGGCCTCTTTTAGTTTGGTCAACAGATCATGATCAAGCCCGAGATACTGAGAAGCGGAATGCTAAAGACAACAAAAAAGACAAAGGACAAACACGTTCAGAAAAATGCGTCTTTTATTTATAACAAGGGAAATGTACAAAGGCCGGGGATCCTAATGATCCCAGCAATATTTAACCTATTACATTTGGGTCGCTGACCTCGGCCGCCTTGTCGGAGTCGCCAGCCACCTGCTCCTGCCCCTGGCCTCCACTCAGCCCCACCTCACCAGCCTCGGCTCGCACCTCAGCGAGGAGTTCCTGAAGCTCCGGGTCTTCATCCTCCTTGCACTGGGCCACGGCCTCAGCCGTCAGAAGAGAGGCGGAGGAAGATAGAGCCTCTACCACGGGGAAGGGAGCCGCCTCGGCAATTACTCGGGCGTAGTCCTTCTGCACCGTCCGAGGTGCGACCTCAACCCAGCCATGCCTGACCTTGTCAAAGTCAGGCATCGAGGCCGCCAACCCCTCCAGGTAGGAGGATATCACCTGAGGCCTGAGTACCGCGGCCAGATCGGAGATGAAGGAGGAGAAGGTCTCGGACTCAATGAGCTTACTAGGCGAAGGCCTTGACAAGATCGGTCCTTGCTCCGCCAAAAAGGCACCCGTCGTCCCGACGAGTTTCTTCTCCGCCTCGGCCGCCTCGCCGCGGCACCTCCACCTCGGCGTGGGCCACGCAGGCCCGTCCTTCTTCTAATAGCGGCCTCGGCGGCCCTCGCAGCTCTCACCTCCGCCTCGCGACGGCCAGCCAACGCAGACTCGGCGTGCCGCCTCCCCTCCAGCGCCTCGTACCGGGAGGCACTCTCCACCAAGAACCCGGCCGCGCGGTGCAGCTCACCCGCAACCGACGCCACATCCTGCATACCCCACAGTCAGCACCACATAAACACAAAAAGTACAAGGGAATATGGCAAGGGCTTATACCTTGGGGAAGGACATAGGAGAGTCGGAGGTCGGCACCTCGAACGTGATACGGGTGCGAGTCCCACTCCCCACGGCCGGACTCGAGCTCGGCCGTGGGCGATCCCGTCCCGCGCCCAACTCGAGGTCGGTGATGAGCGCCACCACCGGTTCGGTCGTCAACAACCACGGGCTGCTGAGTGGGCCTGGTCCTCGCCTTCTTTTTGGGCGGCACCTGGCCAGGAGATGGCGGTTGAGATGACGAGGCCGGCGCCTTGGTCTTCTTCTCGTGATCGAGCTTCACTGCAACAAAGGTAAATTCTTGTTCAACACAACGAGGTCGGACATATGAGCGGTATATATAAAATAATAACAATATATGGGATGCCCTCACCCCGATCGAGACCCGCCCCGACGCCTCGACCTATAAACGCCGGCCGGCATTGTTCAGTCATCCTCGGTGAAATTATCAGATAGTATCTCACCGAGGTCGTTGAGCTCTTTCTCCATGTAGCCTGGGGCTTGACTTTCACATCCATCATCTTGCAGAGCCCACTCATACCTCGGATGCCCATCACCCCACAAGAAAAATACCTATTCGCCAACGGGACACCTTAGAGGGGCGCTACCTTAAATTTCAGCCGAGGAGACGGATAGTACACTCTCCCATGGTCTCGACACTAAAAAGCGCATCAAGACCTCGGCGGAGAACCCCCGGCAATGCCATAGTAGCGAGCCCTAGCCCCACCACCGACCTAATGGAGTTCAAGTCGGTTGACATATGGGGATCCGAAATATTCACGGATGCTAAGGAAAATTGGGGCGAAAGGAAACCTAAGGCCGCCTATCAAGCTATCTACATATCTGATAATAAATCCTCCGGAGGGCCATCGCCTATCATCCGGTTCGGGCAGCACCACCACGCCTCCTCCAAATACGGTATTCGCCGTTATCTCAAAAGCTCCTCCAATGTCAACCTCGATCTCGCCACACCAACCCTAAGGCCGTCCCATACCGATGATACCGCGGGACCCTAGCACTAAATCCTATGGACCTCACACAGCGGTTATAGCACACATAGTCCTTTATATCGGAACTGACGCCGTAACCCGAGGCGTAACCGAATTTTAGAGCGAGAAGGAGAAGATGAAGAATACATACTTACTTTTCGCTGGAATATTTGGCTCCTTCAACGAGATCGGGAAGAAGTTGGCAAATTTTTGCGAATGTATCCTCTGAAACAAAGCGTCGAAGGGGAAAGTGAACAGTTGCCTCATTTGGGCCTATTTATAGGACAAATGGCGCCTAAAAACTGTTGTTTCAACTTTCACACGTGCCTACCCGCGATTGGATGTGGAGTTGACGCGCCACGCGGTTCGAGCGCCCAACTGCCGCTGGCGGCGTGATGGCGTACTCTACGGTAAGATGCACCGCCACCGATCGTGTGATGATTACGTTGACCTCAGACGGCTCGGACCTCGGACCTCGTCCGCTTCCACATCCAAAAAGGGGCGGCGCCTTAGGTCGGACCTCGGTGTCCTGCCAACGGACATCGCCCCCTACAAGAACATCTCCATCCAGCTCGGACCTCGGCGTCCTCCGTAAGTCGGCGCCACTCGAGCCACACCTCGGCGTCCCTGTATGGCGGTGTCACTCGGGGCGGACCTCGGTATCATCCAAAGATGATATCTCTATCCGGATCCGCCACTCGGTGGGACCTCGGCATCCTCCGTAAAAGCGGTGCGGCTCGGATCGGACCTCGGTGTAACTTTATCAGGTCGCTATCCGTGTCGGATCGCGACTTCCTTCGCAACATCTTCTGTCAAACGACGGCGACTCGGCTCGGTCCCCAACAAGCGGCGATGCCCGTAACGCCAAACCGACTACCTCGGTTGAATCCAGCGAACCTATCAAATCCTAACACCAAAGAAATCGAGAAACCTTCGAGAACAACATCACCGAGCAACATCCTACCGCAACGCGCATTCTTCACCTCACCCGGCATGGTCATTACTCGACTATTCGGGGGACTATGATGGGATATGGCCCAACCACTCGGCCCATCGACAGCCCAAACGAGTGGGCACGATTAATAGCGGCCCACGCGGTGGTGCCAAAGGCCCATCCCCCAAACCCTAATCGCAAGCTAAGAGTCCCATGGGCGAGAGGAGTCCCTACATACGAATGGCTAAGAGTCCCTACATGGGAGGATCGGTTCCTTAGAGCCCTCGGATATGTATAAATAGGAGTTAGATCGAAGGTAGAAGGGTTAACAACTTCTTGAATACTAAGAGCTTTTAACTATACTCACCGTAATCAAACCATGGTGAAAGCATTGAGGAATCACCTCCTCGACGTGGGCGATCTCATTAACGATCGAACCACGTAAAAGCGCTGGTGTTTTTTATCGCTTTACATAAATCTTGCATACTAACATATACTAGATTTATCAATAAGATTTATGACAAATTTGATTTTTAAATAATAGAATAATGGTAATTTTTATTTGATCCTTCTTCTATTTTCACACATATGAAGATTTAGAAACAAACCAAGAGAAACATAGATAAAGATGTGCATTAACAGTTATTGATAATAATAATTATTATTTTACTTATTGACATTACTTTATTAATTGTGAGATGATGTGCAAATGGCCGTATTCAGTCAAACTCAAAAACCTCATTAACGTGTCATTTGCCTATATTATCCTATTTATGGGTGTTAATTGTCTGTTAGTCAAGGGGGCCATTTGTCGGGAATTTAACTAAAGGATGTAATTGGTCCAAAACAAATGATATTGAGGTTTTTGAATTTTGCCTAATACCTTAAGATAGGCATTTACTTTTTTATGTTAAAATCGATACATAAAAAATAATCCAAGCTAATCCATCATTTAATTTAATGGGTTAATGATGGATTCATTATTTTTGAACTTGTTTGACGGTCTTCTTTCAAATATTCAATCATATTTCTATCTTATCATTAAAATAAACGTCATTTAGAAGGATATTTGCACATTATCCTGTTTGAGAACCCATTTCTTGTCTCCCTTAGGTTCTTATTTGTCGACAATAGTGCAATAAATAAGAACTTAAGTTTTTAGAATATTACTTGAGATTAAGAACCTTTCATTATGGGATGCTGTAAATGACGTCTGAATTTCAGCACAATCACCAAATTTCCCGATAAGGCGATTCCCTATAAGCATCCAACCGAGTCTATTATAAAGGACTAAAGAGACAATGATATTTGGTGGTCAAACAATTTCACTCCACAATCTGTCTCTTATGTGTAGCCATAATCCCACAAAACCATAGAAATTTTGATAGCTAATCAACAGAATTTGTCATCAAATAAAATAAAAAATCGTGGAGAAAGATTCAAAACACTAGAGCCCAAATAGATCCACAAATGACCAACAAGCTTGGGCATCAAAGGTTTATTCAAGACTGTAGACACTCCAGAGTTTCGATTCCCTCGTAATCAAAAAGAAGGATGGGATTTGATTTTCCGTAAGAAATTAGTTTTTTCCTTTTTATTTATTAGTTATTCAGAGGCTATACCAATTTCTATAATTTAATTGATTACTACTTCCACCTGTCGATATGTCCGAGTGGTTAAGGAGACAGACTCGAAATCTGTTGGGCTTTGCCTGCGCAGGTTCGAATCCTGCTGTCGACGCATTTTGTTTCCCCCTTTCACGTGGCACATCCTTTAAGTTTGATGTGGAAAAAAACGCCAGTTAGGTTTTGACTTGGAGAAAAACAAAATCTACATTATTAATTTAGACTTATTAAAGTAAATACCGCGTAGCATTCTAATTTTTTTAATTTTTTATATTTTGAAACATTTTCAACTTTTTATATTCATGTTCTAACGTGAGCATAATAACAAGTCAAACCATAACCTTCAACTTTTTATATCCGTGTTCGAACATAACATAGTAACAAATCAAACCATAACCTTCAACTTTTATATCTGTGTTTTAATGTAACTATAATAATAAATCAAACCATAACATTTCAGATGAGTTTATAACAATGTCCTAACCACCAGAATTGGGCTCGTTGTGCCTATATGGCACGGCGAAAATTCACGTCATATACACATGTAATCACACCTCACTCACTGACAAATATTGATTTTCAATTATTTAAAATGCTTATTTGAGTCTTATTTGATGTTGGAAATCATGTTTGTAGAGAGAATTTGCTTAATTTTGTATTATTTTGAAGAAATGACACTTTTAGGCAACTTTTGCCATTTTCTCAGAAAAATTGGAGAATGAATTGAAGAGTTAAAAGTTGATAGGATTAAAGTTCAGTTCGATAGGAGTCCGTAAGCGCAAACGGTTGGTGAATCGGAGTTCGGATGGGAGAGAACGAGTCAAAGCAAGAAAGTCGCGCAGTTTGTCACGAACAGTGCGAAAATTTTCGATTTTCCATATTTTCAATAATTTTCTGAATTTTCCACTTTTATTGTATTTTTGAGTCCAACTAGGATATATATTCCTTTTAGGATTCAAGAAACCATCTTCACCTACAAATACTCCCTCTTAACGGTCCCATTAATTCTTTTTCATATTTTCGGACTGTAGAGATTTATTATTTTCACCATTCAGACTTGAAGTTCTTCATTGTGAAATTCCTACACTGGTTTTTATTGTTTATTTCAATTATATTTCTTTTTATTTCTTCGATCCTATTTAATTTTTGTTATGAGTAATTAATTTCTTATTGATTCGAGGGTTTGTATAATATAATAGAAATTTATGTGATTGATCTATGAAATCTATTTAGATATTGATTTATGATTCCTGATGATATTTTATGGTAGATAACTGACTATTATTTATGCATGCTAGTTGCCAATCAAAGACTTAGCAGTTTTAATTAGGTGATCGAATTCATGAATTCATAATGGAGTACGATTAATTTAAAGACTTGACGGCTATAGTATTAACTGTAGGATAATAAATTTTATGTCCTTTTGGGAGTTCTTATATGTGCTTGAGATTCAACGGAGATAAAACATATATTAATCTACTTTTATAGGCTGTCCGATCTAGAAGATTGTGTTATTTGTGTGATTCTTCATTTGAATTGACTTAATTATGGTTAATAGGGCTATAGATTGATTGCGTGATTTTCTTTTGTATTATTACATTCTGTATGATCAGTTTCTTTATCAGTTATTTTTTCAGATCCTCTTATTTCACTTTTATATTCTATTTTCTTTGTTTTTAGTAAAACTCCCTGGATAATTGTGAAGCGTGGAATCTATTCCTTGATGTGTTTTCACGTTTTCAGTCCATATGAATACGATACACTGCTTGCTAGTTTATTACAATAGACACATTTAATTGCGGTATTTTATTGCTATGATTTTCGTGATCACTCACCCTTCCCCCCTTTTTTCTTCATGATTCTCTCTCCTGTAAACAATCCCAACATCACCATCTCTCTCCTCGGATGATCAGCGGCGACAATAGCACCATCGATCGGATACCCCTCCCTCTTTCTCACAGACGACCACCGCCACCATTTCTGTCACAACTGACGACACCAGTCCCCCTCCACTCTCGGACAACCAATATCAAAGCAGCACCAACCCCCTCTCGTTTTCTCCCTGCCGCATCCTAAAAAAGAAAAATCGACTGATTCTAGAGACGGTGCTTGATGGAATTAGAAATTATATTATTCTCGAGATGGTGCTCTATCGATTCTGTAGATTCGTAGAAATGGATCTTTGAGAAGGGATTTGGATCTTGAGAGCTTCGTCATCAATGCAGGGAGGTGGTGGTTTGCAGGTAGGCAGGTTGTGATTGTTCATTGAGTAGAACTGGGTGTTGCTTAGGCAAATGGTGTTTGCTGACCAAGATTGTCCTCCTCAATTGAAGAAGATTGGAGAGATGGAGAGACTTGTAAAGGACTGCCCCTTGCAATTTTGGTGATTGTAGGACTCCTATGCAAGGTTGAATTGAAGAAGATGAAGAAGAAAATAGTAAAATGGTATTGTTTCACGTGGTATTATTTGATGGGTGGCACATAGGCAAAGATGGCCCGAACTACTATGCCACTTAGACAAAATAGGTCTGATTCCAGTCACAGGACACATATGTTAAAAATAGGGGTGAGCAAAAAATTTGAAAACCAAATATCTTATTTGAAGCAAACCGAAATTTAAAATTCGGTTCGGATTTTTCAGATTTTCGGATCGGATTGAAATTTTTTCAAAATTTTGGATTTTCGGATCGGATTGAATTTTTTAAATCCGAAAAAATATTAAAATCCAAATTATTATAATATACTCCCTCTGTCCCATTTAAAATGTCTCACTTTCCTTTTTGGGTTGTCCCATTACAAATGTCTCATTCCATTTTACGAAATAATTATCCCTTCAAAAAGTGTGGGCCCTATCCACTTTTTAACACTTTAATTACTTTATACATTTCTCCTAAATACCTGTGCCCAAAAGAAATGATACACTTTAGGTGGGACGGAGAGAGTATATAATATTTTATTTAAATATTTTTAAATTTAATATAAATATATATAAGAATTAACAAAAATTGGTTTTGGATTTTCTGTTATTTAATAATTTTGGATTTTTCGGTTCGGTTCGATTTTTTTTTAAAAATTCGGATTTTCGGATTTCGAATTTTTGGATATTCGGTTCGGATCGGATTTTCTCTCTTTCAAAATTTGGATTTTCGGATCGGTTCGAATTAGGCAAAAATCCGAACCGAAATCCGAATGCTTACCCTTAGTTAAAAATCTGCAACTGTTGTGGTTTGATTTGTTATTATACTTACGTTGGGATACGAATATAAAAGTCAAAAACGTTGAAATGCTACATGGTATTTCCCTACTTATTACAAATTTTTCGTGGAATTCGGAGTTATCTGTTTAACTTTTTGATGTTGAAAAATTGATATAACAAAAAAATAGACACATTCATTGGTTACTTGCATCGAATTCAAAAGTATATTCTGAACTTGAAAACAAAAGCGACTTAATGTTTTTTCCTCTTATAAAAGATAAATATTTACCAAAACTCGATTGAATAATTTCAGCCAAATTAGCTTATGGTTTTCCTCTTTTAAGTCCACAATGTATGTACCTTTTTTTTATAATTTGCACTTACATGATCAACCAATATATTTTTTCATCAGACCCCCTTCCTACTAGAAAACGTCGATACTCTTACAAGTATAGTATCCTTCCATCGCAACACTATCTCATTCTCTCTCAATCCTTCAATCCTCACACTATACCAATCCTCTCTCTCGTCCACTATCACCTTAGCTTCCGCCAAGCTCTCTTCGCTCGTCCTCTGTCCCTCCAAACCGCATTCAAACTCGAGACATTTAGCCATCTCTTTCCACTCGTCAAACCATGCAACGGGGCACATCAAAGGCGCCAAAAATAGACACTCCATGGTCGTCCTCGCCTCTCCCAAATAAACCGGCAAGTTACACTCCAACGACTCGAATAGAGCTTGGTAGTGCTCAAGCAGTTTCCCAAAATAAGATTCGAAACTAATGCGATTTTCCAATTTTAGCCCTGCCTCTCCATCACCAAGAGTTACAATACCATCAAATTTCTCCAATAACTCCTCTGCCACCTTCAAAAACTCTACCATGTGGCCCACCTGCCTCCTCTGCCCCATATGTGGCAGTGCCACCATGCAGTTGAACACTAGCCAATCTCTACCACCTCCATTCATTCTCTTCCTCATCCTTCTCCTCATCTTGGCCGTGAAATCTTTAATGCATTTCTCCTCAATGTATAGCTCTAGGCCACACTGCCTCGCGTGATCATGCAGTCGTTTCTTCGTCTCCCAAAAAGAAGACAAAGACGCGCATTCTTCGCCTTTTTGTTTTATGGAGGTTAGCCTCACCGGCTTCTGTCTCCGGCTCAAGGCATCGATCAATGCAGGCCATTGGATCCCATCCCCAATGTCAAAATCAACTATATGTAGCACTGTCACATCATCGGGTATGAATTCAAGAATGGCCGTGTTGGCCGCGTTGTGAGCAAACCTCCCACATATTAGACTTTGGTACAACACATTGAGTGATGTTGCAAAGTTCTTGGCTGATTCTTGTCTTAGATATTCGCCATTAGGATCATCTTTGGACTTGAACATGTTGTACGCAACGCGTTCGACTAAATTCCCTTGAGGGTTGCTCTTTTCATTTATGGACTTAACTATGACTTCAGCTAGTGATCCATTGCTTCCATCATTCATGGCTTCTCCATAAGCTCTTAGGAGATGAATTAGGCTCAATTCATTTTCTAGCCTTGTATCATTCCTTGGGAAATTTATAGGCACCTCCGAGAGAAACTGTGTGTTCTGGCTCGATTCTAAGGAAGGGGAAGGACTCCATTCGTCTGCAAGAGCTGCAGATGAAGAAGTCACTTCTTCGCTGTGACTTGAATAAATCCAGTCACAAATGTCATCAATATCTCTTCTTGAGATCTTCACAAGACCATCATCATGTGAAGTAATCAGTAAACTGTCATGATAAAAAGATCATTGGGAAATGTATCTGGAAAAAACGAGTCTGAAGAAACCACAGGGGAATCTTCAGACAAGGCGAATGAAGAGAAAAATAGTACCCCATCATCTATTATCATATCTTGATCAGTAGATGTGTTGTTTTGGTAGGTAGAGGAGGTAGGAAGAAGCAGTTGTGGTTGCATCATTTTGTGGGAGACGATTTGCAAAGAAGAGGGGAGTTTTGAACTTGGAAGACGGGTGCAATTTATACATATCAAAATGCTGATGTTGGAAGGAAATCAATTTAAAATGCTAGAGAAAGACTACACCATTGTCCATATATTACCAATAATTTACTTACGTTGCATGTTCCCTCAAAATTCATCTTTCCTTCAAGAAAACTTCTTGTTTTTTGAAAAAAAGTCTTGATCCAGCTAGCTTTTCATCAATAGATTATTAAATAACTATTATGTATGCTTTTAAGGTGATGTCTTTTTGCAGTTAAAATTAAAAGTAAACGTTAACCATATAGGTAGGCATTAGCAGTCCAAATGTCTTCTTCACATTGAAGGAGAACCATAAAATTTAAATCATACGCTTATTTCTTCTTTGTGAATAGTTATTTAGAGAAGACAAACACGTCAATTTAACTTCCAATTATTTCTTTTTCATGTAGGGCCCTATGGATGGTGACCAAGAATAGGTACATTTTAGTAGCAATATTTTTAATCTTTGAAAATATTATTAGTATTTTAGGAATTGGAATATTTTTTGGTTTATTTATTTATTTTCTAAACCCGTGATAACTTGTATCAGTCAGGCATAGTTACCGATATGAATCTATGATTAAAAAAATAAATTAATTAATTAAAGGAAGAAAAAATGCGTTATATAATTTTGAAGCTTTTGCATAAAAACTCTTGTCATGACGTCCAACATCCTAAAAGTGTTAATTGTTCTAAAAAAAGAATTATTTCATGTGTACTAAAGAAAAATTACATTTACCTTATAACTAAAAAGTGTCAATTATATTATAAACTAAAGTGTCATTTATATATTACTAAATAAAAGTGTCAATATCCATACGTACAGATATCCTTATAGAAGTTCACCTCGTATACGTATATCTTGTGAAGAAAGAGTGAATCAAACTCTTTATATATTAGATCTCATGAACGCAAAATCATTTATAAATAAAATTTACATTTTTCTTACTAATTAAAATTTTATTTTTCCTTTATTATAAAAAACTATATATCTTCTTCAAAAAAATAATTTATTTTCCCAATTTCCTCTTGAGAGAGTACATTGTGTCTATAAATTGTATTTTCTTAGTGGGGGCTAAAAAAAATACTTCATCCGTCCCATGAATCATGGCTCCTTTCTTTTTACACGTAGATTAAGGAGAGTTGTATTTTGTGTGTAAAGTAGTGTGTGACATAAAATTCGAGACACTTTTTAATGTAAAATTATTTTCTTTTTTGGAAACGAGTCAACTTAATGGGACAGTCCAAAAAGAAAAACGAGCCAAAAATAATGGGACAGATGTAGTACGAATTAGGTTGTAAAATCACAAAATAGAGAATTGAGAGTCTTTGTTGTTTAATCCAAACCAAACTTTCTAATACCTAGACATATATGAATAATATATGTCTAGGTATTTGTTTGATCCAAACCAAACTTTCTAATCCAAACCAAAATTTCCTAATTTATTTGTTTGAGTGACAAAAGTAGTTGTTTAAGAATAATATGTCCATGGACATTCAAACTGTGAAGACCTCTTGTATAAACAGAGATGGTTGAAATCCCATCGTTCCCCTTCCCCATGTCAAAAAAAAAGGAAAAAAAGAAAAAAGAAAAAGAGAGAGAGAGAATAATGTGTGGTGGCAAAGAAATAAAATGGACCTATTTTCAGATGTTTCAATGTTACAATTCGGGCATTGATGAGACAAATGAAGGAAATCAACTCCCTACAATCTAAAATATCTCTTCCTTATTTAAATCAAAAGAAGCGACAGTTTATGCTTCTTTTATTTTTAATTGATGGTTAATATTGTCTCTTCCTCATTGATTCCTTTCTTCAACGCCACTACACAGCAATAGCATCTCCTACATTTAGGTAAAATTATTCAGGAATCATGAATTAATTACTGCAATAACGGTCTTCCTATTTTTTGGGCCACTAAACAAACGAGGTGATTGTTTCAATATGCTAAAAACTGACCGGTTTAAGAGACTTCAGCATTCAAATATGTTAGACATAGCCATGTATGTGGGTGAAAATCATTTGGCTTTTAACCTAAAGTTAATGCCTCAATTATTTTGCTAATGAAATTTTATAAATTTGAATTTCATACCTTCTACTTCAGTCTGCTCGCACATCAATGTAGTATAATTTACTCTTTTTTTTATATGATGGGAACCATGCCTACCTTAGGCAAGACTGTGAGAACCCCATGGTCCCCAATCTCGATAAGCAAACCACATGAGACAGTGTAACCACACTGAAAAACCAGGGTGTGATGACTCAAACCCATAGAGGCGTTTGATGGGGTTCGGCCTTGACCTCTACCACGCGAACCCACCTTAACATTTATATGGTTTGTGGACTACATTGCACAAGAACGATGTTCGTTTATAGGCCACCCACTATTAGTAAATGTTATTCTTCTCATTAATAAAGAAAAACAACTACATACCTTCTATTAGCTAGTAATGGGAGTAGGGTGTCTAAACGGTTTCGGTTTTCGGTTAGAACCGAACCGAACCGCAAACAAATTCGGTTAGCAAAACCGACAAATTTGGTTATCGGTTCGGTTTCGGTTCCAGAGTTGAAAAAAAATTCGGTTATTGGTTAACCGATAACCGAACGGTTCGGAACCGAAAAATCGAAAAACCGTTTTTTATTTTTAATTATTATTTCAATTACTAATTAATTAATTAAAAATTATGAAAATCAATTTTTAATTATTACTTTATTAATTATTGTTAAATATTTTATCTATTTTTAATAAGTTTCAGTTTTAATTATTATTTTATTTATTTTAATTATTATTTTATTTGTTTTATTATTATTTTATTTGTTTTATTAATAATTAATTTTAATTGGTTTTTAGGTTAATCAAAACCGAACCACGGAACCGATCGGTTTTGGTTAACCGAAAATTTAAAATGGTTCGGTTTGGTTCACTTTTGGAGAAATTGATTCGGTTATCAAAAAATTCGATTCGATTAACCGAAACCGAACTGTTAGACACCCCTAAATGGGAGAGTCAATTTGAATATCTATTTTGCTTTTGCTCGTCTTTTTCATATAGCATCATGCTTTTATAGGCTTGAAAATTTTCAGCCCAATCCGAAAAATAATAATTTAAGCTTGCAGCATCCCGAAAAGCCCATATTTTCCGTCGGGTTACGCCATAATTTTCACGCGTTACGCTTAGAGCATTTGGGAAAATTAATGATTGATTTGATGCTTTGGAAGACTGTTTCTAAAAAAAAAGGAAGTCCTCATCTCGAAAGTTTGTATATTCCAACCTTACGAGAACGTTAGAAAGTAAATCATGATAACTCAACGATTAAGAAGTTATATGATCTTTGTCTAGTATCCATAATGAATCACCCTGAAAATGACGAAACTCCCACACTGGACTGCTCGGACTCGATCTTTTGTTTTTGTTCTAATCTGCTAACTCTTAACCAAGTGATGTAAGCACGTGAGGGCTAGGGCCAATACTCTATAACATTATATATTTATTTATTTTATTTTTTTTGGAAAAATGAAATTGTGGATGTAATTGAGTAGGCCAAACTCAAATGGTCGGACCACTAGTATGAGTTCCAAGAAATGAAACTAGTGCACGGAAGCTGATCTTCAACACGGATCTGATTAAAAAAACTTACAAAGTTATTTGACCAGTTATTCAATATTACATTTTATAAAATCAAAATCTTGCACGGTTAAATTAATATATAATAGGATTAGTGAAAATGAGACAATATGTACAAACATTATAACTGAAATGATGACAGTCTAATTGATTATCCGTTGACCTATATTAGGTCAACATATGTTTTAGACATAGAAGAAAGAAATGAATATGATGATTAACCTAAGAAACATTAATGATGGTATAATTCATTGCCTTCGCATTTTCCTTTAATTTAAACTAGTTTTTCCCCATGCGAGACATTTTTTTCGTTCAATGGTAATACATTAAAAGATTTATGCATTGCGTTCCTTCTAATCAAAGTAAAACAATAGATATAATATATATGTAATTTAAAATATAAAATTGGATTACCGCACGATCATGAAAAACACATTCAAAGCTTAAAACATTATTGCAAGCACGCACAAACCTCATTTTGATTGCCGATTTGGCATTACTTGGTTTAAATTTTGAATCAAGGACGATATAGGTGTCACGCCCCAATTCCTAATATAATGGAAGCTCGTAAATCGAGGCGCGGCTAATAAAAATACGGAAAGATATAAGGTAAAAAGTTGACTCGAATAATCAAGGCAATAAACCCTTAGAATTTGGAATAGCTTCCTAAATGAACATGGAAGACATCGAATGATTTAATCCAATCAAAGCAACATTTATCCTCAGGATCACGAGTTTAGTTTCGTGCTTCTGATAGACAGTATACATCAAAATGCTAAACATCAAGGATTCAGAGTCTAAGCTCATCAAAAGGTACAATTCAAGTCATAGACAAGAAGAAAAATGTAACTAGAGCTAGTTCATCAGCGGAAGTCAAAAATGCGGAAATAATCCGTCAAAACACGGAGTGAACCCTAATCTCAGCTCTGTCCCGTCAACGCCCGTTGATCAACTTGAAAACATTTGAAAATATTTGGGCTGAGTACTAATGTACTCAATGGACATGCATTTGCTAAAAACATTTCATAAATCCGTAAAAGCAGTTTATCCAATCATGATAACATAACTTAGAAGGTTTTAAAAAGAGAAACCACTTCTAAGCATGCGAAAATATTTCATTTATTAGGCCCATTGTTACGACTCTTCTGTTACTCGCTTTGATCTCGGGCCTCTAGCCACCGTCGGATCACATGCCCACATTATTGTCATCGGGGATGTAACCCGGATAAATTCATAATTTCATGACGTACTTCAGAACGCATCCAGACAAGCACCCTTATAACGCCTCATGATTATGTTAGTGTCCGATGGAGATCAACCCACCAAACAACTAACTAGTGTACACAATTATCAATTAACATATTAAGTTTAAAGAGAATCTCGATCGATACATTTACGAGCCTTAAGCAGTAGGCGCACAAAAATATTTTATTGGATAAACAGTTTGCATTTCATGAAATATCAGAGCATATAACTCAAATATACTTTTGTAAATAAAGCCCACCTTGATAGGAAAAAGCCTGAAGAATTCGTTATAATATACGTCTCGGGAAGCAACGCTAATCCCCTTGATCGACAAAACCTACAAGAAGCATTAATCTTAATAGGTCTCGAAAAGCTAGCCTTAAGTTCAAGTAAAAGAGGATACTAACTTATGATTCGTTAAGCCCGGATTTTCAAAATATAAATAAATTTTGAAAACTAATATATATCGGCTAAGGGCACCAACAATACCCTTGCTCGACTTTTCGTTCAAAAACGCATTTAATTTTATAATCTTCTTATGATAAATACTTTTTACAAAAGTATAATGCAATTGAAATACCTTCTAAATTTATATATATTAAGGACTATCGCTTAATATAACACATAATAAAATTCTCAAATTATGCACTTGTCTAAAATAATTTAATTTATTAAACATTCTAACTTAATTAATTCCATCAAAAGGAATTTAATTAAATTAATTAAATAGGTTATTATCATAAATAAAGTAACTTGAACTTGAACTTAGCATTGACTTAGTCAATTAATTAATTAAACTTAATAGTAATTAATTAATTAATTAACTTACCATAATTAAATAATTTAAACTTATATATAAGTTTAAGTTAATTATTTATTTAATTAGACTTAATATAATTTAATTAATTAAATCTCAAAGTTAAACCTTATTTATTTAATTAATTTAAGTCCAAGGATTTAATTAATTAATGTCCAACTACTAATTTAATCCAAGCCCACATTTTATTTAATTAACCAAAGCCCAACTATTAATTTATAATTCTCGGCCCAATGTCAAGCCCATATTCTTTATTATATTCTGGCCCAAAATTAAAACAATGCATAACCCATTAGTATTTAAATAAATAAATAAAGGCCCAGCCCAACTCATGAATTAAAATAAAACAAAAACCCAGCCCAAAGTTAATACTTTCAGCCCAACAATTAAATAAAACGAGCCCAACCCATTTTAAAAAAAAAGAACAGCCCGACTCCTTTCAAATAAAAATCAGCCCAAAACACCTTTGGCCCAAACAATAAAATAAACTACACTAACTTAACCTAATTTCTAACCCTAGCCGCCCCACTTTTTTCGGCGCCGCTTTCCGGCAGCCGCCGTCGCCGGCGGCCAAAATCCGGCGACCTCGAATTTTTTTTTTTTCTTTCTCTTCATCCCTCTCTCTCGCCTCTCCCTCACATCTCTCTCTCTCTCTCTCGGCACTCACTCACAACACAAACACACGTGCACTGCCATCTCCGGCCGGTCACGTCGCCGGTCGGCGAGTTGCGCCGCCGTCGTGACCGCCACGACCTCCACTTTTCCTCTCGGCCGAACGCACGCACACACGCACGCGACGATGCACACACCAACACACACGCGACGCACACACGCACGCGCGACGATGATAGCCGTCGCCACCAACCACGACCCTCTACATTACCACCGCCGCCTGCCGTCGTCGGCGGCGGCGGCCGCCTCTCTCCCTCCTCTTCTTCTCGCCCTCACCCTCTCGGCACTCTCCTCTCTCTCTCTCTCTCTGGTTATTTTCTTCAAGGACCCAACACATTTAAATCCCAAATCAAAACCTCCCCCCACCCTTCCTCTCACGTCGTCGCCGCCGCCCGCCGTCGTCGACGGTAGCGGTCGGCCGTCCATGTCCGCCCCCATCTTCTCACGTCTCTCTCTCTCTACCTCATCTCCCTCAACACCCACACACATACATGTATACATAAACGCATATAAACATTAAAAGAAAGGGAGATTCAAAGTATAAACCTTTGATTCCTCTTGTTGAGGCTGCAGTGGAAAAGAAAGAGTTTGTGAAGTTAGGGTTCAAAATGGAAGGAAGTGAGGTTGGTATAGTGTAGAGAATTTGGGTTGTCCATGGACTTTCCTTTTGGGCCTTGTCAAACCAAAGCCCATTAAACAGTTTATTTTTACGGGCTCAAAGTCCGATCCTAAAGATTATTAATTAATAATTAAACATTAGCATAATATTATTGATATAATGATTTATAAGTAAATATATATAAATCATATTCGATTATTATATGATATATAATAATTCTCGTAATCACTTTATAATATTTAATGAAATAAATTCTTTTTGTTGGAATTTAAAAAAAAATTCTTTCACTCAAGGGCACGAATCATTTTAAAAATTCTAAGTTCGAAAGTTATTCTAATTCTATTGAGAAGACGGGGTATGACAATAGGAGGCATGATAATAAGAAATTGTGATAATATTGAAAATGATAATGGATCACAAATAGAATAGAAATGAAATTAAAATAGTTTGTGTAAGTGTAATCATAAGATTGCAGTTTAAATAGAGTGAAGAATGATTATATATGGAAATTCTTTTGTCATTAATTTGACAACAAAATTTACGTCTTCTTTTTAATGAACAGATTTTACGTCCATCAATATTAAATGTAAATGGACACTCGTGAACTTTGAATGAAAGAAAGTTTGGGGCCTTTATTTAGTGTATTTGCAATTGCATATCCAATAGTAAGTGAAGCAATGCCTCACGCAAGTTTTTCAATGTAATTAAAGAATTAGAAAATGTTATTCCATGTAATTTGTCCTTGTTGATGTTATATGTAATGAAATATATTTTATCCATAATAATTGTAAAGGTTACTAAAAATAGAGTGACAATGTTTTATGCATATTTTGATTATTTATCCTCAAATAAAGTTACAGTTTTCCAAATAAATATTTTAGCTAAGTTTCTTTTTTTTATTTGTCAATTATCCTCCATTCCTGTTTGCGCTTAAAAAGAGAGCTCAAATTAACGTCTGATTTACTCTGTCCTTTTTCACTGCATACATAATTTTCAAGTGAAAAAAAAATGCAGACAAGAATAAGTGTGTAGATGTATATGTATGATAGCTATCCAAAGATGGAATATTAAATGGCAGAAATATTACCCCCCCCCAAAAAAAAAAGTAGAAAAAATATTAAATACATTTTAGGCGGGAAAAATGGTTTTTTTATGATTCCCCTTTAATATATATAATGGGAATGAATCGGTAGGAAAATGATTCATTTGGATCGATGATTGAGATTTAATTTCGATCAATGGTTGAGTTTTATGTTTTGTGAGTTTTGTGCTTGACCTTCTGTGACCACTAGAACTCTTCTTGTCTTATGTTGCGATGAAAGATGTGTTAAACAAATATATTTAACATATGTCTACGAAAAGATGAAATATGTCTTAAACTAACACGTGAAACATAGTAATTACGATTGTGTTACACAAATATGAAAGATATCTAGATTTACATATCTATTCTTATTTCCTACACTTATTTCCATTCTCACAAGAACCATCCCATATATATATATATATATATATATATATAGATGTCCGTGTTTCTGTTTAAAATACTAAGAAAATTAGAATAAGAAGAAGAAGAAAAAACACTTAGTTTGGATGGTACGTAATATTTAAGCTCTCTACTCCTTATTCTTTGTGAAAAATATTTGTATGGTCTCAAAAATTTCTTTTTGAGATACTTATGGTCTAGATATATTGGTATACATAGAATTTCTGATGCTACACAAGATATATATTGTAGTGACAAATAAGCAACCTAAAAGATGATTGTAATAATGATTTGGGGAAGCGAATGATTTCCGTCACATGTGCATCTTTCAAAGGCGGAGAAAAGTTGTAACTTCAAATTAAATCAATTGTGTCTTCTTCCCCTGTCGAATCATGCTCTAAATGATACTACACCTCTATACATATATATGGTCAAACAACTTAGAGAAATAGAAAATATATCATTACTAACTTTCAAATAAATACACTGTTCAAAATATTTACAATTTATTATATATAAAAGAGATTAATGGTTCAAAATATCAAAAATCATGATTTAGGGTTTTGCATAATTGAGTTGGTGTGATTTCCATAACAAGGTAACATGTATAGTGTTGGTAGGAGTTGGAATGCACATTCAATATTTCTCATTATTATTATTATTATTATTATTATTATTATTATTATTATTATTATTATTATTATTATTAGAATCCCAAACTATTCAAACTTGGGCAACGAAATAGCACCTCACATGTATTTTCTCATTAGAATTTGTGCACTAGCGACTGCGACACAAATTAGCTCCCCTTATTTAGAGCAGCCTCAGATTTCTTAGCCTAAAATATTAATCCATCCACTATCATTGAACCCTTCAATATTTTCTATTTCCTTTTTGGTGAAGAGCATATATTCACGGCGTTCTGAATAAACCCCTGTTCCATAGCTAATCACTTTTCGCAATTAATTTTCCCAAATCTCTACTTTCTCCCTCAAATTAAATATGGCGTTTTCCAGTTTCTTGATCCAAACCCTCCTTCTCTGCAGCTTTCTCTTGACATCTCAATCCTTTAATTTCACCTTGCATGGATTCAACAGCGTAAATCTCAATCTTGAAAAAGCAGCTGAAATGAATCCATCAGACGAATCAGTATTAATGCTGACCAACAGTTCGCCAAATGTAAAAGGCCATGCATTCTATCCAACTTCAGTTCCCATACTCAACACCACGCTTAATCGTTGCAATTCTTTCAGCACACAGTTTGTGTTCCAAATCAATCCTTCAACCTCCAACGACGGCGGATACGGCGTCGCTTTCACACTATCCCCATCTCCGCAGTTCCCGGCCGCCGCCGCCGGCCAGTACATGGGAGTTTTCAACAAATTCAACGACGGGAAGTCCTCAAACCATATTTTCATGGTGAAATTCGTCACGACGAATTGGTACGACGATGGCGCAGTTTCTGAAGGGAATTATGTCGGAATCAACCTTAATGGAAATAATTCCACGTTTTTTGAAAAAAGCGAGCTTCCCTTTCAGAATAGCCCTATTAGGGCGTGGATCGACTACGATGGAATCAATAAACAAGTTAATGTCACAATTGCTCGTTTAGACGGAAACCCAATCAAACTATTGGTCTCTGCAAATCTTGATCTGTCAACTGTTATGTTGGCTAATATGTATGCCGGATTCTCTGCTGCAACAGGTGAAGACAAATGGAGCTCTCATTACATCCTAGGATGGAGTTTTCGCCTCAACGGCATCGCCGATCATCTCAATTCATCTCTTCTTCCAGAAGTGCCACCCACAAATTCATCATCTTCCAATTCTAAACTGAAAATTTCCCTCACTGCTGCACTTTCTTCTGTGCTCGTGATCACAGTGGCATCGTTGATCGGCATGCTGTTGTATCGGAGATCGATCAGGTACGGAGTCTTGGAGGAATGGGAGCTCGATTGCCCCCATAGATTCCGGTACAAGGAGATCCACACTGCAACCAAAGGGTTTAGAGAGAGCGAGAAAATCGGAAAGGGAGGGTTTGGAGCTGTTTACAAAGGCTTTTTGCCCACCACAGGTGTTGAGATCGCAGTGAAGAAGATCACCTCCAATAATCCATTACAAGGCATGAGAGAATTTGCAGCAGAAATCGAGAGTTTGGGGAAATTAAGGCACAAAAACCTAGTCCGTCTACAAGGATGGTGCAAGCGCAAGAACGATCTCCTTTTAGTGTATGACTATCTCTCAAATGGAAGCCTTGATACTTTGCTATACAACCCGAATTCGGGGATCGTATTGAGTTGGGAGCAGAGGTTCAACATCATCAAAGGCGTCGCGTCTGGTTTGCTCTACCTACACGAGGATTGGGAGCAGGTAGTCATACATCGTGATGTAAAGTCGAGCAATGTGTTGATAGACCGCGATATGAGCCCAAGATTAGGCGATTTTGGGCTTGCGAGATTGTATGATCACGGAAAAAACTCACACACGACGCACGTTGTGGGCACCATAGGCTACATTGCTCCTGAGCTGACTCGGATGGGGAAGGCCTCAACGAGCACCGACGTGTTTGCTTATGGGATCCTGCTTCTTGAGATCGCGTGTGGGCGAGCTGCAGTGGTGTGTGAGGCTCATCGGAACGCCATCTTGGTGGATTGGGTGGTGGAGTGTATGCAGATGGGGAATGTTTTTGATGCTGTTGATGCTAAGATGGATTCAGTTTATGTTGTTGAAGAGATGGAGTTGGTGTTGGGGTTAGGGCTTCTTTGCTCACATCCTAAGAAGGAAATGAGGCCTACGATGAGGCAGGTGGTGAAGTATTTGAATGGTGATGAGACTCTGCCGTTGTTTGAGAGATTGAGCTCCGATGGTTCGAGAAGAGTTGATGAGATTACTTCAAGATTGCTTGCGTTGGGATTGGTTGATAGGAATAGTAGTACGGATTCATATAATTTGGGTATTTCTATAGGGGTAATGTCTTCTAGTTCTTGTGATACAGGTAGATAAGATTTAGATTGAATAAATTTGATACTTTTCCTTTAATTTTAGATCAAATTTTAGGGTCAAGAATGTAGTTTTTAATCACAACATATGGGATTTACTTTTTTTGAATGTGCACGTAGCGCGCATGTAAATGATATGTATAAAGAAACCATTAAGGTTCACTCAAGTTATTTTAAATTTAATTAACGGTGTATATTGAAGGGTGAACTCTTCTCATATATATATAATGTGATTATTTTGGTCGACATCAATACTTGCTACAATCATTAGGGGTGATGAAATGGGTATTGGATATTATTATTACCGAATCGAATTGATACCGATCGGTTATTGGTTAGTAGTTTAATGTTAATTTCGGTTATCGGATATACCGATAACCAAATGAATATACCCGCATAACCAAAATTATAATAATTATTAATTTATTATTATTATTAAAATTAAAAATAAGTTTAATTAGATTCAAATAATAATAATTATTGTTTATTATCATTATTATTAAATTAAAAATTAGTTTAATTAATCAAATAGGTAAATAAAGAAATTTAATTTGAATAATTTCGGTTATCCAATAATCGAACCGACTAAGGATCGGTTAATTGGATAACCGATTAACCGATCGGTTTCGGTATGAGTTATTGAATTTGGAGAATCTTGATTCCGGTTAACCGAAATTTTGATTTCGGTTAACTGAAACCGATCCAATAAGCACCCCTAACAATCGTGTATTTTTCAATAATTGTATTGGCATTATTATGGTTACTCCCTTTCTTGAAGGCCAGAAATAGGAATTCACATATATACATTGAATGTGTGCCTATCTATGATAGCCTTGATATATAAGCTTTGTCTTCTTCTCCTATATTTTTGTATTAGTAGTCATAACTCGGTAAATTTCGAAAATAAATGTTAATAGGAAGATAACTAATGAAAGAAAATTATTAGTATAGATGCTTGTTTGGAATCCAAATAGACGGATAACGTCGGGATGCCTAGTTCTCATGTAACTAAGGTCAGTAATCAAATTCTAAAAGGCATCAACATTTGAAGGGAGTTTATATTTAGCTACTATATTTTCAATCTTTGAAGAGTTGAATCTTTATATTTTATAAACAATAGTACAGAAAGAATCTAATATGTTTATCCAAGTTTAAAGTATAATTGGATGGAGATTTCTGCATTTCAAATTATCTTTATTGTAATTAGGTGCTAGCTCCATGAATTAGTTATTCAGAAAATAATTTGTCAAGATTAGTTATGCAGTTTTTGATATTTAACAGAAAATCAATATTTTGTTTACATAGTATTAATTAATATAGTGTACCAGGACACGTGCGCTCGAATATTTTTCGTTATATATGTATATAGGCCGTCCATTTTAGACTTTTCTATGCTTCATAATCATAGTTCAGAAACTTTCAAATAAATAAGGATGGACCACATAAGTCGCATGAAATTTAAATTCCTTACGTTATTTATACTTGTATGTATATATTCTTATGTGGTCCATAACGTGAACCACCTACCTGGCAATTGGGTGTGTTATATTTTTCTTTTCTTTTCTTTTCTTTTTTAAAATATCTGTAGAATTGTATCGTACATTCATATTATAACTTTTTTTATAAGGAAATTGGACATTTAAAGCAGGTCATATACGTATTACAATAATCACGCTTCAGCAATTAAACGCTTCATTGACTAATCTTGATCATAATTTAAATAGTAATTTTGTTTTTTTAAGAATTGATTAATGAACGTATTCTTTTATATCCACAAACGTTTATTTGGTTCAATAATCAGATCTTTGAATCTTACATTATGTTCCAACTGAGTCATATTATGAAGTTACAGTATCTAACTGAAAAAAAAAATCAATCCATCACATGAACTGTATGTATGTTTGTTTTTAGATTGATTATACTTTACCACTTGACCTTTGGTCCAAATTTCACAAATTGTCCGAAAATCCAACAAATGTGAAGCATTTGGTATCAGAAATTCATTCATGTTTCCTTTTACGCTTTGTTTTAAGGTTAGACAATTTTTAAATTTGTATCAAAACTGAGGCCATAAAATATAAAAAATTGATACAGTTGAGTGGGTAATTGGGTGGGGTCATAGCAGGAAGTAAATCCCATGATTTAGCAGCACATAGAAGCTTCCTCTCTTCCTCGCGCAGGAGACTTGACCCACAACTTTTGCCCTCAAAATTTTCCAAAGGAGGAAATAAAATTAGAAAATAGAGTTTCAAAGAAACAAGAAATTGTTGTGGTTTCAACCAAGTTATGAAAGGTTTGACTTACTCAGATAATTAGTTCTGTAAACTTGTTAATCAAATAACGAATTATTAATTAGATTAAGAAGTTGAAAAAACTGTGGCGGTTATACTCATAACTCGTTCATCTTAATTATCACAGATCACATTATGCTAGGAACGTTACTCAGGAATGGTGATAAATTTATAATTAAAAAAGTGACGAAACTATTTGGTACAATATTATATAATCATGTAAACCATTTAAAAATTTAGTTTGGTATGTATGTGAGAATATCTCTTTTAGATCTACCTTCAATCCAATTTTGAAATACTAATGGAGCCGAGCCTGGCCATAAGCTAACAATCTCAAATCATCAATGCTACCTCCAAATTTCGACGCCCTAATATTTCTGCCACTGTGTCTGTCTATCTCTACTTCTTCCGCGTTGAGTTTTTCCACACTTGTTTCACCACCACTCATTACTCGCCTCATCAACAACTTCATCTTTCCAGAAAAGAATTAAGAAAAACTTATCTATGTATATATATTCATTATTCTGAATTATTGCAGCTTCATATGTATATTCTTCCTTGTCCAAATGTCCACTCCCATTTCCCTAATTCAAATCCTCATCGTCTGCAACTTTCTCTTCATATCTCAATCCACACACACAAACTTCACCTTCCATGGATTCAACGACACAAATCTTGATCTCCAAGGATCAACAGTAACGAAACCAAGCGGTGCACTACGGCTCACCAACTCTACAAATTTCGTCATAGGCCATGCATTCTATCCAGCTCCAATCCCCATCTTCAACGCCACCCTCAACTTCTCCTTCACCACACATTTCATCTTCCAAATCATCCCTTCCTCAACCTCCAGCGGCGGCGGCTACGGCCTAGCCTTCACTCTCTCGCCCTCCCCGGGATTCCCCGGCGCAGCCGCGGAGCACTTCATGGGAGTCTTCAACGACTCCAACGATGGAAACTCATCAAACCATGTCTTCATGGTGGAATTCGACACGGTTGATGGCTTCAACGAAAACTCGGATTCTGAGGGAAATCATGTCGGAGTCAACCTCAACGGAATGAAGGACCCCTTCGCTTCCAAACCGGCATCGTATCTTCCTGAAGGTTCTAGAGGGAACGAGGAGGAAGTTTACTTGGAGAAGCACGGTCCCGTTCAGGCATGGATTGACTATGATGGAATGATCAAGCATGTTAATGTAACAGTTGCTCCTTTGGGAGTTGGTAAACCAAGTATGCCTTTGTTGTCTGTGGATTTCGAGGAGAAGTCAGATGTTCTGTTGCAGAACATGTATGCAGGATTCTCTGCTGCAACTGGGGAGAAATCGAGCTCTCATTACATCCTAGGATGGAGTTTCTGTCTCAATGGGATTGCTAGTCAGCTCAATGCGTCGCTGCTTCCAAACGTGGTAGTTGTAAAAACTTCATCTTCGAATAGTAGTAAAGTGAGAACTGCACTCGTTGCTACGTTTTCTGTTATGCTCTTCGTCTTGGTATTGTTCTTGATCGGCATGATCTTTTATAGGAGAGTTATGAGGTTCGAAGTTTTGGAGGATTGGGAGGTTGATGCCCCTCATAGATTCCGGTATAGGGAGCTTTACACTGCGACTAAGGGGTTTAGGGAGAGTGAGAAAATCGGAGAGGGAGGATTTGGAGCTGTTTATAGAGGTGTTCTGCCTACCACAGGAGGTGAGATTGCAGTGAAGAAGATCATGTCTAATAATTCATTACAAGGTATGAGGGAATTCGCAGCAGAAATCGAGAGTTTGGGGAAATTAAGGCAGAAGAACTTGGTCAATCTTCAAGGATGGTGTAAGTACAAGAATGAGCTTGTTATAGTCTATGACTATGTCCCAAATGGAAGTCTTAGTTCTCTTCTTTACAAATCTAGCTCTGTGTTGAGTTGGGAGCAGAGATTCAACATCATCAAAGGGGTCGCTTCTGGGCTGCTCTACCTGCATGAGGAATGGGAGCAGGTGGTGATCCATCGTGATGTGAAGTCGAGCAATGTGTTGGTAGACCGCGATATGAATCCAAGATTAGGCGATTTTGGGCTTGCTAGGTTGTATGATCATGGGAAAAACTCACACACAACGAACGTTGTGGGCACCATAGGCTACATTGCTCCTGAGCTGACTAGAACAGGGCAGGCCTCAACAAGCACAGATGTGTTTGCTTATGGGATTCTGCTTCTTGAGATAGCATGTGGGCGGCCTGCAGTCGTGTGTGAGGCTCATCGGAACGTGATCTTGGTGGATTGGGTGGTGGAGTGTATGCAGATGGGCAACATTTTTGAAGCAGTTGATGCTAAGCTGAATTCAGCTTTTGTTGTTGAAGAGATGGAGCTGGTGTTGGGATTAGGCCTTCTCTGCTCACATCCGAAGGCGGAATTGAGGCCGACGATGAGACAGGTGATGAAATATTTGAACGGAGATGAGATTCTGCCATTGTTTGAGAGATTGAGCTCAGCTGGTTCAAGAAGAGCTGATGAAGTTACAGCAAGATTGTTGGAATTAGGATTGACTGATAGGATTTCTAATACTACTTCAACATCTTATTATAATTCAAGTTCTATATGGGCAATGTCTACGACTTCTTTTGGCTCTGGTAGATGAAGATTTAAGTAATTTTTAGTACAATTTTTAGTTTTGATCAAAAATATGTTGTCATATCTGATCATACCGGTATACTCTTTCCAAGTTGTAATTTATAATTTATAATTCTTGACCATTATAGAAGCCTGCATTAATTTGGTTCCATAATTAATATCATGTTGCAAATCTGCAATACTGTATTTGAAGCCGCCCCTTAAATTGAACCATTCCCATCGATTATCGATAATCACACAAGTATTTCACCAAGTTTTGTTATCAATGAAATCAGCATTAGTTATGAAACGTGAATTGTTAAAATGAGACATAATTGAAATGCATAAAATTTGAGTAATATCGTATGTCATTTTTTATATTGTGCCATTGTTTCTCGGTCATATTTGCATATTTCATGCGTTTCGTGGTGTAGTAAAAAAAAGAAAATAAAATAAATATATTTTAGTTTAATATTACTATATTAGAAATAAAGATTAGAAATGTATACCATACTTGTAGCACAAAGAAACATATGCGAGAAAGAAATTAACAATTATCATGGGTCTGGAGTATGGGACCCTCAAAATCAGAACTTCCTCTTTTGGAACAACAAGAAAGAAATTAAAAATTGCAACATTTGACTTCACCACAAAGTAATATGTGCAAACTTGAATTTTTTTTCTTAGGCAAGTATACCATATTCTAGGACGTTGTCAAAATTCTCAAAACAATATGAAAAAATGAAAAGAGATATTACTAGATTTTTGAAGCTTAGCCTACAAGAAAACAAGGCAAAAAACACAAGCGCTCAAAGTCTTGAAAAGAAAATCAAGCTTGTTTTTACCTAAATATGAGGAATGTTTAAGATGAACAATCAGTGTATCATCTAGAAAAAGCAGGAAAAATACAGTTGCAGTCCTCTATTAGAAACGATGTCCCAAATCTCCAATTACAACAAGTGAATGCATTATTTTATGCACATTACATAAACCAATAATATTAAAATAGAAAATGAAATACTCTATAGAATAGCGAATCTCAGTTCATCGAAAATGTTATTGTATGATCACCAGCGACTTGCAGAGAGCAAGAGAGAGAGCAGACTTTATATACACTAATAAGAGTCAAGACAAGAAAATGAATGGATGTGCAACTCATTCCTCGAAAGTTAAATTAGTAGGACCAAATTGAAGAATAAGAGCGGGGGAAGACAAAAATGAACTTAAAATTGCAATTTATAGTCCCATCACACAGGAAAGCAAAATGCCAACTCTTAAATGAACTTTCACCTTTTCATGAAAAATATTGTACTATGATAACAGGTCACCGAGAAATGGTTTACATAATGCATACCAGACGCAAAATTCTGTCATAATCAGACGAAAAATGAAAGAATTTCATCAGTTTAGTCCCTTCATCCGCCATAGACAAGACTCGAGCAAACACAACCCCACTCTTATGAGGGCACTGACAATAAGCCTTACCAAATCAAAAGGGAAAAAAAGGGAGCACAATTGCATGAGAAACAGTAGCAGTGGAGGAAAATTGCTTAGCTACCATCAGAAAATGCTTGCCTTATCATCTCTTGGGCCCATGTAGCTGTTGATTTCAGTTGTTCGTCATCTGTCTGAAGGCACTCCGATAACAAATTTGAGCAAAATTTAGTATCTTTGAACAACATTTTTACATTTGAACCAAGTGCATCTGCTAGGTCACCCTGAACTGCCACTGCTGCCTTAGTCACATTCACATCCCTGAGCAGCAGAGTTATAGAAGAACACATAGTAAGAATATATAAAATGACAGAATAGGCAGAGAAATAACAAAATGTATGTAAATACCTCTGTTCATCTTTGGCAACCAATTCAACAAACTGCAAGAGATGAGGGGCATGAGGTAACATGAGTTCAGCTTTGGAATTCTTGAATCCTTGCAGAATTCCAGAATAAGCCTCAAAAATACTGCGCCTGAGCTGGTTGCCATAGTCTATCACCTCCTCATCATTATAGTCCATCTGTGCGCACACTTCTGATGCACTTTGCATCATTGGCAAAGCAAAAGCGATATACTTCTCAAAGTGTTCACCAATTGCAAGAGCAATGTCACCAAAGCAGGAGAATATGGGAGGTTTAACCGAGCGGTGGAGTTCACCACTAGACAAATCCTTAAGGAGGTGTGTCATGATCCCATCACAATATGGTAAGATCCGGTCATCTAAAGCACGACAAATGTCACCAACCACCCCAACTGAAATGGCACAAACCTGATGCTCCTCAAAATTTTGCAGACCCATTTCAAGGTACTTGTAGAACTCTTTCATATACATTTCAAAACGTGGTCCAGTGGCATAGGCAAGAGCACCAATAGCCAACATTGCTTCTTCATGAACAGTAGTACTACGACAAGCAAAAACACTTAGGAAAAGTACCATGATCGGATCAGCCACCTGCACAATTATAGGCTTCGTTTCCTCAGCACTGCTTAGTTTTTGAATAATAACCTGGAGGACACCACAAAGAGAGGCCTGTAAATCTCCTTGCCTTTCCCTGTCATCAGATGACACAATCTGAAGATGTAAAGTTTGTTCCAACTTCGTCATGATAGCAGGGAGAAGTTTGACAATTATCTCAGAGGTCTCTGAAAGGTTTGAACACCTCACAACCTCATTCAAGGTCTCATAAGCAGAAGATCTGAGTTTAGAGTCACTACCGTCTGTTCGCTCGGCTGTGGCAATTAAACTGCTCAAGATATCTGGAAGGTAAGGTGTGAGCAGGGAAGAGCTTGGCCCTGCATCCTCGTATCCCTGAGCAAAGAAATAGATAGCTCCACAGACCTTTTCCGAGACATGTGGAGCATCTTTTAAACTAGCCAATAAGACCCCCAAAATCCTCTGGAGGTTAGCCGGGGTAATCACGGAGAAACCAGTACCTGGTGAGTGAAGCAATTCAAAGATACGACTAAGGGTCCATGCAGTGGTATCTTTTACATGGCTGTTCTCATCATTCATTAAATTGAGCAGAAAATCTAAACCAGCATTAACCATTGGAGATAGCTTCTCAATGCTTGGCCCTTCAAGGATTGAACCAAATGCATATGTAGCTGCCTCACGGGACCGCCAATCAGTCTTTGATATATTGGCCTCTACGAAAGGCATTACCAGAGGAACAACAGCATCCCCAACAGTCTTAGCAACAAGACCGAGACATGTGCCACCAGCCATAGCCAGGTTCCAAGTTCCATCTTCCTGATCTTGGTCCTCGTCCTGCTTAAGTAGAGTTTCAAGCAGCAGAGGAACTAAAGTTTGAAGAGCTTTTTCAATAAAGCGCGAGTGCTCAACACTTGAATCCCCAATTTCAGGGACCTCGTAGTCTTGAAGCTCCAATTCTTCATCACAAATAGAGCTCCAAAACTCTACTGCTTGAAGGGCAATAGCCTCTTCATCCCCTTTGACTGCATTAGATGTAAGCTCAAAGATCCTTTGCATGTAAGGTTCAAGCACCTCATAGTATGTAGATGCGATGGAAACAAGACACTCAAAAGCAGCCTGCCTGATCTCTGCCTCTTTTGCCAAGGCAGCATCACAGATAACCTTCATTATATAGTTCCTTTCCATTTCATTGTTAAAATTTGTGCGAGCAAATTCAAGGGCATTATACAAAGCTTTAGTGGCAGCCAGTCGAACTTCAGGATTCAGCTCAGATATATTCATTCCTTGAACAACTGCTGTCAGAACAGCATTCACTTCGTCTTGCACAAGATCCTCATCAGAAATTACCTCACATACATAACCAAGTGTTTCAAGGGTAGCCTGTCTCAAGGATGGGGATCCATCTGGTCTAGTCATGTTGGCAAGTAGTGAACCAACAAGTTCGGGCCACTCCTTTCGGGGGATTTCTATTGAAGCAATCTCAGCAACAACCTGTGCAGCAGTATGACTGGCCTCACGAAAAGTAGATCCAAGGGTGTTCAAGAGAGAATTCTTTATTTGGGATTTAAAAGAAATGTCAATTTGAACCCATAGTTGCACAGGCTGCTCCTTTATTGCAGAATCTTTAGCACTTAAGTCGTTCTTAAGGACAATACCAGCAAGTCTACGAGACTCAATAGGCTTTCCATCATTAGAGAGCTCAATGGACAATGACAAAAGATATTGTGGCAAGTTTTCCTCCCGAAACTTACAGAGTATAGCCTCTGCATCCTTCCTGATTTTTGCATCTGGTGACTGAGCAGCCAATAGATACTGGGTAATATCAAAAGACATTCTTCCTGTACAAGAAAAGAGTTATTCAGGAAAATCAGAATTCTACAGTTTAGAAAAAATGTTAAATTTTTTAAAATGATAGATTGTATCTTAAATAAAGTTTATGATTATTAAGATGAAAGGCCGATCACCACAACAATAAGCATATAGTACTATCAGACAAAACAGACCACCTCAGTAACTCTATTAACCCAAAATCAATTCAGTCGCCTAATTTTAACAAAAAAACAACCAACACCGTATACCAAAAATCACAAAATAACCATGATTGTTCAATAATCAGAAATTACAATATAGCTTTCTTTTTTTTGCTAACAATTCATAATCACGACAGCAGCTCAAACCCCTTCATCATAACTTCAAAAACATCAACAAACAGATCTTAAGAATAGATTCCACTAAACAACCTATAAGCATCAACCCACAATCTAAATCGAAATTATAATCCCAAAAAGACAGATAAATTAACTCCGAAGACACAGTCATCAGATCCTATAACCTATTACCTAAGTGTAATCACCCAAATAACTCGATAAATCAACTCAAATGCGGAAAGATATAAATCTAAATAACAGGAAACAAAGGTAAAAACTAACCTTAATTATGACTAGAAATTGCAGCCGCAGCAGCTAGGTTTTTCCCTTCTGAACTCCTCCTTCTAAAGCCCTCGGAGTTTAACTCAAGACTTCTTTCCTTATGCTTCTACAATTCTATAGATACAAAAATTATTCAAATTTTGGTGAGAGAAACACAGAAATTTTGTATTGAGTATGAGAGAGAAAGAGGGAACTGATTTCGAAAAGAGGGAAATAAGCGGGAGCAAGGGTTAGGAGTTGCCTATAATAGAGATTAGAGAGTGAGTTAACCGGGCAGCAACTCGGGGCTGCCCGCCACGGCTGACATCCAAAACCCTAAAATCTTTTTCCTACTTTTGTTTGGTTGATTTGAAATATTTCGTTGTTTTTGTTTTTCTATTAGGAAACGGTGTGTACATAATTATAGTTGTAAATAATTGAAGCTATTTTTTATATTTATTTCTTTCCAATATTATTATATCAACAAAAAATTTAATATCGCATGGGCCATGAGGCTGCGTTAAGCCACCCTATGAGGTTGGGCCAATCTTAAATGAGTTGGAATAAAGTTTGGGCACATTTAATATCATTTTGTGAGCCCATTTGGGGTGAGAATTTGTATACATGAATGCAGATTCATTCCAACTAAAATATTTATTATTTTAATTATGAGATTATCATTTCATTTCATTAGTTTTTTTTTTTTTTTTTGAAAACGCAAAGGAGCTCATATTAAACACGAACATGGGGTATGAAGAAGACCCTCCACAAAGGACGGGGGTTCTTCCCAGACATGCGGTGTAACAAAATTAATAGCCATTCTAGCTAACCTATGAGCAATCATATTAGAACTTCTACTAATACTCCTAACAAAAGAGTCATCAGAATTAAGCAAAAGAGCACGACAAATAGACGCTAAACATCCTAGCTCGGATATATTCTCTTTCCGGGAGTTGATAGCATTGCAAGCTACCTGGCTGTCGCTTTCAATGATACATCTTTTGATGTTGAGGCTTATAATCCACGACAACGCTTCTTGGATACCAATAGTCTCGCCTTCATCCACTTTCACCAAGCCTTGCCTCCAAATAGTCTTAGCTGCAATGAAATCTCCACTGTGATCCCGGATGCAGATACCAATGCTGAAAGATTTCGATTCTTTAAAGAATGCAGCATCTACATTGCACTTAGTCCAACCTTCAGACAAATCATGCCAACCTCTACAAACAATCCGATTCACACGACCTCCATTACCCAACTCAGACCCACGAGCCGCCTGCATCTCTATCCATTCCTCCGGCTAGCTAAGGCAAGGCACAGGATCTCTGCGGAGTCGGGTAGATCCCCTTCCATATAGCATTATTTCTCTCTTTCCAAATCTGCCATAAAATCATGCTAGCCTTAGAATGCCCCTCATTAGGACAGTTGTTGAGGATGAAGAACAGTGCATCTTTGAAGGACGTCGTCCTTCTCTCAACGTTTCGGATAAACACATCCAAACCCACTTCCTTCCAGCAAGCTTTCGCAAATGGACAGGAGATGAAGGTGTGCCAAACAGTCTCCACATCTCTTCTGCAAACCCCACAACCTCCCTCAACGTTAACTCTTCTACTCCAAAGCTTAGCTTTCGTAGGAAGATTGTCCCTCGCTGCCCTCCACAAGAAGATCTTAATTTTCAACGGCAGATGTTGATTCCAAAGAATGTTCCATCTTCCACCATCCGCCAGGTCCTCATTGATGGTAAGAGAGCACGCGAGATGATAAGCCGATTCCACCGAGAAGATGCCATTCTTGGAGAAGTGCCAAATCAATCTATCATCCATCGCGATCGTCGGGATAGGGGTATTAATAATAATGTCCGCTTCCCCCTCTTCGAAAAGACTTTTAACCACATCAACGTTCCACCTTTGGTTTCCGGGACCATGAGGTCCTCCACCTTCATATCGTGAAGCCCCCTTGGCAGGACCATCGTCGAGAAGAAGTTCGTGTCCTCCCGGGCCGTGGATTTTTCGGCCTCGATCATTTGCCGTTTCCTACCCTCCACCTCGCTCATCTCTTCATTAAGTCTTGCGCAGCATGGATACTTCTCCAAGTAAAACTTGGACCATGCCCAGCGCTTGCCGAAAGGAAATCACATTTAGGGAAATATTTTGCTTTCAGCACCCGACACACTAGAGCGTCAGCATCTGTCTGGAGTCGCCAACCCATTTTGCCCAACATGGCCATATTGAGCAACTGGAGACTACGGAAACCCATCCCCCCCTTATTCTTAGCAACGCAAAGCCGCTCCCATCTCATCCAACAAATACCCCCCGAGGCCTCGCGTTTCCTGCCCCACCAGAAGCTGTTCATCATCCGTTCAAGATCATCTGTAATCCCTTTTGGAAGAAGAAAGGTCGACATGCAGAACGAAGGGATAGCCTGAGCCACCCCTTTGAGAAGGACCTCTTTTCCCGCTCTAGATAACATCTTCCCCTGCCAGCCTTGGATCCGCTTCCATAACCTATCCCGAAGGTACTCAAATATCTCCTTCTTCTTGCGTCCCACCAAGGAAGGAAGTCCCAGATATCTACCCGTATTAAGGGGAAGGCTAACTCCCAGGATATTTGAAAGACAACCTCTAACATTTTCCTCGACGTTCTTGCTGAAAAAGATGCCAGATTTATTATAGTTGATGGCCTGTCCCGAAGCTGCTTCGTAATCATCCAACAGACGCCGTAGCTTTGTGCATTCACCAGATGTTGCTCGACAGAAGAACATACAGTCATCGGCGAACATCAAATGCGAGATGGACGGCCCAGCTCTGCCAATCCTGATGCCGTGAAGGCCCCCCCTATTAACTTCATACTTCAGAATCGCCGAAAGACCCTCAGCACAAAGAATGAAAAGGTAAGGCGACAACGGATCCCCTTGTCGAAGACCCCTCTTCGGGATGATCGGGCCCACCAATTCTCCGTTCACCAAAACATTGTACTTAACCGTTCTGACACACATGTACATCCACTTTCTCCATTTATCACAGAAGCCGAACCTAGCCAACACCGCATCCAGGTATTCCCAGTTAACCCTATCGTAAGCCTTGCTAATATCCACCTTGAGAGCAATGTCCCCAAATTTTCCCCTCGTTCTTCGCTTCATAGAGTGAATAGCTTCGAAAGCTATTAGGATATTATCCTGTATCGCTCTTTCCTCCACAAAGGCTGATTGGGTTGGGCCATCAAGGCAGGAAGCACCTTCTTAATCCGATTGCACAAGATCTTCGAGACAATTTTGTAGAAAACGTTGCATAGGGATATAGGCGCAGGTCTTTCATACTTTGAGGTCTTTCGACTTTAGGGATAAGCACGATAGTAGTATCATTTAGACCCTCCTGAATGCTCATCTCCTCCAAACAAGTGCAACATTGATCAAAAATATCATTTTTCAGAATTTCCCAAAAGTGCTGATAGAATTTAGGGTTGTACCCATCCGGACCTGGGGATTTATCGGGGTGCATTTGGAAAAGAGCATCTTTGACTTCCTCAATCCGAAGGGGCCTTATGAGATCGTCATTTTCAGCTTCAGAAATAATAGGCTGCAATTTATTGATAACCAGACCGTGGAGGTGATCATAGTCAGTCGATTTATATAGCTGCGAAAAGTAATCCATCACTTCACCTTTAACCTCGCTGGCATTGGATGTCCAAGAGCCATCCGTTTTCTGAAGGTTTTGGATTTTGTTAACCCGTCTCCGGGCTGACGCCATTGCATGAAAAAATTTAGTGTTACTATCCCCCTCCTTTAACCAGTGTTGCTTAGCTCTCTGCTTCCAGTGGGCCTCTTCGTTAAGCATCACGAGTTGAAGCTCCTTCCTAGCTCTTACCAATTCATAACCCGATCTCATATCATCTCTGCCTTGGAGAAAGCGAATTTTAGACTGGAGGTAACGTTTTTTAGAACGTTCCCTAACACCCTTCCGAGACGCCCACCTCTCGATCGAGGCAGATGTAGCAGTAAGCCTTTCCACAATCCTGAGGCCTTCCGAGTTCCTCCAGCAATCTCTAACCAAAATCGGGAGCTCCGGGTCAGCGCACCACTTATTTTCAAATCTGAACCTCCTAGCCACATTCATCTTACTTCCTCCTTCAGTTCTAAGAATGATAGGATGGTGATCCGAGATCGGTGCAGCCAGTAGTTTCAAGACAATAGTTCGGGAATTTAGCCAACCATTCTCCGTTGCCCATACCTCTATCCAATCTCTCTTCAACCGCGAATGCCGTGCCCAGCCTCCTCGCCCACGTGAACTGGTGACCGCTCGAGCAGTGCGCTAGACCCATTGTCGAGCGGTGATCTAAACCCGCCTAGAAGCCAATTTGGATGAGGAATTCTTCCTCGTTTGTCAGTGGCGTTCAACAGATCATTAAAATCACCCATAATGAGCCAAGGTAAATTATTAACCATGCTAATGTTACGCAGCAAGTTCCAAGAATCACGTCGCTTACTCCTTTCAGGGAAGCCATAGAAACCCGTCATCCTCCAATCCCCTTGTTGATCCATGATTTTTATATCAATGTGGTTTCTCGAATAGCCAATAACACTGCATGCAGACGTCTCCTTCCATAACATACAAATACCACCGCTTCTCCCCACTCCGTCAACCGCAAAACACCCTTCGAAATTAAGCTTAACTCTAACCACTTCTACCTTTTGTTTATGAGCTAACGTTTCGCAAAGAAAAATAACCGTGGGTCTGTGAACTCTAACCAGTTCACACAGAGTCGGAATTGCAAGGGGATGACCCAACCCCCTACAATTCCAGCTTAGAAGATTCATCGGGATCGGCCGGTTCCGATCTCAGAACCTGCCGCTAAAAAAAGAACTTCCCCACTGTTTTCCCCAGAATTATCCAAAAGGAGAATGTCGGTCGTCTTCAGAATTTCTTTGGAGTATAGACTTTCCTCATTTGCCCTTCTACGGTTTCTTTCTTCCCCAGGGGCATGATCGTAATTTTCCCCTTGCATGGGGTGTAGGGTTCCAGATCCACTCCCATAATCGAGTGCCAGATTTTTCGATGTAACAGTTGCGGTATTCATGCTGACATTAACACCAAATCTTCTAGATTGATTCCCATTCCTAAAAACCACATCTCCCGAATCTTCCCCTTTTGCTGGATCGTGTGTTGTCCCAGATCTTTCGGATCTATTAACAGCATGTTGTGGGTAGGGTTGCTGATTTCTCTCCCGAATCCCAGCATTATCGCGCTGAGTGCCGTCAGTTCCGCCTTGATTGTTACAATGATTGTGTCTGTGATTCTCATCCCTACCGTCTGCGCCACCCCCTGAACGTAGCCATTTGGTATTTTCCGGCAGCCCGACCCTTCTATCATCAGCTTTCAACCACGTCCCCCATTCTCTCTTAACCTCCGTTCTTTCCATGTCGAATAGCTGCTCACAGAAACTTTCAGTGTGGCCCAGCCGCCCGCATATGAAACGGAAAGCATGTAATTTCTCGTATTTGAAGTTGACAGTAAAACTCCCACCGTCCCTACCTTTGATTTTCTTACTCCTCTTCAAGGCTTCCGTCACCCTCACCGCAACCCTAATACGCATGTATTGTCTCCAAACTCCCACTGAGTTCGTTGCATCGTACTCCAGAAAGTCACCGATGAAGTTACCCAGAGCTTTGCCTATGCTCTCAACTAAGTACCCTGCCGGAAGATCGTGAACCTGGATCCAAAATGGCAAGTAATCTAGTGGAACCAGCAGGGGGAATTCCCCTCTCTTCAATCTATGGAGAATAAGCGGCGTGTTCCCAAAAGACCACGGCCCTCCGTCCAGAATCCTCTCAATATCCACCTTATGGAAGAATTGAAAAATGTAACGACCTTGACCTATATCTTTCACAAAAACACCTTTACCTGGTCTCCATATACCAGCCATTCTAGATCTCATAAGGTTGAAGTTGATCGGTTGATCCGTAAGGAATCTGCCAACCATGCAGAGATCCACTTCGATGCTTGAAGCATCCAGAACCGTATCATCAAGGACAAGCTCCTCTTCTTCACTATTGATATTTAGATCTGCCATGTGGTTCTCCATAAGGTCAGTCAAAAAAAGCCGCAAAGAAATCTGCCAGGCCAAGAAGACGAAACAAGAAGGGCTCAACAAGAGAAAGACAAAACGGAGGTTCTCAACGGGGGAGAAAAACGGAGGTTCTCAATGCGTTCGAGCCTTTCTTTTTCATTTCATTAGTTAGACCACTACAAAGAGTTGAGTAAATATTATATTTCCTAAATTTGTATTTTCTCCGTACAAAAATCTCACACAACACACACAATTCTTCTCGGTTTGAGATTTATAAATAAGGTCAGATTACTTGAAACACACAAATCTTCTCAATGCTTGAATGGTTAATTTATATTGAATATAATTTTGTTACATCTAAGAAAATCATTTTACTAGAATCCTGGAATTTGTTATCAATGTTTTCTTTTAACAGGAATTGATATGACCTACCACATGCCTCTTTTTATTTGTAAAGTTTTTTTTTTTCTTTTTAAATGTAATTTCATTATGAGCAAGAACATGGTAAATAAACGAGACCCTCCACAGCAGTCGAAGATTCTTCCCAAACATGCATAATAAAAAATCTTTTAGCTAGTTTTCCTAATCGATGAGCCGCCATATTTATATCCCGACAGTGATATCGTATGAATGCAAACTTACAGTTGAAAAAGAAGATAAAATATCATTATGAAACATATGATCTCGTAGGCCATTTTGTTGTACTATTACTGTACAAATGAATTTATGTACAATTCATTATTGCAGAAACCCTATAATTTGATATATGGTCATCACCGTTCTGCTTCAAATTAGCGCCAATCATAAACTGGGCTCTTAGCTTTGCACGATTTTGGCTTCATTTCCAGTTTCCACGGAAAGAAACTACCAAAATCACATCCCTTCATCGAGTGGTACGATCTTCCTATGCTATCGGCTCGAGAAAATGATGAACCCGAATACAGAAGTTTCTTGTTCATAAATCATAACGGATTCCTCGGTTAGGGCGTGAGCGTCCGGCCAAAATCTCTCTACAATAAAATTCGACGAACAACAATCGTCGCTACTGGCCTCCAGTATCGCCGAGCTTCTGTCCTTTCGCTTTGCAGTACATTTTCACGTTATCCACAGACTCGATAGCATCTGAGAAATAGTCGTTATGCTTGTTCTCTTCACCACCACCACCACTCTCATCAAGATCAAGATCATCAACCTTAACCGAGGACCTGTGTTGTTTGGGATGAGGGGCCGATCTATATATGCCGTTCAAGTTCCCGTTCGTGGGCCGGTCCTTCAGCTCGCTCGGGATTCGTTCGCACGAGAAGGGCACCATGTTGGTCGGGTCGAGCCTCGAACCGTAGATAGCAGTGTCACCGGGGGCGCGTCTCATCGAGAGAGGTGGTACGTTCAAGTTCAGCTTCTGATTCTTGGTTTCTACCAATTTGTGCATCAAATGATTTAAAAAGATGTTGCAGAAGCCATAAATACTCGTGAAGTTGGAGCCACGGGTGTCTTCTGTGGATTTGGAAAAAAGTTTCATTTTCTGGGAGTTCATAGATTTCACATAAAACAAGGGGCGAAAAGAAAACTGATAGGATACGGCCCAACTACTGCGCCCAAAGATCGTGCCCAATACAAGTAAGTTCGACATCAAGCTCGGCTGGACAAGTTCAGCCCAGACTCCTAAAACCAGGTGGGAGCGCAGAAGGCTCGGCCATATCTAAAAGAATCCTAATGGGAAGACTTTGAATCCTAATGGGAGAAGACTTGAATCCTAATGGGAGAAGACTTGAATCCTAATGGGAGAAGACTTGAATCGAGTCAAACTCATTATATTTGTGTATAAATAGAGGCTAGATTAGACGAAATAGATCATTCACACTTCTTGTAATCACTCCTCATATTATCAATATCTGAAGCCTCTCTCCCCGTGGACGTAGATCTTATTCATAGATCGAACCACGTAAATCCTTAGTGTTCTTGTTCATTTACTTCCCTTACGAAATTAAGATCGATCACTGGCGCCGTCTGTGGGAAACGAAATTTTGTGTTTTCGATCAACCTTTGTTTACGGGAATCAATCACGACGATGAACACCGAAGTCATACATCCGTAGTCGCGGCAACAACGGCAACAACGGCGGCGGTGCGCGAGCTCGGCTTGGAAGAGCCGGTCGAGAACTTCCTCTCGCAGTTCCAATACAACATGATCAATCAGCGCCTCGGCACAATCCACATGTGCAAACTCTTCCCGGAGTTACTGATCAACAACGCCCGTCGGTGGTTCGACAGTCTACCTCCCGACAGAATTGGATCTTACAGAGACCTAATGGAAGCCTTCCATCGAAGGTTCTTCCAAAAAGCTGAGTCCAAAACCACCTCGGCGCAGCTCCTCACCGTGAGGCAAGGCCGAGGTGAATCCATCGGCGACTTCATGACTAGGTTCAATAAGGAGAGCCTAAAAGTCGAGTATGTAGGCGACCTCCTCATTATCTCGACTTTCGAGCGGCATCTTGTCGGGGCCCTATCTGAGGAGATCGTCACACGAGCCCCGTCTTGCGTCGGAGCGTGGCGCGATAGCGGATCGGTTCGCCAAGGCGCACGGCGGACGAGGAAAGAGCGTGAAGGCGATGATCGAGGAACCGAGGCGAATCCGGTGAAACCGAAGAGAGAGACCTCGCCTATATTAGAAGCTCGATCGAGCAACAAGTAGCTTCAGTATTATAACCAGCATGTTAAATCCCGACAATTCAAGTAGGCGACCTCGTCTTTTGATTTATTTGCTTTGTGTTGCATATTTCATTTGTCATTTATGCACTCTACCTCTTCCCATCATACTATACCTCTTGAGGATCGAACTATACCTCTTGGAGGAAGAACTATACCCTTCTGAGGATCTAACTATACCCTCTTCGGAGGATCTAACTATACCCTCACGGAGGACGAATTCCCTCGGCGGAGGTCGATTACCTTCGTTTCATACGAAGATGAATTTAAGCGCATGCCTACATACGAGATCGATTTCCTTCGTTTATGTCGAAGACGGTACTCTATGTAGATGATAAGGGGACCACCCTCCCGATGACCTCGAAAAAACAGAACCATTCCTACATACGAGATCGATTTCCTTCGTTTATGTCGAAGACGGTACTCTATGTAGATGATAAGGGGACCACCCTCCCGATGACCTCGGCAAAAACAGAACCCATACCTTCGTGCGAGCGGATACCTCGTTTATTTCAAGACGGATACTCTCTACGAGGACGAACTACCTTCAGTGCGAACGGATACATTCGTTTATATCAAGCGATGATACTCTCTACGAGGACTAACTACCTTCAGACGCGAGCGGATACTTCGTTTATATCGAAGACGGATACTCTCTAACTACCTTCGTGCGAGAACGGATACCTTCGTTTAGTTTGAAGACGGATACTCTCTACGATGATGAATTACCTTCGTTTAATACGAGGACGAGCTACCTTCGCCTCGGCCCTTCGTCTTCTCGGCCTCCCGATACATGACCGTCTTCCCCTCGGCCCTCCGCAGGCCGACCTCGGCCTTCGCCTTCACCTCGGCCCTCCGCAGGCCGACCTTCGCCTCCGCCTCGGTCCTCCAACGGCTGACCACGGCTGTCACCGTCGCCGTCTTCGCCTCACTTTGGGCCTTCCGCAGTCGATCTCGCCTTAAACCGACCTTGGCCTTGACGCCGTCAGAGCGGCCTCGCTTCTTCACCGCATCCCGAGCCTTCACCGGCCTCGACCTCGACACGGTTACATATTCGACTTGCAGCGGTGAAGCGACGGCGTACAACTTTGGCACAACGCCGGAAGGTGAAGCGGCGACATACAACTTTGGTACAACGCCTCGGAAAGGTGAAGCGGCGGCGTACAACCTCGCTTAACGCCCGTCGGTGAAGCGGTCGAAGACCTCGGCATAACGCCTCGACGGTGAAGTCGATCGAAGACCCCGCTTAACGCCGACGGTGAAGCGGCCGAAGACCTCGGCTTAACGCCGGCAGGTGAAGCGGTCGAAGACCTCGGCTTAACGCCTCGTCGGTGAAGCGGTCGAAGACCTCGGCATAACGTCTCGTCGGTGAAGCGGTCGAAGACCTCGCTTAACGTCTCGTTAAGTGAAGTCGATCGAAGACTTCGACGCGCTCGGCGGTGAAGCGGTCGAAGACCTCGGCAACGTCTCGACAGGTGAAGCGGTCGAAGACATCGACTTAACGCCTCGTCGGTGAAGCCGAAGAAGACCTCGACGCTTAACGTCGGTTGAAGTCGGTCGAAGACCTCGGCATAACGCCTCAACGGTGAAGCTGGCGAAGACCTCGACTTAACGCCCGCCAGTGAAGTCGGTCCTAAAGACCTCGGCATAACACCTCGTCGGTGAAGCGGTCGAAGACCCGGCATAACGCCCGTCGGGTTGAAGTCGGTCGAAGACCTCGGCATAACGCCCAACAGCGGATCGAAGACCCGGCGCTTAACGTCGGTGAAGCGGTCGGAAGACCTCGGCTTAACGCCGTCGGTAAAGCCGGCGAAGACCTCTAACGCGCGCGTCGGTGAAGCGGGGCGAAGACCTCGACTTAACGCCGCCGGTGAAGTCGGTCTAAAGACCTCGGCATAACACCGTCGGTGAAGCCCGTCGAAGACCTCTACTTAACACCTCGTCGGTGAAGTCGGTCGAAGACCTCGGCATAACGCCTCGACGGTGAAGCTGGTCCAAGACCTCGGCATAACGCCCGTCGGTGAAGCGGTCGAAGACTTGGCATAACGCCTCGTCGGTGAAGCGGTCGAAGACCTCGGCATAACGCCGTCGGTGAAGCGGTCGAAGACCTCGGCATAACGCCGCCGTCGGTGAAGCGAACACCTCGGCAAGAGATACAAACAAGACACGCGACCTCGGCAGACGCCTGCAAGCACGGCATACGATATACGACGCCGGAAGCATTGACACGCACAAAGTCGGGCCCGAGAAGAATGTCAGCGGATCGTTCACGCCCGCTCATCGTAAACAACCCCCAATCCAAAGACGACCTCGCCTCACGCGTCTTTTGGGGGGTTGTGATAGGATACTGACTCAACTACTGTGCCCAAGCATCGGGCCCAATACAAGTAAGCCCGACATCAAGCTCGGCCCGGACAAGTTCGCCCAAGAAGACTCCTAAAACCGGTGGGAACGCAGGCTCCCACCATATCTAAAAGAATCCTAATGGGAAGACTTTGAATCCTAATGGGAGAAGACTTCAATCCTAATGGGAGAAGACTTGAATTGGAGTTAAACTCATTATATTTGTGTATAAATAGAGGCTAGATTAGGCGAAATAGATCATTCACACTTCTTGTAATCACTCCTCATATTATCAATATACTGCCGCCTCTCTCTCCCCGTGGACGTAGATCTTATTCATAGATCGAACCACGTAAATCCTTGGTGTTCTTGTTCATTTACTTCCCTTACGAAATTAAGATCGATCAAAAACCATCAACGTCTTTTTGTTGGTGACAAGATATTTGTTGGTGCTATAAGAATCCCACAAATCACAAATGTACGGATATTTGACACAAGTCATGCAACAGAAATGCGAAGAAAATGAAGACGATGCAGATCTGCAGTTAAACTGCACACATGCATATCTATTCTTATCCAAAGTAATCAACTTTTCTTGTCTAGATTTCATTGAGACAGAATCTTGGTAAAGTAGGAACAGTTTGGATGAATCCTACACAAAGAGAAAAGAAAAAAGATGAAAAATAACTTATTTGTCTATTGTCTTCTCTTCTGTGTTTTTTCTGTCCTTTCAAATATACAATTGGTGAATACCTTTGGCAAGATTAAGTCATGATGGCTGATACCAGCATAATCACTCTACCGAAAAAAAGCTCAAATGAGGGATCAAACAGATTCCCCCTAGAGTTGTGATGTGGAAACAAACAAGAATTGTTGTTGTCTTCCCATCTCACTCTTATTGTTGTTCCTCAGCACGTTTTTGTGCTTTGCGATATAGTTCGAGCGTGTCTGAATGGTTGGGATCAAGACAGAGGGCTGCCTCACAGTCTCTAATTGTGGAAACATAATCACCAATTGAGTCGAGAAATGCTGAACGAAGATGAAGCAGCTGAAGGTCGGGCTTGAAAGCTAGGGCTTTCGTGAGCTCATTTATCGCTTCAGCTTCCTTGTGGTCATCCATCAAGACTGAAAGGCATAATAAAAGGATAAGAATATAAGTCCCTCTAAAATCATTTTAGTAAAAAGCTAGTTCACATAGATGATTTACAATCATATAAAGGTGAACCTATCATATCTCTTTGATTTGTATATCATATTTGTAACTATTTAAATGGGATCTGTATAACTATTTGGAGAACCTCAATCAAGAAACCAGTATAACTCTTTAATTTCATTATAATTCGTCATATGAGTCCCACAAACATAGGCACCGGCACCAAATAGCTAAAAATTGAAAGCAACTTAATATTTTCAAGATTATCCATGACATCAACAAGGAAATGTGCATTTAAAAGAAATATGGATTATAAAAAAATCTAACAGGTGGTGGTAGTGCTGCTAATCACAAGTTCACAATCATATTATTGAATAAAATTGGCAAATCCATTCCATTCGTCATGTTTTTAGTCTTTAATTTCTAGTTACCAAATTCCAGTGGCATAAAGAAAAGTAGTGATAGATGACGTTCAGAACTTTTTTTTATCATACATACTAATTAGTTATTGCATAATCGATTAAAGGCCACATATTGTTTTTGAAAGAAATAATCAAACTAGATCTTCTGTTTACAACAGTCAATTCTGTCAATACAAATTAACTATCATTGTTATTCAAATTTTCATGATCAAGAAAAACATGACATAAATATAGACAGGAATATAGTTTCAGAAACAATTATTACAGGAATAATGAGAGTTGATGGGAAGCTAAAACTTACCAGCAGCCCGATATCGATAGGGATATGTCCTCAGAGGGTCCAATCGGGTTGCCATGCTCAGATCACTTTTGGCCATTTCACGATCACAGTATTCTGAGCGCTTCTCATATGCTGATGCGTTATCTCTAGCCTTCTCAATCAACTTCGTCATCTCATCATATGCAGTTTTTCGTAGATTTTTTAGATGATATACACGGGCCAGACCCTGATGTGCTCTTGTATGCTTAATATTCAGGGCATTCATGTAGCAGTCGACTGCATGGTCTAGTTTATCCACATCTACATAGATACTTGCCAGATTACTCAAGGCCTGCAAAGCAACATAGGTCAGACACATTCTAAGATGCAAAAGGGGAAAATAACATCACTGTAGAAGAATTTACTTACTTGTCCTTTCCTAAGGCCATCTGAAGGGCACTTGAGAGCTTCCTCAAGAAGTTGGATAACATGGAATGAAGATTCATGATCTGTTGTTGTTTCAGAAAGAACATACGCTTTTAGGAAAAAGGCTTCGAATGATCTCTGAAGTGAAATGGATTTTTCAGCTTTAGCTATAGCTGCTTCACGATAACCAGTATCATATAAAATCCAGCCCTCATAGATAAGCCTTTCTTGATCAGAGGCAGCATGATTTCGAGCCATTCTCAGGCTTCTCATTGCGGCCTTATGGCAATTTAATCTATCGTAATCAAATGAAAATAGTTGAAACTCCTGGAAAAGCATTAAATCCCAAATACACTACACACTAGGAGAACATAATACGTACAGGAAACAAATAGAAAATTCCACACTCCACTTCAAAGAAAATTATATAAAAAACATAATCACATATTAGCATATTATTACGTGCACATTCTGCAAAACACCTATCTATAGTTGGGGACATAGGTATTTGCCTACTTACCGCAGTAGGATGAGAGACTGCCTAAACCGTAAAAGGCTTTTCCCGAGCTCAATAGCCAACATGTCATGTACAACAGCTAGAGAGCCGATATCATCTACTGAGGACCACCTATCATAAAGCTGCATCCAGCAATCAGCTTGATCACGTTGTTCGACATGAGCACATAGAAGCTCTACCAACTGTGCCCCAGACAGCTTTCCGTGAAACATCATATATTGAGGGTCTAAAGTTAGGAGTGCACGAACATCCGTTAGGGCTCCTTCATAGTCCCTCAGGGAAATCAAGAACCACGCACGGAGCTCAAGGCAGTCGGGGGAGACCTTGAAACCTATTATCTTGCTGACCTCAGATATGGCAGCACCAATTTGTTCATCTTCCATCAAGGCGATAGCTCTGTACTTGTAAGGATAAGAAAGAGTCGGGTCCATTTCAGTAGCTGTATTCAAATCCATCATTTTTTCTCTTCCACTGCTATAAAGAGATCGTTCTTGATACATCCAACCACAGGGATTGTAGTCAGAAAAGAGGGAGTTCGTCAACTTGAATGCTTTATACTTGTGCCCACGCTTGTCTTTACCTCTTGCAACACCAACTAAGGAATAAACATGACCAGCTTGAAAAGCTGCCTCAAACCATTTTTGAGCATCCTTATATTCCTTTCTCTCGAGCATCACACAACCCAATTGGTGGAATGCTAGCTGCTTCTGCCAATTCTTTGTAGCACATTCTCCCATCCTCTCCAACAGCATTACTGTTGCATTTGATTTCATGTTTTCTTCCATGGCTATTAGGCTCAAAAAATTGTAAAGCAAAAAAGACGCATGCTCAACCTGTGCTAACCGTTGCATAGCCTCTGAACTACAGAAGTGTTTCAATACGTTTGGCTGCATTGAACTTGAGGGTTCCCTCAGAATTACCTGCAAGCAAGCCGCCACTAATAGGTATGCAGTCTCCTCCAACCCATAATCAATGAGTTGAAGAGCGATTTCAATATCATCAACCAGAGATGCTAGAAATACATCACAAGCAGATTTTAGTTCATCACAGCAGAACCTATTAGCAAACGACAGGAGCTCAAGAACAACATTTGGATCAAAAGAATCCACACTCTTTATCCTACTGAAAACCTCAGCAGCTCTAATTGCCTTGGCAGAGATCCCATTATGAGTGAAATGTATTCTCTCCTTCTTTGCTTCAACAAAGTTACCATACAACATTGATTTAAACGGTTTGGATAACGAAGCAATCTTAAACCTATTGCATCTAACCTCATCCTCCCCAACGCAAAACCACATATCATAATCATCATCATCATCAACAACAACAACGCCACGACCATAACTAAGTGAGGTGGAGCATTCCTCATCGGAGTCCGAACCTCCCTCATCTTCCCTGCCACGAATGCACAAACAACTATCATTTGCAGACTCAGGGTTATACCCTGATACCAAAGAACTCTTCGGGCACTCCATACTCCATCCACTACAATCCAATGCAGAAACTCCCATCAACTCATCCTCCCGTCTCTCGTACCTCAACCAAGCCGCAAGTACAACCTTAGAATGCACATCCACAACATGTTGCCTAGCAGAACGAAGACATCTCCTAAACAATTTGGGATCAGGAAAACCCCTAAAGATCGCACATTGCTCCATATACATCTCTGATCTCTCCAATTCGGGGCAATTCTCAAGTCTCCTATATACATCAGCTAAAACTCCCACAAAATCAACAAATTTGAGAAATGGGTCAATTTGAGGCTCGATCAGATTCGCCTTCGGAAGCCCATATGCTGCAAGAGCCTCTACTACAGTAGTAGAATTTCCATTATTAGTATGAGAAACACTCTGGTAACGCTGATGAGTTCTCGACCTCACTGAATTAACCCTTAGATGTTCTTGCAATTGGTGAAGGAAACCATCTTTTCCGCCGCCGCCGGCCGCTCCACCGCCGGTCATCGGATTAAGGGCGAAAACATGGGCGCTTTTGCACCCTTCAATCATGTTCAAACCACGCATTGCGTTGAATATATGCTGCTGTATTTTTCCTCAATCAAAATACCATCCTATAAATTGTTGAAAAATAAAATGCAACGAGCTACACCGGAAATTTTTGTTGTAAGAAAAGAAAATCAAATCATTACCTGCAAGAACCACCGTTGACCAAGAAAGCTGAAAACTCCGAATCAAACAACGTTGTCGCGAGGAATTTCTCTTTCTCGGCGAGAGAAACTAAAAATTACAGCAAACAACCATCCTCGTACAATCTGGGCTTCGAAAAATCTTTAAATTTGGTTGGGTGGGAGGTGGTGGCCGTTAATGCACACGGCCACTCTCTCTCTAATCTTTGTCTCTTCTCTGTTTCTCTCTAAATATAGACTATATATCTACAATCTTCAGATCAATCGATTTTTGTTTCTGTTATTGCCTTTATTTTCATTTGGTTTTTTCTTACATACAAAATTCACGCAATGTAATGCGTGTAAAGGGTGCCCAGTGTTTTTTTATCAAAAAAAGAAAGAAAAGAAAAGGCGTGAATACCCGTTAGAAATGGATAGCCGTTGAAATAATAATAATAATAATAATAATAATAATAATAAGAAGAAGAAGCAAAGAAAAAGAAAAATATGAAAAGTCGAGCTCTAGTTTTTCTGCAATTCCCAGCCCGAAATGGTCGGGCCTATCGCGGGAGAGGAGATTGAAGTCACGAGTCACAGTTCGTGTGTGGCGTTATTCGCTTCTGGGAAACATAGGATAATGGCGATTGATGGATGTGCTGTGTGGGGTTTTTGTTTGACAAAAAAGCGACTGCAAATGATGAAAATGGATAATCTTCTTGCAAATGGACTAGCTTCTTTTGTATATAAGTTTGTATTATTAATCATATGATTGGGCTTTGACATTGTTCGGTTTCAATTCAAGGGTTAAGGAAGAAAATATGAGCTTTCATATTAATTTATCAAATATTGATATTTATTCTCATATTTATATTATAAGGAGTGTTTACATAATAGATAAAGAGTGATTATGGTGTGTATTGCGAGAAATAAATACCACAATCAAGACAAAAAAATAATGAATATAAGAATTATTTACCCAGTTCGTCATGCGATTATGTCTGGGGGCGATGTCAAACCAGAGATTTTAGTATATGCTTTCGGATAGACTGACAATTTTCGACACGACACGAGAACACGACAAGAACACGCACGAAATTAACGGGTTAGTGTTCAGCCTTATCGTGTTCGTGTCCTTATCGTGTCGACACGATAATTTCGTATCGTGTTCGTGTCGGATCCGTGTCGTGTTCGTGTAACACGATAATTTTCGTGTTGCATTCGTGTTCGTGTCGGATCGTGTTGTTTTCGTATAATCCGATAATATTTATATATATTTAATATTAATTTAATTATATTTTATAAATTTTTATTTCTTTTATTAATTTTTTTTCTAAATTTGATTTAAATTTATTGTTTCATGTCGTGTCGTGTCGTGTCATTATCGTGTCGTGTCAACACGAAAAAAATCGTGTCATATTCGTGTTCGTGTCGTGTCCGTGTCAGTACATTTCGTGTCGTGTTCGTGTCGGATAGATCCTTAACGGGTCGTGTTCGTGTTTGGCCTTATCAGGTCGTATCGTTATTGTGTCGACACGATAACGACCCGACACGCACGAATTGTCAGCCCTACTTTCGGATACAAATTACATGAAGAAACGACTATTAAATAGATAATAATCAAACCATAATCCTAAGCATTAGGTTTCCGCCCGCCCAAAAATATAAGCCCAAAATTTTTGGCTTGAGTATACTGTCCATTCAGGCTCCATACTCCAACAATCTCCCACTTGGAGACTTAATTCCCAAGTAATCGTATCTTCTTGCTTTCTCTCTCGTATCCGCTTAGCATCCTAGCCCTTCTTCATGCTCCAAGGCCAATTGAAGCTATGCATAACTTCATTTTCTCTAAGGTTACCACCTTAGTAAACATGTCTATTAGATTTTCACTTCCAAGAATCTTCGTTAGCTGCAAGATCTACTTCTCCAATAGGTGACGATGTAGTGATATTTCAACTCAACATGTTTTGTCCTCGAATGAAACGCTGGATTCTTTGTCAAAAATATAGCACTTTGACTATCGCTGTAGAGAGTGCTACTCTTATGCTCATTCCTAAGCTCACCCAAGAAACTCTGCAACCACACCATCTCCTTACTCTCTTCCGTTACAGCCACATACCCAGCTTCCTTTGTGGACAAAGCAACGACTTTATGCAACTTAGAAGCCCAAGAAATAGCAGTACCACCATAAAAGTAAAGACATACCCGGTTGTACTTCTCCTTCCATCCAGATCATTTGATGCCAAATCCGCATCAACATAACGTGTCAACACAACACTCTTGCCATTAAAACATAGAGCTTTCTCCATGGTACGTCTCAAGTATCGTAGAATCCACTTGACTACTTCCCAATGTTGATTGCCCGGATCACCCATGAACCGGCTCACTACTCCCACTACTTGAGCAATATTTGATCTTGTACACGTCATAACATACATGATGCTACCAATCGTCGAAGCATAGGGGACTTTCATCATTTGGGCACATTCGTCTTTGCTCTTCAACGACTCCTTTCTCGAAAGCTTGAAGTGACTGCCCAACGGGACACTCACATGTTTCGATTCAATAAGGTTGAATCTTTCTAGGACTTCTTCTGAATGTAGCTCGTCTGTGAAAGATATACATTTTCCACCTTCTTGTCACGCTCGATTCTCATACCCAAAATTTGCTTTGCCTCTCCAAGGTCCTTCATGGAGAATCGTTCGGACAATTGTTTCTTCAACTTATCCAACTCATTTATGTCAGCTCTTGCGATCAGCATATCATCAACATATAAAAGAAGGATAATATAGCTCTTGCTGAACCTCTTATAATAGCAACAATGATCAGCGTGGCATCTTTGATAACCAATCTCCATCATGAAACTATCAAACTTCATGTAACACTGCTTCAGAGCTTGTTTCAAGCCATATAAACTCTTCTTCAACTTGCAAACAAGTCATTCATTCCCTTTTACTACGAACCCCTTAGGTTGTGTCATGTATAATTCATCCTTCAAGTCACCATGAAGGAATGATGTTTTCACATCCATCTGATGTAGCAACAAATTTTCTGCAGCAACCGTACTCAACACCATTCGAATAGTGGTCAGTTTCACAACAGGGGTAAAAACATCAGTATAATCAATACCGTGTAGCTGCTCAAATTCTTTGACAACTAATCGGGCCTTGTAGCGTCTGCTACCATCAGCTTTAATCTTGATCCGATAGACCCAGTTGCAGTACATGGTCTTCTTACCCTTTGGGAGCTCAAATAGTTCCCAAGTACCATTTAGCAGAAAAGATGTTAACTCATCATTCATAGAAACTCTGTTTCTGCATAGCACTCAGGTTCCCCACTATCAGTAAGTAACAAATAATAGTTAGAGGGTGAATACCTATCAGGTGCACACCGCTCTCTAGTTGGTCTTTGTAGCGGATCGTCCGGTGGTGGAGACCTTAGTTCTTCATCTATAACCTTTTTTCATTCTCACTCTCCTTGCTCCACTCGAGTTTGAGATGTCTAACTCGACATCTTGGGATTCAAAATCGTCAGAATTCGACGCCTCTAATCTGTCCTTGTACATAACCTGTTCATTGAAAATCACATATCTACTACGTATAATTTTTCAGTTATGCTCATCTCAAAGCCTATAACCGAACTCATCACCTCCATAACCAATGAACGTATACATAACAAATTTGGTATCCAACTTACTTCTTCCAGCAGAATTAACATGAGCATAAACAACACAACCAAAGATCCGTAGGTAAGATAAATTTATCTCTTATTTCAGTCAATTCCTCCTCGGACATTCAATTTTCCAACAGAACTGATGGACCTCTATTGATCAGGAATGCAGTTGTGTTGACTGCATCTGCCCAAAATTTCCTAGGCAACCCACTCTTGAGTCTCATGCACCTTGTTCGCTGATTCAACGTTTTGTTCATACGCTCTACCACTCCGTTCTGCTGGGGAGTTCCTCTCACGGTCTTCTCCATGCGAATCTCATTCTTAGCACAATACTCTTTGAACTTACAGATTTCATACTCTCATCCATTGTCGGATCGAAGACACTTCACTTTCAGTCATGTTTCATTTTCTACAAGAGCTTTCCACTTCCTGAAAGTATTAAAAGCGTCAAATTTATTCTTCAAAAAATAAATCCATACCTTTCGAGTGGAATCATTTATGAAGATCATGTAGTACTCTGAACCACCAAGGGACTTTACAGGGGCTGGTCCCCATAGATCACTGTGGACTAACTCCATTTTCTGCTTTTTCAAAGGTCGGCCATATCTCGAGAAACTCACTCTAATTTGTTTCCCGAAAACACAGTCTTCGTACAGGCCAACTTCAACAGTTTTCAATCCTGACAGCCTACCCTTTGAACTCATTTCTTTCATCCATTTTTCACTTATGTGGCCTAGCCGACAGTGCCACAAATCATCATCGACAACAGCTCTTGTAAGATCAATGCATTCTTTTGAGTTAGTTGTTGTATACAACGTACCCTTTTTCTTACCTCGAGCTACTATCATGGCTCATCTCGTGATCTTCCAACTACTGCAGCCAAACGTTACAGAATATACTTCAACATCAAGCTGCCCGATTGAAAGTAAGTTTCTTTTCAGTCCTGGAATGTGTCTTACACCATTCAACTTCAGCATCGATCCATTTGGTGTGGTGATCTGGACATCTCGATTTTCCACGATCTTCAAGGGCTCGTCATCTGTAAGATAGACTTGTCTAAATTCGTCAGAGATGTAGTGCTCCATTATCTCAGCATCACTGCACGAATGGAATGACGCTCCAGAATCCAACACCCACGATTCCAACGGACTGTTGAAACTCAAGACTAACACATCTCCAATATCATATGTGGTTACGTTTGTTGTCTTCTTGTCGTTTTGGCCTTTTTTTGTACTTCTTCAATGCAGTACACTGACTTTTGTAATGACCGAACTTGTTACAATTCTAGCACTTAGTCGAGTCTTTATCCTTCCTAATTGACTCTTGCCTCTAGACTTTGATCTCCCCTTGTTCTGCCTTACCTTCGATCTGCCTCTTTCTTCCGTGTTCAGTGCTGACCCTGAGGTAGATCCAGATTCCTTCCTACGAACCTCTTGGCTAATCATCTGATCTCGCACCTCGTCAAAACACAACTCTGTCTTTGCCAATGAAGCACTTACAGCTGTCACCGTTCCTGCCCAACTTTTTGGCAAAGAAGATAGCATAATTAGGGCACGTACCTCATCGTCGAAGCTAATTTTAACCGAGCTCAACTGCAAAGTGATCATGTTGAACTCGTTTAGATATTGCTACACCGATGTACCTGTTTCGACCAAATTGTTCTTTTCAATCGCTCGTAATAGTACGAGGTCTTTATAGAGCGGTAAGGTCGACCCAAGTCGAATCTCTCGAGGAAGGCTTAACGAGGCTACGGTTTTATGTCAAACACGTATGTAAAAGAAAACTAACGTCCTAACATAAGGGGGTTGTCACGGAAAGGACGAAAGCATGAAATAAAATAAAGCAGGGAAAACGGATGCACTTGGACAACAATAGGAATCGACGATACGGAATTGGAGACGGTGTTCTGTGGTTCGAATCTATCTTCACAATCAATAAATCAAGGACCGGTACACAATGCATAAAATACCCACGCCTCTCACAAACGGTCAACACTAACTAATCTCTCGATTACGTCAACGTTAGACTCGAACTTAATGACAGGGGATCTCTCAATCAACCAACCATCAACTACGAAGGATATTTTATTACAAGGCATACGATAGCAAAAACCCTAACCACATATATCATTTATTCAACAACAAACCAATCTCTCGATCACTTTCATTGTCAAACTTATATTTAATATAAATCTGCTCTCGCATATCTTCATAATCAAACATAAGCATACAATCAACCTACACTATTCTTACGAACACCATGCATGAAGATCATAAAATAAACAATTTATACGGATGAGAAAATCGCAAATCATCAACCCAACAATCACGATTCAAGATACGAACAACCTAACATGTATTACACTATAAAACAATAATTCATCTCATAGCAAGAAATCATCCCCGTCATAATTATATAGACATAATCAAAATGAGAAAAACTTACAACCATTCATAGACAAATTCGTCTTCCAAAATCCGGAATCATACAATCCTAATTGTTAATCTAAGGTGCGAGATTTAAAAGAAAAAGGGAAAGAAAAAGAAAAGGGAAAAGAATGCCTCTGAGAACAACCGATTTAAAAAATATAAAAAGCGGCTGTGGTTTCAACATAAAATCAAGATTTATAACACAGAAATTCCGCACGCAGCGTCGGACACGAGGAGTTTCGAGAGAATGACAAGAGCACCTCACGGCCGGACAAAGCACGCCGGACGTGCAAGATTCAGACACACGTCCAACGCCACCGGATTGAAACATCGGACGCGGCTGGAGGCTAGGCGCTGGAGAAGGCAGCGCCGAGTGGAAGGCAGGCGTTGTGCGTGGCGAGGGAATCGGGCGCTGGGCTGGGCGTTGGCCACCCAGCGCCGGACGGAAGGCATACGTTGTGCGCGGCGAGGGAATCGGGCATTAGCCACCCAATACGGACGGAAGGCATGCGTTGTCGCGGGCGAGGAAGCGGGCACGATCGTGGCGTGAAGGCTGACGGAGGTCGCCCACGAGGTGAGGCGACGCTGGGCGATGGTGCACACACGCGCTGTGGCGCGAGCGTCGCTGGGCAGCCGAGGTGATGCGTGCGATGGGGTGCCGTGCGCGATTTTGATGATTCGCTCATTCTCCTTGTTTGAACTCCGATTTGTAACTGCTTGCGCCTCTGAACTCACAATCGAGATGCTCTTCAATAAACTTGATTCTTGGCAGATCCAATTCATCCTATTTTATGCCGTTTTTCTACAAAACATCACAACGAGCGAAGTAAGTTCGAATCGATAAATATTAATCAAACCAACGGTATAAATAGAACAAACCACTGAAAATGACATGTAAAACAATACCAAAAATCAGCACAAATTCATACTAAACAACTCCCCCACACTTATCCATTTGCTTGTCCTCAAGCAAAGTCTATACTAGTAAGAGTAGGGAAGATAACTCATGCAACTTCACTCTTAGTCTAATCAATCAAACCTTATTGCTTTCCCCCACACTTGGTGTTTACGTATTCAAAGATAATGTGAAATAAATCTAGGACGGCAATTTATTTCCAATAAATAAAAGGGTAACCTCTGCTCAGACCCAACTCTCCGCTAGGAGTGAACTAACTAATGTGGTCACCTTTAGCAACAAGTTTCTTTTTAAAGCACAAAGAATGTTTTAACAGATTTTGGAACAATGTTCGAAAGGTGAACTCTCGATGAACTCGAGTTTCCTATCGTGGTTTCCCATGTCCATTTCTCAATTTCCGAGAAAGAGAGACATAATCTCATCCTTCATTTCAACAATCTCAACAAATAACTGGAGCTTTCATTCTCCTCATTTTCTACTCTTTTTCACATTTTTTTTAAAAATGAAACAAGTATATGGGTAACCACAATGTTAACACTACCCCTAATATTAGCCGGAAAAATCACATCAATTTCCCTCTATTCATTTTCTATCAATCACAATCTCGTCAATTCACATTACACTCGAATCATAAACCACCAAAAGTCTCGGAAATTTAAAATCAGTTTGACCAATACCACAGAGTTTAGTCGCACAAATCAAAATCCTAACTTACTCGCATATACAATACTTGATTCCAAGAAATCAAAATAAGCACAGATGCACATCACCAAGCATACAAATAGATAAGGGACGCACACGAAAATGAATAATCATCCCCCACACTTAATTCGAGCACTGTCCCCAGTGCTCCAAACATTAATAACACAAAATGGCCATAGAGGATGATACTTCCCTGATAATAGAAGAGTGTGCGCTGTAGAGTTTGAGCATCACAGCTTCACCACACGGATTACAATGTCCCAAAACTCAAGAATAATAAACACCGAAACCTGCACCACACAAAACCAAAACAAAGACGAAAACACAAACACAAGCAAAACCAAAAGAAAACAAAAACAAAACAAGAAACTCGTGGGTTGCCTCCCACGCAGCGCTCGTTTCAATGGCACGAGCTCCACCAATCAAAATGGACTATCCATAGTCCTTCACCTGTAGGAATATCATCTCAACCAGAGCATCAGTAGTAACAAGGTAAGCACAAAGGACAGTTAAGGTAGCAAATAATGAATTAATTAAGTTCAAATCAAACATCCTATTCTTCAAAGCAAAATAGATAACTTCAACTCCAAAAGCACAATACTTTGAAGAATTAGGATATTGAAAAATTATAGATGCTACCTCAACGTATGTCCTCTCTTCCTCCTCTAACTGGTTCGGGAAGATATCAAGTTGTTCATGGTTAGTCGCGGTTTGATAAAACCTTGATTCTTTAATTTCATCATCTTCCATGATTCTCCCCTCAACTTCATCATCTTCATAGACTATGATAGAAGAAGTTTGCTCCAATTGTCTCGGCATTTCCTCCACACTTTGGTTGTGGACCAATTCTTCCACTATCCAGGCTAACTGACTGACTTGAGTCTCTAAATGCTCGATAGATGTTTCCAACATTTCGAACCTTTGTTGACTCGTTTGTATGAAAGACATCAGTGTGTCTTCCAATGTCGGCTTCACCGGCTGACTCGCCTGAATGAAAGCCTGCAATGACTCCTCTAATGTTGGCTTCACCGGTTGACTCGCCTGAATGAAAGCCTGCAATGCTTCATCCAATGTCGGCTTCACCGGCTGACTCGCCTGAATGAATGCCTGCAATGACTCCTCCAATGTCGGCTCCACCGGCTGTTGTTGGAAGAGGAGGTCCTGACTATATGAAGAACTCTGAGGATGCCTCCAGTAGGGATCATAGGCTTGATACTCACAACCTGACGGGTATCCCTCAAAATAGTCGAATTGGGCTCATTCTTTGTAAGGAGAATTTGCCCAATACGACGTGCTTTCCTCCTCCAGGACAGTCTGGCCATATTCATATCGCTGATAACCCTGCATTAACAAACACCAACTACAAAAACAAGATCACACGCACTGTTGGAGAAAATAGAAACAAAGAAAAGAAAAAGAAAAGAAAAGAAAAGAAAAGAAAAGAAAAGAAAGAAATAAAGAAGAAGCACGGGAAGAAGCAGAAAAACAAAATGAAACACGAAAACAAACGACACAAAACCAAAAGCCTAAAGCCTTCCCGGGCAACGGCGCCAAAATTTGTTCCGACCAAATTGTTCTTTTCACTCGCTCGCAATAGTACGAGGTCCTTATAGAGCGGTAAGGTCGACCCAAGTCGAATCTCTCGAGGAAGGCTTAATAGGGCTACGGTTTTATGTCAAACACGTATGTAAAAGAAAAACTAACGTCCTAACATAAGGGGGTTGTCACGGAAAGGACGAAAGCATGAAATAAAATAAAGCAGGGAAAACGGATGCACTTGGTCAACAATAGGAATTGACAGATACACGGAATTGGAGACGGTGTCCTAGGGTTCAAATCTATCCTTGCTATTAATAAATCAAGGACCGGTACACAATGCATAAAACACCCACGCCTCTCACCAAACGGTCAACACTAACTAATCTCTTGATTACGTCAAAGTTAGACTCGAACTTAATGACAGGGGATCTCTCAATCAACCAACCATCAACTACGAAGCATATTTTATTACAAGGCATATGATAGCAAAAACCCTAACCACATATATCATTTATTCAACAACAAACCAATCTCTCGATCACTTTCATTGTCAAACTTATATTTAATATAAATCTGCTCTCGATATCTTCATAATCAAACATAAGCATACAATCAACCTACACTATTCTTTCGAACACCATGCATGAAGATCATAAAATAAACAATTTATATGGATGAGAAAATCGCAAATCATCAACCCAACAATCACGATTCAAGATACGAACAACCTAACATGTATTACTCTATAAAACAATAATTCATCTCATAGCAAGAAATCATCCCCCTCATAATTATATAGACATAATCAAAATGAGAAAAACTTACAACCATTCATAGACAAATTCGTCTTCCAAAATCCGGAATCGTACAATCCTAATTGTTAATCCAAGGTGCGAGAATTAAAAGGAAAAGGGAAAGAAAAAGAAAAGGGAAAAGAATGCCTCTGAGAACAACTGACGAAAAAAAATATAAAAAACTGCCGGTTTCGCCAGAAAATCAGTATTTATAACACAGAAATTCCGCACGCAGCGCCAGACGCGAGGAGTTTCGGAGAACAAAGCAAGACCCAGTAGCCGGACGAAGCACCACGGACGCGCCAAGATTCTCGACACACGCCCAAATCCGGTAGCCATTGAATTGAACGCGGGCCGAGGCTAGGCGCCGGAGAAGGCGGCGTCGGGTGGAAGGCGACGCCAGCGCGATGAGGAATCGGGCGCTGGCTGGCGCCAGCCACCCGCCGTCATCGAAGGCATGCGCTGCGCGGCGAGGAAACAAGTCGCGGCGTGAAGGCGTGGCACGCGAAGCAAGCGAAGGCGGGCGGAGGTCGCACGCGCGGCGAGGCGAGGCGGCGGGCGATGCGGCGGCGGCAGCGCTGGGCGCGAGCGCCGCGGCCGAGGTGATGCGTGCGACGGGGTGCCGTGCGTGATTTTGATGATTCGCTCCATTCTTCCTCGTTTGAACTCCGATTTGTAATCTGTTTGCGCCTACGGACTCCTGTCGAGATGCTCTTCAATAAAATTGATTCTTGGCAGATCCAATTCATCCTATTTTATGCCATTTTTCTACAAAACATCGCAACGAGCGAAGTAAGTTCGAATCGATAAATATTAATCAAACCAACGGTATAAATAGAACAAACCACTGAAAATGACATGTAAAACAATACCAAAAATCAGCACAAATTCATACTAAACAGTAACCTCTGACATCTTTAGGTTGAATAACCGTCTCATCAGATGAACCTTGTTCGCAATTGATGGCTTCCGGTACATCTATTCCAGAATCGTCAGCATCTCCCTTGCCGACTTGGCTTCAGTCGTGTGATAGGCTACATTCCTGGACAGCGATAAACGTATGGCACTCATCGTCTTTCTGTCCAATAGCCCCCACTCATCTGGATCCATTTTTTTGGGTTTTTCCTTCAAGGGCATATACAAATCTTTACTGTAGAGGTAATCCTCAATCTGCATATTCCAGAATCCGAAATCTGATCCATCAAACTTCTCGATTGAAATATTTCCATCCATCGTTATGATTGTTCCCTCCAAACCTGAAGCTCTGATACCAATTATTGCGAAAAACACACACCACAATCACGACAGAAAAATAAAAAAAATGTAAGAATTGTTTACCCAGTTTATTTTGCGACTACGTCTGGGGGCGATGCCAAGTCAGAAATTTCACTTTATGTTTTCGGATACAAAGTACATGGAGAAATGACTATTAAATAGACAATAATCAAACCCTAAGCCCATTATAGGTTCCGCCTGGATCGGGCTTCAGTTTACAGTCCATTCAAGTTCCATATTCCAACAGTGTGGACACTACTTATAGTTTAAACATGAGAACAAATATCAATCATTGATAAATCAATATGTACGCTTCAGATTTAATGCAAAATTATGACGCATATGCATAATTATACTCAGAAATATACATATAACTAATTCAGATGCACACTTAAAAATAATCATTTGATTTTCAAATCTCATATTGTTCTCATTTATGTATGTCAAAGATTATATATATATATATATATATATATATATATATATATGAACCAATTCCTATATATATATATATATAGTTTGGTTCAAATAAGAACCAATTTTAACGTGAGAACTAAGAACTACGAAAACAAAATGAATATGCTATGAAAGTTAATGAATACTCATGAAAGTTAATGAATCCAAAATTCAAATTTTCACCGTGTTCGAATCCCATGAGAGGCTAAAATTCTATTTTTTTTATTCATTAACTTCGCAGTTGTATTCATTTACTTTCATAGCATATTCGCCTCACGCTCGCACAATAAAAATGGTTTTACGTTAACCCTTCCCTATTTATATATATATATATGGGGTTGGATCCATGAGAACTCATTTTTTGAGAACTTGATAACCATGCATAAGACGTTGAAGATAATACAAAACAAGAGAAAGTTGTGCATAACGAAAACTTTCTAAAATTGTTGCACAACAAAATAATTTTAGAAAGTTTTAGTTATGCATGCCTTTATACGCTTTGTGCATCATCTTCAACGCCTTATGCATGGTTCGCAGAGTTCTAAAAGATGTGGTTCTCATTTGATCCACTCCCTATATATATATATATATATATATATATATATATATATATATATATATGGGATCGATCAAATGAGAACCACAAGTATTTTGAAAAATGAGAACTAATTAATCCTAAGCGTAGATCTAAGTGTATTCGATAATTTAGATTTAATATTATTTTAGGATATTTTTTACATATCTTATTAATAAGGTTATTATTATATTTTTGCTTTTTAGTGTAACCGATTTATTCCTTAAATTGGGGGATTCTTATAATTATTTATGGTAGGTGAGTAATTGCAAATATTATCTTCATCTAGTTCAAATTTTATGATCTTTATGAAAGCATATTACATATTTTCGTGTATTGAAATGTTCTATGATCTTTATGAAAGCATATTACATATTTTCGTGTATTGAAATGTTCTATATTGTATTGTAACTCCTAATATAATAAATATTATTTTATGTATTATTATATGATCGTTGTGCAATGTTTATGAATATGCTATCAGGATATTGTTCATCCACATAATGGATGATGTTTCGACCAAATTGTTCTTTTCAGTCGCTCGCAATAGTACGAGGTCCTTATAGAACGGTAAGGTCGACCCAAGTCGAATCTCTCGAGGAAGGCTTAACAGGGCTACGGTTTTATGTCAAACACGTATGTAGAAAAGAAATACTAACGTCCTAACATAAAGGGGGGCTGTCACGGAAAGGACGAAAGCACGAAATAAATAAGCAGGGAAAGCGGATGCACCTCGACAACAATAGGAATTGACGATACACGGAATTGGAGACGGTGTTCTAGGGTTCGAATCTATATTCACAATCAATAAATCAAGGACCGGTACACAATGCATAAAATACCCACGCCTCTCACAAACGGTCAACACTAACTAATCTCTCGACACGTCGGCGTTAGACTCGAACTTAATGATAGGGATCTCTCAATCAACCAACCATCAACTACTTAAGGATATTTTATTGCAAGGCACACGATAGCAAAAACCCTAACCACATATATCATTTATTCAACAACAAACCAATCTCTCGATCACTTTCATTGTCAAACTTATATTTAATATAAATCTGCTCTCGCATATCTTCATAATCAACATAAGCATACAATCAACCTACACTATTCTTTCGAACACCATGCGTGAAGATCATAAAATAAACAATTTATATGGATGAGGAATCGCAAATAATCAATTCAATAATCACAAGTCAAGACGAGAACAATTAAACATATATTTCCCAACAATTCATAATTCATCTCATGGTAGAAATAATTCAAATCTCAATTACATAGACATAATCAAAATCAGAAAAACTTACAACCATTTCATAGACAAATTCGTCTTCCAAATATCCGGAATCGTACAATCCAATTGTTAATCCAAGCAAAATGATTAAAATGAAAATAAAAGGAAAAAAGAAAAGAAAAAGAAAGCGAAACGAGAGCGTGCGCGAGTCTAAGAATCTGAGGGAGGTTGATAATCCTTTTTTATAACCCTCGAAAAGCCCATTTAAAACGCCGAAATTGGGCCTCAAAAATAGAGTCCAGCGCCGGATGCGACGAAGCGCCGGACGCGAGGACTCTCCGAGTGAAAGTTAAAACACCCAGTACCGGATCGACGCGAGCGCCGGACGCGGGATGATTTCAACCCCGGCCGGACGCGCGGGCCGCGCCGGACGCGGCATGGCACGAGGCGACGCTCGGGGGGGCCAGCTTGCGCTGCGATGAAGCGGGAGACGTGGAAGTTGCAGCGCCGGACGTCAAGTGGGCAGCGTGGAGCGGGCGCTGGGCGATGAAACTTGCGCTGGGAAGCATCCGCGGCGAGGGCTGGGCAATGCCCAGCGCGGTGGAGGCCAAATGCCAAAGGAAACGCACGCTGAGGCCTGAACGCGCGCTGGCTGGGCGTTCCAGCGCCGGACGGCGCCTTGTAGCGCCGACGCGCTTCGCTTATCGCAGCGCTGGCGATTTTCTGCCGTTCGCCCGCTCTCCTCGTCCGAACTCCGAATTACGATCCGCTTATGCCTATGGACTCCTATCGAGATGCTCTTAAATATAGGATAGATCTTGAAAGCTTCATTTCATTCTATTTAATGCCATTTTTCTACAAAACATCGAAACAAACCAAGTAAGTTCAAACGATAAATACTAATCAAACCAACAGCATAAATAGGACAAACCATTTAAAACGGCATGCATAAACATATGAATAATAAGCACAAAATCATACTAAACAGATGATATGTGAGTCTGTCTTGTGTTCAATGCACAACTACTATCTAGGTATGCATATTTGTTAAATCAAGAAAATAATCATATTGTATATTATTATTATTTTCTCACCCACTAATTGTGAGATTTTCGGTGCGAAATTCTTATTTGTGATCTTTATTTTAAGGTAAAAAATTTATTTTTACGCTAATTATTATTCATATAAGGATTCTCAATTATGTAAGTTTGATTTTTAGTTACTATTTTATTTCGCATAAAAACTTATATTCACATGTACAACTATTAATATCGTATGCACAATTATTAATTTCAGAGAGAGAATATGAATTGCACATGGACAAAAAATAAGGGATTGCGTAAAAAATTAGACTGGATGAATCTTTATATTGACCTTTATGCCCTTAATACGTTTTAAACCATAAAAATAGTATAAAAAATAGTCACACTTATTTTAAAGCATGAATTAAATATAATCCATTAGATTAGATGAAATCAAGGGTGATGATAAGTTCTTATTTCTTATCTTAGATGAAGTTCTCCCTATAACCAACACATACACACACACACACACATACACATACACACACACACACACACACACACACATATATATATATATATATATATATATATATATATCAATGGTTGATATTTGTTATGATGTTTACATTATAAGGAATATCCACACGATAATTTATCTATATATATATATAAGTTGGTTATAGATGAAACTATCTCTTAGATAAGAATTAATAACTACCATTAGATTGAATAAAATCGGACAACTCATAGTTATTTAATGATAAAAATAGTCAAATTCCTAAATTTTCGTTATTTGGATATTTCACATTTTATTGTTCGTTGTTCGTGTAATTCATGTTATTGTTCATGTAATCGTAGTTCTTGTGTATCCTATCACATTCCAATTCGTTGTTATGTTTATGTAATTCATGTTATTGTGAATGTAATCATAGTGATTGTTCATATAGAACAATTATCGTAAATAAATATATAAAATCCATTGATTATATGGCTAAACGGTTACCATTAAAATTAAAGAATAATAACGATTTATAATTAATCTTGATCGTCAAATTATAAAAAATGGATGAACCATATTAGTTCTTAGTTTAGTTCTCAAGAAAGTTAGAGTTTTCATTTGGTCACTCTCTCTCTCTCTCTCTATATATATATATATATATATATATATATAGGGAATGGTTAACGTGAGAATCGCCTCACACGATTCGACACGATTGAAAATTTTCGAATTTATGAATTCTGTAATTTTCTAAACGGATTCATCAACTTCGAATTCATTTGGTTCTTAGTTTTTAAGATAAAAATGGTTCTTATTTGAACTTAACTCTCTCTCTCTCTCTCTCTATATATATATATATATATATATATATATATATATATATATGATGATGATTAATGTAAAAATCATTTTTATCTCGAGAATCAAAAAATTACGAATTCGCTGAAAGTTGATGAATTTGTCGAGAAAGTTACTGAATAAAAAAAAATAGAAATTTCGTCCTTCATGGGATTCGAACCCGTGTGAAAAATTATAAATGGTTGAATTCAGTAACTTTCACAGCAGATTCATAACTTACACAACGAATTCATTTGGTTCTTAGTTTTTAGGATAAATTTATTCTCATTTGAACCTAACTCTCTCTATCTCTCTCTCTCTCTCTATCTCTCTATGTATATATACACACACACACACACATATATACATAGAATCATTTTTTTATAAAAACTAAGAACCAAATGAATTCGCCTACGAAAGTTGATGAATTCATTGGGAAAGTTACTGAATCAAAAAAATTAGAATTTTTCACCAGGGTTCGAATTTCATGAAGAGCGAAAATTCATTTCTTTTATTTAGTAATTTTTTTAGTGGATTCATCAACTTTCATAATGAATTTATTATTATTTTTTCTCACATTAAGCTTATCCCAATAGTATGTAGTGCCCAATCTAGACCACACATTTTGAATATGTGGTCGCACCACAAGCTGACACTTGGCAGCTCCTTTTTTTTCTTTTTCTTTTTTCGTAAGGGATAAAAAGAGAGGAAATCAAACCAGCCTTCTTCTTCTCCTCCTTGGTGGCAACGGACGACGCCGGAGATGACGACGGCGACAACGACAGCGGACGGCACCGGAGACGACGATGAAATCACCGACGAACATCGCAGCAATATAAAAAACAACAACAAACAATAAATTTTGAAAGAAAGAAAAAGAAGAAAAAAAATTGAGAACAAAATTGATGGATTTTGAGAAAAAATAGAAGATAAATTTGATAGATTATTGAAGAATCGAGAAATATGGTGGTTATGACGGTGGTTCACGGAGAATTCATCATTAATCAGGGAAAGAGACGCGAAATTGATAGAGAATGATGACTGAGAGATTTGCTGTTGAAAACCATAAAAATGCATTGAACAAAACATAAAACTACATTGAACAAAACGTGACAATGCATTGAACAAAACATAAAATTGCATGTTGCCACAAAAGACGTTCATGCATTGAACAAAACACGTTCATGCATTGAACAAAGCACATTCATGCATTGATCAAAGCAGTCAATGCATTGAACAAAACATAAAACTGCATGTTGCCACGAAACATAAACATGCATTTAACAAAGCACGTTTATGCATTGATCAAAACATGTCAATGCATTTAACAAAACGTAAAAATGCATTCGCCAACAAGCGCGCGAGCACGAGCGTACGCTGGGCGTGCCCGCACGCTGGGTGCGAACTTCCAACCGCAAGCATTATTGTGTTCAACTACATGCATTTTTTGTTTATTTGAATGCATTATTCAGTTCAACTAAATGCATAGTTTTTTCTCGCAATCACATAACAAATCAAATTACTAATTTACCCTTACTATAGCGAAAATCAGCGAAATTAAGCTTAAAAAGTTCGAAAAAAATATCAACCATAAGACCTATGAGATGAATGGATGAGATTGAGTACTACATACTATCTCTGACTCATGTACTATTTGTTCCTCTATATATATATATATATATATATATATATATATATATATATATATATATATATATATATATGATTTGGATCATATAAGAATACAAAATTTTGTGAGAAATATGAATAAATCATATCCATTTATCATTCTAAATTGATGGTCCAAATTTGATATATATTTCCTAAATCTAATTACTGAAAATGCTAAGTTTTGTTCCTGCTAAAAAATTAAGAGGACAATTATGTAATTTTATATATATAGTAAATCGTTAATATCCCTATTTTTTTGGGATTCCATATCCTTTTTTCATGGATATGTTTATCTTAGATAGATTTTATTTATGTCTTTTACATAAAATTATATCTTCATTGCACGCTAATTAATCTCTAATTCACGCTGCTGGAGTTCATAATTTCGATTTTTATTCTTTGTATGGAATATCATGGTAATTTTTTTTAAAAATATACATGAACCTAACTATGTGCTACATATATTTCAAACATGTGCTATACTTCAAACAACATATACTATAAAGATCATATTTGCTATATATTTCAACTTGTTACATTTGTGCAATATTATGTAAACGTTATGCTATAAACAATAGACATTGTGAAACAAATCCACACAGCACATATTACTGCTTCAAATAATTTATAAATTAATTGTATTACGTGTGCAACATATAATATGAAAATATGTTATGCGTACAAACATATATGCTAAGAATGAAAATCATATACATAATCAGGAATAAATTTGACATCATCCAGTGAAAATTTGACAAAAAAGGCAAAACGTTTCCACAAAGAACGTCAGTTTCATACATCAGCGATTTGATATCATCCTATAAAAATTTGACATAATCCCCTATTTTCAGGAAGATGAACAAATTTGCAGATCTATCTATGGATTTCGAAAGGATAACTACCATTACTGATAGAAGGAAAGAGAAAATTAAATTTACATTTCAAAATTACCCTTCCGCGTTTCCTTGCATTAATATGTGATGATGTCAGCGGTTTTTATTTTCTATCGCAAAGACAAATCAAAACCTTCCATTACATTATAATTAATGGATGAGATTTATTCTTATTTCTTACACTTAATATATATATATATATATATATATATATATATATATATATATATATATATATATATATATGTGTAAGAAATAAGAATAAATCTCATCCATTGATTATAATGTAATGGACGGTTCGATTTGTTCGATTTGTGCTATATCGTAAAAGAAAATCACGACATCATCACATATTAATGCAAGGAAATGTAGAAGGTAATTTTGAAATGTAAATTTAATTTTCTTTTTCATTCTTATCGGTAATGATAAACTATCATTTCAAAATCCATAAATAGATCTGCAAATATGTTCATCTTCCTGAAAATAGGGGATTTAGTCAAAATTTTACAAGATGATATCAAATCGCTGATGTATGAACTGACGTTGTTCTTTGTGGAAACTTTTGCTTTTTTTGTCAAATTTTTACTGGATGATATCAAATTTGTTACTGATGATGTATATGATTTTCATTCTTAGCATATATATTTTGTATGCATAGCATATTTTCATATTATATGTTGCATACGTAATACAACTAATTTGTAAATTATTTGAAGCAGTAATATGTGTTGTGTGGATTTGTTGCACAATGTCTATTATTTGTAGCATAAAGTTTATATAATAATACACAAATGTAACAAGTTGAAATATATAGCAAACATGATATTTATATAGCATATGTTGTTTTAAGTATAGCACATGTTTGAAATATATGTAGCACATAGTTAGGTTCATGTATTTTACTTTTTATTTTATGTAGCATAACTTTCAAATATTATTGTCTTATAGTAAAAATGTTATTTATATTGTTGTAGCATTTTAATTATAATACATTACATTTTGTTTAATTAAGCATAGCTCATATATATATATATATATATATATATATATATATTGTGATATATGTAGCATTTTTTAATTAAGCATAGCATTGTAATTACAATACATTGCATTTTGTTTAATTAAGCAACAACAAAAAAAACATTGCAACAATCATTATCGAAATTCAAGCACAAAAAGTGAACAAAAATTCAAATTATAACCTGAATCTTCCATTATGTTATGATAAATAATTAATGAGAGATAGAAAAAAGATGAATAAAATTCGAGAGAGAGAATGAACCATATCCATCCAATTAATTATCTAATCCCATAAAATTAGGAATTGCCATATTTTATCTCACCTAAAATTACAAAATTATCCTCATTAAAATCGAAAAAGGATTAAATCATAGCACACGGTTTGAAAAATTATAGCATTTATATGATCAAATCTAGACCATAGATCTAATTAATTAAGAGGCTGAAATTCATTCTTATTTCTCACACAAATATCTATTCTCATATGATCTCTCCATATATATATATATATATACCATTATTTACTCTCTCTTCTTGTGTCATCACTCATCAGTACCAATCTCATACACTAGTTATCACTTGACTTCATATTAGAGTTGGAATATATATAGGACACAAGATTTCCCTAAAACATCCTACAAATTAGATGAATTGATTATCTCTACTCATATTTAACTAAATCACAAAAAACTCCCATGGTGTGAACTCGGACGTTCTAAAATATCAATTATTCTAAAGAAAAATATCATTTATTTTTTTATCATGTAATTAGAAAGTACTCCATCTATATCATCCAAGACGACTCATTTCTTTCCGGCACGGTTATTTAGAAGAATGGTGTAAAGTGATAAAAAGTAGGTAGGTGACACAACTTTTGAAGAGATAATTATTTCATAAAAATGCAACAGCCATTTTGGGTGGGACAACCCAAAAAAGAATACAAACCATTTTGGGTGGGACGGATGAAGTGTTATTTATATCGAATAAAAGTGTTATTGATACTGAAAAAAAAAGTATCAATATCACATATATACCGATGACTTCCTATGAGTCCACTAACTAAATCTAGCGAAATAGTCGAGTCTAGGGGTGCTTAAACGGGTATCGGTTTTTGGTTAACCGAAACCGAAACCGAAACCGAAAAAGTCGGTTACCGATTTTTTCGGTTTCGGTTCGGGTATCAGTTACCCACTTCAAGGAATTTCGGTTATTGGGTATAACCGATTAACCGACGGTTATACCCGATTAACCGAAATTAATTAATATATTTATTTATTTATTAAATAAAAATTATTTAATTTAATATTATAATTTCTGTAATATTTGAAATAATCTCGGTTAATTTCGGTTAATTTCGGTTAATTTTTGTATTTTGTATATATATATATATATATATATATATATATATAAAAAAAAAATAATTTTAATTTCGGTTAACAGCTAACCGAACCGAATAACCGAATCGGTTAATCGATTAACCGATTGGTATCGGTTTCGGTTAGCTATTTCGGTTGATTTCGGTTTCGGTTAACCGAAACCGAACCGAATCTCACCCCTAGTCGAGTCTATCTATACATGACAGTTTAGAAATATATAGTTAAAGTGTTAATTATTCAATTTCCCGAAGTACAAGGTGTTTCTTATCTGGAATACAGGAATAGGCACTTATTGAAATATTTAAGAATACTGAATATAGTAGCAACAACTTCATTTTCTCATTTTTATATACTTCTAATTTATTTTTCATTGTAATCTATACTTTCATCTTCACATAATTACTATCCTGTTGGATATATTCAAAATTAATGTCTGATCCAATTATCCACACTCAAACTCTTAGATCAACTAAGATCTCAAGTTTGAATCCAATATGTGTGTAATAAAAATGACATATTTACTTTTTAATCGCTTCTCTTTCATTATAATGGAGTATATGAATTGTAACAATATATTATTTATGAAGTGTGACTGAAAGGATTAAACAAAAATAAAACAGAAACAGGAAATGAAATCATGCTGATATGTCTTTCTGTATATATATAGCTCTAAATGTGAATACTCTTATAGTTTTGAAGTAGAATCTCTTGGTATTGATGGGATTCCCATTTCAGAAACTATACAAAAATCCAAAAAATTGGCCTAGTTCGAGTAACAAAGAGACAAGAACATATAAATTTCAAAAGTTTAAATTTGAACGCATTTGGACTTCGATTTCTGGGCTTAATATGCCCTTATCTGAATTGAAACAAAACACTTCTGATTACAGTTTGGAGTCTGTGATATAACTGCAAATTCAAAGGTATAATTTCGCACGTCTAATATAATTAAGAACAACCATGAACCACTGTCTTGTTAGGGGCCACATGCTGAATGGGAGGGTTCGATTTTTGTTGTAACATATATTTGGATATATTTAATTTAATATGTATACCTAGAAGCTATGAATTTTTATCCACCTACTTGTGATTTCTCTCCTTCACAAGACTTTACGGTAGAACAGTAAAATCCTCGAATTTCGGTTTCATGCCTTTCAAGAACAACCATAAATTAACATATACTTGGATGGCTTTTGGCAAGTGGGACATCCAGCTGATCTGGATTCACATGAGTGCTAGTCACAATTACAAATTTATAATTATCAAAACTTGATTAATAGATGATATACATGCAACATATAGATATATAATATTAAGATGCCTAATGATTCATATCAAAGTATTATATTGAAAGAGAGAGAGAGAGAGAGAGAGAGAGTACTTCATCTTCCTCTCACTGTGTCTTGGCCCTTGGGGTTTCATTATTGAGACCGTCAATATAGGATTATAGACAAAAATTCTCAAACGTGCCCAATGAAGGCATCATACTAAGAGATCTAAGTTTTAGTAAGAGATCTAAGTTTTAGTCATTCTTAAAGAACCCTAGAACTCTTCGCTCTTGAGCTTCTAGGGTTTGTAAAAATTGATGATCATCTCCTTTTCCTTTGCAATTTCAATCAGGTTATGCCATGGAAGGAAGTGGTGAGACAGAATGTTCTAGAACAACTCTTTCTGAGGAAAACGAGGAGGAGGGGGAGGGTCATGAAGCAAGCAACAAGGCAAGCTGCAGTATAGTTGAAGAGATGGAGAAGAAGCCGCCACCGATTGGGCCTTACGTCCGATCAAAGACGCCGCGGCTGCGGTGGACGCCCGATCTTCATCGCCGGTTTCTGCAAGCTGTGGAAAGACTTGGAGGACTAGAGAGTGAGATTCAGAACCTTTTTCTTGCAAGAAATTAATTTTTGAATTTTTTAAAACAAATATTTAACTTCTGATCAGGGAGTTTCGAGTTTTCAGAATTCTTTTCGGCCTTCGTTTTTTTTTAATAAATTAAAAGAAGTTATATTTGCAGGAGCTACACCAAAATTAGTGCTTCAGATCATGAATATGAGAGGGCTAAATATTGCTCATGTCAAGAGCCATTTACAGGTTAGACAGAAGATCAAGAACTGAATATCAGGTATATATGTTTATTTGTACTTAAATAAGTGGGAGTTTTTTTTTTGGGTGGTTTTACAGATGTACAGAAGCAAGCAGATTGATGAGCACCCTTATCAAGGTCGAGATATAGATTTAATTATCTATCTATCTATCTATATATACTTGTTATCGTTTCACTCTAGCTAATTGCATGTATAGGGTTTCAATTTCAACTATGGTGATCAATTTTTATTTTTATTTTCTAAAATAATTATATATTTTCTCCATTATTACAGGGATGTCTGATAGTGGGTTCTGTTTAGGAGGAGTAAATCAACAGAAAATGTTCAATCTAAGATACCTCCCACTTCTTCCTAGTTTTCATGAAAGGCATCTTTCCAACTTCAGGTATATATATATATTAAGTTGAAAATATTCAAATTTTAAATCTTCAACTTCGATTTGTAGGGTTCATGCTAATGCTAAATATGCTGGCCTCTTTCTTTTGTTTTATGTTTTTTTTTTCGAATCTTTAATGTACAAATCCATCTCCTCGGTTGAGATGCAGCCAAAACTACAGGCCATTTAAACTAGATTTTTGCCCTGGACGAAAAGAAGATTTGAAAGAGGGATTTGGCATATTGCATAAGCAAAACTCTAGTTATGGTGATCATGTTTATTTCACCTCATCACTGCAACATAGTGTTGATGAGCAAAGGAGTTTGTCAGGAGCTTCAAGAATGGTAAGTAAGCACCCAAGTTTGGAGCCGACGTCGTCGCGTTTTCTTAGAGAGATGGGGATCAAAAGGAAGGCCTCAAATCTCGAACTCGATTTGAATCTATCCCTCAGTCTAGAATCAAGAATCAATGTGATTTATAAGAAGCTGAAAGATGATTTTGGTACTACGAGAGGAACGAGTACTCTTGATCTGACTCTATGAATTGGATTTAAGCAATTCTAAGTGAGATTTTGAGGTACTTAATTAAGTATTCGACATTGTATTTTTGTCATTGTCATGTAACATATGTGAAGATAAGGCAATCTTTTGTGTGTGTGTGGTTTCATTTTTATTTTGAAAGCTTTTGTACTGTTTTATTTTATGCTTCACTGGAATTCGCGCCTTGATGTTGAAATGATTGGTAAAGGATATAGATACGTCGTTAACTTAATTTTACATTTATACTATTAATTTGATCTTATGCATGTTTCATTTCAACAGTACATAAATGATATTTATTTAGTGTGACACCATTCCAATGCACTTGATCATTTGTTTCTCTATTTTGGACGTCTAAGAAAACCTGTATAGCCAAGTACCTTCTTCCCCTTATTCTGTTTCTTTTGTGCTTATTTAATTAATTAATTTTTATATTTTGTATGAAACTATTGAATATAACCTAGCGAATTCGTAAATGAGCTGCTAACTTAAATTTTATATTACGTCCGCTACATAAAAATTACAAAAACATTTACTCTTCTGAAATCTTGAAAACTTGCCAATATATACCATCTTTTCTATCCGTTTTTCTTTCTTTCTTGTTGTGTATAACGTGCTCCCACATAGTACAAAGATGATAAACACGACCAGACACAGAGAGTGAGTGAGAGAGAGAATCAACAGAGATAGTTCAAGTTTCAACTCTAAAATATTTTTTACTATAAGCTAATTAATTATATTTTTAAAAATTATTAAATCGTAATATCATATCCACAATAAATAAAGAAAAAAAATCTTTCTGTATATCTCTCCTCTCTAGATTATCTAACTCTTACCAAAAAATGCCGAAATAAACAGACTTAATTCTTTTCTATTCCTTTTTCTCTATTCTCCCCTAACCTGATTCGAGATAATCTGGATATAAAGATGCAGTAAATAAAATGTCTGAAATAATCTTGGACCACTATAAGCTATATGCAGATATTTCTACTCGTAAAACCAAACTCGAAGATAATACATCTGAATGGGAACAAATACTATCAAATAATGCATATATAGCAACAAACTAAACGGACATACGCTGCACATCAAAGGGATAGTTCTTCTCCGGCGACGACGACGACGTGGCGTACTTGCTCGAGCAGAAACGACGTCGTAGGCACTGAAAGAAGAGGGCGACGACGAGAAAAGCAGCCAAAAGCGTGATTAGCACAAGCATGGTAACTTTTCCGCCCACAGCAAAGTCGCCGCTTTCCTTCGCCGACAACAACGATATTTCCGGTGACAGCGACGGCAATGGCGAAGACAAACTCATACTAGTAATTAGTCGTTTTTTTTAGAATTAGAAATTTCATTGAAATAACTGATGAGCTTACACATATTTCTCAATATGAAGGGGAATAAAATGAAGGAAAACACCAACTGGTCCATTTAATCAGTCGTTGTTTGTGAAGAAATAGGGCCACGAAATACAATACCACATGTGAACCACTAAGATATAGGCCAAAAACAATTGGCCCATCAATATTCGGTTTCATTGAAATTTGCGTAATATGAAAATCTGACACGAGAAGATAGGTAAAAATCTATTGTATGATGAATATATTTCTCTTTTTTGGGTCAAATAAATACATAAATTTAGAGGGTGCGTCACGGTGGATTCGAATCTGAGACATTTAGCTAGATTGAAAATGGTTTGAATTTCAATGTGTGTTATCTTTATAGTTTTATGTAGCTGAACAAAATCATATAGTTAATTCTAAGTTTCCATATTTGATTAAACAATTCAAAATCTCATGAAGAATCCAACATAAAAACTTGGGCCCTCGTAGATTTACTGGGCCGACCAATTTATACTAGACTAAATTCAACATGGGCTCTAAACCAAAGTAGCCCATTTTTGGTAATATCCAGCAGCGCTATATCACATTGGTCAAAATAATGATTTCTACATTTCCAAAATTTTATTTCGATGCTTGTTTTGTTAATAAAATTCAGACAAATTATTTTCAACTAGAAAAATTTATTTTTCCAATTTAATGAAAACTCTTAATGCACGATTTTTTATTCAGTAAGAAAATATTCCAAGAGGGAAGCGGTCTTGTTTGACTAAAAAAAGATGGAAAATAGATTTTTCAAAAAGATGGAACATAGAGAAAAACATGTATCGATAGGATATGGCCCAACCTCTCGGGGCCACTAGCGGCCCAAACAAACGGGCCTCGACCTAATCTTGTCCTACTCGCACGCCGCAGAAACACAACCTCCAAACCCAATTAAAGGCGAGTCGAGGCGAAGATGATGGGGTAGCGGTGGAAATCATGGACAATTATGGTGAAGATCATGGTCGATTCTGTAAGGATCGTGAGCCCGCCATTCAAGGGATTCGCTTACAAGGTCTACGTTTATGTATAAATAGGAGTTAGATTGAAGGTAAAAGGGTTAGCAAATTCATCGAACACTAGAGCTCCTCGAGATACTCATCAGAATACAATTATAGTGAACATCTTGAGGATCATCACCTCCGTGGACGAGATCCGATTCTTGATAGAACAACGTAAAAACTCCTGCTTTTTTTTCTTCTTTCTCTAAATCTCGCATACTAACGCATACAAATTTATCATCGGCGCCGTGCGTGGGAACTCTTTTTCTTTTCGAACAAAAGTGTGTTTTCTACAATTTAATGGCAAGGACACGTGCAAACGCAAGAATCGCTGTCGGCGATGTTCGGTAACAACCGTGCAGAGGGCGATCAAGTAGTCACACGTACGGGAAAGGGATCGCGGACGCCACCAGTCATCGTACACCGAGGGCTACATGGAGAATGCTTCCATACACCCTCGGGATGGTCGCCCAACGAGGAGGAAGATGCCGACCTCGATGCGGTGAATGGAGGTTCACCGCTCCCACGAGTCCTCGGTCGGCGGTGGTCCGAATTCCTCAATGCCAACCTCAATCAATTCCGTAGTTTCCTCAACCGAGGACAAACGAAAGGGCCTCAAGAGTGCCCGAATTGGTGATTACAGCAACCGAGGTCGCTCACCTCTTCAAACAATCAACGCTCACCGCGCACAATGACCGCCCCAATACCCGAGTTCATTCGCCTCATACCATCACGGAGCCGTTCTCCACCTCGGCGTAATGCCCATGTGATCAAGCGGGAAAGAAGAGGAAAGGCGGTCGAACTCCCTCGTAGAGACGACAGACGCCGCTATCGATCTCCCACTCCTCCGAGAGATGGCAACGAGCTCCCGGATTCGACCGCACGGACGAATTATCTCTCTTCTCAAGGAGACTCGGATACACCCCCACAACGATACCGTGCTCCAAATATCGCCGCATACGATGGCCTTGGAGATCCTTCTGACTTTCTATTTGCCTATACCACTAACATGGCAAACCAAGGGATGAAAGATTTCCACATGTGTAAGGTCTTCCCCGAGGTGCTGATCTCCAACGCTTGACATTGGTTCACCTCGCTTCGCCAAAACAGCATCCATTGTGGATCAGTTCAAATGGCGTTTTTATCAAAAGATGCCGCCAACAACCTTCATCCGATCGCTTAATCCGCCAAGGACGGACGAGACGATGTTGAATTTCGTATCAAGATTCATCATGGAATCCCTTAAAATAGATGAGAGTAACGATCTCTACATCATCAACGATTCAAGAACGGATCCCACCCGATGCTCAATAAAGAGATCACCCGTGAATGTAGAAGACAATTAGTCGTCTTTGGACCTTGGTCGACAACTTTGTCAAAGGGGACGAGTCGGACCGGAAGAAGAGAGATCCGGATGAGCAATGGACCGAAAGAAGGAAGCCGGAGGATCGGGGACGAGTCTTTGAACAGCAAGTGCGTTCGAAAAGAATAAAAAGGGGCCCAGAGAATCAAGGTGGGACCTCGGCCAAACCCCGCAATAACGAGCGCCTCTGCTCAAATCTAGGGCGGAAATATTTGAGCTTCACACTGAGCTCTTTCCAAAACCTTCTCCAATGAAACGAGGATCCAAAAAAGTCAACAGGAAAGTGTTGTGACTACCACCGAGGTGCGGTCACGATACGAAGATTGCAAGATCTTGAGCTCACGAGTTGACGAGCTCGTCGAAGAAGGAATAAGAAGTACATCGGCCGACTCCGGCGGGTAATAAAAGCGCAGAGGGAAAATGGAGGTGGTAACAATCATGACCGACCTCAACGGCAAACACTCGAAGATGACGAGGACGAAGGTCCCAATGCAATGGAGCAGGTCTATGCTATAACCGGGCTGCCCGTTGGTACGACGAGGTCGTCACTTAGAAATGAGGCTCGGAGGCCGACCCCCGAGGAACCGAAAAACAAGCGACTCCGGGATGGAGAGAACATCGTGTTCTCCAAAGATGACCCAGTACCCAAGATTATGCCTCACCAGGACGCCATTACTATACAAGCCGTGGTGGGCAACAAGAACGTACATCGGGTCTACATTGACATCGGAGCCTCCGTTAGCATCATATTCCAGAGCTGCCTGGATAAACTTGATGTTGGAGGAATTCAAGTACATCCCGCACCTTCCCAGTTGCGGAGCTTTACTCAGGAGGCGGTTCAACCCGAGGGCGTCATTACCCTTCCGGTTACCGTAGGACGTGCTCCCAGGTCGGTTACCAAGGCCATTCAATTTTTCTTGGTCCGAGCTCCCTCTCCATACAACATTATCCTAGGAAGAGATTGGTCATGACGCAACTCAGGCCGTCTCTCCTGTACCACCTCACCATTAAGATACCCACCCCGGTGGGAGTGTTAAGCATTCAGGGTGACCAAACGGCAGCTAAAGAATGCCTACGAGTCTCAACCCAAGATGCGGCCTTACCTCAGGCCTAGCAATTACAGAACCCTCAGAAGTTGCCACCTCGGGATGACTGATGAGAACCTTCACTATCTGACGATGACCCTTCCAAAGTTGTCAAGGTTGGCACCCAAGGTTCGGCTAATATTCGCCAACAGGTCATGCAGCTTCTAAGGGAATACAGGGATGTATTTGCATGGTCCCCACTTGACATGACCGGGGTCTCGCCCGAGCTCATAACTCATCGTCTCAACATTGATCCGGCCACTAAACCAGTTCGGCAGAAGAAGAGAAGTTTTGCCGCGAGCTGACCGGTCATAAGGGACGAGGTAACCCAACTCAGTGAGGCTAAAATCTGACGAGGTCAAATATCCAACATGGATGGCTAATCCAGTTGTGGTTCGAAAGCCAGGAGGGGGATGGCGCATGTGTGTCGACTATACCGACCTCAATAAAACACCGCCCAAAGGATCATACTCCTCCCGACATTGACAAGAAGGTAGAGGCATTGGTGGGACATGAGATCTTCAGTTTCCTGGATTTATACAAGGGATACCACCAAGTCATGATGAGCCCGGAGGACGCCCCAAAAACAGCGCTCATCATCGACTTGGTGTCTTTGCCACCGAAGATGCCTTTCGTCCGAAAAAGCATGGAGCTACCTACCAAAGGATGGTGGACGCGATCTTCAAAGATCACATAGGGAAATCGTTGAAGTCTCGTCGACGATATAGTAGTCAAAAGCAAAAAGTTGAGAATCACCGGCCGACCTCGAAACTATCCTCCAGCTCCTCAGGTCGGCCAACCTCAAGCTTAATCCCCAGAAGTGCACATTCGTGGTGAAGACGGGTAAATTCCTGGGATGCTGGGTTTCTCAAGAAGGCCTGAAGGCCAATCCTACCAAGGTGAAGACAAGGTTCGACATGCAAAGCAAGAACCATCCGTGAAATACACAAACTCACCGGATGTCTGGCCGCCTCGGTGATTCCTATCTCGAAATGCCGAGAAGCAGCTTCCCTTCTTCAAGATCCTGAGGAGAGCTCCAGATTTCGCCTGGCAGGAAGAACACCAGGTCGCCTTCGCACAGCTGAAGGAATATCTCGCCGACCTGCCAACCCTATCCGCCCCGAAGCAAGGTGAAACCCTATCGTTGTATCTGGCCGCCTCGGACGAGGCAATCGATCTTGATCTTGGTGCGAGATGAGATGGGACGGCAACTCCCCATCTACTTCATCAGCCGGGCTCTCAAAGGACCAGAGACAAGGTACACCAACCTCGAGAAGGTAGCTCTGGCCCTGGTAAACGCCAAGCGACGCCTCCGACCCTACTTTCAAGCCCATTCCGTCCAGGTACTAACGGACTTACCTTTAAGACAAGTCTTGTCAAAGCCGAGTCATCCGGACGATAGCCAAGTGGAGACTCGAGCTCGTGAGCACGACATCTCGTACTCCCCTAGGCCGGCCATAAAAGGGCAAGCTCTCGCTGACTTCCTGGCGGAGGCCAGATTCACCGAGGTCGGCTCTACCAGCGAGGTCACTCCCGCCCTCACAGCGGAGGAACCTGTCCTTGCATCGCCCGATGGTTGCTTTGGCGATGTGCGTGACGGAGCTTCATGCAAGACGGCAATGAGCGGCATCCTCCTCCTCGGCCCAGATAAGCAAGAAGTGACGACGCCTCCGGTTTACCTTCCCGACCACCAACAACGAATTGGAGTACGAAGATCGATCTCGGGACTCCGCCATAGTTGAATTGAAAGTGGACAAAGTCCAGATATTTGGAGATTCTCGTGTCGTGGTAAACCAGTGTCCTAGGCACATACGAGGCCAAGGAGGATCGAATGAAGCAATACCTTGAGAAAGCAAAGGAGATGCTGACCTCATTCAGGTATTTCAGTGTTCACCAAATCCCACGAGGGGAAAACAGCCGGGCTGACGTCCTTAGTAAGTTGGCTTCGTCATCGACAAATCCGCCCGATGGAGAAGTTCATTCGTAAGCATCGAGGTACCCCACGTCGGCGTTATCACCGAAGTTGAGCCAAGCCGATGATGCCCCGAAGCCTACCCGGAAGATGGTACACTACCTCAAACCGGCTTGAGGCGAAGATGATGGTGAAATCCGAAGTATCTCATGTATGAGGCGCTCTGGGAAGTCTTACCTCCAACCCTCCCGAGGTGCCTTGGACCAAGAAGTTCGACTACGTGCTTAATGAGATTCACGGAGGATCTTGCGGAAGCCATATCGGGTCACGGCTCTTTCAAAGAAGACGCCGAGGTCGGGATATTATCGGCCCCCTTATTCAAGATCGGCCGAGCTCGTCAAAAGTGTCCGTGCCGACCACTCCACGGCCAAAAGCTACCCTGCCAATCTCGGCGGCCCGCGAGTCCATGGCCTTTCATGCGGTGGGGATCGACATCGTTGGCTGTTCGATCGAGCACCGGTCGACTCGATGTTTAGTCGTAGCCATAGACTACTTCACAAAATGGGTCAAGTGAGCCACTTTCGAACCTCACGAGCAAAGGATTCGGACCTTCGTGTGGAAGAATATAGTCTGCCGCGGCATACCGCACATTCTCGGTCTCGGACAACGGCACCCAACCGTCGACAAAAATTTTAAGGAATGGTGCGAAGAGCTCCGGATCGATCAGCGCTCACCTCGGTCGCACACCCGCATGGCGAATGGTCGGACCGAGATGACGAACCGCACGATCGTACAAGGATTGAAGAAAAGGCTAGACCGAGCTAAGGGTGATTGGGCTGAAAATCTCCTCAAGTCCTCAGTCCTGCTGAACAACACCTCGGACCTCGCACGAGAAACTCCTTTCGATGCGGTCTATGGTACCGAGGTCATCATACCGGTTGAGATCGGTGCACCAAGCCCTCGCACTCTCCACTCGATCACGGCGATAACGAGAAAGACCAGATGCCAACCTCGACGCCTCGAGAGAAGCGAGCTTCGCCTTCATAAACGGCCAAGCACAGGGCCAGTCGCACGGTACTACAACAAAGGGTCGAGCCTCCGCGACTCCAAGTAGGCGACCTCGTCCCCTGAAATAATGAAGCCAATGAAAGCCGGCGTCTTAACAAAGTCGGATCCGACATGGGAAGGCCCATACCGCGTTCACGAGGACCTCGGCAAAGGGCTTACAAGGTGGCTCACCTATCCGGGCACTTATCCCCGAACCCGGCATATCACTCATTTAAGGAGTACTTTACATAGCTTGGTTTGGATCGTCATGTTAGTCTCCTTTTGCTTTTGCTTTGTCAAGTGCGATGTTATATACTTGTTGAATAAAATATTTATTTTCTAATGAGTATTTCACTTCGCCTCATTTTATTCATATGCAAACATCTATTTGGATATACCGCATTTAAACCTTCACGGGGCCGCCTCACGAAGATGAAAAACCCACTAAGTAGGGTACTCACTAAGCGCCGCGCTCGTAGATTACTCATTGAATTAACGTCTCGGTCAACACATATAGACTACTCACTAAATTGAGCGTCTACATGCACGCATCACGATTACTCATTAAGTTGAAATATCTACATGTAAAAACATCCGATTGGATCTCATCAAATTATGCCCTTTATTTGTGAAGATATACATACAGATCTGATCCTAAAAATGTTTACGACCAAAACGAAGTCCTAGCTATGTTTGTACCTCTCAAAGGGAAAATGTACACTTGAACGAGTCCAAATACATTTACGACTACATACAAAGTCCTAAGCTACATCTGAAGCTCATTCGGGCTTAGGGCTCCGCACGGACTCACCGGCCGAGGTAGTTCGAACAAAATCCCGGGTCGGCGATGAATACCCGAATGAACTCGGTGCCTCCACCCAATCAATGAGGACGGCACCACCTCGGCTGCTCCCGGTGCGATCCTCGCCCGACAGGCGGGTTCCACACGGGGGCGTTCTATACCCGAGTCACACTCGACCCGCTGAGCTCGACGGGCTGGGACCACGCCTCACCCCAACTGCCGCCCTCCACGCCGACCTGCCGCCTCGCACGCCCTCGCCTCCGACCGAGTGCTGCCTCTAAATTCTCCTTTCGGTTGGACCCATTAGGCGGAGCACTTGACGTGATCGTGTAGCCGCCTCCTCTTGAGCTCTTCAATTATTGGACCAGTGGCTTCGTTGTGAGACTTCATTTGTGGGGCTGGGGCATCGTCGTTCTAACGACCTCGTACATCTGCATGTACTTCGTGATGGAGTCGAGGCGGTCTTTAAACTTCTTGCTATTAGGCCCCTCCTCATCCCTCAGCACCATGCCCTCCGCCAGCAAGCTCGAACTCGATCGTCGGCTTGAGATATGGTAGTTCCACCAGTCCGACGGATTACCTTCTCGTACTCAGCATGCTCTTTCGAGATCCGAGCAGCTCTCCTCTGCTTTGTCACCGAGCCGCCCGCGCATTGCATCGGCCGTCCTGGATCACATCGGCCAGATGAATCACCCCGGACTTCGAGGTTGTGTAATCTTTAACTTTAACGCCTCGTTCTCGGTCGGGAGGCGGACCACTTCTCGATCGGCCTCATGCAACTTCTTTTTCGGTTTGGTGACGATGCCGAGTGACATCCATCTTGACGGTAACCTCAGGTCATTTCGGCGGTTCGACTCCTCCAAGACATCACCTCTTCATCCTTCTCGGCGGAGCACCTCGGACTTCTTCGGCTTTGTCGGTGGCTCATGATCGAGTCCAGTATTGAGATGTGGAATGCTAGAAATAAACAAGACAAAACGCATTTTAAGCTTGTGTCTATTATTCAAAGTTAAGTTCAGACAACACAGGTCTATCGACCCCCAAATCAACTATTACATTAGGTCCACCGACCTCGGGCTCATTCTTGGGCCCACCAACCTCTCGCTGCGCCACTGCCGCTTGCTCCTCCAACGGCCGCCGATCTCCGAAAGGGACGTCCCAGCTCGGCCCCGCCTCGCCGGCTCTCACCTCGGCAAGGAATGCTTGAGCTCTACGCCTTCATCTTCCTCGATCGAGTTCTGACCTCCGCCGTCGGGAGCGGGGCGAGAGGATGCCAAGGTATCCACCACGGGAAGGAGGTCGCCCGGCGATTATGCGGGCATAATTCATACACATCTCCGAGGATCGACCTCGACCCAACCGTCTTGGGCCTTGTCAAAATCGGGTCTCGGCGCCGCCTTCTCGGTGGGCGATATCACTGCGGCCTCATTACAGCTGCCAGGTCGGAGATGAAGGAGGAAAAGCTCTCCGACTCAATAAGCCTGCTGGCGAAGGCCCTCAGCATAGGTCCTTGCCCTGCCAGCAAGGCACTTGTCTGTGCGGCCAGCTTCTTCTCCGCCTCGGCAGCCTCCTCCTGGGCGCTTTCCACTTCGGCACGGGCCACCCGCAAGGCCGGTCCTCCTTTTCGTGGCGCCTCGGTGACCGCCTTTAACTTCAGCGTCCGCCCTTGCAGCGTCGGTATTCAAAGAAATGCCCTCGAGCTTCAAGCCGCCGCTTTCTCCACCACCTCGTATTGCGGCGCCTCAAGAACGATCCGGCCATGCGGTGCATCTCGCCTACCACCGAGGCCGCATCCTGAATATAAAAAGCTTAGCAATCGGCGAACGACAAAATTACAAAGGAAGAGCATGACTTATACCTTCGGGAAGGATAAAGGAGGCTTTGGAAGCCGGCACCTCGTGCAAGGAGCCGCCATGAACCTCTATCTCCGCTGTCGGGCTCGAGGTCGCCTGAGGTCCGTCGATAGAGTCTCTCGTAGCGCCCACCACCACCACGGGTGCTGGGTGGACTCGCCCGCTCACCTTCTTCACGGCTCCTTTCGCTCGGATGGTGCGGGCGCGTCGAGCCTGATTATCTTAACTTCTCTGGGGTCAATCTTCACCGCATCACGTATAAAAATTTCGTTAGCACAACAAAATAAGGCGAGGGAAGAATAAAAAGAAGAAGGTTGCCCTCACCCAAATCGACCACGATACGGTAACGCTCGACCTATAAACACTCGGCCCGATTGTTCGGTCATCCTCGGTATAATTAATCGATAATATCTCACCAAGATCATTCAACATCTTCTCCATGGGGCCCGAGTTGATTTTCACGCCCTTCATCGCATCGAGGCCCCACTCATACCTCTGATGCCCCTCGGCCCTTGAGAAAAGAAATATATATTTTGCCAATGGGACACCTTCGGGGGGACGCTATCTTAAACTTCAGCGAGGTGACGGATAATACACCATCCTATAGACTTGATGCTAAAAAAACGCATCAAGACTTCAAAGGAAAACTCCTCGCCTATGCCATAACAGGCCAGCCCTAGCCCCACTCCGACCTAATAGAATTCGAGGTCAGTTGGCATATGGGGATCCGAAAATATTCTTGAAAGTTAAGGAAAATAGGGGCAAAAGGAAACCTAAGCCCAACTATCAAGCTATCTACAAATATAGTAATAAATCCCTCCGGATGGGCCATCGCCCTATCATTGGGTTTCGGCAGGCACCACCATGCATCCTCCGGAATATGGTATTTCTCCGTAATCTCCAAAAGCTCCTCTGTCGTTAGCGTCGACCTCGCCACGCCAATCCTGAGGCCGTCCCATACCGATGACATCGGCGGAACCCTAGAACTAAGTCCTATGGATTTACCTAAGCGGTTATAGCACATATAGTCCTTCACATCGAATCATGCCGTAACCCAAACCGAACCGTAATTATCGCGAGAAGAGGAATGAGAAGATGAAGAATACATACTTACTTTTTACAAGCGAGATATCCGACTTCTTCAACAAAGTTTGAAGGAGGAATTAGGAATTTCTACAAGTATGTTCTCGGAATAAAGTGTCAAGAAGAAAATGAACAGTTGCCTCATTTGGACCTATTTATAGGGCGAATGGCGCCTAAAAGTGCCGTTTCATTTGTCACACGTGCTATCTCGCGATTGGATGTGTAGACGCCACAAGACATCGCTCGAGCGCCCAACTATCGCCTCGTATGACGTACTATATGGTAAGACAGACCGCCAGTCTGATCACGTAATGATTACATTGAGCTCGGACCTCGGACCACGCCCATGTCCTCTTCAGACCGGCAGAAGCCATTCAGGTCGGACCTCGACGTCCTCGTAGCGGGGAGCCATACAGTCGAACCTCGGTTTTCCTTCAAGAGGCAGTCGTTCAGGTCGTGCCTCGTCTTTCCTTCAAGAAGCAGCTACCCAAATCAGACCTCGGTTTCATGCCAACGAACGTCGCCTTACAAGAGATTCTCCCTTCAGTTTGGACCTCGACGTCTTCCAGAAGAGCGAAGCCGCTTCAGACCAAACCTCGGTGTAACCTATACAAAGACCGCTATCCAGGTCATAATTCGGCTTCCTTTTGCAAAGAAGAGATCGAGAACCTTCAACAAACAACTTCACCAAGCAACATCCCGCCTCGGCAAAGCACATTCTCCGCTCACCTCGGCAAGGCTATTCCTCGACTTTTCGGAGGCTATGATAGGATATGGCCCAACCTCTCGTGCCCACTAGCGTGCCCAAACGAGCTGGCATGACCTAATCTTTGCCCTACTCGGCACGCCCAAACACAACCTCCAAACCCTAATTAAAGACGGAGTCAAGGGCAAAGATGATGGGGTAACGGTGGAAATCATGGACAATTATGGTGAAGATCATGGTTAGTTACAGAAGGATCGTGAGCCCGCCATTCGAGGATTCGCTTACAAGGTCTACGTTTATGTATAAATAGGAGTTAGATTGAAGGTAAAAGGGTTAGCAAATTACTGAACACTAGAGCTCCTTGAGATACTCATTGTAATACAATTATAGTGAACATCTTGAGGATCATCACCTCCGTGGACGTAGATCTGATTCTTGATCGAACCACGTAAAAACTCATGTGTTCTTTACTGCTTTCTCTAAATCTCGCATACTAACGTACACAGATTTATCATGTACTATTATGTTATGTACAGTAGAAGCTTCACCTTGTTTTGATGAAGTCAATCAATTTGGACTTTTTGCTATAATATAATGGTGTTTTGTATTGTTCTCAGTTATTGTTATATACAAATCACATCACAGTACGAACAAAATTCTAATAATAAAATTCTCATTAAGAGTAGTTGTTTTCAGTTACGTACATATTGAATTATCCACTGGCTTTTTTCTATATTATCTTTTTCTTTTGTCCTATTAGTTAACTAAGAATTTTGGTCAATATAATAAATCATGAATTTAAGACCAAACGAGAGACACGAGTAATCACAAAGCAGCCTCATATACTTGAGTTTCCACACGAAGCTTCGCTCCAATCCGCCACATTACAAAAAGACTTTTGACTCTTAAGCCGCTACCTAACATTTTTCAGGCAATGCCAATCACTAATGTATAAGATGTGAGTTCGAACTAGTTTTAAAAGGAATAATTAATTTTTTATGTGTGTACGGAAATTAATTAATTAAAAAAAACAGTCCCTTCCTCCCCAAAATATGTTTCGAGGATTCTTCGGTTCGAGTTTTATAAAAAATGTTAAGTGTTTTGTGAGTGGGGTAAAAGTTCCGCACTAACATAGTTTTAAATTAATTAATAGTGAATCATGGATGGTAAAATGTATAAATAAATGATGTTGTTTAGCGTAATAAGTAGGGGTAGTAGAGGACTATGGGTGGAAAAAAGTATAAATAAATAGTGTTATTGAGGGTAATAATTAGGAAGTATTTTGTGAGATAATTTCCATAAATGAAAAAGAAACAAATTTAGGATGCATGAAAAAAGAAAACTAGAAACAAATTTTGAGGATGGAGGGAGTACAACACAATAATAGGATGAGACAATTCTAAAAATTTCATCATATAACTCATGCAGTAAGAAAGTTGTTTAGCTATGACTACTATACTCATTGATGGTCTATGTTTTACATCTCATATTTTATTTAGTGGTGGTTGGGTGAGCATAATCGAACTGAAACTGAAAAATCAAATAGAATCGATGAGTTTTGGTTGTTTTGATCAATTTAGAGTGGAGTTCGGTTTCAGTTTGGTTAAAAAATTAAGCATCAAAATCTATTTCGATCGATCGGCGGTTGGACAAAGTGAGTTTCAAGTTCGTTAAAACCGATCGAAATAGGTACATGATGAATATTATATATATTTTGGTCGGTCGACAGTTGGGACTACGTAGGTTTCAGTCGGTTTCGATTCGATCGAAGGCACAAGATCGGTTCAATTAAAATTTTCAATACAATTCGATTTATCGGTGCAATCTGTTCGATTCGTTTTTTAATCAAAACCGACCATTGCACAGTTCTAAGAGTTGGCAAATGAGCGGGTTAGGTTGGTCCAACACGAGCCCAACAGACTTTGCCAAACAGTCGAGTCGGGTCAGGTTGGCCCGAAAATTCCATCGGGCTAGCCCGGAAGTCCGTCGGACCGAAATTATTGTTTTGCATGTTTTTGCTTTGTTTTTCTTTATTTGTTTTCGACGATTTGATTCATTTTTGGTTATATTTGAACATCTTTTAATTGGAATCATGTTCGTTTGTGTTCTGTGTAGGGAATGATTGCGTTTCATCGTTTCGAGCATAAAGAGCGCACCTAAGCACCGGACTCGGTGTGCCTGTTGGGTCTTGCGCATCGGTCGCGGCATCTCACCGAAGGCTCGCGTCGGGTCTTGAGTACGCTTCGAAACGCCAGCGTCGGCTGGCTCGCGTCCGTGCCGGACGCAAAAAATGCATAATCGTCCCGAGACTCTGCGCGTCCGGCGCTGCGCCTTGAAGTGAAGTTCATCCCGAGACTCCGCGCGTCCGACACTGCGTTGCGTCCGGCGCTGGCCCCGCTTCCGAGAGTAGACGAGTCCTGCGCTGGCCTTGCGTCCGACGCTGGGCGAGGCGCATTTCGCCTTGGTTTTGAACGCACGCGTCCGGCGCTTGGGTCGCGTCCGGCACTGCACGTTACTTTTTTGACGCTATAAATCACGTTTTATGTAACGGAAACCTACTTCACTTTGCATATTTTTATTTTCTTACGGATAAGCGACGCCTCCAAGACAATTCTCTCATTTCAAGTAATTTTAATATTGTTCTTTAATTCCTTTTGATTGTGATTCAAAATTATTGTATGGATTATTGTTATTGAATTCATAATCTGGAAGATTTCAATCTATTGTTCGTTTCTATTCGTGAGATTTCTTTATCGTCCATTTCTTGTGTTGTTTTGCATGTTTTTGCTTTATTTTTCTTTATTTGTTTTCGACGATTTGATTCCTTTTTGGTTATATTTGAACATCTTTTAATTGGAATCATGTTCGTTTGTGTTCTGTGTAGGGAATGATTGCTTTTCATCGTTTCGAGCATAAAGAGCGCATCCAAGCGTCGGACTCGGCGTAGACGGCGCTGGGTCCGCATCGGGTCGCTGGCATCTACTGAAGGCTCGCGTCCGGCGCTGGCCTTGCGTCAGGCGCTGGGTGCTGAGAACGAGAACGCCCGCGTCCGCTAACAGCTCGTGTCCGCGCCGGGCGCGAAAAATGCATAATCGTCCCCGACTCATTACGTCCGTATTGCGCCCGCGTCCGACGCTGCGCAAGTGAAGTTCGTCCCGAGACTCCGCGCGTCCGGCGCTGGCCCCGCTTCCGAGAGTAGACGAGTCCGTGCCGCCTGCGTCCGCATGGCGGCGGCGTTCGCCTGTTTTGAGCGTGCGCGTCCGACGCCACTGCAGCGTTACTTTCGACGCTATAAATACATTTTATGGCGAAACCTACTTCACTTTGCATATTTTTGTTTTTTTACGGATAAGCGACGCCTCCAAGACAATTCTCTCGTTTCAAGTAATTTTAATATTGTTCTTTAATTCCTTTTGATTGTGATTCAAAATTATTGTATGGATTATTGTTATTGAATTCATAATCTGGAAGATTTCAATCTATTGTTTGTTTCTATTCGTGAGATTTCTTTATCGTCCCTTTCTTGTTCTAGTATTTCTTGATATTGATTTCTATGCTTGGTGATGTTTAATTTTGATGTTTGCTTAATTAATCTTGTCTTCTATTTTATCTATAAGATTCATGTCTAGGGTTTACCGTGTCGATTCTATGTTCTTCAATCTAGGGTTTAATTCTTGCCTAGGTAATTTATCTGCTTTGTTAATTTTCGTATGTTCTTCAGTCTAGGGTTTAATTCTTGTCTAGATAATCTATTGTTTTAAGGTGACAATCTATCAACCCCTTTGTGATTAGAGTGTTTAGGAATTTATTTGCTTTCGTGTGGTAACTTAGTAGCATACATTAAGTTTTCCTTGAGAGGCGACTAGGGTTAACTTTCCTACTATAACACCTCGTTCGATTATGAGTCGATTAAGAGTACACTTTTGATTGAAACAAATTTTGGCGCCGCTGTCGGGAAAACTTTAAGCGTTTATTAATGTTACTGTTTTCGTTTTTTCTCCTTGCCTTTCTTATTTTGTACCCAGATTGCGTTTGATCTCGTTTGTTGAGTGTTGTGTATGCAGGGACGCCAAAGTCTAACTCCTAGATTGGCATCCCCGTTGAAGTATACTCACAAGCCAAGGAAACCGCGACTGCCTAGTGTGGCGGATTTTGATCACTCCGATTGTGATAGCTTCTGTGAGGACAGTTCTCTCACGCTTGAAGGAGGATTTACTACCGTCGAGAATTTATTGTTTGAAGAATCTCCACCGAGGATCATGGGTGACCGGTGAAACAATAATCATGACAACATGAATAACAATCATGACACGAACGCTGCCCCTCGCCTGATGGGGGATTACTTCCGCCCTAAGATATGAGAGACTACAAATCCTATCGTGTTGTGCCCCGCGGCACGTGGGTATGAGTTGAAGCCAAATTATTTCAACCTCATTCCCACTTTTAATGGCATGGCGAACGAGGATGCCTTAAGTTTTATCAGAGAGTACAATCAAGTGGTGCAATCGTTCCCGTTGTTTGGATGAATGAGGAGCTTGATTGAAGATCTTGTTTCTCCTATTCTCTCGAAGGATAAAGCCAGTGTTGGCTTATGAGCTTTCTAGCGACTCTTTGGCAAATTGGAACAACTGTGGTGGAGCATTTCATGTTGCGGTTCTATCCGGCGAGAAGACCAAGGATCTTGATCCAAGATTATGACTTTCAAACAGGATCTTGATGATCCGTTTCATGAGGCTAGAGAAGATTCAAAGAGCTTGGAGGCAATGCCCACATCACTTCTTCCGTTGGTTCTTTTGTGCCAATTCTTTTATGACGAAATCCTTAAATTTGATCAAGAAAAAGCTGACGATGCGGTAGGGGGCAACATAGCACATATCACGGTATCTTTGATGTCATGGAAAGCAATTCCCTCCAAAAGACATCTAGTACGCGCGGTCTTACATCAATTACGTGAGACGGGATCGGAACTAGCGAGGCGAGATGGCACGGCTTATGAGAGATGAGCGAGATGAAGATGAAGCGGTGAGGTCCGCCCACCACCCCACGAGTTCGTTGCTTTATGTTTTGAGAAAGCAGTTTTAGTTTTAAAAGCGTTTTATATGTGCGGATTTTCGGTGGAACCTTGTTGTTTGAAATTGTTTATTCATGGATATTGATTGTTTTTGATAGTGGTGTTTCTATCATAAGAAATGACGAAGTTATACGTGTAGGCACATTATATAATTAAGCTTTATACTATTTCATGATACATAATACCTATAACTATGTTGCATCTACATTAAACCTTAAAGAAAGTTTTCTTAGCAAGATGACACCTCTTTTCTCTGGCATCTTAGATTAGGTCACATCAATCTAAATAGGATCCAAAGGCGGCTAAGAATGGGCGTTGGGTAATCTCATAGTTACTCGGTTCGATCTGCGAATCTGTATAGAAGGTAAGATGTTGACGGACCCTTCAAAGCGAAGGGTCGTAGAGCTAAAGAAATGTTAGAGCTAGTCCATTCGACTGTGTGGACCGATGTCCACACAAGCTCGTGGAGAATGCAGTATTTTGTCACTTTCATTGGCGATTACTCGAGGTGCGGATCGTATACCGCTTCACCGCAAGTCCGAATGCTTTGAGAAATTCAAAGTATTTTAGGCGGAAGTGGAGACGAAGCTAGGTAAGAGTATCAAGTCATCGTGTTCGATCGCGGTGGCGAATACCTCAACAACGAGTTCATGGACTATCTAGTGAAGTGTGGGATTACCTCCCCTTCAAGAGACACCTCACACAAAAAATGGTGTGTCGGAGCGAAGAAATAGGGCTCTTTGGAAATGGTTAGATCAATGATGAGTTATGCAACTTTGCCTATTTCGATTGCGGGGTATGCCTTAGAAAGCAGTGACATACTTGCTAAATCTAGTACCATCAAGTCGATCGAAGAGACCGCTTTCGAGTTGTGGTTTGGGCGCAAGCGAGTTTAAACGCCACATAAGGATATGGGGCGATCCGGCACGTGTCTTGAACAAGAAGGCGACAAGTTGGAGGCTAGATCCGGCGCAAGGCTGTTTATTGGCTATCCTAGAGGAGCGAAGGTGGTTTATTCTATAGTCCTAGGATCGAAGGTCATTATTAGCACTAATGCCCGATTCTTAGAAGAGGACTACATGAAAATCATAAATCCAAAGTTGAAATCATTCTTCAAGAATTAGAAGATGATCGTATTCCACCACCGATTAGACCAAAGGTGCGAGATGTCGAGTCTAGTGGGAGGATGGACACGGATACTTGAAGAAATTGAAGTGGGTCGAGTTCCAATGGAGATACCGACCGTCATAAGTGGTACTTACCAAGCAAGTTGTGCAAAATAGAGAACCACAAGTTCTTGCACCGCCGTTGCCATTGTGCTGTAGTGCCTCGTCGTAGTGGGAGGTTGTTCGTCAACCCGGCGATGTATGTTCGTGGGTGAATCTTTGGATTTAGTTCCGAAAAACGAGCAGGCAATAATCGACCCATGGACGTCTGGCAGAGATACAAGACAATGATGCAAGATCATGGAACTTACGTTTGGGCGGTGGTAAGTCTTATGGATTTACCAGTTGCCTAGCGAGTCGTGTATATCGTTTAGATGTCGATGGTAATGTGGTATTTCTTGCGCTTTACGTAGATGACATTCTTCTATTTGGCAACAATGTGAAGTTGTTATCGGGCGTAAAGAGTTGGTTATCCGCTCGGTTTCAAATGAAAGACTCGGGAGATGCGGTACATTCTTGGGATCAAGGTTTGCGAGATCGCAAGAGAAAATATTGAGCTTATCTCGGGCGTCGATATCTGAACCGTCGAAATGATTGCTACCTTTTGACATGGCGTTCCTTTATCTAAAGGCGATCACCCATAGCGCAAAGAAGATAGAGAAATGAGACAAGTTTCTCGTTTCCGCCGTGGAAGTCTCATGCATGCAATGCTATGCACGAGGCCCGATATCTCCTGTCACGGTGGGCATAGTGGCTGATATCGATCTAACCTGGACAAGCTCATTGAATTTGCGGTAAAGCATATATTTAAGTACACGAAAAGGACTCGAGATTATGGTGGCTTACCATGCGAGATAGTCTAATGCCTTTGGGTTATTCGGACTCGGTTCCAATCGACCGTGATGAGAAAAAGTCACCTCGGTATGTGTTTACCTTGGGAGGTGGGCAGTATCTGGCGGAGTCAAGCGTGATGCATTGCGGACTCTACCATGGAAGCGAATATGTAGCCACTTCGGAGGATGCTAAGGAGGTCAGTATGGTTCAAGAACTACCTCGTGGATCTAGATGTGATACTGGTTTGCCCATGAGTATCATGGTTTCTTGTGATAACTTTCGGTGCAATGGCAAACTCGAAGGAACCACGGATCCACAAAGCAAGCAAACACATAGAGAGAAAGTACCATGTCATCACGAGAAATCATTAGGCGAGGGGCGTCTTGATTGCAAAGATTGATCTGACGGATAACCTAGCGGATCCATTCACGGCTTGCCGCAATAAGTCGTTGGGCACGTTAGAGGACTTGAATTGCTAGATGGCACCCGCTAAAGCTTGCCGCAATAAGTCTACGTCGGGGCGTTAGAGGACTTGAATTAGCTAGATGGCATCCACTTAGAAAGGAAACTTTTGTATAAGTGGGAGAAGCAAAGTGATGGTTTTGTTTGTAATAGCTAGTAGAGACACATTGTATACTAAAAGTTTGCTTTAGTATAAGTGGGAGATTGTTGGTTGTATCTTGAAAGCAGTTTTGGTTGAGCTTGTATCAATGTTTCTGTTACCACTATTACAATCTCCTATCTGAAATGAATACTTGATTGCATATATCCGTGTCCCCTTATTTCATATATAAGTTAGATCATCGATGTGTAGAAGATCACGAAGTCCGTATGATTGGTCGAGCTTAATGAGATATAAAAAGTTTCACACCGAGGTAACTTGAGGACGAGTTGTCGGTATAGGCTGCGGTATAGATAAGAAGTGACTTGACTTGGTTGCTTGTCTATCTTTGGTGCGTCTCGACGTATTGAAGGATCACGGTGAGATGAGTTCTTCTGTCGACCGTCGTGAAGAACCAAGATCTCGGTGACTTACGATGATCTAAACCTCGATAAGGTATTAGATGAGTATGAGTTCTTGACCATCACTTTGACTTGTTATGGGTGAGGTTATATGTTCTAACCCATATTCTCCGCATCTTGGGTGGTGGCGGTGCTTGTATGTCATGCTAGTTATCGTATCAGTCACCGTATCCGTTTAGGATGATGGCGTCCCTTAAGGAGCTCAAGGTTTATTGTACTAAACCCCGCGAGTTGAGTTAGCTCAAGTACAATAATAAGGTTGAGTGGTACTACTTAAGAAATGAAGATATTAATTATTTTAAGCGATCAGTGCTCTAAATAATTAATGGACGTTCGATATCTTAAATACGGGGATTCGTTATGTCTAAGTGCAAGCTCGACTCATCTTGATAATAAAGGGTAAGTCGACATTTATTCTCTAGTGGCATGAATAAATGTTTATAAATTAATTTATGTTAAAATTTGAACATAAGATAATTAATTTATTTGAGCCCCATCTTTATTCCTTACATTTGATCCTCGGTGGCCCGTCCAGGCCCGTGGTACAGGAAATCGGCGCCCATGCATTATATGGAAAGGATTTGATTCTCTTTATCCCACAAGGATATAATTATATTAATGGAATATGCATAGATCATTTCCATATAGGATTATGGTAATAATCCTTTCCATAAGGATTATAGTAATTTTCATATGGGATTATGGTAATTTCCATACGGGATTATGGTAATGCATTATAAATATGAGGTAAAAGAGATAGAATCAGTCAATCATTATTATTGAACATCAAATTTTAAATCCACCCTCTAGTGTTGTGTGGTTCTCAAAAATTGTTTCATAAGTGCATTGGGTGATTTTCGAAGCATTCTCCATAGATGGTCCTCGCTCGGCGTTGGAGATTGGGCAACCGGGATCAGTTCGGAAGATCAAAGCACGAGTCTCGATCCGTTCTTCCCGATCCACCTCGGCCATTCAAAGGTAAACACGAGAAAACCCCAGCGTGTTGCAATTAATTATATAGGTGCATGCTAGGTATATAATCGATGTATGGTGAATTAAACATCCAAAATAGATCCTGGGAGAGGTTAATGTAATAACCGAAAAATTTAAAACTTTAATTGGTGATGCTTAGACCAATTATTTGTGGTATAGACCTTAATTAAGTTTAAGGAAACCAATGAAATGAATTAGAATCGATTCGAGATCGAAAACTAAAGAAATCAGCGGTAACTAGTCCCACTGGGATTAGGGTTTTACGAGTAGCTTTGAACATAGAATGAAAGATCGAGAATGAATCTCAACAAGCGGTTTCATTTCTAGAATCCTCACACGAAAACATGTGAAAGCGAAGAATGAGAATTTTCGGCATCTTGCGATCGATCTAAAAGCACTATTCTGAGCCTAACAACTTCCATCCGTGCTAATCATAATAAATTGTGATAACAATCTAAATCATGAAGGAATAAATTATTATGAATTTAGAAATTATAAGAATAAATTTACGAAAGAAATTCTGAAGAACAACCGAACGTCGGGTAATATATACCATGAAACCCTAAATTGATCCGAACGACCAAACTCGAACCAAGGGTCTAAATCAATAGATTATGAAATATAAAATTCAAATAAATGTTGAAAGCTCAAAAATTCAATAGAATATTTGAATGAGCATAATTTAATCGCCAATCGTAGTTTTTCGCGATAACTCGAAATTGACTTATCGGACGACGTCCAAACTTCATGAAATTTTATAATCATTGAAATAAGTCATTTGGAGGCTATTTAATAAAATAAAACCTTAAGGTTCCGAGAAATCAATCGAAAGCGTTAAAACTTAAAGAGTCGGTATTAACATGCCAAAGCAGTAATTTGACCAATCCACCTCCCAACTACCACCAAGACCACCCCAAATGAGCTAAGGACAGCCCATTAGGCTGTAACACAGCAACATTTTCGTGCCATTACAGCCTCTCACTTGGGAACCAAAATTCTCTCATTTTCAAATTCTCTCATTGTTCTTCACACTTTGGAGCCTTTAATCCTCCTTCCAAACCCTCCCACACTCAAATAATATTTCTAAGACCATAGGAAGGTATTATTCATCATCCTCTTCCATCCTAATGGAGTGAAATTTTTATTTTGAATTTTTGGGTTTAAAACCCTAGTTTGCTCCTCATTTTGTTCGGGACTTTAGAGCCCTCAAATGCTCTCAAGCCATGAATGAACAATTCTTAGAATAATGTTCTAAGGATACTGTAAAAATTTCATAATTTTTGGAGCATGTTTGATTTTTTTCGATTTATGCTTTATTTCTTTTTATATGTGATAAAGCATGATTTTATGAATATTATTTGATATTGTTGCTTGTTAATGTATTATAAGCATGTATAATAAATATGGTAATTTTCAGAATATTTTGGAATTTTCTTGTATTTGTTTGATTTTTTTATTGAGAAATAGTTGAGATATAGTGTTTAATATATGATATGAACATCATATATTAATCTTGAAAATTTTGAAACACTACTCCTATTTTTTCAAAAATGGGCAGAATATATTTAAGTATTTTAAGCCATTATTTGATTTTATTTGTTGGAAATAATAGGATATATGATGTTTAGAAATAATATGAACCTAATATGCATTGTTTGGAATTATTGAACACATATGTAAAATATGTGTGAGGACAAAAATTCCAAGCATTTGGTTCATTTTATAAATATTAGTTGATATTTAATATTAATATTACATGTTTATTTCATATATAAACATATTGTGCAAGATTGGAATTTATTGAATATGTATATATATAAATGTGGAATTACAGAAATGATTTAAAGATGAAAAGCATGGTTTTAAAATTTTAATGCATGATATGAAGTGATATTTCATGTTTAGTATATAGTATAAACATAATATAATTTTGTGGAATTTATTGAACACCAAAGCTTACTAATTTGAAATGACCGAAAGTTTGAGACTTTAACCCATGGTTTAAAATTTATATGATGATATTGAGTTGGTAATTAAATTCTATAATATGATAGGAGTATAATGTGATTTTATTGGAATTTATTGGATGCATATGCTAATTGTTGCTAATTATCGAAGCGTAATAGAATGGCTAAGTATGGGTTTAATTTTGATGATGAATGATGCTATGATAGTAATATGAAACTTTGGATAAATGGTTGTGATTAGGGTGAATGAATGGAACACTTATGCACACTTACACAATGATGGTGTATTACATTAGAAATTAGGGTTTTCTAATGCTTTAGTATAGTTTATGTTGTGTATGGTTTTGTTGATGTTGAATGTTTATGTGTATATTGAGCGACAAACCAAAACCCCAAACGTAAACAACATAATACTATATGTACGAGAACCCAAAAGAAATCGACCAATTTCGATAACTTAAGGCGGAATAAGCGAGGATCAAGTCGAGACACAAATTAGGGTTTTCCATTAATAAAGGATACTCAGCGTGAGTTCCTAAGTTAGAAAAACAAAGGTCGAGCTACAACGTTAATATTCAATAACGACAACTCAATACGATATTAGTTGGGCGTAAACACAACTCGATAATGAATAACGATTATCGACATATGTAACCTCCGTGAGTTAAGTTAAATACCTGATGTCGTAATGTGTAAGCAACGATTCGAACATAAGATGTCGATCCTTATGTCTCAAAAGCGAGTTAATATTCCCAAGTACTTCATTTATTCTTAAGTACTAATTACTTACATGATAGCATATGTCCACTGAATTGTAAGTCATATTCATCTTTTAATTATCGTGCTAATCGACAAGTCATCAAGCATAACCTACTAGGGCGTAACTATAATTGTTAAGTCTAGTTAGTGGTTTGAGAATATCACGATTTACCAATCATAATTTGATTACCGATAACCTATAACGTAATAACGTTATCATAAAACTAAGGTTAAGAGTCGAGGATAGACTCGAATATGTGATTCATAATTGAAGTTCACTATGAGCGATGAGGTAATATAGCTTGAGAATTGGGGATGTAAGATAATAGAAATTATCTTAAAACAATCACATAAAATCATAAAGAAACCCTAATTGGGAACTTTAAGTCGTAATTTATAGCGACCATCGATCGATAGAAAGAACCTAAAACGGCTATTTTCTTATGAAGGGTTCGATCGGGCGTGATTCTTTGAGGAATGATACTCACCCTCTTTTTAGAACCACTAGCTTAGATTAGCGGTGGGCTTTTCTTGAAACAAAATGATTATGCATAACTCAAAGCATGATTTACAAAAGCTTTATGAAATATTATCGCATGAGCTGTTATTATCGATTGTCAAATGTTTATGTTTTGTTGTGATCTATCACGAGATTGGTATATCCATTGTAGTGCGTGAATGAGTTGGTCATAGCGTTAAAAAGAGGTAACGATCGGATCCGACTTAGTTAAGGACTAACTCGGATTGTGTACATGTGTGACCGTGTGTTAAGGTTGGCTACCTCGACCGGTCACGGCGACTATGTGTAGGTGGCCACCCCATAGTCTTGTGAATGAATGAGCGAATGAATGATGAATGAATTACGGATATGGAACAACGTGATAAAATAGTTCGACGAGCGCTTTGGAAAAATGATAAAATATTTGATAGGCGTGAGTCTTTAACTAAAATCCTCATGCGCTATTGTGGGCGGATCAATAACTTTTGGTAAAGAAAATGTTTTCGACAACGAGTCCAGAGAGTACTTTTGTACTTAGCCTGCATCTCGTTTTGATGTGCGAGTTGAGGAAGGATCGATGATGGGTGTGCGGTGGTGCGAGTAGCGCTTGTTTTGTGACTTAATTAGAAAGGTTTCTAGAACCTTGGGCATGCATCGTCATATGCATGTCCACATGCTTATTCTTTGCCTAACTCGATATTATTAATGTTTTGATTATAGCCGCTTATTCCGTATTGAATTGGAGGTCGTACCTCGTACTTTAAATTCATACTGGTTGGGTTATGTTGAACCTTGAACCCCTTTTGACAAGTCCTTCTACAATTGAGTTGGTATTGGATGGTTATCCTTTTTAACTTATGCGTTATTAAGTAGTTGATTGGTTGATTGCCTTGATTAGCTATGTTTATATCCTTTGCTTTATCATACCGGTGACGATCCATATGATCCGTGCTTCGTTGGAAAGTCGGTGCGTCAAAAGTGGTGTCGAGCACTTGTTCGCTCTGAACCCTAGAAACCCTTTCCTTGAATCTTAAGTTGAAAGTTGAGTCTTGAAACTGTTGGTATTTGATTGCCTCTGCACTGCACCCCATCGTCGTCCTGCTCAACGAGGAAGAAGGTAACTATTTCAACTGAAAGTTGTTTCGAAATAATAGAAGTTTATGAAATGTGAAATGGACTTACAAAAGTCGTATTGTTTTGAAGGTTGAAATATGTTTGAAAGGAGAAAAGTCTCAAAAATTCAAATGGAGTAGTTGTTTCCAAGGATTTTGGAAAAATGAATGATTGACATTGAAAAGTTATTTTGAAAATAACTGGTTGTTAGATTGAAAAGAGTTGAAAACTCTAGAAAATTGATAGAGGAATGATATGAGAATATCTGTTTATCGCATATATGTTATGAGTTGTGTTTACTCCTATATGCAAAGCATGCTAGATGCATAATATAAATGAGTATGTTTCCCATGAGAACATATACTCTTAAGACGCATGATCCTTATTGCTCGAACTTAGTATGAGAACATAAGGTATCCCGATTGAGCGGAATACTAAGGAAGAGCGAGAACATAGAAATTTTAAAAATCACCATCCGAACAGATTTGAGGATGAGAATTCAACGACTCTACGATGGCCAGGCGATTGTTAGCGGAGGTTCGCCTTGTTATGAGTCTCAACCTCTCTACGAAGAAATTTGAACACTATCGTGCTATCTCTATCGTGGCGATAACGAAGAATCAAAGCATAACACTAAGAAAGTATGTATAAAAGAATGATAGAATTTGGAGTATTGCGGAACGCATATGATTGAATGTTATGATTCGAATGAAAATAAGGAATTCATAACCCGATGAAAAAGGGTGACCACTTAGCCTTACTAAAAGGCTAGACATTGAAAGTTTGTGCTACCCTAAGAGACCATACGGTCTCTTCCGAAGACAAATCATGAAAGTAGTTTCATAAGAACTTAGGAATATAGGATACTAGATTATGGTCGGATAATTTTTACGACTAGGCAACTTTTATCCCTGTAGAGCCACACACGAGGAGGTTATGCGTTCTGCCGTTCCTACTAGATTTGCGAGGAGGCGGCGTAGGCAAGTTCTTTGCTCACTTCATGAGTCAGCGAGGCTGCCGCAGGCCGTGGTATGTCATACTACGGTGATTTCAATCACCACCAAGGCGGGGGTATCTGCGAGATATCATCGAATACATATATCGTCACCGAGAGCTTCGATCTTGAGGTGGACTTACCGTTCCATCAGCCACGAAATACGTATTCATGGTATAAGGAGCTACACCTTGTGGACCGTGTCTCCTCTGAGCGAGAATACACTGGCGTGATGAGATTCCCAGTGGCTTCATCCGAAGGTGCCTCGCAGCATCGATAGACACTGCGTTCTTGCTGGCGGTGGCGGGAACATATTCGAGTGGATCTTTCCGTCCTCGACAAATCACTTTTTCGATCCTACCGCGGTGGGATTCGAGCCCGATCGTTGCCACCCGACCAAGCATCGCCGATCATTCCATGCCAAGCCTCACCTCTACCTATCGAGTTCCCTAGTTCAATCGCCGCCACCCGTGCGGACCCATGTACCACGATCTTGTGAGATTGACGATTCACGTGGCCTAATTGCATGCGCCGTGAGAGAAACCTATGCTATCTTGCCGTTTCTTCGTTTCCGGCCAATGCCTATGAGGAGATCATGGTTGAGATCGGCGAGACACAGCTACTATAGAAGAAGCTAGAGTCGTTAGAGTCGAAAGATCATGGCTCCCACGCTCGATGTTGAGGTTGAGGAGGAGGACCGCCTTCCGGCGATGAGATGAGCGAAGTTGATAGTAGCCATACTCCGGTTCGACTCGACACGTTGAGCCTATTTACACCACAGGCGATTATGGATCTAGTTATTAAGACTAGATAATGTTTTGTTTATATAATTTTGTATATCTTGTGATGCATGCGGAAGCGATGGGTCGTTTCGACATGAACCCTTATTTTGATGACCTCGGTGGCGTTTATATTTTTGAAAGCACCGTGGCTGGAGTGCGATGGAGTGATATTGATATTAGCTTTTGGGAACATCATACTCCGTGCACGGCCCCATTTTGTAAATCTCAAAAGCGATGAAAATCCTCGTGAGGCATTTTCTTTGAGATGATGATAGCTCGTCGAGCCATTGGTTTTGATGTCGTATTATGTGATGTTCGACGATCGCTAACTTATGTGCATGATTATATATAAATATCGCACTAATATATTTATGATCCCGATGGATGACATAAGAAGATATTTGATTGCGTATATTTAAGAATGATAGAATGCCGACGAAGGAAAAAGCTGCGATGTAACACTTGAAGGAGAGACAATCCACCACCACCACCGTGAGAAGGATTGAGGCCATTCCTCGGATGAGAATCCGCCAATTTTCAGCGGGATTGGGAATCTCGTGGATGCGGAACTATGGATTCACGCCGCTAGAGCGAATCTTTAACTTCCTTCATCTGCTCTCTTAAACGCTTGTCATGCTTTGCTTTGCAAATTCTTGGTGCCGTCGATTTACGGTGGGAGGTGAAGAAAGACCTTATATGAAGAGGAACTAGAAGCTTACACAGGAAGAATTCAAGTATGAAGTGTACGAAAGTGCGTACTAAGAGCTACCGTAAGAGGAAAGGACACGAATTCTAAAATCTGCGACAAGGAAAACCACGGTCACAGATTTCGACCGTGCCTTCTGCGAGATGTCGCGGTATGCACCTCGATTGTTCGACAGACGAGAAGAGGACCGAGAAATTTGGTGGGACTCCGTCGTGAGATCGAGTGTCGCTATCTGTCATGGAAATCGACCTATCTCGAGGTCGTTAGTAGAGCATTGGACATTGAGGCTGCCTTGCCTGAGCATAGATTTGTCGTTGTACATCCACCGAATCACCAAGGAGATCGTGGAAAGAGAAAGTGGGAAGGACCCCACCAAGGTCGAGGATCAAATCTTGGCCGGGCCAACATGAGGCCATGGCGAGGGTAATTTTCCATCTAGAGCACGGACAAGGCAATGGGCGTAACATATTACCCACGCTGGCGGAGGAAACTAAATATTAGTGAAACTCCCTGTATGCCCTAAGTTCCATAGAAGTCACAAAGGTCTACATGTTCACAAATGATGAATGTTTGAAATGTGTCGGAAGGGTCACTACTCGTGGGGCTGTCCGAGGATGCGCCAATGAGAGAATGGTTGTCCCAATGTGCGGATCGAGTCGGCCGGTGCAGGCTATCCAAGCTCAACCGTTCAAATGACAACCCCGGTTTAGTACTACCAATCGAATCGGCGACCATATCAACCACGGTGAGCGACAACAACAATGGCGACAACCGCACAACATTACCGCCAACTCAATAACAACAACAAAAACCGCGTGACATCGCTAACTCAACAATAACAATAGCAGCAGCAGCAACCGCAACAATAACAACAACATCATCAACAACAGCAACCGCCCCAGCAAACTAGGGCCTACGCCTCAACCAGGAAAGGAAATTCCCGCAGGAGCCGCCAAGGAAACTTGGCGGTGTATGGAAATACTACTCAATTGCTGTTATCCTCTTGTTTGATCTTGGCGCCTCGCATTCTTTTATTGTTGAAGCATGCGGAGAGAACTTAGGATTAGATCCCAAACGCTTGAACAAATCATGATAATTTCTTCTCGATGGGAGGCATAAAACGATAACCCACATATGCTCGAACACAGAATTTGGACTAGGCTCACTTAAGGTCTTGACAGATAACCTTCATGTCATACCTATGACGGATGTGGACATAATCCTAGGAATGGATTGGTTAACCGAACATAGTGTGACCATCACATGTAATGAAAGGAAAATTTCTTTCCAACACCCCAGAGAGAAACCTATAGACTTTCACGGGATCAGCATGGGAAGAAGAGTCCCAATTATATCCGTACTACAAGCAAGGACGTTGCTGAATAAGACCGAGAACCATGCTTTCCTCGTCTACCTCCAGGAAAAAGATAAAAATGAGAGGAGGATAGAAGACGTCCCGATCGTGAAAGAGTATTCCGACATTTTTTCCAGACTAACTACCGGGATTACCGCCAAACCGATAGATCGAGTTCACGATCGACCTCGAACTAGGTTCTGCCCCTGTGTCAAAAGCTCCATACCGGATGACACCAAAGGAGCTTGAGGAATTGAAGATCAGCGCAAGAACTCTTGGAGTTAGGATTCATTAGACCCAGTGTGTCTCCATGGGGAGCACCTGTCCTTTTCGTGAAAAAGAAGGATGGTACACTGAGGATGTGCATAGACTATCGAGAGTTAAACAAGATAACTCTTAAGAATAAGTATCCCTTGCCCCGAATTGACGATCTGTTTGATCATCTTAAAGGAGCAGGAGTCTTTTCAAAGATAGATCTAAAGTCGGGATATCACCAATTGAGGATTAGACCAGAGGATGTACCTAAAACGGCTGTCCGTACAAGGTATGGTCATTTGAATTCATCGTTATGCCCTTTGGACTTACGAATGCCCGGCGGTGTTATGGATATTATGAGCGGTGTTTCACCCATACTTAGACAAATTAGTCTTAGTGTTCATAGGCGATATCTGATATACTCGAGAATAACCGAGAACACAAAGAGCACTTGAGAACTATGCTACAAGCGTTGAGGCAAGAGCAACTCTTCGCCAAGTTTAGCAAGTGTGAGTTTTGGTTAGGCGAGTGACATTCTCGAGTCACGTTGTGTCCGCCGAGGGAATCAAAGTAGACCCTCGAAGATTGATACGATTCGAGAATGAGAGTCACCAAAGAACCGAATGAAATTGGAGTTTCTTAGGACTTGCCGCTACTATCGGAGATTTATCGAAGGATTTTCAATGATAGCCCGACCCATGACCCAATTGTTCGGAAAGGAATCAAGTACACATGGACAATAGGGTGTGAGGCTAGTTTCGAGGAAAAGGGTTATTGACGACACACTGTACTAGCGATGCCGAGGCGGATAAAGAATACACAATCTACGGATGCTTTAAAGAATGGACTAGGTTGTGTCTTGATGCAAGAAGGCAAGGTTATTGCTTATGCTTCAAGGCGATTACGCTACATGAGTTGAACTATCCTCACGCACGACACAGGAATTAGCAGTCGTACATGCGCTTAAAGATCCGGACGCATCACCTTTATGGAGTTAGATGTGAGATCTATCTTGACCATAAGAGCTGAAATATTTCTTTGAGCGAAAGATCTTAACATGAGATAGCGTAGATGGTTAGAACTAGTGAAGATTACGACCGTGGTATCAATTACCGACCGGGCATGGCTAATGTTGTAGCCGATGCTTTGAGTCGCAAATCCGCCCTAGTTTGGGATGTCTCCTCCGATCGAGAAATACTTATGAAGGAATTTCGGAGGATGAACATCGAAGTCATAGACCCGTCTCGGCGATAGAGGCTGTCAGACAAAATTGATTGCAATCCCAGACTTAAGAGTCCGAATCTTAGAAGCTCAGAGGAAGAGCAAAAAGCTAGAGGAAATACGAGCTAAGATCAAGGACAATAACCACAAGAATTTCACAGAAGCAACAAATAACGTTTTGTTGTATGACGGGAGAGTGTGTGTTCCAGAAGACGAAGAGCTCAAGAGCGAAATCTTGAAGGAAGCCCATGAGACTTCTTATACCGCACACCCGGCAAAGACAAAAATGTACCAAGACCTCAAAGAGAAATTTTGGTGGGATGGGATGAAGCGAAATGTGGCTTCATTTGTAGAACGTTGTTTGGCGTGCCAACAAGTGAAAGCGATCCACCAACGACCGTATGGAACCTTACAACCGCTAGACATACCGGAATGGAAATGGGATGATATAGCCGTAGACTTTGTTACCGGCTACCCAAATCACAAAGAGGAAATACCGCTATTTGGGTCATCATTGATTGATTGACCAGAGCGCATTTCTACCCATTCAATAACACATGGGTCGGATAGACTAGAAACGATTATCGTTAGAGATCATACATCTACATGGAGTTCCAAAGACTATCACGTCGATAGAGATTGAAATTCGTCAGATTTTGGATGAGTTTACAAAAGCGGGAACTCGACTAAATTTCGATACCGCGTTCCACCCACGAGCGGACGGGCGGTCAGAGAGGACCATTCAAGCGTTGGAAGACATCTCGAGAACCGTTGTCCTCGATAGAGGAAAGTTGGGAACAAGTGTTACCACTTGTGGAATCGCCTATAATAACGACTACCAGCGACTATTGGAATGGCCCCTTATGAGCGCGCTTTATGGAAGGAAATATCGATCACCATTTCTTGGGATGAAGCGGGAGAAAGGAGAGTATTAGGACGACTACGTGGGAGATGATTGAGATCGTGCGACGGATCCGCCAGCGGATCAAGGAGGCCCAAGACCGATAGAAGTCGTCGACAAACGTCGTCTGAGCTACATTTTGAAGAGGAGACAAGGTCTTCTTGAAAATTTCTCCATCTAAGGGAATCGTGAGATTCGGAATAAAAGGAAGCTACGACCACGTTTCATAGGACCTATGAGATTACGGAAAGAATAGGACCATGAACTTCTGAGACTTGCATTGCCGCGAGTTTTGAAGCGTGCACAATGTGTTCCACGTTTCACAACTAAGGAAGTACATACATGATCCCAGCCATGTGATACCACCGACGGATATTTTCCTCGATGACAATATGAGTTATGTAGAATTGCTACGGAAATCTTGGACCGACGTATCCAAAGCAAAGGAACAAGAGATACCGTTAGTGCAAGTTCTATGGAACACCATGGACAAGAAGAAGCAACACAGGGAGCTAGAATCAGCTATGAAAGAAATACTCGGATCTTTTCAAGGTTAGCAAATTTCGGACGAAATTTATTTTAAGGGGATGGTATGTAATAACCCAAAAATTTAAAACTTTAATTGGTGATGCTTAGACCAATTATTTGTGGTATAGACCTTAATTAAGTTTAAGGAAACCAATGAAATGAATTAGAATTGATTCGAGATCGAAAACTAAAGAAATCAGCGGTAACTAGTCACTGGGATTAGGGTTTTCGAGTAACTTTGAACATAGAATGAAAGATCGAGAATGAATCTCAACAAGCAGTTTCATTTCAAGAATCCTCACACGAAAACATGTGAGAAGCGAAGAATGAGAATTTTCGGGCATACTTGCGGTCGGTCTTAAAAGCACTATTCTGAGCGGAACAACTTCGGTCCGTGCTAATCATAATAAATTTTGATAAAATCTAAATCATGAAGGAATAAATTATTATGAATTTAGAAATTATAAGAATAAATTTCGAAAGAAATTCTGAAGAACTTAACAGAGCGTCGGGTAATATATACCATGAAAACCCTAAATTGATCCGAGCGACCCGAAACTCGAACCAAGGGTCTAAATCAATAAATTATGATTTATAAAATTCAAATAAATGTTGAAAGCTCAAAATTCAATAGAATTTTGAATGAGCATAATTTAATCGTCAAACGCCGTTTTTCGCGATAACTCGAAATTGACTTATCGGACGACGTCCAAACTTCATGAAATTTTATAATCATTGAAACAAGTCATTTGGAGGCTATTTAATAAAATAAAACCTCAAGGTTCTGAAATCAATCGAAAGCGTTAAAACTTAAAAGTCGGTATTAACGTGCAAAGCGGGTAATTTGACCAATCCACCTCCCAACTACCACCAAGACCACCCCAAATGAGCTAAGGACAGCCCATTAGGCTGTAACACAGTAACATTTTCGTGCCATTACAGCCTCTCACTTGGGAACCAAATCTCTCGTTTCAAATTCTCCATTGTTCTTCACACTTTGGAGCCTTTAATCCTCCTTCAAACCCTCCCACACTCAAATAATATTTCTAAGACCATAGGAAGGTATTATTCATCATCTTCTTCCATCCTAATGGGTGGAATTTTTATTTTGAATTTTGGATTTATAAACCTAGTTTGCTCCTCATTTTTTTCGTGACTTTAGAGCCCTCAAATGCTCTCAAGCCATGAATGAAAAATTCTTAGAATAATGTTCTAAGGCTACTGTCAAAATTTCATAATTTTTGGAACATGTTTGATTTTTTTCGATTTATGCTTTATTTCATTTTATATGTGATAAAGCATGATTTTATGAATATTATTTGATATTGTTGCTTGTTAATGTATTATAAGCATGTATAATAAATATGGTAATTTTCAGAATATTTTGGAATTTTCTTGTATTTGTTTGATTTTTTGTTGAGAAATAGTTGAGATATAGTGTTTAATATATGATATGAACATCATATATTAATCTTGAAAATTTTGAAACACTACTCCTATTTTTTCAAAAATGGGCAGAATATATTTAAGTATTTTAAGCCATTATTTGATTTTATTTGTTGGAAATAATAGGATATATGATGTTTAGAAATAATATGAACCTAATATGCATTGTTGGGAATTATTGAACACATATGTAAAATATGTGTGAGGACAAAAGAATTCAAGCATTTGGTTCATATTATAAATATTAGTTGATATTTAATATTAATATTACATGTTTATTTCATATGTAAACATATTGTGCAAGATTGGAATTTATTGAATATGTATATATATAAATGTGGAATTACGAAATGATTTAAAGATGAAAAACATGGTTTTAAAATTTTAATGCATGATATGAAGTGATATTTCATGTTTAGTATATAGTATAAACATGATATAATTTTTGTGGAATTTATTGAACACCAAAGCTTACTAATTTGAAATGACGAAAGTTTGAGACTTTTAACCCATGGTTTAAAAATTTATATGATGATATTGAGTTGGTAATTAAATTCTATAATATGATAGGAGTATAATGTGATTTTATTGGAATTTATTGGATGCATATGCTAATTGTTGCTAATTATCGAAACGTAATAGAATGGCTAAGTATGGGTTTAATTTTGATGATGAATGATGCTATGATAGTAATATGAAACTTTGGATAAATGGTTGTGATTAGGGTGAATGAATGGAACACTTATGCACACTTACACAATGATGGTGTATTACATTAAAATTAGGGTTTTCTAATGCTTTAGTATAGTTCGTGTTGTGTATGGTTTTGTTGATGTTGAATGTTTATGTGTATATTGAACCGACAAACCAAAACCCCAAACGTAAACAACATAATACTATATGTACGAGAACCCAAAAGAAATCGACCAATTTCGATAACTTAAGGCGGAATAAGCGAGGATCGAAGTTAGACACAAATTAGGGTTTTCCATTAATAAAAGGATACTCAAGCGTGAGTTCTAAGTTAGAAAAACCAAGGTCGAGCTACAACGTTAATATTGATAACGACAACTCAATACGATATTAGTTGGGCGTAAACACAACTCGATAATGAATAACGATTATCGACATATGTAACCTCCGTGAGTTAAGTTAAATACCTGATGTCGTAATGTGTAAGCAACGATTCGAACATAAGATGTCGATCCTTATGTCTCAAAAGCCGAGTTAATATTCCGAAGTACTTCGTTTATTCTTAAGTACTAATTACTTACATGATAGCATATGTCCACTTGAATTGTAAGTCGATATTCATCTTTTAATTATCGTGCTAATACGATAAGTCGTCAAACATAACCTCTTGGGGCGTAACTATAATTGTTAAGTCTAGTTAGTGGTTTGAGAATATCCTAATTTACCAATCATAATTTGATTACCGATAACCTATAACGTAATAACGTTATCATAAAACTAAGGTTAAGAGTCGAGGATAGACTCGAATATGTGATTCATAATTGAAGTTCACCTATGAGCGATGAGGTAATATAGCTTGAGAATTGGGGATGTAAGATAATAGAAATTATCTTAAAACAATCACATAAAATCATAAAGAAACCTAATTGGGAACTTTAAGTCGTAATTTATAAGCGACCATCGATCGACGAAAGAACCTAAGAACGACTATTTTCTTATGAAGGGTTCGATCGGGCGTAGTTCTTGAGGAATGATACTACTTTGCTTTCTTTTAGAACCACTAGCTTGGATTAGCGGTGGGCTTTTCTTGAAACAAAATGATTATGCATAACTTTCAAGCATGATTTACAAAGCTTTATGAAATATTATCGCATGAGCTGTTATTGATCGCCAAATGTTTATGTTTTGTTGTGATCTATCGAGATTAGTATATCCATTGTGGTATGCGTGAATGAGTTGGTCCATAGCGTTAAAAAGGGTAACGATCGGATCCGACTTAGTTAAGGACTAACTCGGATTGTGTACACGTGTGTTGTGTGTTAAGGTTAGCTACCTCGACCGGTCACGGCGACTATGTGTGGTGGCCACCTCCATGGTCTTGAATGAATGAGCGAATGAATGATGAATGAATTACGGATATGGAACAACGTGATAAAATAGTTCGACGAACGTTTTGGAAAAATGATAAAATATTTGATAGGCGTGAGTCTTTAACTAAAATCCTCATGCGCTATTGTGGGGCGGATCAATTACTTTTGGTAAAGAAAATGTTTTCGACACGAGTCCACCGAGTACTTTTGTACTTAGCCTGCGTCTCGTTTTTGATGTGCGGGTTGAGCAAGGATCGATGATGGGTGCTTGCGGTGGTGCGAGTAGCGATTGTTTGTGACTTAATTAGAAAGGTTTCTAGAACCTTGGGCATGCGTCGTCATATGCATGTCCACATGCTTATTCTTTGCCTAACTCGATATTATTAATGTTTTGATTATAGCCGCTTATTCCGTATTGAATTGGAGGTCGTACCTCGTACTTTAAATTACTTACTGGTTGGGTTATGTTGAACCTTGAACCCTTTTGACAAGTCCTTCTACGACTTGAGTTGGTATTGGATGGTTATCCCTTTTAACCTATCGTTATTAAGTAGTTGATTGGTTGATTGCCTTGATTAGCTATGTTTATATCCATTGCTTTATCATACGGTGACGATCCATATGATCCGTACTTCATTGGAAAGTCGGATCGTCACAGTTAAACATAGTTTTCCCTACAGGGTCAGATTGCCACTTCTCTTAATGAGATGCGGCAGCAGAGTGAGAGGAACAAGTTACCCGGACAAGCTCATCAAGCTCATACCATGACGGTGCTCCGAAGTGGAAAGGTTATCGATAACATGGTGACTATGCCGACTTCAGTACCTTCACCGGCACCCACTGTCGATGTTGAGCAACCTAATTTTGAAGAAGAGGTTTCGAGAAGAAAGATGAGAGTGAGTTGCACAGCGATCAATCCTTATGTTCGCGGGACAATCTACAAAGACATTGTTCAAGCCGGGTCCCTTATCCCCATCGGTTGACAAATGCTATGCGGACCAAAAGTTCGTGATTTCTACAAGTTCTTTGTCTCAAGTACCGTCAACTTGCCTCTGCTGGGCGTCATCCGGGCTGTCCCCGCCTATGTCAAATTCTTTAAGGAGCTCGCCTCCAAGAAGAGGCGGGGAGACATTGCCAATGTGGTGGAGTCTCGAGGCGGCTAATTCAATCATCAACTCCTTTTCCACCCAAACTCCAGCGATCCGGTGGCTTTATCATTAAGATTGCTATGGGGAATGGGAAAGAGGCCTTAGGTATGCTTGATTTGGGGCGGGAATTAATTTGATGCCTTATTCTATCTTTCAAGAATTAGGTCTTAAGGAGTTGAAATCCTTGGCATGACCCTTCATTGGTGATAGATCTATGAGATACCCCAAGGGGTAGTGAAAAATTTTATGGTTAATGTGGGGTCTAATAATTACGATGGATTTTGTGGTCTTGGAAGTTGGGGATGTGCGGGAGGATGGTAGGTCTCACCTTTGTTCTCCTCGGTAGACCGTTTATGGCCACCACTAATACCATGATAGATGTTAAGAGTGGTCTTATTAAGATATTTGTTTTAGGGACTACGGTTACATTTTACGTGAGAGCGACTGAATGCCCCTACTGCTCATTATATTGATGATTGTTCCTTTGTTGATGCTATTGAGCCCTTGGTCGAGAATGTATTTTTGCAGGCACACACTGTTGAAGAGGTTTACATGGGATCGGCCGACGAGCAAGAATTAGCACGAGAACTGGCAAGCTTTCCTGAGTCACCTGTTGAACTTAAGGAACTTCCAACGCATTTGAAGTATGTGTTCCTTGAGGAAGGGAGAGTGAAGCCAGTGATCATCTCCTCGACTTTGGCTCGATATGAGGAAGATGCGTTGATTGGTGTTTTGAAGAGGAACAAGCTTGCCTTCGGGTGGAGTTTGGCTGATATCCGTGGTATTAACCCCGCCACGTGTATGCATCGCATCACCTTGGAAGAAGGAGCTCGGCCGACGAGAGACGGTCAAAGGAGGTTGAACCCTGTGATTTCTGAAGTAGTGAAGAAGGAGATCTACAAACTCCTAGGCGAAGGCCTCATCTTTCCTGTCGCCGATAGTGAATGGGTGAGCCCCGTGCATGTAGTGCCGAAGAAAGGGGGCATCACTGTATCTGAGAATAGCAAGGGGGAGTTGGTGCCGGTCCGAGCCACCACGGGATGGCGCATGTGCATTGACTACCGGAAGTTGAATGCCGCCACCAAAAAGGATCACTTCCCTCTACCCTTCATTGATCAAATGCTTGATAGGTTAGCCGGTCACGAGTTTTATTGTTTTCTTGACGGTTTGTCTGGTTATTATCAGGTTGCCATAGCTCCGGAGGACCAATCCAAGACGGCGTTCACGAGCCCGCATGGGACATTTGCTTACCGCCGTATGCCGTTTGGCCTTTGCAATGCACCTGGAACCTTCCAACGGTGTATGATGTCCATCTTCTCGGAAATGATCGGCGACTACATGGAGGTATTTATGGATGACTTTTACGTCTTTGGCTCCTCGTTTGATGTTGTTTGGCGAAATTGATCATGTGCTTAATAAATGTGTCGAGAGTCGTTTAACTTTGAGTTGGGAAAAGAGTCATTTCATGGTTAAGAGTGGTATAGTGCTCGGGCACTTGGTTTCGCATGAAGGAATTGAGGTGGATAGGGCTAAGATTGATGTTATAGGAAAATTACCCCACTGTTGACGTAAAGGGATTAGGAGTTTCTTAGGGCATCGGGTTTCTCTAGTAGGTTTATTAAGGATTTTTGAAAATCTCTCAACCCTTGTGTCGTTTGCTTGCCCAAGATGTGCCTTTTGTGTTTGATCATGATTGTATGCATGTTTTCTCTGTTTTGAAAGAAAAATTGACTAGTGCACCCGTGATTGTAGCCCCGAACTGGAATGAACACTTTGAAATAATGTGTGATGCTAGCAATCATGTTGTAGGGACTGTTTTAGGTCAACGTGTTGATAAGATGTTCCGTGTAATTTACTATGCTAGTTCTACCTTAAATCATGCACAGGTAAATTACACGACCACTGAAAAAGAAATGTTAGTTGTGGTTTTTGCTTTAGAATAATTTCGCTCTTATATCATAGGTTCTAAAGTGATTGTCCATAGTGACCATGCAGCTTTAAGGTACTTGTTAACCAAACCTCAAGCCAAACCTAGGTTGATCCGTTGGGTTCTTCTCCTTCAAGAATTCGACTTAGAGATTAAGGATAGGAAAGGGAGTGAGAATTGTGTGGATGATCATTTATCTCGTCTTCAATCCCCGAGTGTTAGACTCTTGCATGAGACTGTTGCTAATGACTTCCCATATGAAAATGCTTTTGCGGTCTCATCTTCCCCGTGGTTCGCTGACATTGTGAATTATCTTGCTTGTGGGGAGATGAGACCTGATCTAACCTTCCAGGAAAGGAAGCATTTTCTAACATTGTGCGGAACAATGTTTACGGACGAGCCATATCTGTTCAAATTCGGGAAGAATGATGTGATCCGTAGATGTGTGCCCGAGGAAGAGAAATCCCAAGTTTTGGAAGGATGCCACAATGGTAATTATGGAGGCATTTGGTAGGACAAAAGACGCTTTCAGGTCCTCGATCGGATTCTCTTGGCCATCATTGTTCGAGGGCGCTCAGCGTTCTACCGTGCTTGTGATCGATGCCAACGCACATGATCTATAGGTGCCCGGAATGAGATGCCCCTCAATAATATTCTTGTGGTAGAAATTTTTGATGTGTGGGGAATTGATTTTATGGGACCTTTCCCCAAGTCTTTTGGTTTTGAATATATTCTGCTTGCCGTTGACTACGTGTCCAAGTGGGTCGAGGCTATCCCCACTAGGACATGTGATTCTTATATCGTCTTGAAGTTTGTGCAGGAGAATATACTTTGCAGGTTTGGTTTTCCCAAAGCAATCATTAGTGATGGAGGAAAGCATTTTTGCAACAAGTTTTTCGAGAAGTTGATGAAGAAGAGTGGGATTAACCACAAGGTGGCGACGCCTTACCACCCATAGACATCAGGACAAGCCGAGACTAGCAATCGGCAAATCAAGGGGATTCTAGAGAAAATGGTCCAACCTTCTCGAAAGGATTGGTCCACCAAACTACCCGATGCACTATGGGCGTACCGCACCGCATACAAAAGTATTCTTGGGATGAGTCCTTATCGTTTGGTGTTTGGGAAGGCGTGCCATCTTCCGGTGGAGATTGAGCACAAGGCCATGTGGGCCATTAAAACCATTTCTTTGGAGATGCAAGATGCTTCCCAGCGCAGGATGTTACAACTCTCGGAGCTTGAAGAATTACGTAATGAGGCATATGACAATGCCCGAATCTACAAAGAAAAGGTGAAGGCCATCCACGACAAACACATTGTGCACAAGGATTTGAAGCCCGGTATGAAGGTTTTATTGTTCAATTCCCGACTGAAGCTTTTTCCCGGGAAGTTGAAGTCTCGTTGGAGTGGCCCGTTCATTATCAAGGAAGTGAAGCCGTATGGTTCGGTTGTGCTCACTAAAGAAGGTTCAGATGAATCGTTCGAGGTCAATGGTCAACGTGTGAAGCCCTATGTTAAAGGGGGTCCAACCTCCTTCACGGTGGAATCTATTTCCGTCGCTGACCCTTAATCGTCATGATTTATTCTTGTCAAGCTAATGACAGTAAACAAGCGCTTCGTGGGAGGCAACCCACGTTTCTTTTTGTTTTGTTCGTGTTTTCTTTCGGTTTTGTCTTTGTTCGTGTTGTGATCTTTGTTTTGGTGTTGTATGGTGCAGGATGAGGTATTATTTTATCTAGATTTGGAATTTTGGATTGGATGAGACGAAGCGTGGAATCGAGCAGAAAATCATCAAAGCGGACTCAACAAATCGGACGAACTCGTCGAGGAGGTACCCAGGCGCCGGACGCACCCAAACCGGCGCTGGGGGAATCAAAAAAATTTGGTCAGAGAGCTGACCCAGTGCCGGACGCACCCAAACCGTGGCGGGTCCGTCAAAATTTTGGTCGAGAGGCGACCCGGTACGAAGCACCCAAACCGGCGCTGGGTCCATCAAAATATCGGGCAGAGAAGCTGACCTAGCGCCAGATGCACCCAAACCGGCGCTGGGTCCATCATGATAAAAAAATAAAAAATAAAATAAAAATTATATATTTTATATATTTCGGGAGTTAGGGTTTCTAACCCATATCTCTCTTTGTGCTCCGCACTTACGCTCTCTCTCTCTCTCTCTCAGGTACCTTCCCTCGCTCTCAGAACCACCTCCGTCTGGCGCTCCCTCTCACCGTCCGACGCTCGCTCCTTCCGTCCGGCGACTCATCGATGCTCGCCGCGAGCCAAGCGCCCTCCTCGTCCGGCGTTCCATTGCACCCAGCGCCGCACAACGCATTCATCCGTGCCCTTTCCGTCCGGAGCTACATCCCACCGCCGGACTCAACCTCAGAGCGCTTCCTTTCTCGTCCGTCCGGCGTTTCACGCTTCCATCGCGCGCTTAAGCGCCGCCTCCGTCGGCGCTACCCACGCTGCCAGCGCTCGGCGCTCAGCCTTGGCTTCCGTCGATGCCTCCTCGCTCCGTCGATTCTACCTTGCGCCGCCGCCTAGCGCCCTCCTCGCTCCGTCCGACGCTACCTTCGGCGCCACACGCCTAGCGCCCAGCTGCTTTACTCCGTCCGGCGTTTCGCCCAAACACCGCGTGCCTCGCCTCAGCCTCGTTCTGAAATTCAGGGCCTATCATTCACGCATTTCAACATGGTTCGAACTAAAAATGCAGCCGGCTCTAGCTCTCGTCATCCTCGAGACGACGATGTTCCAATGGAAGAACGATGGAGGACATTAGCATCATGTACTCGACCCGTTTCCTATCTATAATCCGGTGGAAGGTAAACATTATAGGCGGTTTGCATTTGATTACTCGTCCGTCGATTCAATTGGCAATTGATGCAAAGTTTAGGACTTGAGGATAGAGTAAAGAAATATTTGAAAAATTTAGGATTGATGCAATATGCTTTGATGGATTTGCCTGGTTTCTCTCCATTGTTGATTGAATTTTATTGCACAATGCATATTGATGATGAATCCGATGTTTTGACCTGCCGTCTGTTGGGGCAAGAATATGCTGTCACACCTCGCATTATGAAGGGGGTGTTTGGATTTCCTACTTCAGGTGCACGTGGTGTACCCCCTTCATTCAATGTCAGAGAGGCATGGAAGGAATTATCAGGGTTTAATAACTGGTCGTCTGTTGGAATGCCAAGTGGATTTATCAAGGATCCGGCGTTGGCAATGGTTCATAAATTTATAGCATTCAATGTCTTTGGAAATGAACAGGCCAACAAGGTTAATACGGCTGAGGTCTTCTTGCTCACTTGCGCAGTGAAGAAGACAAAGGTCTCACCGACATTCTTTATTTGGGAGCACCAACGGTGGTTCGTGACGTAAGAAATGTCGGCCGACCCTATGTCAAATTCCTCTTGGTCAGCCACATTTAGGGATTATTAATATCGATGGACGCCATATTCCTGGGCAAGATTTGTTAAGACCTAAGATGATTGATCTTAGTGAGCTTCGAGGCGTCTCGTTTGCATATAACGAGACTACTCTTGTACCTCATGATATGAGGAATTGTGTGAGGAGATATATGCATGCGCAGCTCGCAGAAGCCCAAGAAGCAGATGCAGGACCATCTCATGCGCCTTCGGGCGATATGGCCATTTTTGACACTACCCTACCTTCCGAAGATGAGGGTGACGAGGCAAGAGAAGACACTGAGCCGGTTCAGAGCAACGCAGATCCCAACCATCCACAGTTCCCTTCGCAGCATGGTGCATCAGGGAAAGGATACAACTTCATTCGTGAAGAGTTGGGCCAGTTTAGGAGTGAGTTAGCCGGCCACTTGACAGAGTTTCGTCAAGATATCTACACTCGATTTGATCAGCAAAATCAACGTCTTGTGAGCGAGAATCGGTTGTGGCATGAGCGAGAACCAGCGTTGGAATGAGTATAATCAGCGAGATGATCGGCGAGAATCAGCGCATGGCGCCTGAAGCCCGGTGGAGCAGCGTGGACTACCTTTCATGGCGCTCATCCTCCACCACCGCCATCTGACCAATAGTGATTCTTCACTATTGGTTTTGTCTCGTTCTTGATGCCCCGCCATTCCGGTTCTGTCGCTTTCAGGGAAGTCACATCTTCTATTCTCTTATATTATTATCTGCAATGAGGACCTTTTGTTTTAAGTGTGGGAGGGTTTCATTTCGTTTGAGTCTGTCTTGCTTGTTTTCATCGTTTTTTGTGTTTTGTCGTTTCTTAACTTTTTGTTTGGATTAGAGATGACTTTAGTTTCTTGAAATAAATGGCATATGAAGAATTATGCTTTAAGTTGAATTAATTGCGTTTTGATCTGAATTTCATTGCATCTTGGTATATGGTTTTTAGTTTGATGAAACTTAGGTGTCAATTTGAACTGTGGGACATAATTAGGAAGCTGTGATTAGACAAGGTGTGTGATCGGTTGTCATATGCTTTGTAAATGGAACCCATCTCTTGTATGAAAAAAGAAATTCGTTGTTTTGAAATAAGTGGGCTTGAAATTCGAATAAGGGGCTCTACCCCTCTTGCTTGTGTTGTCTCTCGAATGGAGACTCTATGCTACGGGTATAGATATCTACGTTAGGATACTCGAGTATACAACTTGAAGGTTCTACCCAACGATTATTGTCCTATAATCGGTTTTAAGTTCCATAAGTTCTTATTTATTTATTTTTGTCATTGGGATATCTTACATGAAAGGGAACCATATAAGTTGTATATTGATTTCTGAAATCATGTTGAATCGAAGCACAGCTATTCTATGATAAGTCACATGTTTGGATTGATGAATGAGTATCATTATATTGAGAACTATATTATTAAGATGCATTGAATGGATGTGAATATGTGATTGATTCTATTTGAAGTATTGATTCTATGTGTACCATTCTTTTCAAGAAACTAAAATTTGCTCGAGGACAAGCAAAGAGTTAAGTGTGGGGGTGTTGTTTTACATGTTTTTGCTTTGTTTTCTTTATTTGTTTTCGACGATTTGATTCCTTTTGGTTATATTTGAACATCTTTTAATTGGAATCATGTTCGTTTGTGTTACATGTAGGGAATGATTGCGTTTCATCGTTTGAGCATAGAGCGCGCAAGCGTCGGACTCGGCGTGGCCGCTGTTGCGTCTTGTCGCTGGCATCTACTAAAGGCTCGCGTCCGGCGTTGGCCTTACGTCCGGTGCTGGGTGCACTTCCGAGAACGCCCGCGTCCGGTGCTTGGCTCGCGTCCGGCGTTGGACGCGAAAAATGCATAATCATCCCGAGACTCCGCGCGTCCGGCCGCGCACCATGTCGGCTGCGCGCTGAAGTGAAGTTCATCCGAGACTCCACACGTCCGGCGCTGCGTTGCGTCCGGCTGGCCCCCTCTACGAGTAGGCGAGTCGGTGCCGCCTTGCGTCCGTGCTTTGGGCGGCGTTCGCTGGTTTTGAGCAGCGTCCGGCGCTTGGGTCGCGTCCGGCTGCGCGTTACTTTTCGGCCTTCTCATCGTTATGTAATGTTGAAACCCTACTTCACTTTGCATATTTTTATTTTCTTACGGATAGCGGCTTCCAAGACAATTCTCTCGTTTGAGTAATTTTAATATTGTTCTTTAATTCCTTTTGATTGTGATTCAAAATTATTGTATGGATTATTGTTATTGAATTCATAATCTGGAAGATTTCAATCTATTGTTCGTTTCTATTCGTGAGATTTCTTTATCGTCCCTTTCTTGTTCTAGTATTTCTTGATATTGATTTCTATGCTTGGTGATGTTTAATTTTGATGTTTGCTTAATTAATCTTGTCTTATTTTATCTATAAGATTCATGTCTAGGGTTTCTGATTATCGATTCTATGTTCTTCAATCTAGGGTTTAATTCTTGCGTAGGTAATTTATACGCTTTGTTAATTTTAGTATGTTCTTGATCTAGGGTTTAATTCTTGTTTAGATAATCTATTGTTTTAAGGTGATAATCTATCAACCCTTTGTGATTAGAGTGTTTAGGAATTTATTTGCTTTAGTGTGGTAACTTAGTAGCATACATTAAGTTTTCCTTGAGAGGCGACTAGGGTTAACTTTCCTACTATAACACCTTATTCGATTATGAGTCAATTAAGAGTACACTTTTGATTGAAACAATTATCATGGCACAACCAAGCCCGAAACATATTTTATAGTATAATTTTTCAAATACGCGGGCGATCTGGCTACTTTGGATTTTGCTAGTTGTGAGCGGGTCCGACCCGATCCAAAATTTCACTAGACCTATTTTTATTGAGCTCAATCCTGCTCAAAACCGGGCTAGGTCTGTTATGTCATCTCTAGTTTTATTGATGCTCTTTTGAAAATCATTTCAATTATCATTCATCTAATTATGATTATTATTTTCGGTTTAAATCCTCTATTCCACAGGTCGTTAGGGGTGAGTATAACATAATCAAAACCTATAAATCAAATCGAACCGATGTATTTTGATCGGTTATGTAGGGATTTCGGTTTCGGTTCGGTTAGAAAAACTCAGAATCGAAACATTGATCGGTCGATCGATGATTTTATTTTGTTAAGTTCGGTTCCATGAACAGACCAAAATATATACTAATATAAGTATGTATATGCTTTAGGTTGCTATAGCAATGTCTGAATGCATATCAAATTTTCGTAGATCTTGACTATCCCAAATCTGGAATTAAGAGATGATGTTGTAAACATAAAAACTTTTTTTTATGATTGAAATTAATCACTATACACATCTCCAGAAAATTAAACCAAATGCACTAGCTCCAGAAATTGTCCTAAAATTATGAAATGGTGAACTTTATTTTTTTATTGTTGTTAAAGAAACCACATGTCAAAATTGAGTGAAAACAGGGCAAAATCGTAACTGTCGGTTTGACTGAAACTGATCGAACCAAAACTATTCGATTTTGATTGGTTTCGATTCGATCGAACATATAGTATCGGTTCGGTTCTATCAAAAGTTTAGCATTTGTTTGATTAATCGATTCGTTCGGTTCGATTTTAACCGAAACAAACCGATGCACATGCCTATTCGCTGTATCACACTTTTAATTTTATTATTTTAATAATATTTATATATATATATATATATATATATATATATATATATATATTACTCCTTTTGTTCCATTTAAAATATCCTACTTTCCTTTTTGGGTTGTCCCATTACAAATGTCTCATTCCATTTTAGGAAATAACTATCACTTCAAAAAGTATGGGTCCTACCCACTTTTTAATATTTTAATTACTTTATACATTTCTTCTAAATACTCGTGCCCAAAAGAAATGAGACACTTTAGGTGGGACGGGGGGAGTACTAATTATATAATAACCTTAATTAATATTTATTTCAAAAAATTAGAGCTTACTAAATTATATAGAGTGATGCTATTCGGCCATAACGTGACCAGCCATAATCAGCTTTATTGAATGAAAAATCGTTTATTTTAATATTTGATCTGTTAAAAAATTAGTTTTACATTAAAATTATTTTATCGAATTGTAATTTTGACCCTATCGAATGAAAAATTTAAATTTAAATTTAAAATTAATAAATTTAATACTTTTCAGAATAGGTGGGAAAATGGTATTTATGTAGCAATGATCAACATATTAATTTAATATTATTATTTTGTTAATTAATTATATGTATAATTATTAAAATCTCCCCGTATGGCCAACCCTAATGTGACCGCATAGCTTTATTGAATTATATATCCTAATTAGGCAATTGATAATCATAATAATCAATTATTAACTAAACTATTGCAAATAAAGTATCAAAATATAATTTTAAATCTTAACTGGACTAATGAATCATAACTATTAATGGTAAATTAAGCTAAACCATTAGAGATTGAACTTGAAGAAAAAAATGATAATGGGATACATAACCACCAAAAAGTGGAATAAATTATTTGAAGTCATTTTTAAGGGGTTCATGACCTAGGCCATTAGTAAATTTAGTTATATAAGACTTAATGTGTATTTTAAAACATTAATCATATCGTATCCGAAATCATTAATTTATAAGATGCTAGTCAATATTTTCATATTTTCAAAAAACAAATTGAGATTTTTCACCTTTTAGAATTGAACTTCTAAAAACCATATACATCTTTATTCAAACTCCAACACCGTCATCAAGGGTGTTTGGCTGAGCTTATAAGCTGTTTTTGGGGAGCTTATAAGCTCAGCCAAACACCCTCATCATCACACATACTTCCATTATTTTTCTAATCGATTCAAAACACCAACCTTCTTTTTCTTCCACGCTTACACACCTGTCCGACAACATTTCTTTCTTACTAAATAATCGAAAGCAATTTTAACAAATTACTAGAAAGCGATACCAAATTCATTCTACAGCTAAGAAATTCTCCGACAGCCATGGCCATCGACATCTATCAATTCCGCAGCCCGACGGCAGTGCCGAATTGGCTGAGCAAAGACGACAACGCGTGGCAGATGACGGTGGCGGCTGGTGGGCCTCTAGTGGATGTCGGGCCTCATCATTCTCTACGCCAGCATCGTCAAGAAAAAGTAGGCCGTCAACTCTGCCTTCATGGCCCTCTACGCCTTCGCCACCATCCTAATCTGCTGGGTCCTCATCGCCTTCCGCCTCTCCTTCGATAGCGAGCTCCTCCCCTTCTGGGGCAGAGGTGGCCCCGCCCTCGACAACAGTACCGTCTAACAACCATTAACACCCTAAATTTTCTTTCACTACAATCACCTTTCTTTATCCATGCAGGTACCTAACCGGACGCGTCGCCGTGCGTGAGAGTGTGCACTACACCGCAGGCGGCCTTCTCGAGACGAAGATGAACAAACCTTTCTTTTGTTGCGAAAAACACACACCACAATCACGACAGAAAATAAAGAGAATCATTAACTCAGTTCGTCTTGCGACTACGTATAGGCGATGCGAGCGAGGGATTTCAATATGAATTTGGATCTTGATTACAATAAGGAGCGGCTATTAAATGAAATAAAATAACCCAACCTAAGCCCATTAGGGTTCCTTTGAGCCCAAAAATATAAGCCCAAAAGTTGGATCACCGAAATCGTGGTAGAGTGTACAGTCCATTCAGGCTCTATACTCCAACAATCTCCCACTTGGGGACTGAATCCCCAAGTAACCGTACACCTTGCTTTCTCTCTGTATCCGCTTAGCATCGCCTAGCATCGTCTTCATGCTCGAGGCGATTGAAGCTATGCATAGCTTCAATTCTCTAAAATTACCATCTTAGTAAACATGTGCATTGGATTTTCACTTCGAGGATCTTCGTTAGTTGCAAGATTTTCTTCTCCAACGGAAGCGGATGTAATGATACTTCAATTCAACATGCTTTGTCCTTGAATGAAGCTGGGATTCTTTGCTAAGAATATAGCACTTTGACTATCATTGTAGAGAGTGCTACTCTTATGCTCATTCCCAAGTTCGCGAAACTCTACAACCACACCATCTCCTTACTCGCTTGAATTCTGACCACATACTCGAAACGATTGTGGACAAGGCCAATTGAAGCTATGCATCTTCAATTTCTCCAAGGTTACCACCTTAGTAAACATGTCATTGGATTTTCACTTCGAAGGATCTTAGTTAGGCGCAAGATTTTCTTCTCCAACAGTAACGGATGTAATGATACTTGACTCAACATGCTTTATCTTTGAATGAAGCTGAATTCTTTGCTAAGAATATAGCACTTTGACTATCGGCGTAGAGAGTGCTACTCTTATGCTCGTTCCAAGTTCACCTAAAAACTCTGCAACCACACCATCTCCTTACTCGCTTGGTTACTGACCACATACTCGGCTTCGGTTGTGGAAAAACAGCGACTTTACGCAACTTAGAAGCCCAAATATAGCGATACCACCATAAGTAAAGACATACCGGTTGTACTTCTCCTCCCATCTAGATCATTTGATGCGAATCCGCATCAACATAACACCTTGACCGACACTCTTGCCGTTGAAACATAGAGCTTTCTCGTGGTACCTCTCAAGTATCGTAGAATCCACTTCACTGCTTCGCAATGTTGTTTTCCAGGATCACCCATGAACCGACTCACTACTCCCACTGTTTGAGCAATATCTGGTCTTGTACATACCATGGCATACATGATGCCACCAATTGCCGAAGCATAGGGGACTTTCATCATTTGGGCACGTTCATCTTTGCTCTTCGGCGACTCTTTTCTCGAAAGCTTGAAATGACTGCCCAACGGGACACTCACATGCTTCGATTCAATCATGTTGAATCTTTCCAGGACCTTCTGAATGTAGCTCGTCTGTGAAAAATATACATTTCCAACCATCTTGTCGTGCTCGATTCTCATACCCAAAATCTGCTTTGCCTCTCCAAGATCCTTCATGGAGAATCGTTCGGACAATTGCTTTTTTAACTTGTCCACCTCATTTATGTCAGCTCCTGCGATCAGCATATCATCAACATATAACAGAAGAATAATATAGCTCTTCTCGAACCTCTTATAATAGCAACAATGGTCAGTGTGGCATCTTTGATAACTAATCTCCATCATGAAACTATCGAACTTCATGTACCATTGCTTCGGAGCTTGTTTCAAGTTATATATACTCTTCTTCAACTTGCAAAAAAAATCCTTCATTCCCTTTTACTACGAACCCCTCAGGTTGTGTCATGTATAATTCCTCCTTCAAGTCACATGAAGGAATGTTGTTTTCACATTCATCTGATGTAGCAGCAAGTTTTCTGCAACAACCATACTCAACACCATTCGAATAGTGGTCAGTTTCACAACAGGAGTAAAAACATCAGTATAATCAATACCGTGTCGCTGCTCAAATCCTTTGACAACCAACCGGGCCTTGTAGCGTCTGCTACCATCAGCTTCAATCTTGATCTGGTAGACCCACTTACAGTGCAGGGCATTCTTGCCCTTTGGGAGCTCAACGAGTTCCCAAGTACCATTTACAGAAGAGATGCCAACTCATCATTCATAGCAACTCTCCATTTTCGTGTATCCCCACTCTGCTCTGTTTCTGCATAGCACTCAGGTTCCCCGCCATCAGTAAGTAACAAATAATAGTTAGACGGTGAATGCCTATCAGGTGCACATTGCTCTCTTGCTGATCTTTACAGCAGATCGTCCGGTGGTGGAGTCATTGGTTCTTCGTCGAGAACCTCTTCTTCATTCTGATTATCCTTGCTCCCACTCGAGTTTGAGATGTCTAACTCGACCTCTTGGGATTCAAATTTGCCAGAATTCGACACCTTCAACCTGTCCTTGTACATAACTTGTTCATTGAAAACCACATCTCTACTACGTATAATTTTTCGGTTATGCTCATCCCAAAGCCTATAACCGAACTCATCACCTCCATAACCAATGAACGTACACTTAACAGACTTGGCATCCAACTTACTTCTTTCAGCAGAATTAATATGAGCATAAGCAACACAACCAAAGATCCGTAGGTAAGATAGGTTTACCTCTTTTCCAGTCCATTCATCCTCGGGTATTCGATTTTCCAACGGAACTGATGGACCTCTATTGATCGAGAATGTGGTGTATTGATCGCATCGCCCAAAACGTCTTAGGAAACCCACTCTTGAGTCTCATGCATCTTGCTCGCTCATTCAATGTTCTGTTCATGCGCTCTGCCACTCCGTTCTGCTGGGGAGTTCTTCTCACGGTCTTCTCATGGGAATCCCATTCTCAGCACAAAAATCTTTAAACTCACGGAGTTCATACTCTCCTCCATTGTCGGATCGATGACACTTCACTTTCAGCCCTGTTTCGTTTTCTACAAGAGCTTTCCACTTCTTGAAAGTATTAAAGCGTCGGTTTATTCTTCAAAAATAAGTCCATACCTTTCGAGTGGAATCATCAATGAAGGTCATGTAGTATTACGAACCACCAAGGATTTTACACGGTGGTCCCCATAGATCACTATGGACCAACTCAATTTACTTTTCTCAAAGGTCGACCACCTCTCGAAAACTCACTCTCCTTTGTTTCCAAAACACGGTCCTCGCATAGGCCAACTTCAGCAGTTTTCGGACACAGCACCTACCCTTCAACTCATCTCTTTCATCCCTTTTTCGCTCATGTGGCTGGCCGACGGTGCCACAAATCAGCATCGACAACAGCTCCCCGCAAGATCAATGCATTCTTTTGAGTTAGTTGTTGTATAAAATGTACCCTCTTTCTTACCACGAGCTATTATCATGGCTCCTCTGGTGATCTTCCAACTACTGCAGCCAAACGTTACAGAATATCCATCAACATCAAGCTGCCCGATTGAAAGTAAGTTTTTTTCAATCCTGGAATGTGTCTAACACCATTCAACTTTAGCATCGATCCATTTGGTGTGGTGATATGCACATCTCCCTTTCCCACGATCTTCAAGGGCTCGTCATCTGCAAGATTGACTTGTCCAAATTCACCAGAGACGTAGTGCTTCATTATCTCAGCATCATCACCGCATCTAATGAAGCGACGCCCGAATCCAACACCCACGATTCCAACGGACTGCTGACACTCAAGACCAACACATCTCCAATATCATCTGTGGTTGCGTTTGCTGTCTTCTTGTCATTCTGACCATTTTTGCACTTCTTCGGTGCTGTACACTGACTTTTGTAATGACCGAACTCATCACAATTCCAGCACTTGATCGAGTCTTTATCATTCTCGAATTGACTCTTGCCTCTAGACTTTGATCTTTCTCTGTTCTGTCTTCCCTTCGATCTGCCTCTGTCTTCCGTGTTCAGTGCTGACCCTGAGGTAGATCCAGATTCTTTCCTGCGAACCTCTTCGCTAATCATCAGATCCCGCACCTCGTCAAAACACAACATTGTCTTTGCCGATGACGCACTTACAGATGTCACTGTTCTGACCTAACTTTCTGTCAGAGAAGATAGCATAATTAGGGCATGCACCTCATCATCGAAGCTAATCTTAACCGAGCTCAACTGCGAAGTGATCATGTTGATCTCGTTTAGATGTTGCTGCACCGACGTACCCTCTGACATCTTTAGGTTGAATAACCGTCTCATCGGATGAACCTTGTTCGCAGTTAATGGCTTCTGGTACATCTGTTCCAGAATCGCCAGCATCTCCCTTGCCGACTTGGCTTCAGTCGTGTGATAGGCTACGTTCCTGGACAACGATAAACGTATCGCACTCATCGTTTTTCTGTCCAATAGCCCCCACTCCTCCGGATCCATCTTTTCAGGTTTTTCCTTCAAGGGCAGATACAGATCTTTACCGTAGAGGTAATCCTCAATCTGCATGCATCTTCCAGAATCTGAAATCTGATCCATCAAACTTCTCGATTGAAATCTTCACATCCATCGTTGTGATTGCTCCCTCCGAACCTGAAGCTCTGATACCAATTGTTGTAAAAACACACACCACAATCACGACGAAAATAAAGGACACGAGAATTGTTAACACGATTCGTCTTGCGACTATGTGCGGGGGCGATGCGAGCGTAGATTTCAATATGAATTTAGGATCTTGATTCTGATAAGGGCGGCTATTAAATGAAATAACATAACCACAACCTAAGCCCATTAGGGTTCCACAGGCCCAAAAATATAAGCCCAAAAGTTGGATCACCGAATCGTGGTAGAGTGTACGATCTATTCGGGCTCCATACTCCAACATCTTTCTGATGGCGACATTGGTCTACTTTCGGTTCACCTTCGCGGCGATCACGATGATCCATCTTGCCGGTTCCGTATTGGGTGGGATGAACATCAAAGCGTGGATGGCGTTCGTGCGTTACTAGCTCATCTTCGCTACCTTTGCTCGCGCCTCACGGCCTGCAGGCGTGACTTTCTTCTCTGGGCGTCATCGACTACTCCGGCAATTACGTCATCCACCTTACCTCCGGTATCTCCGGTTTCACCGCTGCTTATTGGGTACCTACATAACAAATTTCTAATTAAACTTCCTTCTCTAAAAAAAGCTTGAGCTTGACAATACTCGACACTCATATTTATTAGGGGTGGTCTCCATGCGCTCTAGCACACAGTGAGAACCACCCCTAATTAATAAATTAATTAATATGTTAATTAATAATTAGTATTTAATTAACTATTATTTAATATTGAATTGATTTTTTAATTAAAATTTAATTAATTTTAAATAAAATAAATGAACCCTAATTTAGTATTAATATACCCTAACTTTGAATTGTTAATTTTGAATTCATAAACCATAATCTTAAATTAATAAGTTCTAATTTTAAATTAATAAGTCCTTTTGAATTAATAATCCTAATTGAAATTAATAAACCTTAACTAAAATTAGTAAACCCTAATTGAAATTAATAAATCCTAATTAGAATTAGTAATGAATTAATAAATATTAATTTTGAATTAATAAAACATAATTGAAAATAATAAATTTTAACTAAAATAATAATTATAATTGATAATTAATACATCCTAATTAATAATTAATAAACTTAATTATCCTTAATCTCTAATTAATACTGTTAAATGCTGCTATAATTGATAATTATCACAGAAGTTTTGTCTATTTATTATTATTATATATTATGTTATAGGTGGGACCGAGGTTGAAGGCCGATCGGGAGAGATACGTGCCGAATAACATACTACGATGCTCATGGGGTGGGCTGCTGTGGATGGGGTGGTTGGGGTTCAACGGTGGCGCGCCCCACGCGGCCTATATAGTCTCGTCGGTGGCCATTTTGAACACGAATATATCTGCGGCGACGAGCCTCCTCGTTTGGACATCGCTTGATATTTTCTATTTCGGAAAACCTTCCGTCATCGGTGCTGTGCATGGAATGATCACTGGCCTCGCCTGCATTACACCGGGTGCAGGTATTTTGTCCCACGATTTATTTTTAAATTAAGATATGAAAATATTTTATTATAATGATTGAGAAGCTAGACATTTTCCGTCATCAGTACTATAATATTTTATTATAATGTTTGAGGAGCTAGATATGGGAAATTTAATTTAATTTATTTTATTTTATGTATGCGTGGTAATATGTAACATGAGGCAGTAAAATTATGTTAAATAATAGGAACATTGGTGTGTGACATTGAAAATTAAGATATGAATTGTGTGAGGATTTTTCGCATGAGTGGTGCAATCGTGGGCGGCTATTGTTTATGGAATGCTTTCTGGTAGCATACCGTGGTACTCGATGATGATTCTTCATAAAAAGTCTACTTTGCTACAAAAGGTTCGAATTTAAAATATTATTTCTCAAATTTCAATGTCGTTAGTTAAATTTGTTTGGTATCTGATATAGTGATAATTGCGATTACTGTAGTTGGGTTTACAATTTGCATAGTATTTAGGGAAAATCCTAGAATTTTGGAAACCATTTTAGTCTTACATCAAATTAATTATCTCAAACAGGTGGATGATACACCCACGCCGTCACCGGAATACTCGGCGGCCTCCTAACGGGGCTGCTGGCGCACCCCACCCTCTGCGGCATGATTCTCCCGGTGAAGGGCACAAAGGGGGCTTCTACGGCGGCAGAGCTTTTTCGGCAAGCAATTGGTTGAAGCACTCTTTATCATTGGCTGGAACTTCATAGCCACCACAGTCATTCTTCTGCTGATCAGAGTACTGATTCCGCTCCGGATGCCGGATGAGCATCTCATGATCGGAGACGATGCTGTCCACGGCGAGCAAGCCTACGCCCTGTGGGACGATGGCGAGAAATACGACTCCGCGAGACATGGCTGGCACAACCCGACTCACCTGGAGGAGTTGGGCCAAACCGGCCATTTCAATGGAGCCAGGGGAGTTGCTATAGATTTATGAGTGATTTTCATTCTTCTTGTGTCAGTGTTAGCGCTTTTTCTACTCGTAGATATGATTTATTCTGTACACAGTAGAATCGTGTAAAGGTGATACATTTCTTGATCGTATCTAATCCCGCTACTGCATGCATACGAGATCCCTTGATATTAATTATGTATCGGCCTCATGGCTTTTACGATGCTACCCTTGGTGACGTTCCCATTTCCCCCAAAAAAAATGGAAGAAGCAAATATGGGTGGAAGAAGTCACATTCGTACATAACAATTATAGGCTAAAACAAAAATATATATGCCTACTTTGTTTTTTTGTTTGTTTATTGTTGTAAATAGCATTAAGCTAGAACAAGAAGTTTGGTACAAGGATAAACCTGTGGCATTAATTCAAGAGTGTAGCTCAAATATAATTACACCAAATGATGAATGCACATGATGTAATGAAAATCCATGACTCACAATCCAAACATGGCTTAGCCAAAGTGTTCCCACTTCTCTGTTACCTAGCATGGATAAAGGATTTGAAGAAGGCGCATATGGTGGGACATGATACGGAGCAGGGGCAGCCAGCAACTGGACCGGAGAAGGCGGTAAATATGTCATTTGAAAAGGGTAAGGGGTAGCAGATGGCATGGTGTAAGAGGTAACATAGTGCATTGGTGAAGGGACGGCAGCATAAGGATAAGGCTTGGCTGGAAAGTTGGGAGATGGCAGAGTAGAAGGCATCATATGAGGGGCGGCGGCAAAGGTAGGAGACAGCATGTTGGAAGGCTTAAGATAAGGTGGCGGGTAAATTGAAGGAATTGGCATAGGGGAAGGCGAAAATGGTCGCATGACGGGAAGGGCAGAAGATGGGGTGGGGAAAGATGATGGGACAACATGTGGGGCCGGAGACGACGAATGGATGGGGAAGAGGAAGTCGATGGCACAACAGGTGGAGCCGAAGATGGTGAAGGATCAAAGGCCCTCCACTCGGAGGATGCAGACACATGTTTTTGCGTATGGTGATAGAAATTTGAGTTTCTTGACTTCAGGGCATCGAGTGCATCTACAATGTTCTGAACCCGACATACCTGAAGACTGGAGGAAGAAAAAGAAGCAATCATTGAGCTGATAAGGCTCCAGCCGTTTTCGCAGAAAGTGATACTACTCATAATCAAATCGTCAAGCAAATATATATGCATGTGCAGAATATCACGAGAAGCCAAACCTAAGTGGTGGTTTGTTCATTTTCATCATTTAAAATGGTCGTGATTGAAGGTTAGGGTCATTTATAAATTTATAAACTTTCTTACTTTTTAAAAGTAAAATCAAAAGGAGAAAACTGAGCTCGGCCTTTCTCTGAACTTCCCCTTCTCCTTCAGCATCGATGCCATCCAATTTAAGCAACTGCCTCATAAGCATCTCAGTTAAATACATAATCTCCTTATCATCAACCTTCTTTCCACTGTCGATAACAGCTTGCAATGCAGAAACCTAGAATCAGATGGTGAAAGCCACTTCATAAGATGAACACACCATGGATGACCAAGGATCAATAAAAAGAACAAAGAAGAAAATGTGAAATACAGAACCTGCTGCTCAAGATAGTTGATCTCTTTCCTGGCTTTGGCAACAACATCCTCCCCTTTTGAAGCTGCGGGGGTTTCTTGAACTTCTTCGGGGACTGGCTATCCACATGCCGATTCCACAAGTAACACCTCAGAATTCTCCTTCAAGCCAGCTAGTTGAAGACTTTCTCCATCTTTTTTTCCTATACCTCCGAAAAAGAGTTTGCATGTATCGGATTCAAAGTTCAAACCAAGGCTTTGAGAAATAACAGATTTGAGATAAACCTGAATACCGCAAAAGAAATATTCAACAAAAACAACCTACAGAGAATGTACATCGAATTTAAGAAAAAACAGAAGAATAATCTCCCCAAAATCAGATGATTCAACATCCCACGCCATTCCTATTTCATGACATGCAGTACTAGCAAACATCACATTATTTCTTCCTGTAAACACAACAAAACCAAGATCAGGGCAAGTTTCCATCAAGTTCAATTTTTATAACGCATCATAATCAACTAATCCCAAGTAAGATCATTTCAACAAGGAATTTTAAACACATAATCACATTCGTTTACTTTCATTGGCAAGGGCAAGCCTAGAAATACAGAACTAAACCCACTTGATCTAACATATACTTGTACATAAGACTATCTTCAAAATTAGTAACCTAGCAATTGTGATAAAGTTATTAGTAATAAAATCTTTTAATCCTACTAACTATGCTTCAAATAAACAATACGCTGTATTCATCTAACCTAAATGTTTGGTATGCTTTTGTGCCTATTTTTCGTGGGATTTAATGTATCATTTCTTGCTTTCGTTTTGGTTTTATTTTGACTAGAATATATCGTTTCATGCTTAATATGTTCGATTCATGTTTTTGTAGGAAATGGTACGGAAAGAAGACGAAATGGGGAAAAGACAAAGCATCGCACACGCAAGCAGTCGCACCCACTCAACCGTGGATGCACTGTGGCCGGCGCTGGGTGCGGTGCTCACTGATGCCCAGAGAAGAACCCCCAACGCCCGTCTTGGCGCTTGCGAGTCGGAGGGAGCACAAGGGACCCTGTCCAGTACTGGACGCACGGAGACAGAAGAGACCCCCCAGCGCCGTTGGGGGGGGCAACGTGCGCTGCACACATTGAGAGGCCGAGGCATGAAGAACCGCCCAACGTCGGTTGGGCGGCGTCAAGCGCTGGGGTACATTTGCTGGAAAGCACGCCTTGAAATAGGGTTTTTCATTTATTTTCTCACACACTATAACCCTAGCTATTTTTCTCTTAATTTCCACCTTAGAAAAAGATTGATTTCACTTAGATAAACCTTGTAACAAAATTGGATTTTGGATTCATCATTGAAATTAGTAAGAATTTCTTTCATTTCTCTTTAGTTTTTGGGATGAATAGTTTTTATCAATTAATGTATATGATTTGTGGAATTATGTTGAGGACTAATTTTCCATCTAGGGTTAGGGAGAATCGAACCGTGTATTGATGAATTACATACCATGTTGCATAGTTATCCGATTAAATATGTTTTGCTTGCAATTGAACAACTTGATCACTTGTTTGATTATATTAAATGTTGATTGAGGTCAAGAGGCTATTTCAATATGGATTTGTGATTTAATTGGAGTGAATCTTAACGAAAACCAGTGATTCATTGTCAGAATTGAATAATTCATTATTGAACGTTTAGGATTTGATTTATAGAATTGTTTAATTCTTGATATATGTAATGATATATGATTAATTGATACACGATGAGAGAACCTGAAGCCCCAGTCCTTAAATCCAATCGAATTATTTGTGTTTGTCTGCACATTCGTATTTTCTTATTTACTTGTCTTATTTTATGCTTTTCAAAATTCTATGACAAAACCCTCAATTATGTTAGGAAATTAGAATTTTTTTTATTGTTAGTTTTTACACGAAATACAAGCAAGCCGTCCTCAAGAGATACGGATTGGGTTGACCTTACCATACTACAAAGGCTTCGTACTATTGCGAGAACCTAGAGATGTAATTCAAGTTGCACTAAACATATAGCAAAATCAGACTTTATTCCATGAATGAGCAACGCAATACTGCAACTCAGAATTTCCAACCTAAAGGCCTATACACGTGAAAATTACTAAAATACAAATTCAATAACTCAATCAAGTTAATCGATCCATGATAAATCCGAATGTCTTTTATATATTGAAGTTATTAGTTTGATCTATCTAGCAATAGAAAGCGACCCAAACAACATTTCTAAATAATCCCACAAAGAAAAAAAAAGACCGAAAAAAAAAAGACCAAAAAAAACAGCTCAATCGATCAGTAATCATAAACTGGTTCACAAATACTAACATTGCAATAATCACACAAACATGAAGAAACAAGTAAATTGATGAATGGACCAAGAAATTAAAACTAAATTGTTAGATACAGCGTAAGAAATTAACGAAACCCATCAATTACAAAGCGTAAAACATATAGTACCAAAACGGGAGTTAGACGGCAAGCTAACTTCATGTTGGTTGCGCCCATGAGAGACCTTTATGCTGGTAACAGCGGGCTCGTGGCCCGGGATCAAGCCCAGCCCAAATACTCCACTCCTCCTGCAGCTTTACGGGCTTGGATTCAAACTCTTCATCGGCGAAATCTGTGAAGAATTTCGTGACAAATTGTTTTGCGCGATATCAAAGAAAATCGAGTTTTTGGGAGGGACTATGGGTTGGCTGACTTTCGCCACTGGTGGTAAAATATTTTAATGTAGCTCTCTAGACTCTAAGATCGCCAAACATCTCTCCCGTTACAATCACACAATTCCCTCCAGTTCTTGTTTAAATCGTGATGTACTACTTTGTTTTTCATGAAATCGACATTCTGGCCACTTTCTGCCATGCCCCAAGTTTAAAAGTTAGGGTTAATGTTGGTTTGTGGCGCCAACTTTGAGAGATTTTCATCTATGGCTCAACTTTTAATTTTACGTAAATATCCTCAACTTTTATAAATCACTAACTTATAGCGAAACTTTATTTTCAGGTATCGAATCTTTGATAAGGGCGGTGACTTATTGAGGTGGCGTTTTTATCCACCTCGATCAAACAACGTCATTTATAATAGGAAATAATACTCCATCTGAAATTAACTTAAAAAATTAAACTAAAAGCTTGAGCCCTAAAGGGGTGGTCCTCGAAAAATCAAAGTAAAACATATGCGCTGCGTTGAACTTAAAAACCAAAGTAAAATATATGCCTTTTGAACATAAAAACCAAAGTAAAACATCTGCCTTTTGCGTTGAAGAAGAAAAATGGTGGTCCTCAAAGTGAAGATTCTTCTTAGAAAAGGGTGGCTCGCATTGAAGATTATTGCTCACATGAGGTAGGTTTTCTATATAATATTAGTTTGTGTTGGGTTAATTGTCGGGATTAAGGGTGGCTCTACAATGAGATTGCATTTTTATTATTTTAGGAGATTAGGGATTAAGGGTGGCTCAGGAGATTCGTAAAGCCACAAATGGTATAAAAGGTGGAAACTTATCACTTGATTGGAAACTTGGAGAAATTTATCTTGTCATGCCACTAATTGATCCTTCATTTTCCTTTGTGGAGTCTGTAAAACAAATTTGCAATTCTTACATTTTTCGGTTAATGTACAATCATTGCGAGAATAGATTAGGTGTTGATTCTAATGATTGGTACATGAGCGTAGTTGTTCTGAATCGAATAACTAGAATAACCTAGCTGGAATGTCTTTTGGCACTTGTTCTCAAAACAATATTGATATCGAGGGCAACAACGGCAAAAATAAACATTGGTGATGTTTTGGACTCCATAGGTGAATGGTTAGGCACTTTGGGCGCTTTTAGAGAGGTTCTGATTAATTATCTTAAAGGCGTTCCTGTTGCCTTTCAAGATTAAGTCTCGATCTAGTTTTGATGTGTTTATGATCTGATTCATTATTTGGTTATAGTTTTTTAATTTCTTTAAGGGTGGCTCTACAATGAGATTGCATTTTTATTATTTTAGGAGATTAGGGATTAAGGGTGGCTCTACAATGAGATTGCATTTTGTGACCGGACATTATATATTGAGATTGCATTTTCGGAGATTAAGCTTGAAATTGATTTGGAGATTAGGGTTACACTTGAAGGTATTGTTGTGACCCGGACATTATGTATTGAAAATGATAATTATTGTTATTTTGCATTTTAGGGCATTTCAACATGTGTGGTCTTTTGCTAAGTTAATCTGCATTATGGGGTGAGTTCATTAGCGACAAAGAATATTACGGTGGGGAGACAAATGAGTATGAGCGTTATAATTTGAATGGGCATATGATGATTTGGATGAAATTATGGAGAACTTTCGTTACAATGAAATTGTGAAAGTTGGTGTTAAAATAAGCGATAAGACATTTACGTTTACGGGTGAAGATAGAAGAATGGAGTAAATATCTTGAGTTAGCTCTTGATAAGGAAAAAATACTGACTAAGTTGTATGTTGAAGCAATATTAGACAAGGAGTTGATTGAGGCGACAAAAATGAAGAATATCTGAAGGGTAGGAGTGAAGAAAAAGATAGGCTAGAGTTAGAGGTTGAAGAAGGAGAAAGGGTGGCGAGAGAGGGTGGCGAGATGGTGGCGAGGCAACAAAAAATATTGTGGTAGAGGGCAAAAAAAACAAAGTCTGGCGAGTGTGAAGAAAAGATAGAAGCGATTTAGAGGTTGAAGAAGAAAGGGTTATAAATGACAAATTTTATAGTAGTAGAGGAGCGAAGAAGAAAAAGACATGGAGAGATGTTGAGCAACAGTTGGGGTTTAGAGTGTAATGAATATGATGAAATAATTGATGATGATGATCATGCAGTTACGTGGGCGATTTTAGAAGTGTACGAATACGAAGATATGTTAGAAGATTGTGATTTATCGGATGAAGATGATGAAGTATTAGAAGCGAAAAGAAAATCGAGAGAAAAAAAGGAAATATGGGTTAGTGAGAAAACACACATATGCTAACAAGCTGTAAGGAGAAAGACTTTCATTTGAACTTGGAATGAAATTTGCGGATCGCACCCATGTTAAAGCGATTATTATGTGGAGTGTCTTGAATGGATATAATATTAATTGGACGAGAGCAACTCGAGAGAGTTCGAGCGAGAATGTGTGAAAATTGTCCATGGAAATTATATGCAAGTAAAGAAGGTCGAGCTACATTTGTCATTAGGGTTTTGATTAACAAGCACACATGTGTCGAGCGAAAAATAGACAAGTTACAAGTGAATGGCTTGCGTCAAATGTTGGATGTCATCAAAAGAAATCGAACATCACAAAGGCGAGCAACTTAAAAGGATATACATATGATGTTTAACACGGATGTCATACTTGGGATGTGTTCAGAGCGAAAAATTGGCACTAAAGGAGATAAGGGGTTCTTATCGAGCGGACTACAATAAGCTTAGATCTTATGTAGCCTACCTTAAAAATACAGACAAAGAAGGAAGATTGAATTGATGACTAAAATGAACAAGAAGAATGAGTGCATATTTGAAAGGCTATATATTGGATTTTACTTGCTTTGAAAAAGGTTTCTTCATAGGTTGTAGGAAGTTGATTGGGTTTGATGGATGCTTCCTTAAGACCATTTTAGGGGATACTTTTGGCGGTGTTGGGAAGGATTGTAACAATCGCATGTATCCTATAGCATGGGCCGTAGTTGAAAAGGTCAATGATTCTTGGACTTGGTTTTGTGAAATTCTATTTTGAATTAGGCATTATTGATGGACTTGGTTGGTCCTTCATATACGATAAGCAAAGGTATTATTTATTCACTTATCTTATATTTTAGATTCTTTAATTTATTTTCATAATTTATTTGTTTACATTTATAGGGCTTGATTAATGCCGTTCAGCTAGCCCAAATTACGAGCACGAAATTGTGCTAGGCATGTTTATACCAGCTGGAAAAAGAAGTTTGGTGGTGAGAAATTCAAGTCACTTTTTGGACATGTGCGAGAGCCTCGACTTTTGTGAAGTATGAAAAGTCGTTGGATAAAATTAAATGCGAATCAACTCGAGCATTTGAAGAATTACTCAAGATCACCTCGTCTTTTGTAAGCCTCTTTTGTGTTCATTTACAAGTCGGACTCGACTACTAACAATATTTGTGAGACATTTAATGCTTTTATCTTAGAAGCGAGGAAAAATCGATAGTACATATGTTGGAAGACATTAAGCGATCTCGATGGTTAGGATGCATGATATTGTTAAAAACTTGGAAATGTGCAAGGATGAAATTTGTCGAATATCGGGAAAAGACTCGATAAGATAGATGATCATACCAGATTTTGTGATATCTTGCCGGTTTGTTGGGGAAATATGAGGTCGAAACCTTTGTAATGAGACATATCTGATGATCTAGGTGTTAGAATGTGCTCTTGTGTAAGTTGGAATCTCACGGGCATTCCTTGTGTCCATGCTATGGCTTGTATTAATCATGCGAGAGTTCGCATGGAAGACTTTGTTGACCCGTTCTACTTAGTCAACATGCGAAGCAACATCTGAGTTTTCTAGAGCCATTACTTGGTGAGTGGATGGCCAAGATTAGTGAGTGTCTATCAGCCCCGTACATATGTAAACTCCACGGAAGGCGAAGAAGAATAGAAAAAGAGTACATTGATGAAGTTATTTCACATAATTCCAACAAAATGACAAAACATGGAGTGATGATGAAGTGTTACATTTGTAAAGGGTAGGGCATAACAAAAGAAGTTGTTTAACGACTAAGGTATAATTTTCTTGTTATTTTAACCTTCTACTTGCTATTTGTTGTTGCATATTTGCTAATATTTCAAATGTATGAAATAATTTCTTTGTAATTGGAAGTCGAGGTCTGAAAAATCCTCTAATGCTTTTACTAGGGAATTAAAGAAAGATAAAAGCAGGTATATGTATGTTTTACTAGTGAACAATTTTCTAATGCTTTTACTAGTGAAAAACATGTATATATATTTTAATGGAGAGTAAGTTGATATTAATTACTATTATGTTTCTTGCTTGGTTTTTGTTTTTTTTATTTTATTTTTCATGTTTGATTTTGTCTTGTGTTTTGGTAGAATCAGGAGTAAGAAGAACTCAACTTGTGGCCACGTCCGATGTCTAAATGATTGTCTTTGAAGTAGGTTTGCGAACAAATGAGCAACAAAGAATGAATTGCGAACAAATGAGCAACAAAGAAGGGCTATGAACAAAGGTGCAACAAAGTAGGATTGTGAACAAATGATTGTGTTGAAATAGGGTGTGAACAAAGGAACAAGCGGTGGAAGTCATTGATGATTACGCAATATAAGCGATTTTTGTAATCTTAAACTTTTGTAATCTTTTGACTTAAAACCTGGGGATAACATTTTTTTTGATGTATGACTGTGGTCATGTTTTAATATGAAAGCCTTGTTTTGTAATTTTCTTTGTGTTGTTCTTTTTCCTTTCTTCCTTGCTTTGTGTCGTGTTTTGCTTGGTCTATTGTGATTTTGCCTTGCTGTCGCGTAAAACCCACTAAAACCCAACGTTGGGTTTTCGCCTTGCTGTCGCGTAGAACACACACACACTATAGGCGTATACTATATCATAATAAATACCAAAACAAGATGTTCATAATCATATTGTCTTGCCTCGACGGAGGCTTTAAAGATCTGACAGTGATACCTGTAAACGACTAAACAATTGCTATGAAATTACAGACAATTTGATTCGAGAATTCCACATATTCCTATCAATTCGAGTCAATTATCGACCACAAACAATACATTTGCACCACAAAAGAGAATAGACACGGATATGCCAAAGATTATGGAACTTATAGACCCTATTTCTTTTCCTTTTTATCGGCCGAGAAATAAAGGAAATTTGGAAGGATAAACAACCGGATGTTTAAGCATTGCCCTTGATGAATGCAAAAACATCACCTATAAACACTGATCACATTATGTATCCTATAATAGAAACCAATATTTGCCATCTGCATCAAAGAATCAGATTAGCCATCAATTAAAACAAGCATTTGTCAAGTAGTTATATATATCAAACTTAATAGAAACAAGATACATGTTGAACATTAAGAAAGATGCATTAGTTGTTACAAGATTTTTAGGGTTCAAATCAAACCCGTTGAAGGCGATGAACAACATAGCAACTACTACTGATAACGAACAATATGAAATGAACTTCCATGTCCGATTTTTAGGTCGGTGCATTTTCTTGCGTTGGAGCTTCTTCTTTCGACATCCCTTTCGACTTTTCTTGAAGGTACTTCTCTACCAACATATTGTCTGCGTTTGATCATCCTTCTTTTCCTTCTCCAATTCTTTGTATTTTATTATAGCTTGATTAATACTTTTTCACCTTCCGTTGTATGCCTCTTTGTACCATACAAATAGACCACAATCGCGGACTACAAACCACAAAACTAATTTAAGCGAGGCTCGAGACATTGATTGAGCAAGCTCACGTCGATTACAAACAAAATTGATTTCTCCATAGCGAGAACACTAAATACTGACTAAAATTTTAGATTCACTATAAATTTCTTACTACTGAGGAATGAAATTTGTTTATAGTCAAACATAAATCTCATTAATTTATTAGGAAATTATCAAACATCAACAATAAAGAATTTATCAACACATTTCGAGCTTAGAGCTTCTTAATCACTAATTACTAGATTGACATCAACATCGATATGCGCAAAAAATCTAACAAAATGACGAATAATCACAGTTGAATTATATGAAAATATTACGCTATTAGCATTTTATGAAGAATCGCACTTACTGTACACAATGGACATCTCAAAACTTCATACAGGTTTCGGCGTCGAGGTAAACTTCATGCCGCGGACCGTGTACGCAATCGGCCTTGAGTTGTCCAAAATGAGTCATCGATATTCTTGCGGGATGATTGAGACATTTCTAGAGATGAATCGGTATTGATGAAGAAGAATGTAGGGCTCCACGCTTTTAGTTTAATTTTTTAAGAGCGAGGAAGAAGAATGCTCAATGAAGAATGAGGAAGAAGAATGCGTTCCTGTGTTTTCTTTGAAATGGGAAAGAGCGAAATGATTGTAGGGCTCAAGCTTTTAGTTTAATTTTTTAAAGTTAATTTTATTTCCCTATTATAAATGACGTTGTTTGATCGAGGTGGATAAAAAAAATGCCACCTCAATAAGTCATCGTCCTTATCGACATTCGAGACAGGAAAATAAGCTCGGGCTATAAGTTAGTGTATTTATAAAAGTTGAGGATATTTATGTAAAAATTAAAAGTTGAGGCCATAGATTGAAAATCTCTCAAAGTTGAGGCCACAAACTAACATTAACCCTAAAAGTTATATGGACCCTGGTTTGGGCTGAAACCCAAGACAAAATTTGAAGTTTTAAATTGTTGAACTTGATTGCTTGAAATTTGGACACGATTGTCTCTTGCTAGATTTTTGAGAAAAAAAATATGCGATCTCAAATTGGCATAGCCTAGTAATAATTTTATATTTAAAATGGTTACTGATTTGAACACCATCAATACTTTATATGATGAGAGATGATGTAACTATTTACGTAGTGGATGTCTGCGGGGACGGAGTCGCGTATAATTGAAGGGAGCCTTAAAGTTGTTTGGCTAAATTTATTTCAGGGAGCTTATAAAATATTTTAAGAATTTATAAGATTAATATTTTACAAATTTATAAATTGTCAAAGTATTTTAATGATTGAGCTTATAAGTTAAAAGAGAGAATTGTGAGTTGCAGAGATAAAATTGAAGCGATGTAAAATTGATATGGTATATGTTAGAGATAATGGATCATAATAAAGTTATTTTAGTCAATTCATTATTGCTTATAAACTTATAAAATAATAGTTGGGGTTGATGAATTTGTTCTTTGAAGAGTTTATAAGATGTTGAAGTTTATTTTCACACTTTATAAGTCCTTTAAGAACTTATTTTGTCAAAACTTTTCAAGTGCTTATAAACTCTTAAATAACTAATAAATTATTTTGAAGAGCTTGTAAGCTCATCTAAACATACTCTTATTTGATTCTTAGTGATTTTATAAAATCTTTGCCACGAACACCAATAACTTTAGATTTTGAGGATTGCAAGACAAGTGTACTTTGAAATCAAAACGTTTGTATGTGAGGGTGTGCATTGGTCGGTCGAACCAATCGAAATTTTTCAAACCGAAAACCGAATCGAATATTTTTTTGGAATCGAACCGATTTATAGTCGATTCGGTTTTGGTTTGAAAATTTCGATTGGTTCGACCGACCAATGCACACCCTCACATACAAACGTTTTGATTTCAAAGTACACTTGTCTTGCAATCCTCAAAATCTAAAGTTATTGGTGTTCGTGGCAAAGATTTTATAAAATCACTAAGAATCAAATAAGAGGATGTTTAGATGAGCTTACAAGCTCTTCAAAATAATTTATTAGTTATTTAAGAGTTTATAAGCACTTGAAAAGTTTTGACAAAATAAGTTCTTAAAGGACTTATAAAGTGTGAAAATAAACTTCAACATCTTATAAACTCTTCAAAGAACAAATTCATCAACCCCAACTATTATTTTATAAGTTTATAAGCAATAATGAATTGACTAAAATAACTTTATTATGATCCATTATCTCTAACATATACCATATCAATTTTACATCGCTTCAATTTTATCTCTCGCAACTCACAATTTCTTTTAACTTATAAGCTCAATCATTAAAATACTTTGACAATTTATAAATTTGTAAAATATTAATCTTATAAATTCTTAAAATATTTTATAAGCTCCCCTAAATAAATTTAGCCAAACAACTTTAAGTGCTCCTTCAATTATACGCGACCGTCCTCATGATATCCACTACGTAAATAGTTACATCATCTCTCATCATATAAAGTATTGATGGTGTTCAAATCAGTAACCATTTTAAATATAAAATTATTACTAGGCTATGCCAATTTGAGATCGCATATTTTTTTTCTCAAAAAATCTAGCAAGAGCCAACTGTGTCCAGCCCAAGCAATCAAGTTCAACAATTTAAAACTTCAAATTTTGTCTTGGGTTTCAATTTCAAACCGTGGTCCATATAACTTTGTGGTTAATGTTAGTTTGTGGCCTCAACTTTGAGAGATTTTCAATCTATGGCCTCAACTTTTAATTTTTACATAAATATCCTCAACTTTTATAAATACACTAACTTATAGCCCGAGCTTATTTTCCGGTGTCTGAATGCTGATAAGGACGATGACTTATTGAGGTGGCATTTTTTTTATCCACCTCGATCAAACAACGTCATTTATAATAGGGAAATAAAATTAACTTTAAAAAATTAAACTAAAAGCTTGAGCCCTACAATCATTTCGTCTCTTTCCCATTTCAAAGAAAACACAGGAACGCATTCTTCTTCCTCATTCTTCATTGAGCATTCTTCTTCCTCGTTTTAAAAAATTAAACTAAAAGCGTGGAGCCCTACATTCTTCTTCATCAATACCGATTCATCTCTAGAAATGTCCGAATCATCCCGCAAGAATATCGATGACTCATTTGGACAACTCGAGCCGATTGCGATACGGTCCGTGCATGAAGTTTACCTCTCGACGCTGAAACCTGTATGAAGTTTTGGAGATGTCCATCAGGAGGCGTAAGTGCGATTCTTCATAAAAATGCTAATAGCGTAATATTTTCATATAATTCAACTGTGATTATTCGTCATTTTGTTAGATTTTTTGCGCATATCGATGTTGATGTCAATCTAGTAATTAGTGATTAAGAAGCTCTAAGCTCGAAATGTGTCGATAAATTCTTTATTGTTGATGTTTGATAATTTCCTAATAAATTAATGAGATTTATGTTCGACTATAAACAAATTTCATTCCTCAGAGTAAGAAATTTATAGTGAATCTAAAATTTTAGTCAGATTAGTGTTCTTGCTTATGGAGAAATCAATTTTGTTTGTAACTCGACGTGAGCTTGCTCAATCAATGTCTCGAGCTTCTGCTTAAATTAGTTTTGTGGTTTGTAGTCCGCGATTGTGGTCTATTCAGATGGTACAAAGAGGCTACAATGGAAGGTGAAAAGTATTAATCAAGCTATAATAAAATACAAAGAATTGGAGAAGAAAAGAAGGATGATCAAACGCAAAGACAATATGTTGGTAGAGAAGTACCTTCAAGAAAAGTCGAGGGGATGTCGAAAAGCAAGCTCCAACGCAAGAAAATGCACCGACCTAAAAATCGACATTGAAGTTCATTTCATATTGTTTCGTTATTGTAGTAGTTGCTATGTTGTTCATCGCCTTCAATGGGTTTGATTTGAACCCTAAAAATCTTGTAACAAACTAATGCATCTTTCTTAATGTTCAACATGTATCTTGTTTCTATTAAGTTTGATATATATAACTACTTGACAAATGCTTGTTTTTAATTGATGGCTAACTGATTCTTTGATGCAAGATGGCAAATATCGGTTTCTATTATAGGATACATAATGTGATCTTGTGTTTATAGGTGATGTTTTGCATTCATCAAGGGCAATGCTTTAAACATCCGGTTGTTTATCCTTCCAAATTTCCTTTATTTCTCGTGGCCGATAAAAAGGAAAAGAAATAAGGGTCTATAAGTTCCATAATCTTTGGCATATCCGTGTCTATTCTCTTTGTGGTGCAAAATGTATTGTTTGTGGTCGATAATTGACTCAATTGATAGGAATATGTGGAATTCTTGAATCAAATTGTCTGTAATTTCATAGCAATTGTTTAGTCGTTTACAGGTATCACTGTCAGATCTTTAAAGCCTCCGTCGAGGCAAAGACAATATGATTATGAACATCTTGTTTTGGTATTTATTATGATATAGTATACGCCTATAGTGTGTGTGTGTGTTCTACGCGACAAGAAGCGAAACCCAACGTTGGGTTTTAGTGGTTTTACGCGACAAAGAAGGCAAAATCACAATAGACCAAGCAAAACACGACACAAAGCAAGGAAGAAAGGAAAAGAACAACACAAAGAAAATTACAAAACAAGGCTTATATTAAAACATGACCATACCATATACATCAAAAAATGTTATCCCTGTGTTTTAAGTCAAAAATTACAAAAGTTTAAGATTACAAAAATCGCTTATATTGCGTAATCATCAATGACTTCCACCAGTTGTTCCTTTGTTCACGATCCCTACTTCAACACAATCATTTGTTCACAATCCTACTTTGTTGCACCTTTGTTCGCAGCCCCTTCTTTGTTGCTCATTTGTTCATAGATCATTCTTTGTTGCTCATTTGTTCGCAAACCTACTTCAAAGACAATCATTTAGACATCGGACGTGGCACAAGTTGAGTTCTTCTTACTCCTGATTCTACCAAAACACAAGACAAAATCAAACATGAAAAATAAAATAAAACAAAAACCAAGCAAAGAAACATAATAGTAATTAATATCAACTTACTCTCCACAAAATATTTCCAGATTCGCAACCAATGTCCCAAAACATGTTTGAGCCTAGAAACAACTAATATATACATGTTTTCACTAGTAAAAGCATTAGAAAATTGTTCACTAGTAAAACATACATATACCGTTTTTATCTTTCTTTAATTCCCTAGTAAAAGCATTAGAGGATTTTTCAGACCTTGACTTCCAATTACAAAGAAATTTATTTCATACATTTGAAATATTAGCAAATATGCAATAACAAATAGCAGAGAAGGTTAAAATAACAAGAAAATTATACCTTAGTCATTAAACAACTTCTTTGTTATGCCTACTCTTTACAAATGTAACACTTCATCATCACTCCATGTTTTGTCATTTTGTTGGAATTATGTGAAATAACTTCATCAATGCCCTTTTTCTATTCTTCTTTGGCCTTCCGGGAGTTTACATATGTACGGGGCAGTATAGACACTCACTAATCTTTGGCCATCCACTCACCAAGTAATGGCTCTAGAAAACTTGTATGTTGCTTCGCATGTTGACTTGAAGTAGAATGGGTCAACAAAGTCTTCCATGCGAACTCTTGCATGATTAATACAAGCCACAAGATGGACACAAGGAATGCCCGAGATTCCAACTTACACAAGAGCACATTCTAACACCTAGATTCATCAGATATGTCTCATTACGTTGTTTCGACCTCATATTTCCCCAACACCGCAAGATATCACAAAATCTGGTATGATCATCTATCTTATCGAGTCTTTCCCGATATTTGGACAAATTTCATCCTTGCACATTTCCAAGTTTTAACAATATCATGCATCCTAACCATCGAGATCGCCTAATGTCTTCCAACATATGTACTATCGATTTTCCTCGCTTCTAAGATAAAAGCATTAAATGTCTCACAAATATTGTTAGTAGTCGAGTCGACTTGGTAAATGAACACAAAAGAGGCTTACAAAAGATGAGGGTGATCTTGAGCGTAATTCTTCAAATGCTCGAGTTGATTCGCATTTAATTTTATCCAACGACTTTTCATACTTCACAAAAGTTGAGGCTCTTTACACATGTCCAAAAAGTGACTTCAATTTCTCACCACCAAACTTCTTTTTCCAACAGCATAAACATGCCTAGCACAATTTCGTGCTTTGAATTTGGGGCTAGCTTTTGAACGGCATTAATCAAGCCCTATAAAATGTAAACAAATAAATTATGAAAATAAATTAAAGAATCTAAAATATAAGATAAGTGAATAAATAATACCTTTTGCTTATCAGACATGAAGGACCAACCAAGTCCATCAATAATGCCTAATTCTGAAAATAGAATTTCACAAAACCAAGTCCAAGAATCTGTTGACTCCTTTTCAACTACGGCCCATGCTATAGGATACATGCGATTGTTACAATCCTTCCCAACAGCCGCCAAAAGTATCCCCCCTAAAATGGTCTTAAGGAAGCATCCATCAAACCCAATCAACTTCCTACAACCTATGAAGAAACCTTTTTTCAGTGCAGAAAATCCAATATATAGCCTTTGAAATATGCACTCATTCTTCTTGTTCATTTTAGTCATCAATTCGAATCTTCCTTCTTTGTCTGTACTTTTAAGGTAGGCTACATAAGATCTAAGCTTATTGTAGTCCGCCTGATAAGAACCCCTTATCTCCTTTAGTGCCAATTTCTTTGCCCTGTAACACATCCCAAGTATGACATCCGTGTTAAACATCATATGTATATCCTTTTTAAGTTGCTCGCCTGTGATGTTTGGATTTCTTTTGATGACATCCAACATTTGACGTGCAAGCCATTCACTTGTAACTTGTCTATTTTTCTTGGCTCTGACACATGTGTGCTTGTTAATCAAAACCCTAATGACAAATGTAGGCTCTGTACCTTCTTTACTTGCATATAATTTCCATGGACAATTTTCTACACATTCTGCCTGAACTCTCTTGGAGTTGCTCCTGGTCCAATTAATATTATATCCATTCAAGACACTCCACATAATAACTGCTTCTTTAACATGGGTGCGATCTGCAAATTTCATTCCAAGTTCAAAATGAAAGTCTTTCTCCTTACAGTTGTTAGCATACAGGTGTTTTCTCACGGAACCCATATTTCCTTTTTTTTCTCTGATTTTCTTTCTTGCTTCTAATACTTCATCATCTTCATCTGATAAATCACAATCTTCTAACATATCTTCAGATTCAGACACTTCTAAAATCTGCTCCACGTAATCTGCATGATCATCATCATCAATTATTTCATCATATTCATTACACTCTAAACCCCAATCTGGTTGCTCAACATCCTCTCCATGCCTTTCTTCTTCTTGCTCCTCTACTACTATAAAATTTGTTGCCTCTATAACCCTTTCTTCTTCAACCTCTAAATCTGCTCTATCTTTTTCTTCACACTCAGTTTGCACTTTTGTTTTTTTTGCTCCCTCTACCACAATATTTTTGTTGCCTCCGCCACCATCTCTGCCACCCTCTCTCGCACCTCTTTCTCCTTCTTCAACCTCTAACTCTAGCCTATCTTTTCTTCACTCCTACCCTTCAGATATTCTTCATTTTTTCGCCTCAATCAACTCCTTGTCTAATATTGCTTCAACATACAACTTAGTTGTATTTTTTCCTTATCAAGAGCTAACTCAAGATATTTACTCCATTCTTCTCTATCTTCACCCGTAAACGTAAATGTCTTATCGCTTATTTTAACACCAACTTTCACAATTTCATTGTGAAAGTTCTCCATAATTTCATCCAAATCATCATATGCCCAGTCAAATTATAACGCTCATACTCATTTGTCTCCCACCGTAATATTCTTTGTCGCTAATGAACTCACCCCATAATGCAGATTAACTTAGCAAAAGACCACACATGTTGAAATGCCCTAAAATGCAAAATAACAATAATTATCATTTTCAATACATAATGTCCGTCACAAATAATACCTTCAAGTGTAACCCTAATCTCCGAAATCAATTTCAAGCTTAATCTCCGAAAATGCAATCTCAATATATAATGTCCGTCACAAAATGCAATCTCATTGTAGAGCCACCCTTAATCCCTAATCTCCGAAAATAATAAAAAATGCAATCTCATTGTAGAGCCACCCTTAAAGAAATTAAAAAAACTATAACCAAATAATGAATCAGATCATAAACACATCAAAACTAGATTGGAGACTTAATCTTGAAAGGCAACAGGAATGCCTTTAAGATAATTAATCAGTAACCTCTAAAAGCGTCCAAAGTGCCTAACCATTCACCGGTGGAGTCCAAAACATCACCAATGTTTATTTTGCCGTTTGCCCTCGATATCAATATTGTTTTGAGAACAAGTGCCAAAAGACATTCCAGCTTAGGTTATTCTAGTTATTCGATTCAGAACAACTACGCTCATGTACCAATCATTAGAATCAACACCTAATCTATTCTCGCAATGATTGTACATTAACCTAAAAAAGAAGAATTGCAAATTTGCTTTACGACTCCACAAAGGAAAATGAAGGTATCAATTAGTGGCATGACAAGATAAATTTCCTCCAAGTTTCCAATCAAGTGATAAGTTTCCCGCCTTTTATACCATTTGTGGCTTTCTTTGAATCTCCTGAGCCACCCTTAATCCCTAATCTCCGAAAATAATAAAAATGCAATCTCATTGTAGAGCCACCCTTAATCCCGACAATTAACCCAACACAAACTAATATTATATAGAAAACCTACCTCTGTGGAGCAATAATCTTCAATGTGGAGCCACCCCTTTTCTAAGAAGAATCTTCACTTTTGAGGACCACCATTTTTCTTCTTCAACGCAAAAGCGCGATGTTTTACTTTGGTTTTTATGTTCAAAAGGCATATATTTTACTTTGGTTTTTAAGTTCAACGCAAAGGCATATGTTTTACTTTGATTTTTCGAGGACCACCCCTTTGGGCTCAAGCTTTAGTTTAATTTTTAAGTTAATTTCGGATGGAGTATTATTTCCTATTATAAATGACGTTGTTTGATCGAGGTGGATAAAAAATGCCACCTCGATAAGTCACCGTCCTTATCGACATTCAGATACCGGAAAATAAGCTCGGGCTATAAGTTAGTGTATTTATAAAAGTTGAGGATATTTATGTAAAATTAAAGTTGAGGCCATAGATTGAAAATCTCTCAAAGTTGAGGCCACAAACTAACATTAACCCTATATTTTAATCATAATTATTTAATTAAAATATTAATTAATTATTATATAAAATATATAAATATATAAAAATAATATTTTCGATTCGGTTCGGTTTGGTTACCGACCGAACCTAAAATATAAAACCGAAAACTGATTTTAGTTGAAAATTTGAACCAAACCGAAAACCGACTTTATCAAAAACTGAACCGATCAAAACCGATCGATTCGGTCGGTTTTTTCAGTTCGGTTCGGATTCTTACACACCCCTATTTGTATGTAATTTGGACTTTTTAAACTTGTATTAATTCGTCTTGGCTCTTTCACTATATGCATATGCCCAAGAAAAAGTTGTTTGCATAGTATTGGATGCATATATTTATAATTAGCAATGACTTTAAATCGTTACTTTAATTTAATCATCGGTTCACGCTTTTTTTATTGCTTTTTAGTCATGGTCTTTTGCTAGTTAACTTAAGCCAAGTGATAAAATATTCTCCACATTCGAGTATCATGTTCCCTCAGTAAGAAAAATACCTTATCTCATATTTCTAATTATTAGTGGATATTTGTGTATTTTATCTCATAGTCAATTAGTTATGTAAATTATTTGTAATTTATTTTTCAGAATTATAATTATAGAGATTTAAATATAACTATGTAACTCAAGTGTACTTGTATATTTATATATTATAATTATCTAAATCGATATTTTGTTCATAAGATAACTTAATAATTCATGTTATTATTTTTAAGTTTTCCAAATCAATATCTCATTATATTAATTAATTGTTCATTTAATGATTTTATTTTATAATACACAAGAAAATATATTGATTAAAATAATATATATATATATATATATATTAAATAAATTGAATATATGTAATATCCGTAATTTTAATACTGAATTACGATAATAAATTCCGTAATTAGGATTATTAATTCGATAATTAAAATCTTAATTAGTCAACTCTTGACTTTGACCAAGCATAATTGGATAATGTCTGTGTGAGATTCACTGAGGCTTAGTGAATTAAGGAATATAATTTTCAATATTCCTTTGAACGTAATTTTCTAACGTCGAATAAATTCGACGATTCGTCTTCTGATTTTATTAAGCGATTAAGCTTAATTTCAAAATTCTATTATTATAGGAATAAATAAAGTTGTAACAAACTTTATTTTTGAACATTTTAGAGATAATCAAACTATGAGAATTTAGAGACGTTTCAAACGTCTACGTTTAGAATAATCGATAACTTTGGCATATGATCTCGAATTATAAAATTCAAATTCCTATAATTATATTATTATATAAGAGCATTATTTATCATAAAATAATGCTAGAAAAATTAAGAATGCAATGTACCTTATTTAATGGGTTTCGAAAACCCTAAATATTTAAATTAGGGTTTTATGATCTAAATTATTTTTAAATACTTTTCTATGATTAAATTTATTATCTAAGGCATATAATATGTCACATAAATATGTAGTAGCTATTTTATACCAGAAAATCAAATGTTTGGAATATAAGCCTAATTTTCGAAATTGTGAGTTTCTAAAGTATGATTTAATATTTAATTCTTATCTAATTAATTATATATGATAATTATTATATTATTATGATGTCATTAAGGAAAAAATAAGGTGTATTACAACTTGCACAAGTGGAGGCACAATTGTGCTCCAAAAGTGGCGAAAATTTAAGGTTTTAAAGTATGATTTTATGTATAATTATCATCTTATAATTAATAAATGAATATGAGTTGGATCTTATCATATTATAGGTGTAAAGTAGTAGTAGTTAACAATTAAAACAAGTAATCCAAGGCTTAATAAATGAGGGGCGAAAATGTGGAAAAAGGTTTGAAAATATTTGATTTCATACCTTATATTAATGCCACTTGTGGAGTTGAAATATTTGACTTTTCAAATTTAACTTTATACTATAATAATAATATAGTATATAATATGAAAAAATAAAATTGATCCTAATTAATTGAGGATGGCGAAAACTACATAAGGAAGGTATAATGTGATTAATTCTTTTACTTCATGATAATTATGATATGAATTGATAATTAAATTATAATATGATATAATAAGGTATATAATATAGTATAAGATAAAAAATTTAATTATAGGCTATGTAATATGATATAGCCGAAATCAACATATATATATATATATATATATATATATATTTAAATGTTACAAATTATTTAATTAAAGGGCAATTAAGCTCCAAGTTGCAATTAAAGGATAAGATCACATATTAAAGTGTTATGAGTATGATAAAAATTTTGTCTCCTTGCTACAAGTGGTGGCCGAATTGTTTGACATCTTAGAGAATAGTATTAATTATCAATTTATGTAATAATTAGTTTACAACTTGTAAATGCCTATAAATATAAGGAGAGCACAACACTCTCTCATTTTGCACCCCAAACCACCGAAAATATAGTGAGAAATTCTTGAGAGAGTTCTCCAAAGTTTGATCCCAAATCCTTAGTAAATAAGCCTTGCCGATCAAAATTCATACCGATTAAAAGGTTGGAAATTTTACGAGCTTCGTATACATGCTTAAATTTTCGAATTTCGTCCGTTAAATTTTAAGTTATGATCTTAGTTTATATATAAAATTTTCAAAAATTATAGAACTTGTATTAATATGTTTAGATATGATGTTTATATGATGTTATTAAGCATGTATATTAATTATATCATGAAATTAAGCATAGTATTAAATTATTTATGTGGACCGAAAACTTAGGGGTACTATATGTTGATGATTTTAATTTTTAATTGTTGATTTAAGCATGGAATAATGATCTAGGGTATTAATTATGCTTATATGAATTTATGTAGAATTTTTGGAAAACTATAGCTTATATTATAATGAATACCGAAAATATATGTATATGTTATAATGTTGTGATATAATTCATATTTAAGTGATATAATAGCATATTAAGTGTGTAGATTCATAATATATGGTTGTGAGAATTTATTGAAATTTATAAATATTATTTGGACCTAAGTTGAAATTTTCAAACATGACTTAGGTAAATTAAATTCAATAGTTCATAATAAATAACAATTATGTTATAGTAAGCATAGTTGAGGGTGAATAATTGTTATATGAATTTATTGGAATTTTTAAAAATCATTTGTTGGGTTATTTATGAAAACCAAAAACATTAGTGTATAATACTAAGGTGTATAAATTTTATTTGACTAAGGTAATTACATATTATTAATCACATGATAAAATAGTGTGACATGTGAATTTATAGGAATTTTTGCACAAGTCTAAGCTATTTAATTTATAATGATCGAAAATTTCATAATATGTGTATTAATGTTATAAATTTATTTTATCAAGAATAATTACATAATATGATCTAAAATAATGTTTTAGACATAGTATGATTTTATAGGAATTTTTGGAACAAGAATTGCACATAAAATGATAGAATTTCATAAATAATTGAAAAAGTCAAAATTGTTGACTTTCGTTGACCAAAGTCAAAATTGTTGACTTTTGGTTGACTTGGTCAAAATAGTTGACCAAAATCGTTGACCAAGGTCAACAGACGCAATCGATAATACGTGATCTATGTGGCGTGAAGACGTTTAGTAACAATGCTACTTACGTTACGTAAGTACATTAAAACGTCATTATGTACTAAAAAGGTAGAATACTCTTTATATGTTGAGAAATTTCATAATCGACATCAATGGATTAGGAAACGTCAAAGTAAGTCCGGCGTTAGCCTTATTTGACGCATAGAACGTCATAGACTATATTCGTCTCTATCTAACGTGACCGACGTACTAAAATAATTCTTACGTCAAGGTGATACGTGGACGGGGCATTGACGTAGGAAAGAGACCATAGTTGAAAGACCTACGTGTACAAGGTGGGCTTTACTCGAAAACCCTTTTATTTACGACGCTTTCTTCGAAAAGTATTTATTTACAAGCTTTCAGTTGAAAATGATTATGAACTGTTATTCAATTACATGCCCAAAATATTTATGTTTTAACGATGTATCCTATCATGTTGTTGGGCGAGCCAACTATGAATGTGAATCGCCATTGGGTAGCTCTCAATTTTAAAATCGATATCGGATCCTAGTCGGATGCGAAATTCACAGCTAGGGTTAACGTGTACACCGCCATGTATCGTGAGCCGTTAGCAACATCATCGGCCGGTCATGGATCTAGTCGGATCGAGAATCCCTGACTATGTGATTGTGAGCCGTTAGCAACATCTTCGGCCGATCACGGCGTCGGTAGAAGGAGGCCTACTTGATGCAGCCCAAGTTTTATGAATTTAATTATTATATGGTATATGGGCCACGTTTTGTATCAAGATTTTTCGTAGTATTTTTAGGCTTGATTATCTAGAGTCCTAGTTTATTAAAACTTCTTTTGTAAATTAGAGTTCTACTTTGATTAGGAGACCATCTTTGATAATAAGCGTGAGTTTCTTCTTTCTCTCTTGAGAGTATTTCGAGTTCTTCTTGGTTTTGCCAAGTCGAGTTCATTTATCCGTGAATCAACGAGATAACCACCACTCGTTGTGTGTCATTCATCGTCCCGAGTTCTTGCGTCGAACTATCTGGTTGGGGTATAGGCGAAATCTTGACCTATATCACTTGAGGTTAGATTCGAGGTTTTGGGATATCCATTGGTTCGAGTTTTATCAAGTCTTCCATTCTCGTCGATTGATTCTCCATTACAAACGAGGATCATATCATTTGGTATCAGAGTGACCTTCCGCTGGGTCGGTGTCTCATAGGGTTCGCCAGATCGCCGACTGAGGCAGTTGGGTCTTATGGGGGTGGGGATGATCGTCCCACATTGCTCATGGAGGCTTATCCCGGGTCGGATATAAGGTGGATTTCCACATTTGGTATCTTCATGAGGGCTAGTGAATTGAAGTGGGTGAGTCCGTTTGATATAGGTGACGACTTGGATTTGAGGACAAATCCTTTTCAAGAGAAGGAATGATGCACCCAAGTTTTATGAATTTAATTATTATATGGTATATGGGCCACGTTTTGTATCAAGATTTTTCGTAGTATTTTTAGGCTTGATTATCTAGAGTCCTAGTTTATTAAAACTTCTTTTGTAAATTAGAGTTCTACTTTGATTAGGAGTCCTTCTTTGATAAGGATTGGACTTCGCCAAATTATATAAAGGCATAAGCATACGAAAATATTCACTTTTGATTGATCAATAAATGTGAGTTTTATTCTCTCTTCATTAGCTCTTGAATTTTCTTGTGTTTGCCAACGAATTCAATTATCGACGATCGACGAGACATTCATCACTCGTTTGTGTGTCATTCATCGTCCCCGAGTTCTCACGTCAACTATCTAGTCAGTATAGGCGAAATACTTATCTATATCACTTGAGGTTAGATTCGAGGTTTTGGGATATTTCATCTTGTTCGTTCTTCCGTTCGGCGTCTTGATAGATCCTTCGTACCAATGAGGATCGTATCACTACTTCTGACGTGAGATCGCTTATGGACGATTATGTAAATGATACGGATCATACGAAGCGAAAATGCCCGCCAAAGCGAATCTTTTGAGAAATGATAAAGCATTTTGGTATTCACGAGTTATTTCAACTAAAATCCTCGTGTTATACTAATGGGCGTGTAATTAAATGAAATTATTTTGCATGAGTCCACTAAGTGCAATCTTGTACTTAGCCCCGCATGTTTGTTTTAAATGTGCGGTTGAGTCTGTGATAGGATGGACAAGTGTTGAGCGATCGGAGTTTTTGTCGCTAATAGTTTACCTTGGATGTATATCGTCATATATGCATTCACATGCTTTCCACTGCTCAAAACACTTTATTATACTATTTTGGATATTACTTATGTTACCTCGGATCGGTTGAATCCTTTTGTTGATGGTCCATTGGTCTAGTTTGTATGAAATCGTTGTGTGTTTATCTATAACGCTTGAAGTCTTGAAAGGTTGTTGGTCATTATGTTCTTAATCCTGTTTAGTTGGTATGATTCCGTCTAATCCGTACTTTAGATTGGCGGTCATATAATATACTATTCAATATCATTCAATTATATTTACTTTTCAAAATATTATACTAGTATAAATATGATAATTAGTTAACTAGTTATATAAGTTAGATGAAATTTATACTAAAATATATATTGTTTGTAATTTATTATTTATTTTAATTAATTAAATATATAAATAATTTATTATCGATACTTCATCTATATGCTTATTTGTTGCTAAATAATTATAATTAACATATATTTTATAACTTATTATTTATTTTAATTATTTAAATATGTATAAATAATCTATTATTTTATACGTTCGCGAACATGTTCGTGAATATGTTCGAATTAAGGTTCGCGAACATGTTCAAATCAGAGTTCGCGAACATGTTCGAATCAGGGTTCGCGAACATGTTCGTGAACCGGCTCGTTTGAGTTCGAGCCAAACATGTTCGCGAGCCTACGAGCCGAACATCTCTAAGCTCGAGTTCGGCTCGATAAACCTATCGAGCTCGATTCGAGGCTCGAGTTCGGCTCGTTTACAAAACGATCGAATTTCAAACGAGCTTTTTTTGAGCCGAGTTCCGAGTAGCTCACGAACGGTTTGGTTTGTTGGGTTGCCTGACTTTCGCCACTGGTTGTAAAATATTTTAATGTAGCTCTCTAAGATTGCCAAACGTCTCTCCCGTTACAATCACGCAATTCCCTCCAGTTCTTGTTTAAATCGTGATGTACTACTTTGTTTTTCTTGAAATCGACATTCTGCCCACTTTCTGCCATGCCCCAAGTTTAAAAGTTACACGGACCCTGGTTTGGGCTGAAACCCAAGACAAAATTGGACGTTTTAAATTGTTGAACTTGATTGCTTGGGCTGGACACAGTTGGCTCTTGCTAGAGTTTTTTGAGAAAAAAAATATGCGATCTCGAATTGGCATAGCCTAGTAATAATTTTATATACTGATTTGAACACCATCAATACTTTATATGATGAGAGATGATGTAAACTATTTACGTAGTGGATGTCTGCGGGGACGGAGTCGCGTATAATTGAAGGGAGCCTTAAAGTTGTTTAGCTAAATTTATTTCAAAGAGCTTATAAATATTTTAAAATTTATAAGATTAATATTTTAAAAACTTATAAATTGTCAAAGTATTTTTATGATTGAGCTTATAAGTTAAAAGAGAGAATTGTGAGTTGTAGAGAGAAAATTGAAAAGATGTAAAGTTGATATGGTATATGTTAGAGATAATGAATCATAATAAAGTTATTTTAATTAATTCATTATTGCTTATATACTTATAAAATAATAGTTGGGGTTGATGAATTTATTCTTTGAAGAGCTTATAAGTCATTGAAGGGCTTATTTTCACAGTTTATAAGTCCTTTAGGAATTTATTTTGCCAAAACTTTTCAAGTGTTTATAAACTCTTAAATAACTTATAAATTATTTGAGGAGCTTATAAGCTCATCTAAACATCCTCTTATTTGATTCTTAGTGATTTTATAAAATCTTTGCCAAGAACACCAATAACTTTAGATTTTGAGGATTGCAAGACAAGTTTACTTTAAAATCAAAACGTTTGTATGTAATTTGGACTTTTTAGACTTGTATTAATTCATCTTGGCTCTTTCACTATATGCACATACCCAAGAAAAAGTTGTTTGCATAGTATTGGATGCATATACCTATAATTAGCAATTACTTTTAAATCATTACTTTATTTTAATCATCGGTTCACGCTTTTTTATTGCTTTTTAGTCATGGCCTTTTGCTAGTTAACTTAAGCCAAGTGATAAAATATTCTCCACATTCGAGTATCATGTTCCCTCAGTAAGAAAAATACCTTATCTCATATTTCTAATTATTAGTGGATATTTGTGTATTTTATAGATAATATGAATTGAAGCTGTATACAATACTTATGCGATAGCTATCAAGTTTATGCGGTTTGCAACTTGCTAGCATGCAGAAATTATATTATATAGTAATAGATCATAATCTGCAACGATATGCGGTTTGCAACACTTGCTAACATGTATAATTAATTAGCATATATACCTTTTGGTTCCCACTAAACTTATCCTTAATATTTTCTCCAGAAAGTTTCATATAGATCGAACAAATTTGGAGGAGAGATAACAAAGTTTTTGGTAATAATATTGTTAGCTTTGAAGCAAGAGTTCGAACCGAAACTGGAATATATTCATGTGTCTACATGCGTTAATTTCAATCTACAAGTGCAGTCTTCACAAAAAAGTTAAATAACTAATTAAATAATCATTTTCTCAATTATATATGAATAATGTATGATCTAGCTAGGACGGTCTTATTGAATTTAGTTTGTTTAATAGGGGCTTAATGTACTTTAGTTTAACTTTGCACACCAAACATATACTTCTTTTTCCAATTTTATTATTAATAAAAATATATGATATTGTTCTAACGTTTAAACGCTAAAAACATAGCCTTGTGGTAACATAACATTTAGACAGTTTCACAAAAATATTATGAAATAATTTTTCGGGTCTAAAAAAATAGACATATCATGTTGGAGGCTCACGTTCCTTGCAATTCTTGATTGTCAATAAGATTATATGTTGTCTAGCTTCAAATTGTATATGGCACGAAGATTTTCCATCTCAAAAAATATGATTTATAATATATTTATGAAATTATCTAAATACTTCATCCGCCCCCCCAATTTCATTCTTATCTATTTATGGAAACTATCTTCCTAACTTTATCATCAATAATATTCTTTATTTACACATTTTACCACTCATGACTCACCACTATTTCTTTTTTTACCGCAATGATCTATTTATTTACACATTTTATCACTTATGGCTTACCACTAACTAATTTAATATTATATTATTGTGGAACCCTTATTCAGCATATAATACATTCAACAATTTTTATTAAAACACGTGCCGAAGATTCCTAGTACTATATTTGGAGGACGGAGGGAGTATTAGATACTAAAACTTATCATGTAAATACTAAGATATTTATGAGAATATGCTTGAATTGAATTAATATATGTTATTTTCCTATTATTTATTACGTTGAAATTGTTAATATGTAAGTGAAGAAAAGAAACATCAATCCTATTTCATCGGGAATTATTAGAAACTATATATACCTAATGAAAAATAGGTCTATAAATGCCAACTAACTTCTTTCACCGTCAAGCAAAATTGAAATGATTTATTGAACGCAGATATCAAGAAGTCTCTGTCCTCATTTATGAGAAACAACTGTTCGTTTGTCATGGTTTTATCTTCTTTTGATATGTGTTTAGTTAAACTGTCTAATCTAACAAATCAATGCAGGCCTAATTAATTAGTAGCTAGATATCTCTCACAGAGAAAAAATCCATCGTCATTATAAATTAACATATAGGTGATAAATCACAGAAGAAGGACTACTCGATCAAAAAAATAGATACACTCGTACTTATAATATGTTTTAACCATGGTTTCACATACTCCATCGGCAACGTAGACGGAAAAAATCGAGGAAAGCGGAGTCGTGTTTTCTAAATTATTTGAAAAACCATTTTTTATTCGATTTAATTTGATGATGATAGCCTTTTCAAATTTCACGATGATTCAAACAAAATGTGGATAATTTTACGATTTTATCGTAGCCTCACTGTACTAACCTGATCACATTATAACGCCAGCGAAAATTTTAATTTATCTAACCTGATAACATTATAGCGCCAGAAAAAATAATTATAAATAATCAAATCAACGTTAGCACTCCTTATCATCCTTTTTTTAGCTCCTTTGAAACTATTTTTCTGTGTCTTCATCTGCATGTTTGTCTTGTATTTTCAACATGATTATGCATCACATAAGAAAAGAAAAGAAAATTGAAAGAGTGTGAGAATGATTTGATGGTAAATTTTCTGAGTTAGGATTGGTGATTGAGGAGACACTTAAAAGCAGGTAAACAAAAAATTGCATCGCACAAGTAACAATAATTAGGGTTTCACCAACTCGCCCAACTTCTACACGAGAAACCCGCTACTCATCATGTGCTTTTTTCTACTGCACTGCATTTTATCCTTTTCCATTTTTTTTATTCTGAAATTATTTGGAATTCTTCTATCTTGATATTGAATTCCAATCGTAAATATTTCAGTGACTTTATTAGTCACATTATACATAGGCTAATCTATATTTTTTATTCTTCGCTCAAAAAGAAAAAACTCTGTGTTATTCAAATACATAGTGTAGCATATAATTAATCCAATAACGACATACCCTGCAATTTGATTTAGACTTTTCATTTTTTTCACAAATTAATTTGTTTGAGCTGTATTTAGAATCTAATAGTCGTTTTGAAGCGATTCTTAGTGATTGTGAAAATTTTGTTAAACGACACACTTTTACGAAATTGTAAGTTGTAACCATGCATTTAGTATTAAAATTGAATAATCACCCATGATAAGCATGCATCTATATGTTAACTGTAGTTAGCACTTGATTTGTAGAGTTTCTTTGAGCAACCAAAATTATTTATTGAAACACTCCAACTATTGCTTTTTCTAAAAGTAGATTAATTCAGGATCTAAATGTGATTTGACAGCCTAAGATATCGAACTTTAAAAAGAGATATATGTACTGACTAAATTATTTCTTATAAAACAAACTAATGTGGTACATTATTTGACTGCCTCCACTGTTTCTGATGTTGCATGATGTTGCGAATTTATAAATTAATTTCATTTGTGTAAGAGCAAAAATAAGTTGACAACCAATTTACAAGCTTTTACAGAATCGAAAACAGACGATCATGGCTATGAAGCTACTATAATAGGCCATAATTGACGTCTGGTCAAGATTTTTGGTATAGCATGTATATATTCACATCAATCAAATTATTAATCTAAGTCGAGTATAAGATAAATTTAACATTCGAGTTTCACATTATATATAAGTACAAAACTACATATATGTGTGTATGGAACTAGAACATTATATTAGGGAAATTTTAGGGGTTGGAATGATTTGATAATTCACAAATTGGAAACCTCATGGTAAAATTTAATAAAACTTTGTTTTCATTTTGGACAATATGCAAGATATGTGAATCCATTCCAAAAAGATAAAAATAGTACTTACGAAATGTAGTACTTATCCTCTTTCAATTCCCGAGGGAAGGCACGGATGCCGGGTGTGATTAGGGGTTAAGAAGCGGGAAGAAAGAAGAAGGGATACATATAACATACATGATAAGAAGATGTGACCATGAAATCGGGCAAGATCTCCTCTATAACTAGGACATATCCTCGGGGGGGGGTGCACAAACAATCCACCAATGTAATAATATCGATAACATAACCTCGTAAAACATGATCTCGGTTTATTATAAGTAATGCAAGAAGGCAAAATAGCATTACATCCTCGTCAACTAGACCGTCAACCACATAGATGCTCAGACGAGACTCACAAAGAATAATATAACAAATCTTGTTCCCAATCGAAAAGCAAATAAGGGACAAGAATACATAGTTATCGTAGTACGATATAACACAACATCGCTGAAGCATAGCATGAAGAACCCGCAGCCCACCCTCGCCGCCGCCTGCCCAAATTCTCCTCCATCCGTGAAAAGATTTGAAAAGAGTTTGGGTGAGTACTAGCGCACTCACCGGGTTTTATCATAAATCAAAAGAATCATGAGGTCAGTGTTTAGAGCACTTACCTTAGAAGGTTTTAAAACGAACCACTTCTAAGTAAGCAAAATAGATTTTTCATTTTCGATACCGATCCGTTATTATCATATTCCCATCATAGAACCATGAACCACGGCTCGAACGATCCCGCCAGCCCATCACATGACATTCATTCGCCCGAACATATCCAATGGCCCACGCCCGAACGTATCCAAATGGCTAACTCGTGTGGACTTCGTGGGTCAAATCCCCATCGTAACCATAACCACCTCATTACCTTTTCCGTGGACTTCCGGTCTATCCCCTTCGTAACCATAACCACGTGTTCGGGTCTATCCCCTTATGATCAATACTCAAGATGGTGATCAACCCACCGAATAGAGATCCGCACAACCATGATAGAACCATATCTCGATCGAGAACAAGAATAATTTCACAAAACATTTTACGGCGCATATGTTTTATTTTGAAATATCGAGTAAATAACTCAAAATAAGCATATATAACCCAACCCGAATGTATTTAAAACGCCAACCGAGAGATATCTACGGATCCGATGACTTCACCGATCGACCGGTAGGTACCGTAACAAGACGGAACAACTTTTGGGGTCACTTCCCACAAAGCAAAGCAACAACGTGATCCAAACGACGATCGTAGCAAAATTAGGGTTTTCACTTTCAACCCACATTCGCACTCTCCGGTTTTCAAATCAACTCGATGCGTATGGAAATATATTCGTGGCATCAAGACCTATAATAGGGTACCTTCAAAATATGCATGCATGCAAGTCGACTCAAATCTTAGCAACAAGAAGCTTCAAAATCGATGCCTATCCTCGATCTAGATAAACCATCCAAAATCGATGCATGAAAATGGAAACATAAGCAATATGCATAACGATCTAACATGGAATGACAAACGACGTTGAAAATGGATAACCCGGCATGTACTTCCTTTAGAAAACTCAAGCAACGGAAACATCCCGACATGCGTAAACGCGAAAATGTAAAACGGAATCGGTACTTTAGTAGAATGCATAGCCCGAACTCAAAACCTAAAGGACCAGAGCTGTGCAGGGGCTCGCCGGCCACCAAACGGCGGCCAACAAGCTCACGGCGGCGGCGAATGGCGGCGGCGGCGGGTTTAAAATCGCCGGCCTCCCGCCGCTTTTCCCGCCTCGCCCCTTTAGAATCCCGAGTTCTATGCTATACGATCTACTAAAAGGCGGAATCAAAACAAGAAAAGGACAAAACCGAAAACGGGTTGCCCGGGTGGTTGATCGGCGGTGGTGGCTCGGCAAGCAGCAAGAATGGCGCCGCCACCGAGCCTCCCGGCCGATCCCCACTCCTCCAGCTGCTCAGCAGCACTGAGCTGCTCGGCTCTTCCGTAAACACAGAGACGAAGGAAATGAACGTTGAAAATGAAGGCCCTAGCCTCCTATTTATAGGAAAATTCAGGGTCACAGCAGTCATCATGCAAGCGCCCTTTTTCGAAAACGCAAAAGCGACGCAACTTTGCAAACGGACTCAAATTTAGCAAACTTGGTACCCATGGACACGAAATAAAATACCGGACACAATGACTATAAACAAGATATGCTTTAAAAGACCAATGAAAAGTCCGGCTTTTCGATAACTTCCCTGAGTGCCAAACCTTCATGGGTGGTCGAAAACTCGATACTTAGTGTCTATGAATTCGCCATAAGACACTCTTCACAACGCCTCGAGGTTTCGTGACGGTCGATCACCAAACAAAAGTCAACCTTTCGACCTTTTCTCAAAAACGTGCCATGCAAAATGTAGCTTAAAAAGACGGGTATTACATCCTCCTCCTTATAAAAATTTCGCCCTCGAATTTCAAACACGTGAGAAAACAACTCGTGGTACCGAGCCCCGAACTTGTCTTCCAACTCCCACGTAGCTTCTTCCTCTCCGTGGTGATTCCACAACACCTTCACCAACGGAATCGCTTGTTCCTCAATTCCTCGACTTCGCTCCAAGATAGCCACCGCCTTCCTCGTAACTCGATCCCGAGCAAGAACCACTTGATCATGCTTGATCACGTGTTTTGGGTCGAACACGCATTTCTCACCGAGAAACGTGAAACACGCCATGAACATCTCCGATGCTAGGCGGCAAAGCTAACCTATAGGCAACGGGCCTATTCTCTCGAGAACTTCGAAGGTCCAACGAACCTCGGTCAGAATCTCACCTCGCTTCCCAAAACGAACGACTCTCTCGCCGGGAAACCTTATGAAAACGCGATCTCCGATCATGAATCAAGATCCGACGACGCTTGTCCGCATAGGACTTCGCCTCGCCCCGAGCTTCCTTGATCCTTCGCTGATCCGATCGATAACCTCGACCGCCTGCTGAACCATCTCTCGTCCTAACATCTTCCTCTCGCCCACTTCATCCCAATAAAGTGGCGATCGACACTTCCTTCCGCATAACGCTCATAGGGAGCCATTCCTATGGTGGCCTCGATAACTATTGTTATAGGCAAACTCTACCAAAGGTAGTATCTCTTCCCACTTTCTCCTCGTCGTCGGCCACGATCGCCGCAGATGCCTTCCAAAACCTCGAATCGCTCTTTCCGATCGACCGTCCGCTTGAGGATGGAATGCCGCACTAAGATTCAGCCTGGTCCCCACGGCTTCCTCGCAGACTCCTCCAAAACCTCGACGTGAACCTCGGTCACGATCCGACGAATCGATACCGCACACCATGTAACCGCACGATTTCTCGACGAAAGTCGAGCAAGCTTATCTAACCCGCACGCCATCCGAATCGGTAAGAAATGAGTCGACTTCGCTACCATCGACGACAACCCATATAGCGGTGTTTCCTCTCACGACCTTGGAAAACTCACCACAAAATCCATACCGATATGATCCCATTTCCACTCGGGATTGGTAGCGGTTGCAACAATCCCGACGGACGCTGGTGTACAAATTTTCACTTGTCGACAAGCCAAACATCGCTCCACAAACGCTGCTACATCCTTTTTCATCCCTTCCCACCAAAAGTTCCTCTTAAGGTCTCTCAGACATTTTGGTGCTTCCTGACGAGTCAGATACGGTGCCTCATGAGCTTCACTCATGATTTTATCTCTCAATTCCCTATCGAGTGGCACACATAACCTTCCTCGAATAGTAGCGCTGTTATCCTTTGCTTCCGTGAAACCCTTGCTATCTTCTAGCCTTGCTTTCAAACGCATCTTCTCCAGAATTGCCTCCTCGCAAAAGACTCACGATGGCTTCTCTCAGATCCGGTTCACCGTCAAAGTCGCGATGAATCCTTGCACCGATTCCGCGGATGAATCACTTCCAGTCGAGCTTCTCGAAATCTCGAATAAGCTCTTTCTCATGAAGAAGATATCCCAACTTCGCCTCGACTTGCGACTAAGAGCATCCGCTACGACATCGCTTTTCCCGGTGATAACCGATAGAGCAATCATAATCCTTCACCAACTCTAGCCATCTCCTTTGCCTCATGTTCACTTCTTTTGTTCAAAGAAATACTTGAGGTTTTGTGATCCGTGAAGATTTCACACTTAACTCCATAGAGATAGTGCTCCAAATCTTCAACGCATGAACGATCGCCGCTAACTCCGATCGTGAGTTGGGTAGCTCAACTCGCGCGGTTTCAACCGACGAGACGCTGTAAGCTATAACCTTCCTGCTCGCATGAGAACGCAACCCAAACCAAGTTTGATGCATCGTGTAGACCACAAACCCATCGCTCCTTCCGCACGGCTAACACCGAGCGTTGTTAGCTTCTTCTTTAACTCTCGAAACTTGCTTCACAAGCTTCGACCATGAAAACTTGATTCCTTTCCCGAGTCAAGGCCATCGGCCTTGCCAACTTCGAAACCCTTCGATGAAACGCCTATAATATCCGCCAAGCCTAGAAAGCTTCAACCTCATTGGCATTAGTCGAACCTTCCAGCTATTTACCGCTCAACCTTCACGGGTCGACTTTGATTCCTTCGCAGACACGATGTGTCCAAGGAACATCACTTTGAGCCAAAACTCGCACTTGCTATACTGCATATAACCTCTCTCGCCGTAACGCTTCCGTAACGGCACGGAGGTGTTCTCTATGCAACTCGCATTCTTGGAATAGATGAGAATATCATCGATAAAACCAAGACGAAACTATCCAGACATCGATGGAAAACTCGATTCATCGATCCATGAAGATCGCCGCGCATTGGTCAAACCAAACGGCATCACGATGAACTCAGAGTGCCCATACCGCCCCGAACGCGGTCTTCGCAACGCCCTCCTTCCCGATCTTCACCGATGGTAGCTCGACCTCAAATCGATCTTAGAGAAGACACTCGCCCTTCGAGCTGGTCAAAAGATCGCCGATCCTGGAAGAGGATATCTATTTCGATCGCCACCTTATTCAGCTTCTATAGTCAATGCACATCCGCATCGACCCATCCTTCTTCTCGACGAACATGTAATCGGCGCCCCCACGGCGACACGCTAGGTCGGATAAAACCTAGATCCAACAGCCCCGCAATCGCGCTTTCGCTTTGCAATTTTTAGGTGCCATTCTATATGGTGCCTTTGATATCGGTGCCGCCCCCGGTTCCAAATCAATAGTGAATTCCACTTGTCTATCGTGGTAAACCCGCAAGTCCTCGAAACACGTCCGGATATTCACACACCATCGCTCCTCTTGCAATCGCTATACTGTTTATCGCGTCTCGTCAAACTTACCAAGAAAGTTTGACAGCTTCCTTCCCGATCATCCTCACCGCCTTCAAGGTCGAGATCATCGCACGCAAACACCCATCCTTATGCCGTGGAAACAAACTTCCACTCCTTCGCCGTCCGAAAAGCAACTTCTCTCGAGACAACGATAGTTGCTATGTGCTTTTCCAACCAATCCATGCTAAAGATGACATCGAAATCTTCCATTCCGATGACATGCAAATCGACAAAGACCTTCGCGCTCACGTATTTCTACTTCCGGTTCTCGCATATCTCTTTCGCTTTTAGCACTTCTCGACGGATGCTAATTTGTGGTACTGTGATTTCGGGTACCAAACCCAACCTCTCACACGCGATTCTCGAAACGAAAGAATGTGAGGCTCTCAGATCAAACAAAGCGAAAACGGGTATATCACTCATATGGATTATACCGCAAGATTTCCGGAGCTTGAGCCGCCGTCGCCGATTCAAGGCGCACACCCTTGCTTGTCGCGGTGGCCTTTGGTTTGTCGGCCTAGGGTGACCTCCTCGCCCGTTGTTTGTCCTCATGAGCATGATTCTCGCCTCATGAGCCGGACGCCGCCATCAAGGCGGCCGCACGCCGCCCTCCTAACGGACAATCTCGAGCGTAATGTCCAGATTTCTTACAACGATAGCACTCGGTGCTACCTTGCTCGCACTCACGAAATGATTCCTTCGCATTTCGCACCAAGGTTTTTCCACCGCCGCATGGGTTGGAAATTCCTTCCCAAGGTCGCTTTTCTCTCTTGAATGCCTTGATTCCTCGAATCATCGACCGCCTCGTTCCTCGAACACCGATTGCCTTTCCCGATCTTCCCATTTCTCTTACCTCTTCCTCCGCCGATGGCTGTCCGGTGGCATCGTTTTCTCGGGGCAACATCGACTCAATGTTTAATGCCCGGTTCAAGATCGCGATACGCCGATCTCCCCGATCGACGAGCGAAATTCGATCTCGGCCGAGTCCTCTCTCGAACTCGCTCGCCTCGGCAATTTCGCACAACCAGTGCACGTAGTATAACGTGATGTATTTATCAACGAGCGATCGCATTTCGTGACCGCCCTTCTTCCTCGACGAAGATTCCGTAACTGCTTTTGCCTTCTCTCGTCAGAACGCCAGCACGCATTTTCCATGAGTTCTTCCTCGAAATCTTCCCACGATACCTTGCCCATCGCCCCGGTGTTAGGTCCTTCTCACGGATTCCCACCGTAAATCAGCCTCATCGGTTAGTCGAAAGATCGCGCATTCAGCTTTTCGCTTTCGCACCGATGTATTCAAGATCCTTTCGTGGATCGATCCAGCTCTACGCCGATCGGTTCGCCGAGACCGCCGAATGTAGGGATTCTCGCCGAAAACTCTCGATCGCATGTCACCAACCAAAGGTGGTTCTCGGCTTCTTCCACATTATTGTTCCTCCGTTCCTTGTTCTCGCATTCGCATCGACGCTTGAAACATTAGAAACGCTTTCATAGATAACCGTATCATCGCATAACATATATCATCACCCATATCACATATCATCACATATATCACATATCACGCACGATCACATATAATCATGCAATCCTCGTCAACATATCATCGCTATGCATTTCACATAACATCATCATCACACATCACATAGATCATATATCATCACGGCATAGCTCATATCACATATAAGCATCAAACATAAACATCCCGTCATAGACAAATAGTAGTATCAAGAATATTCAAAGGTCCATGAAGGATCACAAAATACAAGATCAAGGTATGTCACCAAAAGGTCGATGTGAGCAAAAGAATCGACCCGCCATCACAAAAGATGCCGCCTCGTCCATGCTTCTAGCAGATCATGATCGCCACCGCACACACCGACTACCTAGATCTCTCGCCCTCCATATCCATCCACTATTCCCCGCTAGTCCCAAATGGTTCCATTCTCGCCTCTCCTCATCTTCTTTCCTTCCAATCGTGGTCAATTGGCCGCCGCCGTAAAAGCGATCCCGCATGGAAGCAAGCCTCTCGGGTATGATCCCATCCAAGCCGTGCTCGATTGCTCGAGTATCGTGAAAGCCGTGCTCGAGTCCTCGCTCGCGCTGCTCTTCCTCAATGTGCCCGACTCATCGTAGTCATCGGCTATCCGATCACCGGTCCTCCGAATCCTCACTATCCTCCTCGCTCTCATCCGGGTCCTCCTCTTCTTCCTCGTAGTCGCCTTCCCGGATGCCGACCGACACGCTCGGTGGCATGAAGATCCCGATCCGGGCTTTTCCTCGCCACCGCCGGACGGACAATACCTCTCGCCCCGGAAGTTCCCGCCAAAGTCATTCCGGAACCTCCCAAGGTAAGGATCGCCGATGGAGGTGTAGTGACCGTGTATCTCGATGCACCGCGATCGCTCGATTGATGGTTGTTCTCCCAATGGCTCTTCGGGAACATCATCCCTATCATCGATCCGATCGGTCCTCGAGGGTGTCTCGCAACCACATCCTCCTCGATGGTATACCTCGTGGTCTGCCCACCGCCTCCATACTCGAGCAAATAACTCAAGAAAGTCCAAGGTAAGGTGCCTCGTGATAGATCCCGCCCAACAACACATGTCCTCTTTCCGCCCATGGTTGCCATCCCGCTTGTAGCCTTTCACCATCCGATAGTAGGCCTCAGATTCGACACTTTCCCACCGCCTCGAACCTTTCTCCATAACCCAACAAATCTTCCCGTAAATACTCCCAACGGCTCATGAATATTCCGGCACATTCCCCGAATTTACTTGATATGCTCATCCATTCTCGTGAGATCTTAACCAACGTTGTCTCGGGCCATCAATATCCATAAACCTACATGTTAGTTCACCATAAAACAACAACAAATATTCACGCTTCCTTTACCATCCCAAATATCCGGGTATTCATGTCTCATACACATGTTCATTTCAACACATATCAATATCAATATCGATATAATCACGTAAGCAAATACAGGATTCACTTACAAGCACTCGTTTATCAAAATAAACAAGATTTTCAATCAACAATATATTGCTATGTAAACACATAGACTTACATCAACCATACGTGATCACATCAATCACATCATATCATATAAACGATTTTCATATCACAGCCACACAGGCCCTTTTGTTCCATCAACAATCACTTCCACATCCACATCACCATTCAACCATACCTCATCCACATCACGCTTACATCACAGAACTCTTACCATGCCAAAGCACATGAAACCAAGATCATATCAAGCATCACATAGCCACATAAAGCATCAAGAATAAACACATACCTCATCCCCTTTTAAAGGAGGCGGGACCGACGGTGAGTCGAGGGTAGTCAGACTGATAAATGCTTTAGAAGAACAAGTTCTAAACACTCAATTTCAAGAACGCATATGATATAAAGCAAACAAACCGCTTTGATATCGGATAACAAAGATAGATGTCAAAGCCAAGAACATCGCTCGATACCAAGTCGGTATCGATAACAAAGATAGATGTCAAGAACACCGCCTCGACATTCCACACACGCCCAATTCCCGAGGGAAGGCACGGATGCCGGGTGTGATTAGGGGGGGTTAAGAAGTCGGAAGAAGGGATACATATAATATACATGATAAGAAGATGTGACCATGAAATCGGGCAAGATCTCCTCTATAACTAGGACATATCCTCGGGGGAGGGTGCACAAACAATCCACCAATGTAATAATATCGATAACATAACCTCGTAAAACATGATCTCGTTTATTATAAGTAATGCAAGAAGGCAAAATAGCATTACATCCTCGTCAACTAGACCGTCAACCACATAGCATGCTCAGACGAGACTCACAAAGAATAATATAACAAATCTTGTTCCCAATCGTAAAGCAAATAAGGGACAAGAATACATAGTTATCGTAGTACGATATAACACAACATCGCTGAAGCATAGCATGAAGAACCCGCAGCCCACCCCTCGCCGCCCGCCCAAATTCTCCTCCATCCGTGAAAAGATTTGAAAAGAGTTTGGGTGAGTACTAGCGCACTCACCGGGTTTTATCATAAATCAAAAGAATCATGAGGTCGTGTTTAGAGCACTTACCTTAGAAGGTTTTAAAACGAATCCACTTCTAAGTAAGCAAAATAGATTTTTCATTTTCGATACCGATCCGTTATTATCATATTCCCATCATAGAACCATGAACCACGGCTCGAACGATCCCGCCACCCCATCACATGACATTCATTCGCCCGAACATATCCAATGGCCCACGCCCGAACGTATCCAAATGGCTAACTCGTGTGGACTTCGTGGTCAAATCCCCATCGTAACCATAACCACCTCATTACCTTTTCCGTGGACTTCCGGGTCTATCCCTTCGTAACCATAACCACGTGTTCGGGTCTATCCCCTTATGATCAATACTCAAGATGGTGATCAACCCACCGAATAGAGATCCGCACACAACCATGATAGAACCATATTCGATCGAGAACAAGAATAATTTCACAAAACATTTTACGGCGCATATGTTTTATTTTGAAATATCGTAGTAAATAACTCAAAATAAGCATATATAACCCAACCCGAATGTATTTAAAACGCCAACCGAGAGATATCTACGGATCCGATGACTTCACCGATCGACCGGTAGGTACCGTAACAAGACGGAACAACTTTTGGGGTCACTTCCCACAAAGCAAAGCAACAACGTGATCCAAACGACGATCGTAGCAAAATTAGGGTTTTCACTTTCTCAACCCACATTCGCACTCTCCGGTTTTCAAATCAACTCGATGCGTATGGAAATATATTCGTGGCATCAAGACCTATAATAGGGTACCTTCAAAATATGCATGCATGCAAGTCGACTCAAATCTTAGCAACAAGAAGTTTCAAAATCGATGCCTATCCTCGATCTAGATAAACCATCCAAAATCGATGCATGAAAATGGAAACATAAGCAATATGCATAACGATCTAACATGGAATGACAAACGACGTTGAAAATGGATAACCCGGCATGTACTTCCTTTAGAAAACTCAAGCAACGGAAAACATCCCGACATGCGTAAACGCGAAAAATGTAAAACGGAATCGGTACTTTAGTAGAATGCATAGCCCGAACTCAAAACCTAAAGGACCAGAGCTGTGCAGGGCTCGTCGCCACCAAACGGCGGCCAACAAGCTCACGGCGGCGGCGAGCTAATCGGCGGCGGCGCGTTTGGCCAAATCGGCCGGCCCCGCCGCTTTTCCTGCCTCGTCCCTTTAGAATCCCGAGTTCTATGCTATACGATCTACTAAAAGGCGGAATCAAAACAAGAAAAGGACAAAACCGAAAACGGGTTGCCCGGGTGGTTGATCGGCGGTGGTGGCTCGGCAAGCAGCAAGAATGGCGCCGCCACCGAGCCTCCCTGCCGATCCCCACTCCTCCAGCTGGCTCAGCAGCAGCACTGAGCTGCTCTCGGCTCTTCCGTAAACACGAGAGACGAAGGAAATGAACGTTGAAAATGAAGGCCCTAGCCTCCTATTTATAGGAAAATTGTGGGTCACAGCATGCCATGCAAGCGCCCTTTTTCGAAAACGCAAAAGCGACGCAACTTTGCAAACGGACTCAAATTTAGCAAACTTGGTACCCATGGACACGAAATAAAATACCGGACACAATGACTATAAACAAGATATGCTTTAAAAGACCAATGAAAAGTCCGGTTTTTCGATAACTTCCCTGAGTGCCAAACCTTCATGGGTGGTCGAAAACTCAGATACTTAGTGTCTATGAATTCATTATAAGACACTCTTCACAACGCCCGAGGTTTCGTGACGGTCGATCACCAAACAAAAGTCAACCTTTCGACCTTTCTCAAAAACGCGCATGCAAAATGTGTTTAAAAGACGGGTATACATCCCTATACTGGATAGTGGATATAATATATTGTAAATTAGCAACGTACTTCATATTTATTTATTTTAAAGTTCTATTGATTTAGTTTATAATTGAGAAACAAAAATATATCACTGAATTTTGGTCTACACTATTCTTGCTAGGTTCAGAATTATATTTGAAACTTGTTGACATGCATGATTATTTAGTTGAGCTTATAGCAGCTCTTGATTAATTGAACTTCATACTTTGATCATATTATAATATTGTTTTATATTAGTAGTACCATCGAATTCGAGTTGAATTAATTAATTAGAATATATAAGTGCAACTATTCAAAGAAATTCATACAAATTCTCGTATTACAATCTTGAATGGAGATTGACTTCTGCAATTAATGCTAGTCCATAATTGTGTTTGTTTGTTTGTTTGTTAATTAGATGAAGCGTTATAAATGTAAAAGTTCACTAACATTTAAGGTTCAATTAAGGGTTGCGAATAACCAATATATGTGTGTTTATAAGCTTATAGTTAAATGTTTCTCTTAATTATTTGTGCATTATAGTGTAACGAGAACCGTGTTAAGAAAACAAAAAATCCCTAATATGAGCATTGGGTATCTATATATATAGTGAAAGAATTAGACTGAGAGCCTTATTTTTTTACTAATACATTCTTATTTTTAATTTATCCATGTAGTTAAATATCAAAAACCTACAATTTGTTTTTTTGCTCAATTTTTTTGCATTGTTTTTTTGTACTTGAGCAGCAAAAAAGCATCACAAAATGTTCAATTTTATTCGCACCATGTAAACGCGAAACAGTTCCAAGATATTGAAAGCTCCAAAAGTTTGAAAAACAAAAAATAAAAAAATATATAAATCAATTTCAAACATTTCTACATGATTCGGGAAAAGCCCTTAAAAGCGCTATTAGGGTATTACTTTTCCCTTTAACGAGAAAGCAACTATTCTTAACTCTTCAAATGTTATTATTTCTTTCGCGTTGTAATTGAAATTTGACATTTAGAGCTTGAAAAACAGTTTATAAGTTGTTTTGGGGAGTTTATAAGCTCACCAAACACCCTCTTAATCCTACCTAGATAAGAAAATTAAACTTGATACGCAACAATTAATATTACCATGATATAGGGCCCCAAAGAAACAATGAACGCTACAGTTCTTGGTTGTTTTTTCTCATTTTATTTTATTTTTATTATTTTTATTTTATTTTTATTTTATTTGGCGGGGGTGGGGGGTCGACTTGATTTTGCTCAAAAACAACCACATGAAGACAAATTAAGGAAATTTGCCAATCCACTCTCAAAAGTTGATCCCACGAAATGTAAAGACTGAAATTCAAAAGAGAGAGAGAGAGAGAGAGAGAGAGAGAGAGAGAGAGAGAGAGAGAGAGAGAGAGAGAGAGAGAGAGAGAGTAGACAGCATGGATACTAGGGATCAAAAGACAAGACGAAACAACTTGGTGATCATCAATTGTCCTACTTTGGATGCAGAGGATTCCCCAAGGCCCCCCTCTGTTTTCTCTTGGGATTCATTACAAATTTCTTTGGGATTTGGTCCCTCCTTTCTTTTCTAACCAACGCTAATTCCATTCCCTACAATCCATCTAATTCACACTAAATTCGATGCTATTTCTAGAGTAATATTCTCATTTTAAAATTATAGATCAATATTTGTAGGTTAGAGGTATTAGGGGCAATGATCCGTTCTATATGTCTACAATATATTGTTACAAAATAAAATACACAACAAATACGAAAGCCAAAAAAAATAACACACAAGAATTGGTTTCTCAATTTGTCTTTACAAGATTATGTCTAGGAACGCTGCCAAGACATATATCTCCATTAGAGATATTCTAATGAAAATATTATACACTTACAATTACAATGAGATTGACTATTTATAAGATGGAAAAAACCTCAATAGGCAGAATCCTAATCTGATTAGGATTCCTTCAAGCTCATGCACTCTAAGTCTAAACCTTATCAGACTCCACAACCCAATAATCTTCCACCTGGAGACTGATCTCATGTGTAATTATAACTTCTTCACCTCTTTCTCGTATCTGTACAATAACGTCAGGCCTTCATCTTCAAGTTTCAAGGCCAATTGAAGCTATACATGGCTTCAATTTCTCAAAGGTCACAACCTTAGTAAACATGTCAACTAGATTCTTGCTTCTATGAATCTTCTCTAGCTACAAGATCTTTCTATCCAAAAAATGATGGATGTAATGATACTTCAGCATGATATGTTTTGTCCTTGAATGAAACGTCGGATTCTTTACCAAGAAAATAGCACTTTGACTATCACGAGAGAGGTGTTATCCTATGCTCCTTCCCAAGTTCACCTAAGAAATTCGCAACCACGCCATCTCCTTGCTCATCTCTGTCACCGCTACATATTCAGCTTCTATGGTAGACAAGGCAACAAATTTCTGCAACTTAGAAGCCTAAGATATCATCGTACCACCATATGTAAATATATATCCTGTGGTACTTCTCCTTCCATCAAGATCATTTGATGTTAAATCTACATCAACATAAACTACCAGCTCGACATTCTTTCTATCAAAATACAACAAGTACCTCAAGATGCACTTCACTACTTCCAATGTTGCTTTCCTGGATCACTTATGAACCAACTAACTACTCCAACCGCTTGCGCAATATCTACGCTTGTGCATATCATAACATACATGATGTTACCAACTGTCGAAGCATAGGGAACGTTCTAAAGTTGGGCATGTTCATCTTTACTACTTGGCAACTTCTTCCTCGATAGCTTGAAGTGACTACCTAAAGGGATACCCACATGCTTTGAATCTTGAATATTGAATCTCTCCAGGATTTTCTTGATGTATTCAGCTTGTGAAGATATAGTTATCCCGCCGTCTTGTCTCTCTCACTTCACATACCCAAAATCTGCTTTTCCTCTCCATGGAGAACCGTTCAGACAACTGCTTCTTCAGCTTGTCCATCTCTCTTGCACTTGCACCTGCATTTAACATGTCATCAACATATAACAACAAGATGAGATAGCCATTGTCAACCTTCTTGTATCATTGCTCGGTGTTTGTTTCAATCCGTACAAGCTCTTCTTCAGCTTACGCACAAGTCTCTTTCTACCTTCTGATACGTATCTCTCTAATTGTGTCGTGTATATCTCATCCTCCAAATCACCATGAAGGAAAGCATTCTTTATATCCATATGAAGTAATAGCAAATTCTCTGCAGTAACTATATTTAACACTATGCGAATTGTGGTCTGTTTCATAACAGGAGTAAAAACATCAGTATAATCAATACCGTGTCGCAGCTCAAATCATTTCACAACCATTTTTAGCGCCTAATACCATCTGCCTCCAACTTAATTCGGTAGACCCACTTGCAATGTAAAGCTTTCTTGACATTTGGGAGCTTAACTAGTTCCCAAATGCAATTAGATATGAGAAATGTCATCTCATCATCCATTATAAGTCTCCACTTGCGCCTATCACCCACTTGAGTCGCTTCTACATTGCATTCAGGTTCACCACAGTCAGTAAGTAACAAATAAAATTAAAGGACGAATGCATGTCTGATGGGCTTCGCTCTCTAGTAGGTCTCTGTAACCGAACACTCGCCGATGGTGTTGATGGTTCTCTCTCGCTGGATTTTTCCTCTCTAGCCATCTTATCATTCTGACCAGTCTTACTCCCACCCAAGTTTGACATGTCTAACTCGACAACTAGGGAACCATTTCTATCAGAAGCTAATATGCTCGATCTGTCCTTGTATATCACATGTTCATGGAGCACAAGATCTCGACTACGGATAATCTTTCAATTATACTCATCCCAGAATCTATATCCAAACTCATCATAACCAAAACCAATGAACTTATACTTAACAGACTTAGTATCCAATTTATTTCTACTAGAAGAATCAACATGAACATGAGCAACGCAAGCGAATATATGTAGGTGAGATAAATTTTCCTCTTTACCCGTCCATTCCTCATCTAATTCCTCCTTAGGTATGAAATTCTCCAACGGAGGTGATGGACCTTTATTAATAAGGAATACAATAGTGTTGACTGCATTGGGCTAAAACATATGTGGCAAACCACTATTCAAACCTCATGCACCTTGCACGCCTATTCAATGTTCTGTTCATTCATTCTGCTACACCATTTTGCTGGGGAGTTCCTCTTACAGTCTTCTCCATGCGAATCTCATTCTCTGCAAAGTAGTCCTTGAATTCTCGGAGCTCATATTCTCATTCATTATCAGACCATAGACATTTCACCTTCATCCATGTCTCATTCTCGACCAGATCTTTCCATATTCTGAAATTATCAAACGCATCAGATTTATTCTTAAGAAAATAAATCCATACCTTTCTTGTGAAATCGTCTAAAAAGGTCATGTAATATGAAGCTCCACCAAGGGATGTCACTGGTGCTGGACCCCATAAGTCACTGTAAACCAATTCCAGCTTCTGCATCTTCAGGTTATGCCACCCTTCAACTCACCCTCTTTTATTTCCCGAACATGCAATCTTCACATATGCCAACATCAACTGATTTTAGGCCAGACAATTTTTCTTTCGAGCATAGCTCCTTCATCACCTTCTCACTCATGTGGCCAAGTTGACAATACCACAAATCTGCATTGTTAGTTGCTCCTGCAATACCAATGCAATCTTTGGAGTTAGTTATCACATATAACATACACTCTTTCTTACCACAAGCTACTACCATAAATCTATTCGTTATCTTTCAATTGTTGCAGCTGAATGTTACCATATAACCTTTATCATCAAGCTGCTCAATGCAAGTAAATTTATCCTCAAATCGGAAATGTGTCTGACACCATTTAACTGCAACATGGATTCGTTTGATGTGGTGATCCGAACATCTTCTTTTACAATGATCTTCATGATGGGAAATCTTAATTTACCCGTGCTCTGGAGGATTTTCCTTGGATATTTAATTCACTATACATTGATTATATTCATAGCACGCTCTAATTGCAACACACATGAGTTTTCATGTGTTTACTTGTGAATTTCTAGGACAGTAGATCAATTGCAGACTCCAGCTTTGATCTTCTAGACTGTTTTCCGAATACCTATTCTCCAATACTGAGTGAGAGCAATCTATGGAGAATAATGCAAAATTTCGCCCCCTATGACTTTCTTGTAATTTTCGAAAATCACTCTAGTGGCATAAGATAATTTGATTTTCCCATACCTGGTATTTATAGTGCTCTCTTTAGAATCCTAAAGAGATAGGATCTTGAGACATCTAATAAATACAATAATTATCTTCAATCCCTGAAGATAATTCTTATCTAGAATAATAATCTCTTGATATCTAATAATATCAAATAATATCTATCTAGATATAGGAGATGTATTAAAGCAAACATAAATCAGAATAGAATCTCACTAGGATCCTATTAGGGTAGATGAAAATACTGCAGCTCCAGGCCTTCATGAGCTAGCCCATGGATCAAATACAAGGAATATAAACATAGGCATAAAATGAATTAATTATCTTATTTTCAGCACATAACATAAATTAATTCATAAGCATTTATTCATTCCAGTAGAGAATAAATGTTAACTTACCTCTTTATTATCGAAGTTGAGTCGGGCTTGTAGTTAGACTTACGAATCCCCGTATTTAAGATATTGCATGTCCATTAATTATTTATAGCACTATAATTGTTTAAAATAATTAATCTCTTTAATTCCTTAAGTACTATCACTCAACCTTATTATTGTACTTGAGATAACTAAACCTGCATGGTTTTAATGCAATAAACATTTTGAGCTCCTTAAGGGGACGTCATCATCCTTAACGGATACGGTGACTCGATATAGGCATAGCTAACAAAGTAGCAGGCAGGGCCGGGCTGGACCCGGGCCCGTCGGGCTTTTATATTTTTCGAGTCGGGTCGGGCCCGCTTGAAAATTTTCGGACCTAAAAATATGAAGCCCAAACCAACCTCGGGCGGGCTTTTTGGATCATTTTCTAATTTTTTTAATATATAAAATTTCAAAAATTAAATTAAATTAAATACTTAATTAAAATCTCACAACTTCTTAACTTAAATAAAGAATCAGTGATGGGAACATTTTGAGCTTACTTATTCTTATAATAATGCTTCTTGTACATCTTGACCTATTTATGTATTCATACGATTATTTTGTAATACAGTATAATTTTAATTCTTTAATTTAAGGAGAAAAAATTAGTAATTACAAATCAAAGATAAATGATATTATTAAACGTCAATCCCACTTATACGCCTAAAATAATAGAAAAAAATAATTAATTATGCAATATATATTTAAGTTGAAGGATTCAAAATAGTTTTTATATACTATAAACTTATTAATCATTAGCCTATATAGTTTTGGAGCTCATTTGCTTTAGGAATTATTTTTGACTAATTTATAAGGTTATTATTTTTTTCTTCAGAATTTTGTTGTGTTGCAATTCAAAAAACTTATTTTCCTGACCAGTATGTGAATTAGTAAGAAAATTGTTACTATAAAAATAAATAATTATATAAAATATAATTAAAATTATTAAAACATTATAGATATGTATATTAAATAATATTATAAATATATATATTTAATAGAATACCGAGAGGGTTTTTTTGGCCCGAAACCCCCGTTTTTTTTTTACCCGGAGGCCAATAGGCTCGGGGTTTTTTCGGGCAGGCTTTTTAGGCCCGATGTTTTCGGGCCTTTAATTTTTATACCCAAACCACCCAAATCCCGGGTACCCCGAGTGGGCTTTTTGGGCCGGACTCATTTTGCCGACTCTAGATACAAGTAACTAGCATGACATACAAGCACTGTCACCACCCAAGATACAGAGAATATTGGGTTATCTCATGTAACCCTCACCCATAACAAGTCAAAGTGATGGTAACTAACTCATACTTACCTAAAACCTTATCGAGGTTTAGAACAACGTAAAGTCACCAATATCTAGGTTCTTCACGACGGTCAGATAGAAGAACTCATCTCACTGTGATCATCAATACGTGAATATATATCATCATAAACAAACAACCAAGTCAAGTTACTTTTTATCTATACTGTAGCCTATACCGACAACTCATCCTCAAGTTGTCTCAGCTGTGATCCTTTTTATATCTCAACTAGATTAACTAATCATACATATTTCTATGATCTTCTACATCCTGTATTATCTAACGTTTCTATGAGATAATGAGACAACATATGTAATAAAGTAAACAATTCAGATAAGAGATTGTAATAGTGGCAACACGAAACATTGGATACAAGCTCAACCATTCTACTTTCAATATACAAAGCCAACACCTCAGAGGCTTGTCATCTACAAAATAGACCTGCCCAAAATCACCAGAAATATAATGCTCCATTATTTCAGCATTATTGCACGAATGGAACAACGCTCCAAAATCCAACAACCAAAACTCCAACAGACTGCTTAAACTCTGGATCAACGCATCTGCAATCTCATATGTAGTTGCAATTGCATACATCTTGTCTCTCTGATCCTTCTTGTCTCTCTTGGTGCATCACACTGACTCTTGTAATATCCGTATTCATCATAATTTCAGCATTTGATCGAATCCTTATCCTTCTTCGATTGATCCCTATTTTTGGATTTCGATCTCCCCAATTCGGTGTTGACTTCGAATTCAATCTGCCCTTATACTCTGCATTCAAAGCTGACCTTGAAGTAATGCCAGACTCACTTGACTGATAATCAGATCTCGCACTTCATCATACTTTATCTTCTCATCCGCTCCAATTTTCTGGTAGGGAAAACAATAAAATTAGGGCTTGAATTTTATCATGAAAATCGATCCCAACCGCACTCAATTACGTTGTGATCATTGCGAAATCATTGAGATGTTTCACTACCGCAGTAATTTCTGACATCTTTATGTTGAAAAGACGTCTCATTAAATGAACCTTGTTTGTTGCTGATGGTTTCTCGTACATGTACGAAAATATCTCCAGTATCTCTTTCGTGGTCTTGGCTTTTGAAATATGGAGCGAGATGTTTTCGGACATCGATAACCGTATCGCTCATCGTCTTCTTGTGCAACAATTTTCACTCATCCTCTTTCATATCTTCTGGTTTGGTGCCAAGGGGCTGATAAAGATATTTACCATAAAGATAATCCTCGATCTGCATCTTTCAGAACTCATAATCCGTTCTATCTACCTTCTCAATCGGTATGTTTCATCAGCCATCGAAATTGCTCCCATCAAACCCAAGCGCTGATACCACTTGTTACAAAATAAAACATACAACAAATACAAAAACAAGAAAAATAACACAAGAGAATTGGTTACCCAGTTCGTCACCATAAGACAACATCTGGGATGCTGCCAAGCCAGGGATCTCTAGTAGGGATATTATGATGAAAATATTGTACACCTACTGTTACAATGAGACGGGCTATTTATAAGATGGGGAAAATCATAATAGGCAGAATCCTACTTTGATTAGGATTCCTCCAAGCCCATGGACTCTAAGTCTAAACCTTATCATACTCCACAACCCAACATATATTTCCAAATACGAATGAGTAGACAAAAGTATAAAGTTAGGAAATTAGTCATTCTTATATTTTCAAAGGTAAAAGATGGGCTTAAGAATAAAAAAGATCAAACTTAGCCCATTTATATACATAATTACATAATTACTTTTATGTAACTATTATTTTTAGAAATTCTTCCATCAAATTTCAAAAGCTTTCGTTAGAAGAACTTGGAGCATTCATCACCAAGCTCTAGCTCTCTACTCCAAATTCATTTCTATCCTAATTTGCACTTAACTTTGACAAAAATATGATGGCGATGGTTAGGCCCTTCCTCATAAGGCCCCACCATCAGGGCATAAATGCTCTCTTTGATGCAGCCCACAGTTTAAGGTCTCAAGATATAATTGAAGTTCCTGTTGAGCCAGTCACAAGAGCACGGGCCAAGAAATTTAAAGAGCTATTGAATGGATTGACCAAAGAAGTTTGGGTTCAAGAACAGTCAAGGAATCCCATTGGAGATAATGGATTCAGAGCCGCAAGAATTATCATTACGATTTCATATAAGTTGGCTGATTCTTGAAGATTTATTTTGTTAGGAGGGAGCCACGAATTTTAAGTGTTTGAGCCGAGTTTTAGAGTTTTTATTTTCATAGATTATCTTTAGAATTAGGGTTTGTTTCCTTATGATGTAAGGATTTCGTTTTCTTATATTTTAGTTTTCTTATGCTATTAGGTTACTTTATGAGTAGGGCTGATTTTCACCCTATAAATAGGGCTCTATGTTGGATGAATTAATCATCCGTTTCATCAATAATTTTTTTGGTTTTTATCTCTCTTAAGTGTTCTACGAATTCTTACGAATCATCATGAGATTCAATACGACTTATCAAACAGATCACACCCCCGTTTGTGGCGTATTCTTCTGTTCCAAGGTTCATGTCTTCATTACCAATTGGTCAAGATTTTTCATATCTTCGATTCGATTATTTGTAAGGCTAGGGTTGTAAAACTTCTATCAATTACATCATGTTCGTTTGACCTTTGGGGAAGCAGAGTTTTGTCGTTCAACCATTAGAACGAGATTCATATCATTTGGTATAAGAGAGATTCAATATGACTTATCAAACGGATCATACCCCCATTTGTGGCGTCTTCTTATGTTCCAAAGTTCGTGTCTTCAATAAACATTGGATTAAAAAATTCCATATCTTTGGTTCGATTTTGTAAGACTAGGGTTCTAGACCTTTCATTAATTTCATTTTGTTTGTTCGATCTTTGGAGAAGCAAAATTTCATCGTTCAACCATTCGCAACGAGATTCATAAAATGATCGGCTTTGCTAGTATTAAAGGTTTGTACGTGGGTGATGATGATTTTAGTGAGATATGTCAAGTATGTGAGAAATTTCTAGTGATGAATACTTTAAGCATGATGATTACCTGTTTAGGAAGAATAAAATATAGAAAGAATAAACTATGTGTGCCTAAATGTTCTTAGCGTGAATTGTTTTTGCTTGAAAATTATGAGTCAACTCTCAATGTTCAGAACATTTTAGAAAATGGTAAATAACAGATAATATCCCAACGATTGGACCTTTTTTACTGCATTTTGTTAATAAAATACAAACGTTTCATAATTTTTCACTTAATATCCTCTAGTGAGATTCTGGCACCCAATGCTTACGTGGCTCGTTGGAGAGTTCACGTCAGCAATCCACGTAGATAAGGTGTAATAAAAATTATATTACAACGTTAACATTGTTGTCAAAATCCCTAACGTTTAATAATTTTTCACTTAATGTCATTTGGTGCGTTTTCGGCGCTCATGCTTACATGGCTCTTCGGAGAGTCCACGTCTAAATAATTAAAAAAATAATTATAGGAAACAACGTTATTTCGCGCATGCAGCTTCAAGATTGGTCAAAGTACTAAACAATCTTCTCCTCGAATCGACCAATAAAAGGTCTTCGGAGATGGTGTTGAGGGTGTTCGATTTTCTCTGTTAGTGCGCGTAGGGGAGGACGTGGATGTTGTGGCACGATGTCGGACTGGTCGTTGTCTCGAATAATATACTTAGGGTTTCACACGCAACGAGTGAGAGGGCGGTGAGGCTTCTGAACTCGGTCTAGAGGTTCTCAACTACGACTGTTGTGTTGCAGAAGATGGTGCATATCAGAGTGATTATGAAGTTGTGCTTAGTGTTGTAGGTTGAGTGCAGGGTGAAACAAAGGAGAGGGCATGGAAGATCTTGAAGCCACATGTGAAAAATAACTTCGTTTCCGATCATGTAAGCATATGAGTGTTGAAAACTCACCAAAGGACATTAAATGGAAAATTATGAAACATTAGGCATTTTAGTAACAATATGTTAACGTTGGGACACTAAGTGAAAAAGTTCAAACGTTGAAATATAATCTGTTACTATACCTCATCTACGTGGATTGCTGACGTGGACTCTCAGACAAGCCACGTAAGCATTGGGCGCCGGATCTCACCGAAGGACACTAAGTGAAAAATTATGAAACGTTTGAGATTTTATTAACAAAATACTAATATTGGGACATTAAATGAAAAATGTACAAATACTGAGATATTAACTATTATTTACTTTTAAAAAAATTGAAAAATTAAAACCATAAACTAAAATACACTCAAAATTTAGTCAATAAAATATAATTAGCCGTATATATATGTTCGATTTGTACTCGTATCAAGCACATTCATGTAAAAAACCAACCCCCCTCCCCACGGCACACACACACAACGCACAACTTGACTCCAACAATGATTGCTTAAACTACTTGAACTCGAGAGAAGCACAACACTCATTAAAAGGTTTTTATTAATAAATTCTCGAGATTTTTATATTTCATAACAAGTGAATTCAATAAATATATATCGAATCTTCCAAAGCTAGTTAGTTAAGAAAATTAACCAGCAACATCGTTTCAACCATTCTTTTCAGCACAACAAGTACTCCTATAAATATTACAAATAACTTTTTAATACCCGTTTTAATTTTATTAAGTATAATGTTATTTTGATAGTGCACAACATTGAAACAAAATGTGGAGCACACTTGGTATATAAATGTGCAAAGGGATTTGACTACTTTTACTGACATAGTCTCCTAGCTAGGTTGATCACACAAATCCGAGCCAGAGAGTGGCCGCCTTTCAATGAAAATGTAGATGTCACTGTGCACATATGAATACACAGTCACATTTACACTGCAAATCAGCAATCCTAGATTTTAAATTAGAGTTAATTGCAGTAAATATAAAGATGATTATCTAAAAGCATAATTTTTATTTTACTTTTAAAATATTGTAAGTAGATAATCAATATTTTTACAATATCCTTAAAGTTTTAGTAAAGTTTGTCTGATGTGTACCCTAAACTTACTTTATTTTACTGATAAAATGCTGTCATTTCATTACTCGAACAATTAAGGCTAGCGTAATTGCTAAACTATCCTATGTATCTGAATTAGTATCTTTCAGAATTTTATAAGAAAATGATGTTAAACTTTTCATTTTGCAGTTATCTTCATTTTAATTTTTTTAATTATTCAGTTTCCATACAATAATTGAGAGTAAAAGAAGTAAATTGCTAATTTTCTTAGTGTACAACTTTTTTATGGTGTGAAACACTTAATCGGACACAAGTAAAAGGTAATACTATTATTATAACGTTTTAAAATTTGGGCTATGACATTTACCATCGAGCACGTGAGTGTCATTCAGTAGCTACCCCAAACCTAGGCTGCAGTATATATATATATATATATATATATATATATATATATAAATATTGATAATATTTAAGAAAATTATACTAAATGTATAAATTTATTACATCAAATTCAATATAAAGAGTATAGTATTAAACATAAAATTATTGCAACGAATTTGATGTTACAAATTTATATATTTAATATAACAACATATTTAATATAACAACTTTATACTTCAATGTAGCTTGATTATTCTTACCAATATTATATATTTATAATTGAAACACCCTATATATATATATATGATCACAATCACAAATACACACAACATAAATATACTATCTGTCAGACCTTCCTCTATTATGGATTACTCTCCATTTTCAAACCCTAGTTCGTGCGACTCCACTTCAGTGGCGGGTAGCATCTCCGGCAACAACGAGAAGAGCAAGAAGAAGAGGGGCGTGGCCGCCGTGAAGCTGTCGACCGACCCTCAGAGCGTGGCGGCGAGACAGCGGCGCCACCGCATCAGCGACAGGTTCAAGATTCTGCAGAGCATGGTTCCCGGGGGCTCGAAGATGGACACGGTTTCGATGCTGGAGCAAGCCATACAGTACGTGAAATTTCTCAAGACTCAGATTTGGCTGCACCAGGCCATGATCAACTTAGTTGATAATAATGCTGCTGCTCCCACAATTTCGAGTTTCCTACCAAATAATTCCGCAGTTCTTCCGCTTAATGATCAGGATCGGTTTGATTTGTGCAATGATTGTTACGCAGTGGATTGGTTGCTGGCGAAGCGCGGGCAGTTACCGGAATTTTGGTTTTCCGGTGAAGAAAATTGGGGTTCTGATGCGTCCATGCAGAGCTGATTCTCTCTCTCTCTCTCTCTCTCTCTCTCTCCGTGGTTAGATTCCATTGAAAGTAGCTTAATTTGGATTATGAACTTATGCTGTGTTTAGTTAATATTTAAGTGTAGCTTAGTTTCTTCTTGGGAAAAAAAGGAATATATAGCTATTTATGAAGGAAGATTTATGCTTTATAGTATGTAATCTACTTTGTTTTTGTACTTTTCCTGCTGTTTGTAAAAATTATGGTGTGAAGGAAATGGATGTTTTGGCCTGGTAGCAATTTATGGCATATTCTAAGGAAAGCCTATTTTGTTTTAACAAAACTAAATAATAGAAATCTGTGGCCTAGAATATTGAGTAAAATATGAGTTTTCTTATTGGAACTAAAATAAGAAATTGTTGAGTAAAATATGAGTTTTCTTATTGGAACTAAAATAAGAAATTGTTGAGTTTAATGTAATGTTTATTTATACATGAATACATGCTACTAAAAAAGTTCGGTTATTCGGTTGTGCCATTCATTAATTCATTGAAGTTTCATTTAAATGACCAATTATCTATCAAAGAAATAGTTGAAACAAATTTAGTGTGATTGGGACATAAATCCCACATTGATTTCTAATCATACGTCAGCAGGTGGGAAGATCTATTACAAGAACTACGTGTAACCGTCGAGAATAGAAGGAAAATCATTTTGGATCGATTACAAATTATAATTTGTATCAACTTAACACCGTTAATAAATTATGTATTGTATAAATAAATTGATATATTTCTCTAAGTAATCGTGTATGGATAATTTTGTAGCAATCAATATATATATATTTATCTAAATTCTCTATTTAATGTCTTTTAAATTACGATTCTAATCATACTAAAATTATCTTATCCCATTGATTTTTAATCATATTCCACCAATTGAACAAGTATAGGTTAGAGCAATAAATTAGCAAATTGTCATTTCTAATCGACTCAAACCTATATAAATAGTTGTGTATTTTCCATCCCAAAATTCACAATTATTTTGGACAATTTATATAAATAAATTTTGATGCTCATATTGATTTTTCATGAGATTTCAAATTGATAAAAAAATTGAATAGTAATGATCAAATTTTCATTGATAGAATAACCAATAATTGTAATACATATTTTATAAATTTAAACGAGTTCGGTCAATTAGTGGATATTAATATACGAGATAGTGTTTATACAATTCATTTTAATCTATTGAAATATATATTTTATTAATTATATATTTCATAAATTTAAACGAATTCGAATTAGTTTTTTCTCTAAATACAAAATTAAATAAAATTAAATAATTAAAAAGTATTCAACTTTTATTGAGACGGGTAACTAATTATTGTATCAACTTATATTTTCACATGTTTACGAATGTTAAAGTGATTCGACCATTAATCTTCAAGAGGAGTTTTTTTTAATATTTTCACAATTATTGGTGCTCGATTTTTTAATATTAGGTACTATTAATATTTACTTTATAATATTTGATTTTTATACCTATATGTTTAAATCATGAATACAAATTTCCGGTTAATCTATATGTGATTGGGACATAAACGTCGCGGTGGGAAGATCTATTACAAGAACTACGTGTAACCGTCGAGAATAGAAGGAAAATCATTTTTAGTATAAATTATAATTTGTATCAACTTAAAAATAAGTCGATATTTTGTTTCGAAGTGACAGTGTTTCGACAATTCATCTAAAATTAATTTATTACATTTAAGGAGGGTTTTCTTGATTTTTTTACTCTATATGCTCGTTTTAAACTCATAGTTTTATAAATTGTTACAATAATTAGTTTTTAATCTTAACATAAAGCTTGAATATATTAACTAAAGATTAATAATAAATAGTATAAATAATACTCTTTTCGTCCCTTATAAGTGGTCCCTATTCCATTCTGGATTGTCTCACTCTGAGTGGCCTATACCTAAAAAGAAAATATTTTTACATATAAAAGTACCTCACTTTCATGAACCACACTATTTTGCACATAAAACGTAACTCTTCTCAATCTACAGTGCCCAAAAACAATAAGCCACTTAGAGTGAAACGAACAAAGTAAAGTTTAAAAAATGGAAAAATTTCCTTGGACATGCTGATTAATGCTTAGACTTGTTTAGAATTTATATACTCGTATATGTCCTAAATTTAATTAAAAATGATTTTACTATCGATTTTCATCTCAAACTTGTATATTAATACCTACTAATTAGTCAAACATGTAAATATATTTTGTTTAGGTTTTCAATTGATGAAGTCTATGAAAAACTGATATATGATTCCAAATTAAAAAAATGAATGAGAAGTAATTAAGAATTCCATACTTTTTAATTAAAAAAATATCAAGATGTATAAAATAAATAAATATTAGAATATAATAATTTAGGATGTACAAAATTAGTATCCAAGATAAATAAGAATAGAGAATATTGGAGATACCACATAGGCGCACATATTAAGGTGATCTCTGCGATATGCAATCGCATTATATAGAATATATATACTCGTATCTGTCTCAAATCAAATTAAAATTTATTTTACTACAAGTTCTCATCAGAAAATCATATAGTAATTCCGCTAAATAACTAAACATGTTCAAATTTATAAAGATAAGTTGTTACAGTAATTGATTACTCGTCTAGGATGTATATATTTGTACATGACTCAAACCCAATTAGAAATTAATTTTACTACTCGTTCTCATCCCAAACTCATGTATTAATACTCACTAATTACTCAAACATGTAAATACTATTTAATTTATATATTTAATCTATGAAGTCTAGTGAAAAAATGATGCTTGATTTAAAAATTTGAAAAATATAGTGAAAATATTTAAGAAAACTTAGTACTCTTAATTAAGAAAATTTGAGAGTATTAAAATATACTATAAAATTAGAATATATGAATTAAAAATAAAATAAATGAGTATTTAAGATAAATCAAAATAGAGTTTAAATATATACTTGCAAATAAAGTTCAAACTATCTAAATATCATGGTTGATTTCTTAATAATATTGCAAAGTTTAATTATTAATCTTAGAAATTTTATTTTAAAAAATAAATATTAAACTTAAAAATATTTATGTGGAAGAAGAAAAATAAATGAATGATTTGATAGGACACGTTAGATGATAATTAACAATATAATTCGTTTAAATAAAATTAAATTAAAGATTTTTTGTAAAATTATAAATTAAAATTGAATAAAATATATATATATATATATATATATATATATATATATATATATAGAGAGAGAGAGAGAGAGAGAGAGACTAGTTACAGTGTGGACATCATTTATAGTATGAAAATAAGAACTATTAATATCCGTTTGATTAACTTAATGAACGGTTGAGATTATTGATTGTATTGTTAACTTTTTTATTTATTTATTGTAGATTATGATATTTTAGTAATAAATTTAATACTTTTGTATATATCAATCCTAAATTTTAAGAGATTTATTTCGAGATTTATTTCTTCTCTCTTCTTTCTCTATCTCTCTATCACGTTTTATCTTCTTCTTCTTCTTCTTCTTCCTCTTCTTCTATTCTCTCTATATATATCTATATCTCTCTCTCTCTCTCTCTCTCTCTCTCTCTCTCATACCCCGTATTCCTCAATATGACTAGAATGATTTTGAACTTAGAATTATAAGGTGATTAGTGCCGATGAAAGAATTTTTTTAAATTCCAACAAAATAATTTATTTCACAAAATATTAAAGTGATTTGAGAATTATTATATATAATATAATAATCGAATACGATTTATATATATATTTATATATAAATCATTATATCAATAATATCACGTCAATGTCTAATTATTAATTCATAGTCTTAGAATCGAACTTGAAGCCCGTAAGAATAAATCGTATAATGGCTTTGGTTTAACGAGGCCCAAAATGAAAGCCCATGGAAGCCCAAAAACCCTACACTATATAAACTTATTCTTCTCCCATTTTGGAAACCCTAGCCTCCAAATTTCACAACTCACACTCTCATACCTCCAAGCATCAACAAGAAAGGATCGTGGTTTGGGTGTGTCTTGTATATTATGAGTGCTGAGGAGAGAAGAGAGGGGGAGAGAGGCGGACGAGAGGTGAGGGGTGGCTGGTCGATGGCGAGTCGGTGCTCCGTTGTCGACGTTCGGCCGAAGAGAAGGAAGATGCGGTTGTATGCATGCGTGTGTGCATCGGCGTGTGCCGTTGTGTGTATGCGTGTTATGCGTCGCGTGCGAGTGGTGGCTCGTAGTTGCGTGAGTGTGTGCGAGCAGCAACGAGGATGGGAAGAGAGGCGAGGAGAGCCGTGGCTGTCGCCGGCGGTGGTGGTGGCGGCGGCAGCATGGGTGGAGAAAAGGAGAGAATGAAGTTTGTGTGTTGTTATGTGTGTGTGTGTGCGTGAAATTTTGAGAATAGGTAGAGAGAGTGAGGAGGACGAGGTGGAGATTTCCGGCGAGTCATCGTCGGAATCCGGTCAATGTAGCGGCAGTAGTGAGAGGAGAAGATGGAGATAAAGAAGAAGAGGGGGGTGGAGGAGTTAGATCCGAGAGAGAGAGACGTGAAGGAGAGGCGAGAGGAAGAGATGGAGAGAAAAAGAAAAATAAAATAAAATTGAGGTCGCCGGAATCTGGCCGGCGACGGCGGCGATCGCCGGAAAGCGGCGCCGGAAAGTGGGCAGGTTTAGGGTTAGGGTTTTGAGAGTTAATGGGCTGGGCTTGTGTTGTTTTTAAATCAAATGGGCTTCTTTACTTAATTAAATAAGTTGGGCTGATTCTTATTAATTAAATGGGCTGAATTCATTTATTTAATGTTTTGGGCTGATTCAATTTTAATTAATATGTTGGGCCTTATTCTGTTGGGCAAGACTAATGTAGATATGGGCTGACTTAATTAATTCATAATGTTGGGCTTAGATTTAAATAATAATTGGACTTTGGTTTAATTAATGTTTGGGCTTTAATTTAATTAGTAATTGGACTTGCTTTAATTAATTAAATCCTTGGACTTAAATTAATTAAATCTTTGAGACTTAATTAATTAAATTATATTAAGTCTAATTTATTAAATAATTAACTTAAACTTAAGTATAAGTTTAAGATTATTTAATTATGGTAAGTTAATTAATTAATTAATTAATTAATTAATTAATTAATTACTATTAAGTTAATTAATTGATCGATTAAGTTAATGTTAAGTTCAAGTTTAATTTACTTTAATTTATGATTATGACCTACTTAATTAATGTAATTAATTTCTTTTAATGAAATTAATTAAGTTATGATGATTAAACAAATTAAATTATGTTAAACAAGTGCATAATTTGATAATTATATTATGTGTTATATTAGCGAGTCCTTAATATATATATATATATATATATATATATATATATATATATATATATGATTTTAGTATGCAATTTAATTGCATTATACTTTTAATAAAAAGTATTTAACAAAAGAAGATTATGAAATTTAATTCGTTTTTAAGCGAAAAGTCGAAAGCAAGGGTATTGTTGGTGCCTTAGCCGATATAAATTAGTTTTCAAATTTGATTATATTTTGAAAACCGGGCTTAACGAATCATAAGCTAGTATCCTACTTTACTTGAATTTAAGGCTAGCTTTTGAGACCTATTAAGATTAGTGCTTCTTGTAGGTTTTATCGATCAAGGGATTAGCGCTGCTTTCAGGGCGTATATTATTGTGATTTCTTGAGGCTTTGTCCTATCAAGGTGGGCTTACTTTACAAAAGTATATTTGAGTTATATGCTCGATATTTCAAATGAAATCTGTTGTTTATCCAATAAAATGTTTTTGTGCGCTCTACTGTTTAAGGCTCGTATATGAATCGATCGAGATTCTCTTTAATCTAATACATTAATTGAGAATTGTGTACACCGTTAGTTGTTTGGTGGGTTGATCTCCATCGAGCACTAACCAAGTCGTGAGGCGTTATAAGGGTGCTTATGCGGATGTGTTCCTGAGTGCGTCGTGTTATTATGGTGCTTATGCGGATATGTTCAAAACGTCATGAATTGTCCAGGTTCGTCCCGATGACAATAATGGGAGCATGTGATCCGACGGTGGCTAGAGTCCGGATCAAAGCGAGTAATGTAAGAGTCGTGACAATGGGCCCAAACGAATGAAATATTTTTGTATGCTTAGAAGTGGTTTCTTTTTAAAACCTTCTAAGTTATGTTATCATGATTGGATAAACCGCTTTTACGGATTTATGAAATGTTTATGAAAATGCATGCCCATCGAGTTGTAACAATTTCCTAAATCCTAAGTACGATTTAACAGGCTAATACTTGGAATAATAATCAAGGTGCTTTAATCAATATATATACAAGAACTCATATGTTCGGAAATATTTAACTAATCAACATCATAAGATAAATAAATTGAATTGCAGTGAAAACGTGTGAATACACATATGACGATGTGTATTCAAGTTTCTAATATATTGCATTCAAAGGGGTTCCACCGCTCCGACACATCTCCATCCATCATCTCGCTTCAACTGCACATTTAAAACAAACATGCGGTCGAGTACAAGATTGCACTCGATGGCTCATGCCAAAATAATTTATCACATTTGAATTACTCTGCTCATCACAAGAATAACACACGAGGTTTTAATTCAAAATACTCGTGCTTACTAAATATTTTCCTTAATTTTCCATAAATATTCGTCTGTGAGACATTTTCCTTGTATGTATGATCCATATCCACCACAATAATTCATTCCACAACAATTCCTACTACTGGAGAGGAGGCCTCTCTCACGACGCCGTGACCGCCGAGCACCTTTTCAAAGACACATAAAATAATCGGTGCACAAAATCCGGGCCATCTCAAAGACAGATACTCTGATTCTCCATCATCCTTGGGGTACTTCCAAGAATCTGAATTCAAGCATGTCATAAAGTGGGAGCTACCCAACATTATGCATCAACAATCATGAATTTGATACATACATAAAACATAAACATTTTGGCGTGTAATTAAATACATCACTTCATAAATATTTGCTTGCAATAAAGCATCATAAATAAATCATTTGGTAAATTCTACCGGTTTGAGTATAGTAAAGCCCACCTTTACTTTTTACTTGATTTTCGATCTGCGTGCTCTCCTCTCGTTGCGTGTGAGCCTTCACGTCCCACCTTTACACAAAATTTACGTTTAGCACGTTGCACGCTTTTGAGATTTTCAAAGTTCATTAAACTTTGATAAATAATATAATAATTCGAAGTTTTGATAATCTTAATACGTCGTTTCAACGCGTATTTCAATAAAATAATTCTCGTATCTCGAGAGGGACGTAATATGATCTATAGTCTTATTTTAACCTTTTAGGTTAAATAATTAACGTGTAATAACGTTATTCAATAAAATGATTTCAATTATGAAATCTTTTCTCACAATTGAGATAATCAGATAAAAGTAATACGTTTTTCACGTATTAGCGTATTTAACGAACGTATTTCGTATGTCAATTTCGAAAGTCAACAATTTTGACTTTTGTTTATAAATCTTAAATAAATCCCATTTTAATGAATAAATTCAATATAAATCGATTTTCAATCGATTTCTTTTCAATTCTCGATTTTTCACGAAATCGATAAATCGATTAATATTTTCTTTCAATATTAATCTTTTAATACTTTAAGCATTATTTTATGCTTTTAACGTTATTTAAAATAACGTTTAAGTCTTAAACATAATATTCTATGTTTAATAATTCTCAAAATTTCAATTATGTCTAATATAATTTTTAGACATATAATAAATTATTATTCTTGATTAAAAAGGAATTAAAATTCCTTATTTAACAACATATAGCTCACGGCTATATGGTAAATTTTCCAAACTTTGTTCCAAAAATTCTCTAAATTCATATAATGTATTATTTTACACTATGATCATTAATATGTATTAATATCAACTATAGGAAATTTGGAAATCACCTATAACTCTAATATAGGTCTCAAAATTTTCCAAAATTATCCAAATAATTTCCTAAAATTCTAATTAAATTACACAGGCCCAAACATCATTCTATATCATTAATCCTAGATAATATCCAACATATACCACTTCTACATCAATGTACCAATCCAAATAGCTCTCGGTTTTTAATCAACAAATAACCCAACATTTTGTAAAATCCCTACAAATTCACATAGTCTATAATCAATACCCTAGATCACTAATATGCTATCATATCATTTAAATAAAATTGTACATCAACTTACAATTTTTATTCATTTTCGCAATTATAGAAACTATAGTATATGATTTCTAAAATTCCCAAATAATCACAATGATCTCCATTACTATCATATATCATAATTCCAATAACATATGTACTTCAAGAATTTTCGATCAACCCTATTAAAATCAAAACATGCTTAGTTTTTAATAAAAACATCATATATGAACCATACTTAACATATTAGACAATATTTACAAACCACCTAAACATGATAGCCTAATTCTTTATATATCTATCATTAAGAACATAAGCATAAATATAAAAATCGAACCGTTAGAAATCGAAAATCTTAACGTATAATGAAAGCTCGTTAAATTCCTAACCTTTTAACCGGCTTTGATTTTTGGTGGAAGGATTTTTATATCAAGGGGTTGGGATATTAAAGGAAGAACTCACTCTATCTTTTCTCTCCTCAAGCTTACGGCGGTGTGTTTGTAAAGAGGTGGTGCTTTGTTTTGTTTTTGTTTTCACTTGTGAACATGAATATCTAGTAAAGTGTAATAGTATTTTACTTTAAATAAAAACATAATTTTCTTTCTTTTTCCTTATGAAGTCTACGGCAATCTCCAAGTGATGGGGGATGATTTTGTTTTATTTGCCCATCACTTAATAACACTCACACGTTAAAGGAGTAAAAGTGATTACCACACTTAATTCATAGCTACAATTCACGGTTCACACACCACAATTTGCAAGACTTTTAAGTTGTGACTCATCAATGTAATACATCATGGTATTAACTAGGTTCTTACACAATTTGTTTCTTGAACAAAACAAAGAAATATCTTTGCTTTGGGACTTTAGAGCCGTCGGCTCTTTCTTGAACAAATAGGAGTATTTACTTTATTCTTCTCTTACCATGAATTTAGTCAACAAATACACTTCCCAAAATATAAGAATACATCATCACTTACACAATTTAATGAATGGAATCAATTAAAATCCTACCTTTAGTCCATAAAACCGTCAGCTCTCTTAAGTGAACAAGGGATGAGCTTTTAACTTATTTGTCTTATACCATATATATATCTTAAGTATTAAATATATGGAAGCAAAATCAATCACTTTATGACTCACACTTACACAAAGTAAATGCAAGCATGTCATCAATTAAGAGTTTACAAATTTCTTCTTACCTTATTAGTCAACAAATGCAACTCTTAGTGTGAATCATACACGGCTACACCATTCCAAACATCCCACTTGGTTTAGCAATTAAGGAATCTTGGATTGTGTGTTACCACTTGATCAATTAAAACACAACATAGCCACATGAAACAAATCTCACGTAAATCATGTTATACACACACAATTCATGGCTATTTCGTTCAGATAAAAGATCATATTTTATTTTCATGCCATATATATATATATATATATATATATATATATATATATATATATCATAATATATGTCCTAGATGATAAATTATATCATAGGAAAATTTATTAGTATCATTTCATAGGTAGAAAACCCTAATTCTCGATTTAGGGTTTTCGAGAATCTTAAATAATCAAAATATTATTCCAAAATTTTCTAGCATTATTTCAATGCTAAATAATATTCAATTATATAAAATAATCATAGAAATTTAAATATCATAATTCCTTGATCGTTAGACTTTGATTCTCAAGTCATCTCTAAACGTTAACGTTTGAAGCGTCTCAAACGTTAAATATCGACTCATCTCTAAATGGTCGTAATAAAGTCGTAATCACTTTATTAAATCATTCCAATAATAATGGAATTAAATTCTAAGCTTAAAACTTAGAAAAGATTACGAGATTTCAATTATTGATACGTAATCGACGTTGAAATTATACTGTTAAAATACGTCACATATTCGTATTTATAAATTCACATTCATTTGTGAATAAATCATAGAAATTTATTATTCCAACAATAATCGAAATCATTATTCGATATTTTAATAATCAAATTATCATAATAATACTCTAATTTACGAAATTAATATCGTAATTAGGCGTTTAAATAATCGGGGTATTACATGAGTACATTAGTACTTAGCCCAAATGTTTTCAAATATTTTCAGGTTGATCAATGGGCGCTGACGGAGCGGAGCTGAGATTAGAGTTCACTCTGTATTTTTGACGGATTATTCCGCATTTAGACTTCCGCTGATGAGCTAGCTCTAATTACATTTTCCTACTTGTCTATGACTTGAATTATATCTTTTGATTGAGCTTAGACTACGAATCCTTGATGTTTAGCATTTTGACGTATATTGGCTATCGAAGCACGAAACTAAACTTGTGATCACGAGGATAGATGTTGTTTTGTTTGGATTACATCGTTCGATGTCTTCCATTTTCATTTAGGAAGCTATTCCCAAATCTAAGGATTTATTTGCCTTGACCATTCGAGTCAACTCATTTACTTCACATTTTCCATCATTTTCATTCGTCGCCGCCTCGATTTACGAGCTTAGTCATTTCTAGAAACCGGGCGTGACAGTGGTATCGAGCATAAGTTTTCTTCGTGTCTCGACCGCCAAACCTTTTCATGCCGAGTCTAGAATAGTATCCCTAGACTTCTTGAAATCTCGGTGACTCTCATTCACCGTCACGCCTAACCGATCAACAAAGGTATGATTTAAATGTTTCAAAGTGAGATTATGAAATGATGTACGCCATTGATGAATGTTTCCATGTGGACTACAAGTTATTTTCATGTGATGATTTGTGAATTGTCTAATTGCTTTCACATTGTTATTGTGAGTCATTGTACTCGAGATAGCTAAGTTCATTGTCGTGTTAGGGACAACCCAACCCTTAACGACCCAAAGGAAATTGATTGTCGAATTGGATTTTCAAAATCTTTTCGATCATGCATGAGACTTTGGAACCTACATGACATAGGTTTCACAAAATGAAAATGTTTGATGACGATATTTTGGATTCATATCCTAAAATGATCGGAATAAGTTATGGGTTCTCTCACGAACTGTTTGTGTACTCAAGGATCATTATGAAAACGTAAGTCGTGATAGCCTCGCTATAACAACTTAGAAAGAACTAGTTCATGGTTTCACATAGAAGCGTTTGAACATAGAAGTAACATGGAAAAGATTGAGGATTCACTTGAGTTATACCATTATGGTTATGATTAGTTTCTCCTATAGGCGTTATCTTTTCATAATGGAAGACGTACCAATAGGAGATGACATGAGAGACGTACCGATAGGGAATGGTAGTGGCCGTGGACGCAGACGAGGACGAGGACGTGGTCGTGTACAAGAAAGAGGTTTTGTTCATCAAGAACCTAACCCACAAGTAGCACCGGACCGTACGATTAAAGAAAAGTTCCGCAAAGAGAAACCTCCGTCGTTCGATGGACTAGGTGATCCGATGGATGCTGAGAAATGGATACGAGCTGTGGAACGGATTTTCAACTATATCCGATATGAAGATAGGGAAAAGTGAAGTGCGCCACCTACCGACTTGTGGAAGAAGGCGACTTCTAGTGGGAGTCGGTGGGGCACGCATGGTGAGGAGGAACTCGATAACCTCACGTGGGAAGAATTCAAGACCGAATGTATGAGAAGTACATACCAGATGTTACCGAGCGGAAGAAACAAAGCGAGTTACGGAATCAAGCGGAGAATTGGAGCAGTCATTTGAATATGATGAGCTTTCAACCAACTGCGTGGTATGCTCCACATCCGTGGACAACGATGCAAAGCGTTGAGAAGTTTAGAAGCGGACTACGTCATGAAATACCGATTTCCCTAGCAAGTCAGGGTGATCTTACATATGCACAAACGCTGAGCAGGGCTCTTACCATCGAGTCACTTCTGCCAAGAGAGAAAGGAAAACTCCTGCGGTAGTGTATGCGCCATCTCGTGACAATGGCAAAGGAAGAAAATGGAATGAGGGTAATGGAGGAAACTTTGGAACGGAAAGAAACCCTGGAAACCAACGAAGGTAAATCCATGGTCCTAGAGGAAACCAAGGACAACCACCAAACGCGAGGGCCTACGCTCTGAACCAGAAGCAAGCGGCCCGAGCACAGGAAAATCTGACCGGTATGATCAATGTGGCTGGTATACCTGTTATAGCTTTGTTCGATACGGGGGCATCACATTCTTTCATTTCACATGCTGCTTGTAAGGCTTTAGACTTAACTCCCGAACCATCTAGTGAAGCTTTAGTGATTAGCACACCAGGTGGAGAAAGAATGTCTGCTGAACATATTATCTCGAACTTAGAATTGAATATAGGTGCTGAAAAGTTTAGGGCAGACTTATATGTCATCTCTATGATAGAATTCGATATCATCTTGGGAATGGATTGGCTCACCAAAGTCAATGCCACAATCTTGTGTAACGAAAGAAAGATCTCCTTCCAGACCATTGGAAAGGAAGGGACAAATTTTCACGGGATAAGAATGAAAAAAGGAGTATCGGTGATATCTGCCATGAAAGCCACCAAGATTATGAAGAAAGGAGGTTGTTATGCATTTCGTCACCTTGACAAGAAAACCGAGGTGGAGAAAACAATTGGAGAAGTTCCAGATGGTTCGAGAGTACGAAGATATTTTTCGGAAGAATTCGGGTATGCCACGGATCGGCAATTAGAGTTCACAATCGACTTAGAACCCGGAGCAATTCCGATATCAAAAGCATCGTATAGGATGGCCCTTGAATTACAAGAACTAAAGATTCGATTGCAGGGGTGTTGGACCTAGGTTTCATACAACCTAGTGTATCACCATGGGGAGCACCATTCTATTCATCGTAAGAAGGCGGAACATTAAGGATGTGTATCGATTACGTAGAATTGAACAAGCTTACTATTAAGAATAGATATCCTCTCTAGGATGAGCGACTTTTCGACCAACCGAAAGGAGCTGGGTATTTTCCAAGATAGACCTAAGGTGCGGATACCATCATTCAAAATGAGAGGATGATATTCCTAAAACAGATTTAGAACACGTTACGGACATTACGAGTTCACAGTAATGCCGTTTGGGTTGACAAATGCCCCATCTGTTTTTATGGATATGATGAATAGAGTCTTCCATCAGTATCTTGATAGTTTCGTCTTAGTGTTTATCGATGATATTCTCATCTACTCTAAGGCGAGGAACAACACGAAGAGCACTTGCGTGTTGTACTCGAGATCTGCTAAACGAGAAATTATATGCCAAATTCAGCAAGTGTGAATTTTGGTTAAAGGAAGTGATGTTCCTGGACATATCGTGTCACCGAGGAATCAAAGTAGATCTGCTAAAGTGGAAGCCGTCGAAGGATGGAGGACACCATCAAACGCCAGTGAGATCAAAAGTTTTCTCGGTTTGGCAGGATACTACAGACGTTTCATTGAAGGATTCTCAAAATTGGCTAGGCCAATGACACAGCTTCTAAGAAAAGGGACCAAGTATATTTGGACCGAAGACTGTGAAAAGGGTTTTCAAGAACTCAAGACAAAGCTAACCACTGCTCCAGTGTTAGCAATCCCAGATGAGAATGAAGGATTCATTGTTTACACGGATGCATCAAAGTTGGGACTGGGTTGTGTACTAATGCAAAACCGAAAGGTGATAGCATACACATCTCGTCATTTGAAGCCCATGAGTTGAATTATCCGACTCATGACTTAGAGTTAGTTGCAGTCGTACATGCTTTGAAGATTTGGAGACACCACCTTTATGGAGTCAGGTGTGAAATCTTCACAAATCATAAGAATTTGAAGTTTTTTTTTTCGAGCAGAAGGATCTGAATATGAGATTTCAAATTTTATTTATTACCCAAGTTCTGTCATTGAGTTTAACTCTATGATCTAGTTTCAACTGGGAAATCACTTGAGTTTTTCACTTTTCGTGAAAGAAGTTTACAAACAGAAAATTTCATAAAAGCGTCATTTTGAAACCAAGCCTTCATGTGACGTAGAAGTATTTGTGGCCAGTCCGGCCACCCATATGACCAAAGACATCTCGAGAGTCGTCATTCGATCTTGGATCCTATATCCCAATTATTAAATTCAAGGAAAATATTGGTTCAAACTCTCAAAAGTACGATCACCTCGAATTTCAAACCCTTACCCTTGTAAGTTGTTTTGATAAGTTTTCTTCAATCCTCGAAACTAATAAGTACGATGTAGGTTGATTTATCTTGTCACCTAAGTTTTCGAAATTGTAAGTGATAGACATCAGTGATAATGTAGAAGTTCAAGATATATTTTCCTCTATGAAACACCTAAGTCGATGACCCTTGATGGGCTTTGCGGATCTTGATGACAAGAAGTTATACTCTCATGTGAGTGTTATGAAAATAAAGTTATGAATGATATACTCTTTAGCATTTAGTGCAGTAGAGTAAGTAGGAAAATATATGATATTCTTTGGAAATAATCTCATATTAATATTTTATAAAGAAAGAGATTACAACTTATCTTTAAGATAGTTGATTGTCCTTAAGACCTCGTTAGTAGGTTGGACATGTTTAAAGTTGGTGATGCACGAGACTCTTTCAATGGACATATAAGGAATGATAGCATCTTTGTTAACAAATCTCTCGCTTTATACCTCAACCCTTAGAATTATGCTTGAGCATAATTGATTTCAATATACGAGACCTTGTATGGTCGAGAATATCGATCACCACTTTATTGGGATGAAGTGAGTGAAAGAAAGTTACTAGGTCCGGATCGAGTACAACAAATGATTGGAAAGGTCGATCACATCAAGCAAAGAATCAAAGAAGCTCGGATGCATAAAAGTCTTACGCCGACAAGCGTCGATCGGACTTAGAATTCAATTTCGGGATCGAGTTTTTCTTAAGGTTTCTCCTTCAAAGGGAGTTATCGTTTGGCAAGAGATGAAATTCGACCCGCTATATAGGACTTTTCGAGATCCTAGACGGGATAGGCCTTGTAGCTTATAGGTTGGCTTTGCCACCAAGCATTTGAGACGTGCACAATGTGTTTCATGTCTCGCATTAAGGAAATACGTGTTCGATCCGAAACACGTAATTAAACACGATGAAGTAGTCTTAGCCCAAGACTTAAGTTATGAAGAAAGACCTGTCCAAATTTTGGATAGAAAAGTTCAAGTTTTACGGAACAAACAAATTGTTCTCGTCAAAGTAAAGTGGAATCATCACGGTACGGAGGAGGCCACATGGGAACTTGAAGACAAAATGAAAGCTAAGTATCCCGAACTAGATTACCAAGGTATGTAATTTCGAGGACGAAATTTTTATAAGGAGGGAGGGATGTCATACCCCGTATTCCTCAATATGACTAGAATGATTTTGAACTTAGAATTATAAGGTGATTCGTGCCCGATGAAAGAATTTTTTTTTAAATTCCAACAAAATAATTTATTTCACTAAATATTAAAGTGATTTCGAGAATTATTATATATAATATAATAATCGAATACGATTTATATATATATTTATATATAAATCATTATATCAATAATATCACGTCAATGTCTAATTATTAATTCATAGTCTTAGAATCGAACTTGAAGCCGTAAGAATAAATCGTATAATGGCTTTGGTTTAACGAGGCCCAAAATGAAAGCCCATGGAAGCCAAAACCCCGCACTATATAAACTTATTCTTCTCCCATTTTGGAAACCCTAGCCTCCAATTTCACAACTCACACTCATACCTCCAAGCATCAACAAGAAAGGATCTACAATGGTTTAACTCTTAATCCTCTATTATTTTAATATGTTTATGCATATGTGTATATGTGTATGTATATATGTGTGTGTTAAGTTTGTGGTTTGGGTGTGTCTTTGTATATTGTGAGTCTTAGAGGAGAGAGAGGGAGGGGGGAGAGGCGGACGAGAGGTGAGGGTGGCTGGTCGATGGCGGAGTCGGTGCTCACCGCCGGCGTTCGGCCAAGAAGAGAAGGGAAGATGCGGTTGTATGCGTGCGTGTGTGCATCGGCGTGTGCCGTTGTGTGTATGCGCGTGTTATGCGTCGCGTGCGAGTGGTGGCTCGTAGTTGCGTGAGTGTGTGCGAGCAGCAACGAGGATGGGAAGAGAGGCGAGGAGAGCCGTGGCTGTCGCCGGCGGTGGTGGTAAGGGCGGCAGCATGGATGGAGAAAAGGAGAGAATGAAGTTTGTGTGTTGTTATGTGTGTGTGTGTGCGTGAAATTTTGAGAATAGGTAGAGAGAGTGAGGAGGATGAGGTGGAGATTTTCATGAGTCATCGTGAATCCGATCCTTTATGGCGGCGGTAGTGAGAGGAAAGATGGAGATAAAGAAGAAGAGGGGTGGAGGTTAGATCAGGAGAGAGAGACGTGAAGGAGAGGCGAGAGGAAGAGATGGAGAGAAAAGGAAAAAGAAAAAGAAAATAAAATTGAGGTCGCCGAATCTGGCTACGATGACGGCGGCGGTCATTGGAAAGCGGCGCCGGAAAAGTGGTGTTTAGGGTTAGGGTTTGAGAGTTAATGGTCATTCGTGTGTTGTTTTAAATCAAATGGGCCTTTACTTAATTAAATAAGTTGGGGTGATTCTTATTAATTAAATGGGTGAATTCATTTATTTAATGTTTTGGGGTGATTCAATTTTAATTAATATGTTGGGCCTTATTCATTGGTAGAGACTAATGTAGATATGGGTGACTTAATTAATTCATAATGTTGGGCTTAGATTTAAATAATAATTGGACTTTGGTTTAATTAATGTTTGGGCTTTAATTTAATTAGTAATTGGACTTGCTTTAATTAATTAAATCCTTGGACTTAAATTAATTAAATCTTTGAGACTTAATTAATTAAATTATATTAAGTCTAATTAATTAAATAATTAACTTAAACTTAAGTATAAGTTTAAGATTATTTAATTATGGTAAGTTAATTAATTAATTAATTAATTAATTAATTACTATTAAGTTAATTAATTGATTGATTAAGTTAAGGTTAAGTTCAAGTTTAATTTACTTTAATTTATGATTATGACCTACTTAATTAATGTAATTAATTTCTTTTAATGAAATTAATTAAGTTATGATGATTAAAAAATTAAATTATGTTAAACAAGTGCATAATTTGATAATTATATTATGTGTTATATTAAGCGAGAGTCCTTATATATATATATATATATATATATATATATATGATTTTAGTATGCAATTTAATTGCATTATACTTTTGTAAAAAGTATTTAACAAAAGAAGATTATGAAATTTAATTCGTTTTTAAACGAAAAGTCGAGCAATGGTATTGTTGGTGCCTTAGCCGATATAAATTAGTTTTCAAATTTGATTATATTTTGAAAACCCGGGCTTAACGAATCATTAGCTAGTATCCTACTTTACTTGAATTTAAGGCTAGCTTTTCGAGACCTATTAAGATTAGTGCTTCTTGTAGGTTTTATCGATCAAGGGGATTAGCCGCTTTTCGAGACGCATATTATTGTGATTTCTTGAGGCTTTGTCCTATCAAGATGGGCTTACTTTACAAAAGTATATTTGAGTTATATGCTCGATATTTCATGAAATGCAAACTGTTTATCCAATAAAATGTTTTTGTGCGCCTACTGCTTTAAGGCTCGTATATGAATCGATCGAGATTCTCTTTAATCTAATACATTAATTGAGAATTGTGTACACCGTTAGTTGTTTGGTGGGTTGATCTCCATCGGGCACTAACCAAGTCGTGAGGCATTATAAGGGTGCTTGTGCGATGTGTTCAGGCACGCGTCGTATTATTATGGTGCTTGTGCGGATACGCCCGGCACGCGTCATGAATTGTCCGGGTTCGTCCCCGATGACAATAATGGGAGCATGTGATCCGACGGTGGCTAGAGGTCCGGGATCAAAGCGAGTAAATGTAAGAGTCGTGACAATGGGCCCAAACGAATGAAATATTTTGCATGCTTAAGTGGATTCTCTTTTAAAACCTTCTAAGTTATGTTATCATGATTGGATAAACTGCTTTTACGGATTTATGAAATGTTTATGAAAATGCATGCCCACTGAGTACATTAGTACTTAGCCCAAATGTTTTCAAATGTTTTCAGGTTGATCAATGGGCGCTGACGGAGCGGAGCTGAGATTAGAGTTCACTCTGTATTTTTGACGGATTATTCCGCATTTAGACTTTCGCTGATGAGCTAGCTCTAATTACATTTTCCTTCTTGTCTATGACTTGAATTATATCTTTTGATTGAGCTTAGACTCTGAATCCTTGATGTTTAGCATTTTGACGTATATTGGCTATCAGAAGCACGAAACTAAACTTGTGATCCTGAGGATAGATGTTGTTTTGTTTGGACTACATCATTCGATGTCTTCCATTTTCATTTAGGAAGCTATTCCCAAATCCTAAGGATTTATTTGCCTTGACCATTCGAGTCAACTCATTTACTTCACATTTTCCATCATTTTCATTCGTCGCGCCTCGATTTACGAGCTTCCGTCATTTCTAGAAACCGGGGCGTGACACTCTCTCCTCACATTTTCTCTCGGTTTAAATCTTAATGTGTATTTAGAAAAATAAGACAATTTGAGATGTGCATTTAGTCAATTTGATATATGTGTTTAAACAATTTAAATGCTAAACATATACATTTAGATAATTTGTGCATCTAGAAAGATGCATTTAGATTGTTTGTGCATATAAGAATTTTTGAATGTGCATATCAATGATTTTGTGTCTAAATATGTGCATCTGAATATGCATTTAGATATTTTGTGTATTTGAAATGCACTTTACAATTTGTGCATATAATAATTTTTGAATATGCATTTAGACGATTTTATAGTATATTTGGACAATTTCAAATGTGCATTTAGACTGAATCATTGATGAAAATGATTTATTTAATTTTTAATAAAGATCGACAAACATTGAAAAAGAAAAATATAAATATGATTTACAGCCTTAAACCCAATAAATAATGTAAAAATGAAAATATATGCATAATCATATCCATTAAAAAATAAAATTCAATGAATACAAATTGTTCTCATTTTCTACGATAAGGAGTGTATGTATGTGAACTCATTCCTATATATGTGTGTGTGCACACATTTATATTAACATATTTAATATTAACATAAATCAATCAATCAATATATTAAATGATAAGTGGTCAAACAAGGAAACTTGTGATTTAAAAAAAAAGAATGAAAAATCATGAAAATGCCACATAGGATTCTATATGAATGTGATGTCTCCAATATATAATAAATTTATATATTAATAGATTTTCAAAAATACATGGTTTAATGTAAGCTCTTGCATTTTTCTCCTTAATCAATGCTACTTTCGTGTATCGACTCCACAAGACTTGTGAATTTCAGAACATGCATTTTACAAAACATTAACTAGTTAAGTAATTAAATATTAACACCAACATATACATATATATGTATATACACCAACTCTCATAACTTAAAGTAAAGAATATAGAATCTCTTCTTGAAAAGGGTAATTAATTTAAGATACACTAAAAGCACCTATTAACATGAAATGAAGGGTAGAAGGTGGATTCTTAGTGTGGACGATTTAGAAGATATGATCGACGGAGATGTATGGTTAGGTTCCATTTGTATATTTGGTGGAATCTGATATATCTTAACTAAATCGTTTTCTTAGGTTCGACTCGCCCTTGTATGGTGTGGAGCGGTTCACTTATATGTACTCCTTTGAATCCTTTAAAACCACAAATTGAGTCATATATTATATTTAAACGAAAATGCAATGTCATGCACCAAGCCTATAACAAGGTGACTCGCGCAAATTGCTGACTCATTTTCAATATAAAAGAATAGTCAAACCAACCTAGTTGGGTGGTCGATCAGAGATCTTATCAACTAAACCAAAGACTACCTAAAGCTTGTCTCTCTTTTGGGTCTATCAATCAAATTCTATCTCTGCGAGCAAGACAAATGGCAGAAAATGTATTATAAAATGATATAACAAGCCAGTAGGGGTTTAGGAAAGAACATTATAACAACTAACAATAAGGTAATGAGAGGATTTCATTAGTGAGTTTAGGTCAATCAAAGTTGGTTGCTAGGGGTGCTTATTGGATCGGTTTCGGTTAACGAAAACCAAAATTTCGGTTAACCGAAATCGATATCTGCAAATCCAATAACCGATACCAAATCGATTGGTTAATCGGTTAACCGTTTAACCGATCGGTTAGTCGGTTCGGTTATTGGATACCCAAAATTATCCAATTCAGGAAAAAACAGTGGGTTGTTGTTGGAGGCGACTAGAGGTGGCTTGAGACGGTGAAGAGGCGACTGGAGGTGGAGGCTGCTTGAGATGGTGGAAGCGCACAGCGCGAGTTGTGGACAGTGGCTGGAACAGATGGAGGCGCCGGAGATGGAGGCGATGGAAATGTGCTCTGCGGCATGGGATGGAAGCGCCGAAGGTATCGTTAGAGAGCGACAACCGGCAGTCGGGCAGATGTGACCAAAGGGTGGGTCGTCGGCTACTGCTACTGGTGTCTCGCGTCGGTGTCTGGCAATGTGGGAGGAAGATGGCGTGAGGATGGTTGGTGTCTCGCATCTGGCAATGTGGTAAGGTGGCTCGTTGGCTACTGTGAGGGAAGGAGGCGATGCGTGAGGAAATGAAGAGCTCAGGACTTCTGCCGCACACCAGAAGAACCCTAATCTTTTTTTTTCTTTTTAATTTTTCATGTTCTAACACCACTTAACTATTAACTTGTGTATTTAATTTAATAATAATAAAATAATAAATTAATAATTATGTAATTTCGGTTATTCGGGTATACCCATTCGGTTTTCGGTATACCCGATAACCGAAATTAACGTCAATTCATTATCCAATACCGAACCAAATATCCAATTAATCGGTAATTGGATACCGATAACCGATGGATATCGGTTCGGTTCGATAATACCTGTTATCCACTTACCCAATAAACAACCCTATTGGTTGATGAAGTCTTGAAGGAGAAAGCATTGAAAAGAGAAATAACGACTAAAAGAATAGACTTTTAGATCAACTAACTTTATGGGCTCTACTTCTCGACCTGTGTGACCGAAGGGCCTCACAATTTCATATAAAAGAATCGCACGAACGCAGTGATTCCTCATCTGAGGTTTGAAACTAGCATTTCTCTTTTACAAAGAGGGCTCTTGAATAAACCTCATAAGCCTCTTAATAGAACTGATTTAACCGATTAATAGAGAAAATTTAAATTTTGATCGAATTGAATCGATAGAATATTATAAACCGAACCAAAACCGACTGGAATGAATGATTTCAGTTTGGTCGGTTTTGGTGAAACATAATGGGAAACGAAGAAGGTTTGTTTCCATGTTTTCAACCCATTTTCTCCTTCGGTTCTGCCTGCAACGCCACCACCATTGTCTCTTTTTGTTATGCCTAGAAACAAGCAGCCCATTCTTCTTGGCCTATCACCCATCACTAGTGGCGGATGTACTAGTGGGCTGCACTGGGCTCTCAGCCCATTGCAACCCCAAATTTTTCCTATACATATACTTTACATTTAGGCCCAAATTCATTTTAGCCCACCCTCAAATAATTAAAAACAAATATAAAAACATAATCCTATTTTGATGTATAATAGTAGACGAAACCAGAACAGGGACTCCTTTTCCTCTTCTCCTAATCCTATTCATTACAGAGTCTCTCATTTTCCTCTTCTACAATTCCACCGTGTTCTTTTGCCCATCACTCATTTTCATATAATATATTCAAGGTATAAAACCCTAAATTAAGATTTAGTATTTCAAATTGAGTTTATTTTTTGTGAATAAATATCACAATTTTGAACAAGGAGCTTATCATTTTGTTATTTGATGTATTCTGTATTACTCTCTGTATTCACCCATTTTGATAATTTAAGTATATATATATATATATATATAATGATTATTTTTATAAAAAAAAATCAGATTATAAATAGGCATCAAAATTATATATTGACATTTTTTAGATTTTTGGTCTTACAGTTGAAAGCATTATGCAAATTGCACTTTATATTTTGGTTCCAAGTCTTCTAATGCTCAATTGTTCCATATTTATTTTTCACTTTGAATTTGGTATTACATGAATAATTTATTGAGCTTTTGATTTGTGCGAGATAAATGAATTGATATTAAATGCACAACTTTTTATGAATCGGTCTCTTATGAAATATATCCTCAATTTTTATTTTTATTTAACATTCTTGATTTTTGGATGTCTTGTAGTTTCCATTCATTTAAATGGAGTACCAACTTATTGCAAAGAAAGGAAAATGACTTATATCATATTTTTTTAAGAAGTGTGATCATCAAGACACTCAAAACAATGAAGGTAGCTCAGAACCTATAACCACGGCCATCCAAAATCAAACTAGTCAATGTCGTTCAAGTCCGATAGAGAGAAATCCAATTACACGTATTGAGTGTGATCCGGGAAAAATGAAACAATTATGGGAGTATTCTGTTAATGCACGTGATGATATAAGACATGCATATCTAAAAGTTGGGCCTTATCAACCGAAGATGGAAGTGTATCATGTTACAAAGTTTGGCACTCAAAATCGTAGCTTTCAGAAGAGATGGTTTGATAAGTTTCATTGGTTGGAGTATTCGCTTTCCACGAACAAGGCATATTGTTTTTATTGCTTTCTTTTCATAAGTGATGTTAATATGCCTATCTCTTCTGCATTAATTAATGAAGGATTTGACAATTGAAAAAGGATAAATCAAGGAAATAAATGTGCATTTCTTACTCATGTTGATTCTGCAGCTACATCACCACATACTATGTGCTTAAGACGTGCAGAAGATTTAATGAGACCAATTGGATATATAGACAAAGTTATGCATTCTCAAACAATTATTGAGAAGGAGAGAAATCATTTGTGCTTGAAGACTTCGATCATAAGCCTCCGATGGATTGCACTTCAAGGTTGTGCTTTTAGAAGTCATGACTAGTCTTCTTCTTCATCCAACCGTGGGAATTTTATTGAATTGGCGAAGGCTTTTGCAGATATGAATAAGGAAGTTAATGAAGTTGTTCTTGATAATGCTCTAAAAAATACCCAATACATTGATCCGGAAATTCAAAAAGACATTTTGAATATTATGACCAACAGAATACGTCAAAGGATTCGTGAAGAAGTTGGAGATAAGTATTTTTGTATTCTTATTGATGAAGCACAAGATATCTCAAAGCAAGAGCAAATGGCTATTATCTTGAGGTTTATGAATGATCGTGGAATTTTGACTGAACGTTTTTTCGCAATTAAAAGTGTTAATGACACTTCACTAAATTTGAAAAATGAGATATGTCGTGTTATTTCTCATCATGATCTTCGAGTTGAGAAATTTAGAGGCCAGGGGTACGATGGTGCTAGTAATATGTGTGGTTCATGGAATGGACTTCAAGCATTATTTCTTAGAGATTGTCCATATGCCTATTATATTCATTGCTTTGCGCATCGTCTACAGTTGGCATTAGTTTCTGCAACTAAGGATATCTGTGTTGTTTTGGAGTTCATTTCTCATTTGGATAATGTTGTTAACATTATAACTTCTTCACCGAAACGTGTCTCTCAACTACACGTTGCTCAAAGACATGAAATTCAGAGTTTGTTGGTTGTAGAGGAGATTGATTCTGGACGTGGTGCCAATCAAATTGGTAATTTGCAGCGAGCTGGAGCTACTCGTTGGAGTTCACACTACAACTCTATGAGGAGTTTGATAGATATGTATGCTGCAACTTGCAGAGTGTTTGAGTGTCTCATTGAACATTCTCAAAATGGAAGATCTAAGGCCGAAGTTCAAGGGGTTTACAAGAATATGACAAGCTTTGAATTTGTATTCACTCTACACTTGATGCATAAGATTATGAGAGTTACCGATTCTCTTTGTCAGATTCTTCAAAGAAAAGTTCAAGATATTTTGGTTGCTATTGCATTTGTCTACTAAAACTATTCTTCAAGAATTGAGAGTTAGTGGTTTGGAAGAATTTCTCAATGAAGTAAATGTTTTTTGCTTGAAGAATGACATTGATGTCCCCAACTTGGATTCTCCATATAAGGTTGGTCGTTCTAATGGGCAAACTACAATTAAACATCATTATCATTTTGATGTTTTCAATGGAGCAATAGATTACATCTTGATGGAGTTGAATACTAGATTTAATGATATGTCTGTTGAATTGCTTTCTCTCAGTGTGGCCTTAGATCCTAAGAATTCTTTCAAATCATTTAACAGTGATGATATTTGCAAGCTTGCAAGGAAATTTTTCCTAAGATTTCACTGATCAATATATTGTTTCATTAGAGTATGAGTTGAGACATTATAAGTATGATATGATAGTAATGCAAGAGTTTCAAGTTTCTACACTTGTTGAGTTGAATCAACTACTTACTAAGAGTGAAAGGTCAAAGGTCTCCGTTATGTTAACTAGATTAATTCATCTGATTTTGATTATGCCTGTTTCTACTGCTACAATTGAACGAATATTTTCTGTAATAAAGCATGTGAGAGACGGCACTTCGTAACAAGATGGGTGATGATTTACTTGAAGAATCGTTGATGCTTTATATTGAGAGAGATTTTGTTAAAGATATAGATATAGACTCAGTTATTGATGAATTTTATATATTAAAGTCTTGCAGGGCATAACTTATGTAAACATCGAAATATTTTGATATGTATAAAATTTAATGTGTTAAAGTATTTATTTCTCAGCTCACCCCATTGTCGAATCCTAGATCCACCCCTGCCCATCACTGTCCATTCATTGCTCTCGCTGCTGCTGGGAAGTTGGCGGTGAGTTATATGGCTAGAGGTGGCAGGCAAAAAAAATAAATGAAGACGACTTATCTTTATCCAAAATACAACTCAAACTAACCAATTCCTACATGATACAAATCTCAAATTAGTTTGTAATTGTAATAAGCCTCTGAAAACAACGGCAAAACATGATCGAAATTACCTTCGTTGGATGAAGGCAAAGTCTGGTTAATCATAAATCTTGAGCAACCAAAATATAATTTATTCTAATATTTCAATTCTTTGCAGCAGCTAATAATACCTTGTTGCAATTACTTGGAACATATAGCCGTCATGTTAGGAGATAGGCCTTTCAAGAGAAATAAATTAATGAGGTAGTACAGTGACACAGTAATTTGCTGCCAATCGATACAAATAAACTGGTGCAAGGATTTTCTGCTGGTTAAGAAGATTTAGAACATTGCAACAAGAAGAAAGAAAGTGAGAAAAATAACATGAATGGAAGTGAGAAAAAATTGAGATAAATCGATTGTGGAAAGAGAATGAGAGAGATGGGTTGTCTTTGTGATTAAGTGTGTGAAAGATACAAATGGGGTGTTAGGATGACAAATAGGAAGAGGTTGTTTCCTTGGGGATGGGGATTCCAAACTTTCACCGAAAAAGAGATAGTGGGTTGGAGTGAGAAGAGGAGTTGGTTCCTTGCAATTGATGATTTTGGGGGTGTTTGGCTAAGGTTATTTTAGAGAGCTTATAAGATGTTTCAAGAGTTTATAAGAGGTAATATCGCAAGTGCTTGTAAGTTGTTAAAGTGTTTGGATAATTGATCTTATAAGCTAGAGAAAGAATCGTGAGTTAAAGAGAGAAAATCATAGTTAGAGAGATAAAATTGACGAGATGTGAAGTTGATAGTGTATGTGTAGCAAATAACGAACTATAATAAGGTTATTTTGATAAATTCATGGTTGCTTATAAGTTTATGAAAAAATAAGTTAGGGTTGACCAACTTATTTTAAGGGAGCTTATAAGTTGTTGGAACTTATTTTAACAACTTATAAATTGTTTAGGAGTTTATTTTGCCAAATACTTTGCACTAGCTTATAAGCTCATAAACAGCTTATAAGCTATTTTAAAGAGCTTATAAGCTCAGTCAAACACCCTCTTACACTTACATCAACAAAGAGAGACATAATGGGTTGAAGTAACATAAACAATACATACATATATAAATATATATATTTAATATTCAGTTGGCTCGATTATAACAAAAATTTTATAATTAAAACCTAACCAACCGAAAAAATTGGTTTTCGATAATAAAAACCAAACCATAATCAATAGACTATAAACTACCCGAATCGATCAAAATTCAACGGTTCGATTCTTTAGTTTTGATTCGATTTTGCTCAATCCTAATAATATCTTCTTTATTTAGAAACCAAATAATGAAAAAAATATGTGAGCTCTTCTATAATCTGAAAGCTGAACCCTGATGGATATATGAACGGAATAATCATTGACTTCTCTTATGATAGAAGAAATCGGTTCGAACCAACCTTTGAGGCCACCAAGTCCAAGAGCAATTAGAGTAAAGGCGTAATTTGCACCTCCAATAGATAAATAAATGCTTTTGGATTATCCTAGTCAAAGAGCGAAGCTCTTTGTTTGGTCTTAACCCATGAAAAGGTTGGCATTCTCTGTATTTTCTTAGGTAGCTATACTTTTATATGATGCCCTTAATGAAAAAAAATTGACTTAGGTCTTCTGTTCATTAAAACCAACAAGGTCATTTGTTTTGACCTGACTTTTTCTCTACAACTATCTTCTTTTTGTATGTATAAAAACGGGTTCATCTCAAGTCTTAAAATTTCATAGTAAAAAGTTGGCGTTGTCTCTTGCGGTCATCATCTTTTCCTTCGAATCGAATATCGATCCTTTCACTCGGTGTATCTCTCCCATTAGCCAATGACAGTTAAAGCTTTGGGAAACAGTTCCACACTTGGCATAGTAATGCCTACCACTGGTACGTCTAGTTTATATGGGACTCTGGCTCCACCCGACTTAAGAAGGTAAAAGAAAAGGTGCCAATTCGACTAATGAAAACATCACATTTAGCACCCTTGTGATCTAGATTCTTTGATTCCCTTTATTTTCATGTACCACAAGTAGACTTGGTCAGAATAAAGACACTTTCTAGAACTACTAGCTGGGAAGAGAGAGGAACGAAAATATTCTAAAAGGTGGGCATTGTCTCAAATCGTGATGTAGATCCATCTGCACTGCATACATTCCAAATTTAGATCTTCCGTCGGCCCACCCTCACTTGTAGATAACACAGCTTATTAGTAGTGTTTGAAATTGCATGAGAATAAGGGCTGATGTATCCTATTCAATATCCGGCAAGTAGTTTTCTATAAATAAAGTTCCACGTTCGGAGTAGGGAGTCAGACTGGTTTAGCGCTTTTAGCAAAGAGAGCAGAAACCTTATCCTTGTTCTCCTCTCCATTTGATTGAATACGTGCATATTTATTGATTACCATTTGAGTCAGATTGATACACTACTATGGATCTCATATCGATTGAGGAGTTATGTCATTTAATCTTCTACTGATGAACCTATTAAGGAGTTGCTCCCTCTATGTAGTTGTCTACTTAAGGCGATCAAGCTATATCTTTCCCCAGGGCCTTGAGGTTGTGTCTCCATCTCCTATGTGCAAAATTTAAGAGGCTAGTTCCTATGGAGATTCCCCTTGGTCTAATTCCACCTCAGGAATCTGGAAAGGAGCTGAAATCGACCTACTACTTGAGAACATAAGATATACTCTACAAATCACACCAGAAAAGCGCACATGCCGTACTGGACATGGAGGTTGGATCAAGATATTAATATATTATAAGCCCTCCATCATTCAGCATGAGAGGTCCCGTAGCTCAGTTGGTTAGAGCGTTGGTCTTATGAGCCGAAGGTCGCGGGTTCGAGCCCCGCCGGGACCATTTGTCTCTTTAATTTTGTTAAATATTTTCCATTTATTTAAATTTGTCTATTTTTCTAGTTCTATTTTCTTTTATGTCTCTTTAATTTTGTTTTAAGTATTTTCCATCTATTTAAAATTGTGACATGTCGTGTATTTCTAGTTCTATTTTTCATACGTCTAGTTATATTCATTTATATACTCTTGGAGTAATGTTCTCATTTTTGTTAATTATTTCACACAAATACCCTTTTATCTAGTAGATTTTTTTTCATAAGATTCTTGCTCAGTAGATTTTAATGAGTCCGAACTCTTCGAGTTTTCGTGTATGATTTAGGAGGTATAGGATTTTCTGTCGCCTTCCTTTACGTTTGTGCCTTTTCCATTTCTTTGGTCATATATTTGTATATAGATTATAGATATATATTATTTGTTAAGTAATGAGGTTTTAAATTCAATGTCTATCATGCTGGTAACTTATAATGCGTTTCTTCAAAATACTATCACGACTCCATGCGAAACCGGATACAATTTAGAAAGAGAGAGAGAGATCAGAGTCCTTGAACTAGAGGGTGTGTATGGTTTGGTTTAAACCACGACTCAAATTGGATCAAATCGTTTTTATACGATTTTGGTTTTGTTTAAATTTTTCAGAAAATTATGGTTTATGTTTAACTTTTTTAAAAATAAACTAAACCGTTAAGTATAATAGAATTGGATCAATATTAATTTGTTATTATCATTTAAGAATATATTATATTGTTATGAGATTTTTAAGTAAAGAACATGACTTGAACTTATATATATCCAAATCTCTTTTCACAAATCTTCAAACTTACAAGCTCAGAATCATAGTCCTAAACCCTAACCTTGCTCATGAAATTTAATGGACTAGTAATTAGGATAATGAGCTTAATTAATTAAGTGTTGGACCATTAATTAATTAAGACCCAAAGCCCATACAAGAGGTAGTGGGTGGTTATCTTGTATAAGTGAGTTAATATTTGAGATTAACGTCAGAAGAACTTTTACAGAGAACAGAAACACAGAAAACTACTGCAGACTCAATTGGAGATTCTTGGCGTCTCTCGTTGATTCTGATATCGAGGAATTGTTCCTACGCCTGATTAAAGACACGTGGATACCATAGTTGTGGAAACGCTCTCGAATGAGTCTTTGGAAGCTTTACTACTACCTGAAAGCGTTATAAACACGTAAGTCTTCGGTCTTGTGTTCTAGGGCTCATCGCATACTTTAATTATAGATCTAAGATCTGTTCTTGATTGTATTATTCCGCTGCGCATTAGATGTTGTCAAGAACGAATACTAACAGTTGTATCAGAGCCCGAGACTCGATTTATAATTAATTCGTGTTCTATTTAATTGTGGATTTTCGGAATTTAGAATTTTGAAAAATCTGATTTTGGAAATCAGAAGGTATTTTCTGGAAATTGAAAACTAATGACTCTTAGAGGGCCACCACCATCTCAAGAAGACAATGAGACTCATCAAATAGCATGCTTATCACAGAAAACAGCAAATAGGGCTCAACGAATAAATTCATTAATCCAATTAATAATTTAATTCTCTAATTAAAAGTGGATTTATGCATTTATATTAATTCCAAATCAATATAAAAATTCATTTAGCATTATTATTTCTAAAATAATAATCTAATAAGATTTATTAATCTAATTAATAAATCAATTCTTTACTTTATGCACATTAGAAGATTATATCAATTCTAAATTAATATAAATCAAACTTTATACTATTATTTCAAAATAATAACAATGCTTAAATTTATTAATCTAATTAACAAATTAATTTCCAAAATTGTGATTAAATTTATTAATTCTAAATTAATAAATTGAATTCATGTACATAAGTAGATTGTATTAATTCCAAATTAATACAAAATCGAAATTAATGTTATTATTTCAAAATAATAATATTAAACAAAATTTATTAATCCAATTAATAAATTAATTTTGTGTAATTGAAATTAAATTTTAAACGAAAAATCGTTTTCACCGCCATCGCCACCGCCGGAGACGCGCCACGCCCTGTCATCTGCAAAGACACGACAACCTCCGCACGCTTGGCGTGCACCTCATCGCCGGCAATGCGTCGTCGAACGCCGCGATCGTGCTGTTGCAGCACGTCTTCTTTGTCGCGACGCGCGGCGGAGGAAGAAAGGAAAACGCGGCGTTCGTGGTGTCGTCGACGACGCGCAACACGGCGGCTGCGGAACGGGGTGTAGTCGTCGGCGGCAGAACGCGCGACGGCGAAACGGAGTGGAGGCGCGACGCGAGCGCCGAAACCCTAGCGCGAGCCGGGCCGACGTGAAGGAGCTGGCCTGGCTGCCGGGCTTCATGCGTGAGCTGGCCTCCGCTACCGGGCCGGCGGCTCTGGCGGTTTTCGCTTGGGGCCATGTTTTGGGCATTTTATTCAAGAATGACCAATATGGTCATCAAGTGTAATTAAAAAAAAAACGAATTTTGTTAATTTTGAATTAATAAAATTTAATTTCCAATTACACAAAATTAATTTATTAATTGGATTAATAAATTTTGTTTAATATTATTATTTTTGAAATAATAACATTAATTTCGATTTTGTATTAATTTGGAATTAATACAATCTACTTATGTACATGAATTCAATTTATTAATTTAGAATTAATAAATTTAATCACAATTTTGGAAATTAATTTGTTAATTAGATTAATAAATTTAAGCATTGTTATTATTTTTGAAATAATAGTATAAAGTTTGATTTATATTAATTTAGAATTGATATAATCTTCTAATGTGCATAAAGTAAAGAATTGATTTATTAATTAGATTAATAAATCTTATTAGATTATTATTTTAGAAATAATAATGCTAAATGAATTTTTATATTGATTTGGAATTAATATAAATGCATAAATCCACTTTTAATTAGAGAATTAAATTATTAATTGAATTAATGAATTTATTCGTTGAGCCCTATTTGCTGTTTTCTGTGATAAGCATGCTATTTGATTTTATGCTTATCTATTTAACTATAGTAGTTAGAGACCGCTTTTATGTTTGGGTAGGCGGCGCCCAATATATGTGGTCCGCATTTCTATGCCTGGGTAGGCGGCACCCAGTAATTGTTTTGAATTTAATATTGGATATTAAATATACAATTAGTATCACATGTTTTATCCCCACAAAATACAAGTCTTGTTTCTTTGAAACAAAACGTGTCGTCCATCATAATTGTTTGAGTCAATAACCTTTTCGACCAAGAGTTTTACACCCTCGTGTTTACTCCCAAATCTACAAGGCCAAGGCTCACTCATAGATGTATGGTTAGCATCGTGTGATGGGGTTGACTTGCTTAATTATTTTGTATTGCCCTCGTGATCAAGATAATTAGTGGACACATATTAATTGGATTAATAAACCAAGAATTGAGGACTCGTTGTTGCATTTGGATTCAAACCCACCAAGTGTCATTATTGTGGTCATCACCGCAGAGGCCGCAATGATGCGTACTTAATCGATGCAAACTGTCCGCAATCGGCTTTGAGGCCTCACCGAGTGATATTATTTGTAGTCATCACCGCAGAGGCTACGATAATATCGACTTGGATCTTGGACTACTAAGATTTATATATTTGTTATAAACCGTATTTTGCATTTGGGGTGCAATATATGTTAAAATTAGTGGAGCTAATCAATACAATAAACCCTTGTTTGATTAGTGATATGATTGTGATCCGTGTTTACTTTGTTCTAATTTTGTTCTAATTTCGTAAATTTTTCGCTCGCCACGATGTCGACTATGTTAGATAAATGTTTGTTGGAAACAAATTTGTCGACCGGGTCAAACTATACGGATCGCTACGTTACTGCGTTTGGTATTAAGTACGGATAAGATTGGGTATGTCTTGACAAACCAATCAATATCATCCCGATGAGTGTTCTCCCGAGTATGCCTCGCTTGACCGGGTTGCTCATAAGAAGCACGTTGAGGATGCTATGTCGGCTCGAGCATTATGTCGACTTCTATGAGTTTGGAACCCGTAGGCAACATGAATGCATGCTACCCTATGAAATGTTTCAAGACTTGAAGAGTTTGTTTGCCTTAGAGGCACAAGCCTCGAGTATAAGATACTCCGAGATCTCCAAGAGCACGTTTCACGAGAAGGGCACCGGAAGAGAGATCGCCTAAAATTTAAGGCACAAGGTGCAATGGGTGATAGCTCGGGTATATTTGTCGTTGAGATAAATATGTCTATAAATAATTCACATTCTTGGGTATTAGATACCGGCTGTGGCTCACACATTTGTAATAATGTGGAGGGGCTTAGTGACAGCAGGAAGGTGAATCCTGGGGAGGTTGACCTACGCGTGGGAAATGGAGCAAGAGTTGCTGCCGAACGCGTGGGGACTTATAGATTGGATCTTCCTTCGGGTTATAGACTAGATTTACATGATTGTTATTTCGCCTCGCGATTTCAAAGAATATTATTTCCATTCCTATGTTGGACATCAAGGGTTTTCCTTCCATTTTGAAATGGTAGATGCTCGTTTTCTCATAACGGAGTGTCTTATGGAAAAGCTTTTCTTTCGAATGGTTTATATATGCTTGAATGTGAACGAGATATTCTCAATGTACAAAACAAACGACCTAAGCTAAGTAATACGAATAATGCTACTTATCTTTGGCATTGTAGACTTGGTCATATTAATGAGAAAAGGATAGCAAGGTTGAGAAAATTAGATTATCTCACACCATTTGATTTTGAATCATATGGTACTTGTGAATCTTGTCTCAAAGGAAAGATGACTAAGAAACCACTTTCTGGGAAAGGGTTACGTGCCAAAGAATTGCTAGAGTTGATCCACTCGGATGTGTGTGGACCGCTTCCAACTCAAGTAAAGGTGGATATTCGTATTTCATTACTTTTACCGATGATTATTCAAGGTTTGGGTATGTGTCCGATGAAACACAAATCAAGATCTTGATAAGTTCAAAGAGTTTAAGTTAGAAGTCGAGAAACAACTTGGTAAAAGTATCAAGCATCTTCGATCAGATTGAGGAGGGAAATACTTAAGCCGATAATTTCTTGATTACTTGAAATCACATGGAATCCGGTCGATCGACTCCTCCGGGAACACCACAATTGAATGGTGTATCCGAGAGAAGAAATCGAACCTTATTAGACATGGTTCGATCCATGATGAGTTTCGCAAGTCTCACTTTATTCCTTTGGGGCCATGCCTTACTAACTACCGTTTATATTCGAATAGGTTCCATCTAAATCACCGAGAAAACGCTATATGAACTATGGTGTGGTAAATGGCAAGTCTTAAACATATGCGGACTGGGGTTGTCCCGCTTTGTTAAAAAGATGCATCGATAAGTTGGAATCAAAAGGTGAAAATGTTATTTTGTGGGATATCCAAAGAAAACAAAAGGATATGAATTTACTCACCGAGATCACAAGGTGATCATTTCTAGAATGTGACGTTTCTTGAAGACTCTTATGTTTCCAAGGAACAAGGTCACAACGAGGTAGATCTTGAAGCAATTCAAGAACCACAAAACGACACAGAGGACGAAGGATTGTTTAATGGTGTAAACAAGAATTCAGTGGGAGTATTTGATGATCTATCGGGAGGAAATGACTCTTGAGGGCCACCACCATCTCAAGAAGACAATGAGACTCATCAAATACAAGATGATACAATAGTTGTGCCACCTCCACCTCAAGAAAATCATGATGAAATTCTTGAGAATATCCAAAATGTTGATCAGATCAACACGGAAGAACCTACTCACGCTCGTAATGAACAAACTGAACTCAAGAAAACAACCCAACTCAATAGGCCACAGAGGACTCGTCGTGCACCCGAAAGATTGAATCTAATGGTTGAGAACCAAGATGATGAAGTCGAATCGGATGATGATGAACCTAAGACCTATAATGAAGCGGTGTCTGGCACCGATTCAAAGATGTGGCTTGAAGCCTTAATATCTGAAATGGACTCGATGTATTTCAATTTAGTCTGGGAACTAGTTGATGACTTACCAGATGGGGTTTACCCCATAGGTTGCAAATGGATCTTCAAAAGAGAGATGCAGATGGTAAGATACAAACCTACAAGGCTAGGTTGGTGGCAAGGGTTATAGTCAACGCGAAGGCATTGAATATGATGAGACCTTTTCACCAGTTGCAAAAATCAAGTCCATTAGGATATTACTTGCAATGGCTGCATACTACAATTTTGACATTTGGCAAATGGATGTCAAAATCGCGTTTCTCAATGGAGAACTAGAAGGTGATGTCTATATGACACAACCTGAAGGTTTTGTGTCCAAAGAGAGGTTGAATGCAGTATGTAGGCTAAAGAAGTTCATTTATGAACTTAAGCAAGCATCAAGGAGTTGGAATATTTGTTTTGACAGAGCTATCAAATTGTTTGACTTTGTCAGAAGCAAATAGGACCCATGCGTTTATAGTAAGCGAGAATGGAAACGTTGTTCACCGGTCATATATGTCGATGACATTCGATTATGGGAGCGACCGATCCATGATGCAATCCGTAAAAGACCGGCTGTCTAAATCCTTTATGGTGAAGGATCTTGGTGAGGCCTCCTATATCCTGGGATCAAGATCTATCGGGATAGACCTAATAGATTGTTGGGGCTATGGTGGACATCCAAAGCTATCGGTGACTAGGTGCACCGATACTAGCTTCCAAATAGAAACAAACATGTTTCAAGACGATATCATCCGATTAGGAAATAATAGAAATGAACAATGTGAAATTAGAAAGAGTATCCACCGACGATATCTTAGTCGATCCTTTACCAAGCTATTTTGAGAGCTTGTGTGTTCGACATGTGGGATGTTGGCTTTGATTCAAAGGGAAGTTTAAAGTTTGTATGTTTTAGAAACCCTTTGTTGAGACATACTTTCTTTTGATCACAATCGAAGATAATGTTTTTATCTATAGGTTTTGTGCATTTAATAGAATAATTATTTTGATGTTTGTCGTTATTCTCTTATTTGTTCCCATGAATTATCACCGCTATTTTTGCTGTGAGACATCAATGATATAGTATAATTCTAAAATAGCCCTAACCAATGATCATCAAGAATGGGATATTGATGATATGTTATAGGTTAGCATGTGGTCTGCATCACATTCTTAGAGAATGTAGTGGTTCTCGCAACTACGAGATATTTGATATCCGTGATGGACACATGAATACTTTGGAGAGTATTGGTATACCCAACTATTAAATCGTTTGTTTGATGTCTACGATTTCTTAGTGTGTGGAGTATGTAATAGTCCTTAGACTTGAGGTCATTACACATTTTGTTTGTTGAGTGTCAGACTTTGACCAAGGCAACGCTTGCAAGTGGCAAGACACGGCTTGATTGGGTGCATCATGAGACAAATGAAAATGGTAGTTGAGCCAAGAATGAGATTCATTCCTCGATTAGATTTTCGAGTGAGCACTTATTTTCTATATTATTCGACCATAAAGTCATTGGCAATGTAGAGATATATTCAATTAAAGTAATTGAATATGATCATATGAGTCTTATAATAAAGATGAGAAAATGGTTGAGCTATCGATAGACACATAGCAAAATCCTAGGCTCAATCGAGTGTGTCATGAATGAAAGGATATTACATAAACTTCATGTAAAGGTTTGTTTATCGCTTTTCCACGTAAACGTCCGTCATATATCGAGTTCACGCACAACGCAAATCCAAGAGTTTTGTGCGACTTTGATTAGATCATCGCTCGGTAATGGGGCCTATTGGGTCACACTATCAAGTGTATTGTTAATCGCCAAGGATATATGCATGGTGCACGATGTTGTCTAATGCTAGTCCAAGGGAGATTGAAAGTTAATGGACTAGTAATTAGATAATGGGCTTAATTAATTAAGTGTTGGACCATTAATTAATTAAGACCCAAAGCCCATACAAGAGGTAGTGGGTGGTTATCTTGTATAAGTGAGTTAATCTTTGAGATTAACGCCAAGAACTTTTACGAGAATGTAAACACGAAAACTACCGCAGACTCAATTGGAGATTCTTGGCGCCTCTCGTTGATTCGATATCGAGGAATTGTTCCTACGCCCGATTAAAGACACGTGATACCATAGTTTTGGAAACGCCTCGAATGATTCTTTGAAGCTTTACTACTACCGAAGCGTTATAAACACGTAAGTCTTCGATCTCGTGTTCTAGGGCTCATCGCATGCTTTAATTATAGATTTATTCCGCTGCGCATTAGATGTTGTCAAGAACGAATCCTAACAGCTCACTCATCATTGCCGCCTATCTTTGGCGATCGCCGCCCATATTTAATTCTCGTCATAGAATTGTTCTAATTCATTTGTTCTGTTTTTTAATATTTTTTCTATCAACCGAAGACTTGCAGTGTTTTTAGTGGCATGAGTTTTCATTAAATTATAATTAGTGTAAAGTGAGTGGAGAAATGATCTTAGAAAGTATTGTAGGGAAAAACTGATTTTGACCCTCTCCCGAGGATCTATCTTGGATGTTTAATTCACCATACATTGATTATATACCTAGCATACACCTATATAATTAATTACAACACGTAGGGTTTTTCTCGTGTTTACCTTTGAATCTGTCGGGGATGAACGGATCGAGACTCATGCTTTGACCTTCTAAACTATATCCCGGTTACCCAATCTCCAACGTCGAGTGAGGACGATCTATGGAGAATGCTACAGAAAATCACCCTAACCTCTCTATGTATTTTCGAAAATCTCCTCCTAATGAGCACTAGGAATTCTCGAAAATATGATGATGGATAATTAAGGATTAGCCTTGATCTTATCTCTTACCTTATATTTATAATGCATTACCATAATCCCATTAGGAAATGATCCATGCATATCCCATAAATATAATAATATCCTTATGGATAACGAGAATCAAATCATATCCATAGAGAGCATAGGGCGCGATTTTCCTACATTCACAGTCTGGATGGGCCACCAGGATCAAATGCAAGGAATTAAGATGGGCCTCAAATAAATTAATTATCTTATGTTCACCCCGAAACATAAATTAATTTATAAACATTTATTCATGCCACTAGAGAATAAATGCTTGACTTACCCTTTATTACCGAAGGTGAGTCGGACTTGCACTTAGACAAGACGAATCCCGTATTTAAGATATCGCACGTCCATTAATTATTTAGAGCATTACGATCGCTTAAAATAATTAATATCTTTAATTCCTTAAGTAATACCGCTCAACCTTATTATTGTACTTGAGCTAACTCAACCTGCAGGGTTTAGTACAATAAACCTTTGAGCTCCTTAAGGGACGTCATCATCCTAAACGGATACGGTGACTGATACGATAACTAGCATGACATACAAGCACCGCCACCACCCAAGACGCGAGAATATTGGGTTAGAACATATAACCTCACCCATAACAAGTCAAAGTGATGGTCAACAACTCATACTCACCTAATATCTTATCGAGGTTTAGATAATCGTAAGTCACCGAGATCTTGGTTCTTCACGACGGTCAGATAGAAGAACTCATCTCACTGTGATCCATCAATACGTCAGAGACATACCAGCATAGATAAGCAACCAAGTCAAGTCACTTCTTATCTATACCGCAGCCTATACCGACAACTCGTCCTCAAGTTATCTCACCGTGATTCTTTTATATCTCATTAAGCTTGACCAATCATACGTACTTACGTGATCTTCTACACATCGTATGATCTAACTTATATGTGAGATAAGGGGACACGATATATGTAATCAAGTAATCAATTCAGATAGGAGATTGTAATAGTGGTAACAGGAAACATTGTATACAAACTCAACCAAAACTGCTTTCAGTATACAAATCCAACAAGTATTAAGTGGTGATTTTTTTATTATTATAAAGAAGTCGATAAATTGGGGATAAACATTATGAGATTTATGTGGGAAGTCATATCTAAAAGAGAAAAATGAAAGTTTTTGTTGGATGGAATTAAAAAGAATTATATATAAGGTTTTGATGAAGAGATTAAATATTATTTCTTAATGACATCCTGTTTTTTCTCTTTTGGATGATCTTAGATATTTGAATTTTTTTAATAATAAGCGAGAAAAAGTAAATATCTGTAAACGGCACCGAGCCTTATTGATACAATTTGATATTGTTCTTAATGTGTTCCATTGTTTTTAATATTGTTTTTTAGTTGCATCCTATTTTTCTTTTTTTGGAGAGTTTTAGATATTTGATTTTTTATTATTAATAAACAAGAAAAAGAAAATATTTGTAAACCACACCAAACTTTATTGATGCAGTTTTATATGTTTCGATTGTACTAAAATTTTGATTTAATTTCATATAAAATGGTCAAACCGTATTTTGCAATTTGGTCTGTATTAGCTATATTTATTTGAAATAATGTCTTATAAACGCGCGGTATATCTTTGCATGAAAAACAATTGCTTTGTCAACTAAAAAAAATTAAAACAATTGCAGTTTATTACAAATTAATTACCATAGGTCACATTATATTAACTATATTTTCTACGATCAAATTGTTTCATTGCAAGTATTGAATGCAATAAATGTATATATATTCTAAAGTGTCAATCATTAAATAATAAAATAGATTTTTTGAAAAAATAGTGCTTTATTACCTCTTGGAGTCCAGCTCATAAATTAGTCAGCAAGAAAACAAGGAAATAATGAGAAGTCGGCTAAGATTCATCGTACTCCTCCACCCCCCATTAAAGGAGCAAAAAGCGCAACGCTTGGATAACTCTTTCTCCACCAACATAAATTAATAGATTACAAACTGATAAAGTAAAGTTGGCGGCCATATCCACAATTTTCCTCTCTTTATAGGTAGAGTTACAAAAATATTTATGTTGTAAATATAGATTTTATATTTATTCCATATAATAAGGATGATCAAAACCCTAACCCTAATTTGTATCTCCCTATAAATAGAGGCTTTAACCTCATAGCAATACACACTCACCATTGTTATTTGAATTCGTATGATTTTTTTGAAGAAAAGAACATTGGCTTCTTGCATCGCATGATTCAATTCAAATCATCCATCCTTTTTCTTTTTCTTTTTCATTGGCAATAAACTGGAATCAGCAAATTGTTTTGCCGTACGGATGAAAGTTTTGCAATTTTTTTTGGTATTATTGACACTTTATTATCTTGTTGTTATTTAAGAAGAATAAGCGTGGAAACAATACTTTAGATATGTTTATATTCCTTCGTTTGCTTCCGTCAATTATTGAAAATTATTATGGGCAAATTATTTAAGATGTTAATTGATTAAGATTTAAATTGAATCTCGTAGGAACTCCATTGTATACGTTAATTTAATCGATTATATATATGTTGAGGGTTTAATGTAATGAAATTATTGAAATTCTCGAAGAAGAAAAAAAACAGTAGTTCTTTTCGCTGAAGCATGTTGATAATCATTATCTTATCCAACATTTTGAGATATGCTTAGATGATAGTTGATTTTGTCATTTTTTATTTTTATTTTGAAATACTATAGGATAATTATTTAAGATGTCTAATTTGTTAGATTTGCAAAACAATTATGTTATTTTTGAGTTGTTATTCTTGATATGAAATTATTTGTAATGATTCATGTATGTTTGTTTATTTATTTATTCCTTCTCATTATTGAATTGTTTTATTCAATATAATTACATTGAATTAAATTGTTGCTCCCGAAGTAGCACAATTAATATTTTTAAAGAATATTATATGTTCTTGAAGAGCAATTCATACTTTAGATGATATATGTTTTTTCTTGATGGAAAAACATAACTTTATGTCATATTGACATTGATTTGCCCAATTCCTACTTATGGAATGATATTACAGTTGAGTTGAAATATCTTATTAAAACAATCCCTGAAGGATTGCTACAATTCCAAATGACAATATTCTTATTGTTGGCTCTAGACGAGCTTTAATTGATTTTCCTCACGAATATCAAATCAATTATATATGACACATTGTTGTATCTAGATAATAATCTTGTTATTTTGAATTTCATATTCAAGTATCCAAATTATTATCAAGACATAAATATTTGGGTTTATCATTTTTACAATTAGTCGTGATTATAATACCTCCAATTTCTTTGCTGACCCAAAAGGAAACATCGATGACTTGATTGGTGGTGGTGTGGTAGAAGACAAGAATATGGATTTTGTGTAATCAGTTTTATCGTCTTTCTTTGTTAGGAAGTTTATTCATTTTACTTATAAAACTTTGTTTCGTTTTTTAGTTGTTGCATTTGCTTACAAAACATTATTTAATTTAAGTTGTTGCTTTCAAGACGTTATATTTTGAAACAATTGTTATTTTCTTCCAATTGATTATCTTTTATTTATCTTGTTCAAAAAAAAAATCTCAGAAATTCAAATGGATTCTTCGGATATCTGTTTAGTTGATAGTGCCACCACACACACCATTCTCCAAAATAAAAATATTTTCTTAAGCTGACATTAGGATAAGACAATGTTAATACTATATCAGATGCATCGAACATTATTGAAGGCTCCGGAAGAGCTTGTATCATTTTACCAAATGATACTAAATTAAAAATTAAACATGCCCTTCATTCTAGTAAGTCTAGAAGAAACTTACTAAGTTATAAGGATATCCGCTGCAATGGATACCACATTGAGACAATATCAGAAGGTAATAATGAATATCTTTACATAAATTCTTTTGCATTTGGCCAGAAGCAAACAAAAGAAAAATTATCAACACTACCATCTGGAATGTATTACCCATTCATAAAAGCAATTGAGATAAATCATGTCATGAACCCGAAGTTCAATGACACAAAGAGCTTTATACTTTGGCATTATAGATTTGGACATCCAGGAGCAACTAAGATGCGCCGAATAATTAATAATTCATATGGACACAATATAAAGAATCAGAAGATTCTTATAACTAATGAATTCTCATGTGATTCTTGTGCGCAAGGCAAGTTAGTCATTAGACCTTCCTACACAAAGGTCAATTTTGAATCTCCATCCTTCTTGGAAAGAATTCAAGGAGATATTTGTGGACCCATACATCCACCATGTGGATCATTTTGATATTTCATGGTATTGATTGATGCTTCTTCTAGATGGTCTCATGTATGCTTGATTTCTACTAGAAATGCAGCGTTCGCTAGACTACTTGCTCAAATAATAAAATTAAGAGCTCAATTCCATGACAATCCAATCAAGAGGATTCGTTTTGATAATGCTAGTGAATTTACGTCTCAAGCATTTAATAATTATTATATGGCTATTGGGATTAAAATTGAACACTCCGTTGCTCATGTCCATACTCAAAATGGTTTAGCAGAGTCGTTTATTAAACGTCTTCAACTTATTGCTAGACCACTACTTATGAAGTCAAGACTTCCGACTTCTGCTTGGGGTCATGCCATATTACATGCTGCAACATTAGTTCGTATTCGGTCGATATCCATCCACCAATACTCCCCTATGCAAATAGCTCTTGGTCAAGAACCTAATGTTTCTTATCTACGAATATTTGGTTGTGTTGTTCAAGTACCAATTGCACCCCCACAACATACAAAAATGGGTCCCCAACGAAGACTTGGGATATATGTTGGATTTGATTCGCCTTCAATTATAAGATATCTCGAATCTTTAACGGACGATTTGTTTACTGCACGCTTTGCAGATTGTCATTTTGATGAAATGACATTCCCAACACTAGGTGGGACAAACCTACATCTTGAAAAACATAAGAAAATTTCTTGGAATGAAAGAACTTTATCACATTTTGATTCCCGGAGTAATCAATGTGAACAAGAAGTCGAAAAGATAATTCATTTGCAAAAAGTTGCAAACCAACTTCCTGATGTTTTTGTAGATACAAGAAAAGTGACATTATCTCACATCCCTGCTGCAAATATTCCAGCCAGAATTAATGTCCCTGAAGGACAAATAAAAATGACAACAAATGAATCAAAAGTTCATCAAAAAGGTGGTCGACTAGTTATTAGTTCCAAAGATTCTATGCCTAGAAAAAAGAAAGACGCAAGATAGGGACCAAACAATGACGTAAATGATTAATCAATCAAATGAAAGTAATGTAGTTCCTGAAGAACTACAAGTTTCCGAAAATCATGAGATCTCAATTAATTATTTATCTTCTAATAGAATATTGGAGAGAAATAATATTGTCGTGGATGATATATTTGCATTTAATATGGCTCTTGAAGTTGTAAATGAGGATCACGAACCACGATCGGTTAAAGACATCAAAATAGAGATGATTGGCCAAAGTGGAAAGATGTCATACAAATGTAATTAAATGCATTAGGAATTGAAAACTTTTGGACCTGTAGTCCTAACTCCGAAAAGTGTTATCCACAGGGATACAAATGGGTCTTTGTTCGAAAGAGAAATGAGAAAAATGAAATTAGATATAGAGCAAGACTCGTAACAAAAGGTTGCTCTCAAAGATCGGGAATTGATTATGAAGAAACATACTCTCCAGTAATGGACGCACTTACTTTTAGATATTTGATTAGTCTAACTGTGTCACAAAGGCTTGATATCGCCTTATGGATATAGTAATCGATATCTATATGGTTCACTAGATAGTGACATATATGAAAATCCCAGAAGGATTTAAAATGCCTGAAGCATGTAAATCAAAGCCCAAAAGCATGTTTTCAATCAAATTACAAAAATCATTGTATGGGTTGAAACAGTATGGATGTATGTGGTATAATAGACTCAGTGAATATCTGTTAAAAGAATGATACAAAAAATGATGATGTATGCCCCTATGTTTTCATAAAGAAAACTGAAAATGGATTTGCAATCATAGCAGTTTATGTTGATGACTTGAATTTGATTGGAACTCCCGAAGATCTCAGTAAAACTGCTAAATACTTGAAAAATGAATTTGAGATGAAAGATTTAGGAAAGACAAAATTTTGTCTAGGTTTGTAAATTGAACATGTCCCTGGAAGTCTATTTGTTCACCAATCTACATACACAGAAAAAGTGTTAAAACGATTTTACGTGGATAAAGCGCATCCATTACCATCACCAATGGTCGTTAGAACACTTGATGTAAATAAAGATCCATTTCGACCTATTCAAGATAGGGAAAAGATTCTCGATCCTGAAGTACCATACCTTAGTGCAATCGGAGCATTGACTTATCTAGCTAATTGCACTAGACCAGATATAGTTTTTTATGTAAATCTTCTAGCAAGATATAGCTCTACACCTACTTTAAGACATTGGAATGGTGTTAAGCACATCCTAAGTTACCTAAAGGGTACCATTGACCTTGGATTACATTATTCAAAAGTTCGAGTATTCTCTAGTAGGGTATGCGGATCACGAGTTATTTATCCGATCCACATAAAGCTAAATCACAAACCGGCTATGTTTTCACATATGGAGGCTGCGCTATATCTTGAAGTCCGTGAAGCAAACTTTGATCGCAACATCCTCAAATCATTCTCAAATCATTGCAATCCATGAAGCAAGTCTAGAATGTGTATGGTTGAGAAACATGATAAGTTATATCCAAGGATCGTGCGGATTGGCTTCACCAAAGGACAATCCAACTGTGTTATATGAAGACAATGCTGCTTGCATCAAGCAACTAAAAGGAGGATATATCAAAGGTGATAGGACAAAGCATATATCTCCAAAGTTTTTCTACACACATGATCTTCAAAAGAGTGGCGACATCAACTTTCAACAGATTCGCTCAAGTGACAATCTGGCGGACTTATTCACAAAGGCGTTGCCAACATCAACATTCAGAAAGCTAGTACACAAGATAGGCTTACGTAGACTCAAAGATCTGCAATGATAAAAATGCAGGGAGAGCGACTGTACTCTTTTTCCTTCGACCAAATTTTTTTCCCATTGGGTTTTTATTTGGCAAGGTTTTAATGAGGCAGTATTTTTCTTTCTTTTTTTATGTTTGATCATTCAAGGGGAAGTGTTATAAATATAGATTTTATATTTATCACATATATTAAGGATGACCAAAACCCTAACCCTAACCCTAATTTGTATCTCCCTATAAATAGAGGCTTTAACCTCATAGTATTGCATACTCATTTTTATCTTTTTATACAATTCTCTCTACTTTCTCTCCACTTTATAACAATTTACAATTCCATTTACATTATATATATATATATATATATATATATATATATATATATATATATATATATATATATAGAGAGAGAGAGAGAGAGAGAGAGAGAGATGGATAAAATAGAATTTTTTTTTTTTGTAAGAAATAAGAATAAATATAAGCAATTGATTTTAATAAATCAATGGACAATATTAATTTACGTTCTATGATAATAAATATCTATATGTACTATATTTTAGTTTCTCTGGATTTTTACAAATGTTATATTAGTAATTTTATTTTTATTAAAAATGATTTTTTCTTAATTTTAGGAAACACACGGTTGTATCATTTTCTTAGGAATTTCTTATAATCTATCTTTTAACTTATTATATTAGATTGATTATTTCAGTTCAATACTTACTCTCCGCAAATTAATTTGTTATTCAAGCTACATAATCAATGAAAAACGCTGGTATAAAAATTAATGTATTGATTCATATGTGCTTTTCACTTATTGCAATGGTGGAATATTTTCGTAGCATATTTAGTTTATTAATTTTGTAAATATACTGAAATTTCATAAATTATTATCAGTTAATTTGATTTTTTGCCAGTTAAAATTTATGCAACTCTTCAGAAACAATTTATATGCAATACGACATTGTGTTTTGTGCAATATTATTAGTGAATATGTGCTACACGGTGTACTATATATAACAAAATTACTACGCATTGTCATATATATGCTACATTTAATTATTAAAGTGTTATAGAATAAATCATTAAAATATACATATTCATAAACAATTGAGCTATGAATTGAAATAATATGTACTACATAAATCAAATTTTATTCAAACTTATGTGAAAATTTTATATCCATGAGCTTAGATAGATTATTTTAAATAGATTATATTTTTCGTTACACAGATATAATACACATTCGCAGTATTTATCATACAACAATATATTGCATGATGTGTAATGTTTGCTACATATTTATTAAATATGTGCATTGTATGTATTATATATGTGCTACAGTGTTGGAGAAATTCATAAGTATTGGGAATAATCAATCTTAACTGTGTATTTTGATTAGATTCCAAAACCTCTGATGACTGCTTTGTTGAAGCAACAGATACTGTTAACTTGTTTTCGAGTTGGAAGTGTTGTTTCAGGTTTCAGCAAAACTACCAACTTGGATAGGCCCAATACTGATGGAGATCAAAGCAGTACAATGTCAAGCCTGACTGATAAGTATCAGTACCAACGCAACCAAAGAGAAGCTCACTAAAGGATCGCATGCTGAAGTCGGAAGACTAAAGAAAGGCCAACTGATATTTGAAGACTAAAGGGAAGCGAGACTGATGGACAACTGAGATATGAGTGAAGTCGAAGACAGAAGACTGACGTCGGAAGACTAAAGACTGAAGATTTAGCGCTGCTGACAAGATGGAGTCGAAGGCAAGCTAACGAAAGTCAAAGCTGAGTACCAGAAGTCAAAGCTAGGTACCAGTGGTCAAAGTTACCTCTTATAGTCAAAGCTGGTTGATAGAAGATCAAAACTAACTATATATGTCAAAGTTGTTGCTGCATACTGACTCAGGAGTTCAAAGTTGTTAAAAGACGGAACTCCAGACTGTTGACAAAAGACGAAGTAGTCTAGAATGGCCCAACCTGAAGTCAAAACTGATAAAACACAGAGTCTCATCAACTGAAGAAACATAGAGTTTCTTTTGCCTTTGAGTGTTTGACTCAACACGTGCCATAGCGAATCTGTGAAGCAATCTGACACTTCATACCACATTTTCAGAGTTACAAAGCTACAGTGTATGATGATGTAGACTTCTGACAGCGACGTACAAGGATTCAACAGGAATATTTTCAAACGACAAAATGGAAGAATTTGAATAGCGGTTCCTCCAACGGCTTTATTCTTATCTCTCTATGTATGTTCAGAATCCAACCTTTGAAGGTTACCGAAACGCTGCGCAATTGAATTCTTAAATGATCAAAGCTCAAAGCCAAAGTTAATACAAATAGCTATTTCGAACAACGAAGTTAACCATACTATCAGTAAACCTTCAGAGCTCATATATGTGTATATATATATATATATATATATATATATATATATATATCAGCTCAGCTCAAGGTTTCAGTATACACTTTCTTACATCTAGGATATTCCATCGTAATATATCAAGCCTAGATTCACTGAGTTTGACGTCTGTATCAACTCAGATATAGTTGGAAAAACTCTACAAAACCCCCAAAGTTAAGTAGGAGTTTGGGTAAGTATGAAACGAAGTGTCAGTTGCTAAAAGCTTGGTTTTCTTGCACTCGTAAGCTAGAAGGTTGATCGATTGCTCGCAGAGAGTAGTCGGTTTCCTAGCACCAGTAAATCTAGGAGGTAACGCCTAGTTTGGCGGGATACTATAAGGTGATCTCAATATCTGGATTTATTCTTGATCCTGTAAACAAGACCCAATCCCGATGTAGTGGATTGACTGTGCAATCAGTCCGTGGATGTAGGAATTAATCTCTCCGAACGAAGTAAAAATCAACGTGTTTTCTTTACTTTTAGTACTGCATTTTAATTTACATGTTATTGAACTGTCATCACTAGCACACAACAGCACAACATCTATTTGATATCAGTATCGGTTCGGATACTGGAGGAGATAAATTGAAAACTGATTAAGCTATATCTGACCTAAGTTGTATGTATCAGTTTTCTAAGGCAAACTAGTAATCACCACATTCCGCAAGCACATTAGTTATCAGTCCAACTGACCAGTAGTCTCAGCAGTCAGTAGGTGTACTAACTGATATCTCTCACTTCAAAACTTCCTACCGAATCGATCGCAGATTCCATTAGTACCGGATGGAATGCATTCGACAGACATCGTCTCAGCTAGCGATCAAATCTTGAGTAATGAAAAAGTTATAATTTGCCTTACTGGAGTATTCTTTGCCGATACACCAGATTGTACCCAACGGGATCCATCAATGGGTATCAGAGCAGGTTGTTTACAAGAACAACTAACTCCTCCAGTGGTCGTTCTTTCAAAGCACAGATCTATAAAATCATATATCTTTTGCATACTGCTGCATATTTGCTATGATGGAAACTAACTACAGTAGGTTAACCTCTCTCCGCACCTTCGTGGTAGAAAAACTATGAGATTTGGAAGTTCAAACTCAAGAGCTACCTAACAGCCCATCACTGCCGCATGTGTGAGGTCATCACTAATGGCCCAATCATCATCAGAGAGAAGGTTATGAAAGTGAGCACAACTCCGGGACAAGAACCCATATTCAAGGTTAAGGCGAAGGATAGAGCAGACTTCACATAATAAAAACGCAAACAAGACGAGCTCGACAAACCTCGCCCAAAACATCATCTCCAGAATAATTCCCAACTCTCACATTGGGAAGATGATGAAACATGAGACTACCAAGGAGATATGGGATGCGCTTGACAGCCTTTGTGAAGGTTCAGATGAGATAAAAGAAAACAAGCTTATGATAGCTTATCAGAAGTTTGACAACGTCAAACAGAAGAAGGGAGAATCCATTGAGGATATGGAACTCAGATATGTCACAATCATCAATGAGATCTCAGCCCTCGAAAGGACAAGTACACTCAAAGAGAAATCAATCTCAAAGTCATTTGGGCTCTTCCTGCTACTGACTGGAAAGTCTATATAGTAGCACTTCAGAAGAAGACCGGCTTCAACGAGATATATACGGACAAGATCTTCTCAGCACTGAAAGCTGATAAGTGATAAGCCTCATTTTTACCTGATTTATAATGTTATATTTGTTTCGTTTATAATTGATAAGTGATCTTTTGAGTTGTCTTTTTATATATTTATGTTTACATTGGAAGATATTATGCCGTGTGTATTTCGTGTCATTTTAGCACAGATTTTGATGTCAAAAAGGTGGATCACGATAAAGAGGAATTAGCTAGTCCGGTTGCGAGTTCACGTGAAGATGAACTGTTTCAAAACGATGTTAAATAGGATGAAATGGTTATGAAAAGTATGGATGTAAAAAGTTTACAATGTTAAAGAGCATCTCGATATGAGTCCATAGGCGCAAATGGATCGCAATTCGGAGTCCGGACGAGAGAGAACAGAGCGAAACAACGAAGTCGTGCACGCAGGAAAACACACCTCGCGAGACTTGCTCGCGACCTTTGGTCACGAGACAAACTCGCGAGTTAGCATGGACGCGGAAAGAGAAGAAGAGCTCGCGACTTTGCTTTGCGAGTTAATCTCGCGAGGAAGAATGGAATTGCGGCAGATTTCAAAGCTCGCGACTTTCTATCGCGAGACTTGCTCACGAGAGAGTCTCGCGAGCCGCAGCGGCCTAGGGTTCCTTATAGCGTAGCCGAGCTTTTCAGAGGAGGACACCTCATATTTTTACAGTAGAGAGACGGGAGAGCTTTTGATTGAGAATACAGAACACCTTTTATGTTTTTTATTCTTTTGCACGTTTTTTCCATAATAGTTTAGCTTTTAGAATTCCTTTTCGTTTCCAGTTTTCTCTTCAATTTCAGTTTAGTTTATTCGAGTTCAGATTTATTTACGGATTCAAGTGCTACTTTGTTCATCGTGGAATCTTACGGTTTTATCTATCTATTTCAGTTTATGTTATCTTTATTTATTTATTGCTTTGATAATTTAATTATGTGTAGCTAAATTTCGTATTGATCCTATGGTTTGTATGTCTGACTAGATTTGTATGATTGATCTGTTGATATTGTTTTGCCGTTCCATTCATGATTTATGATTCTTGGCTTTAATTCTCATGTGTTGGTATCTTGCCAATATTGATGCATGCTAGTTATGTGATTGATGTCCTGTCGGAATTAATTGCATAGTCGATATCTTGAATTCATAATACGTTTTTACCTTGAGACCTGACGGAGATAGGTGAACTGTAAGAGGTTATTCTTTGTGTGCTTTTGATAATTAGCTTACTTCTCTTGAGACCTGACGGATATAGAGTTTAGGCTAACCTACTACTATAGGCTGTCTTGACGGAAACTATAGTTACATTAGTGATCCTTCATATGAATGTGGATTAAATTGGTAAACAGATTAATAGGTTAATTGTGTGAATCTGGTTAGGTTAAATACATCCATAGGGTCAGTCTTTTATATCTGGTTTTATTCCTTATTTATTTTTTAGTCTAGTTTTATAAACATCTCTCTTGATATTTTGTTGCCTGGATAATAATCAAGATTCTGTGTTGATTATTTGTTGTGTTCTCGAGTCGCAATCCATGTGGATACGATATATATACTTGTTGTTTTACTATCATTTAATTGGTAGGAAATTTAGCGATCAATAAGTACGACATCAGACATACTCAAGAATCTACTAGGGCCGAAGTCATTGAACAAGATGCACAGGTCAGCACGAACAAATGCATGCCCTCAAAGCTACAGATGCAAGGAAACCAAGAAGCCATTAAAAGACAAAGTTGAGTGAAACAACAACGAGTTGCTGACCCATTATACATTAATGGCTGACAGATTCGGGAAGATGGAAGCCGATTGAAGAGGTACAACAAATATCAAAAAGAAATTCATGGATACAACATAAGCCGTAGAGAAACAACACAAGGATCAATTTGACGAGAAGCCTAACAGACATGAGTATAAAGACGACGCGTGCTTCAATTGTGGAAAGAAAATACACTTCAAACACGACTGCCCCGAGGTAAGCTACAATGATAGAAATGCCTTTAGAACAAAGTATGACAAAAAGCTGAGTGAACGCAAGGCCATGGTTTCTGAGAAAACTGAAACATCAAGTTCATCCAGTAGCTCTTCCAGCAACTCCTTCAGCACTTACGATGAAAACCAGTGTTTGATGGTTAGAGAGATCAACAACTTTAAGTAAAGCTACATGGTGGAAATTGACAATGGCCTTGACGAACCTTGTTGGATTTTTATACTGAAAACAGAATGGTTGAGCTTGTATACAATGTTTCTTGTTACCATAATTACAATCTCCTATCTAAATTGTTTACTTGATTGCATATGTTTGTCCTATTATCTCATACAAAAGTTAGATCATACAGTGTGTAGAAGATCACAAACGTCTGTATGATTGGTTAAGCTAATTGAGATATAAAAAGGATCACAGTTGAGACAACTTGAGGACGAGTTGTCGGTATAGGCTGTAGTATAGATAAGAAGTGACTTGACTTGGTTGCTTGTCTATGTTGGTACGTCTTGACGTATTGATAGATCACAATGAGATGATTTCTTCTATTTGATCGTCTTGAAGAATCTAGATCTCGGTGACTTTATGTTGATCTAAACCTCGATAAGGTTTTAGGTGAGTATGAGTTACTGACCATCACTTTGACTTGTTATGGGTGAGATTTACATGAAATAACCAAGATTCTCCGCATCTTGGGTAGTAGCAGTGCTTGTATGTCATGCTAGTTACTTATATCAAGTCATCGTATCCGTTTAGGATGATGACGTCCCATTAAGGAGCTCAAAATATTTATTGTACTAACCCTACAGGTTGAGTTAGCTCAAGTATAATAATAAGATTGAGTGATACTACTTAAGGAATTAAAGTATTAATTATTTTAAGCAGTCATAATGATATAAATAATTAACAAACATGCGATATCTTAAATACGGGGATTCGTAAGACTAAGTGCAAGCCCGACTCAACTTCGGTAATAAAAGGGTAAGTCAACATTTATTCTCTAGTGGAACAAATAAATATTTATAAATTAATTTATGTTTTGAGCTGAATATAAGATAATTAATTCATTTTAGGCCCATCTGTATTCCCTGTATTTGATCAATGGGTTAGTCCATCAAGACCTGTAGCTGCTGAGAATTTTTGCCCACTACCTATATGAGTCTCACTGGGACTCTGTTCTGATTTATGTATTATATTAATACATCTCCAATATCTAGATAGATATTATCTGATATTATTATATATCAAGAGATATTATCTGATATTATTAGATATCAAAAGATAATTATTCTAGATATGATTTATCTGCAAAGATATTATTGTATTTATTAGATATGCAAGGATCCTATCTAAACATGATTTTAGGAAAGCATTATAAATACAAGGTAAGAGAAAATCAGAAATAATCCTATTATTTATTGTGATTTTCGAAAATTGCATAGACCAGAGTAGGAGGTGAAATTTTACAGTATTCTCCATATATTACTCTCACTCAGTATTGGAGAATAGGGATCCGGGATACAGTTTAGAAGATCTAAGCTGAAGTATGTCATTGATCTCATATCCCAGAAATTCGCAGGTAAACACGAGTAAACACCTATATGTTGCAATTAATTATATAGATGCATGCTAGGTATATAATCAATATATGGTGAATTAAACATCCAAGACATATCCTTGGGAAGAGGGTAAAATCAAAATTTTCTACAAACCTGAGGTAACATCACGATTCTCTGCTGACACACTCTCATATACTATTGTTAAATTTGAATATGTGTCCTTCTCTGAAGACACATCAGTCAAATGAGACGAGATGAAGCAAATTATGACCGACTATAGAACAATCATGAAGATATACGAAGGGGCCATGAATGAGAATTATAAGCTGACAAAAAAGCTTCAGCTTACCGAACAAAGTCAACAGTCAATTGGTCATTCAGAAACTGAGATGAAGCTCACTGCTGAGCTGACGAAATTGAAAAATTAGAATGTTGATAAAGTAAGCAAGTTCAAGGAACTAAAGGCTGAGGGGTCTCAGCAAGAGAAGGAAACAGTTTAGCTCAAAACTGAAGTAACTGAGACCAGTCGAAGTTCAGCAAACTTCGGCAGAGTGAAGCTTCACTCCAACCGAATATCAACACTTTGAATGGAGGCACGAAGAATATGAAATATATCCAATCAGTTCAAATGTGCCCGTTGATCAGAACTAGATTACGGTATAATCCAAGTTCAACGGTGAATGGTGCATCCACCAGTGGAACCAAAACTGTGTTTGTCCAGTCGATTGAAAAGTTGAAGGCACCAGCGACTTGACGCAATGATACAAGGCAAGTTTTGCCTAATCCATGGCCTAAGTATAAATTACTTAGAAGACATGATCTTATCAGGCAGCCCCATGTTACACAGCTGAGGTATTCTCAGCGCAAGCCTACTCAACAGAGAAAGCCTGTGCCAAAAGCACCTCAAGCTAGGAAATATGCCCCAACATATGTTTCAGTCTATCAAAGACATCCTACACACATTAAACCTTCCATTACAGAGCATACACGTGCACCCAAACCCCCTACTCAATTAGCACAGAAGTCCAATGTTTAATAGAAGAAGCCAATGACAGTTTACATCGATTTTCAGGGAAGACAGATCAGGCCTGACAACAACATCAGAATCATCAGGCATATCAGGATTCCCAAAGGAACTAATGTGCAAGGACCCGCTTCATACTGGGTACCTAAAATATAATTTTTACAAGTCGGGCTGATCAGTCAGAAGAAGAAAAAAGACCCTCCCAGTCCAGAAGCATATTTGGTACTTGGACAGCGGATGTTCAAGACACGTGACTGGCTGTAATGAGTATCTGACTGATTACGTGAAGAATGAAGGCGCGAAGATTTCTTTTGGTGATAACTCCATTAGATACACCAAAGGCTACGGTACACTTTCGATTGGCAATGCGAAAATTTTCATGTCAATTATGTTTTTGGTCTTAAGCATAATCTCTTATTTGTGAGCCAATTCTGCGATAACGATTTCATTGTTAAAATTCAAAAGAATGAATTCACAACTAAGAACAGCCAGAGGTAGGTCGTACTGAGAGAAGAAAGACATGCAAACTTATACGTTGCATCATGGAAGGACTATCCTCCATATACATGCCTGGTGTCAAAATCCTCATTAGAGATCAACTGGTTGTAGCACATAAGGCTGAGCCACCTGAACTTCAAGACCATCAACAAATTGGCTAAACACTCGTTTGTCGAAGGTTTACCAAATACAGGTTTCCACAAGGAGCAAGTGTGTTAAGCATGTCAAAAGGGAAAACAGACGAGAGCATCATTCAAGAGCAAAACTGCCCACTCGACTGACAAGATTCTTTAACTGCCACACATGGGTATCTTTGGACCAGTTACTCCAGTCAGTTATAATGGCAGAAAATACACCCTTGTTGTTATTGATGATTATTCTAGATTTACTTGGATTGTATTTTTGTATAAGAAAAGAAAAACGTTGGAGAAACTGCCTGCATTGCTGAAGAGGTTCAGCACTGAGAAGCAGACTGACATTATCACAATAAGATCAAACAAAAGAACTGAGTTCCTAAATGTTGTCATCTGCAAATACTGTGAAAAGAAAATAATCAGTCATCAAACTTTTGCTGCTCATACGTCTCAACAAAACGGAGTAGTTGAAAGAAAAAATAGAACACAGAAAAAGGCAACACGCACGATGTTTGCCAGTTCGAAGCTACCTCCAAAGTTTTGGGCTGAAACTATCAACACATCCTGCTACACCCATAACATATCATTCCTAACTCAGAGATATGGGAAGACACCTTACGAGGTGTGTAATAATAGGAAGCCTTCTATCACTCATTTTCTTACTTTTGGTTGTCGTGTTACGTCCACAATAATGACAAAGTGTAGTTAAAAACTTTTGACAGTAAAGCTGAACAAGGAATCTTCCTTGGGTATTTATCTGTTGAGGAATCCAACAAAGCTTATAGAGTTTTTAACCAGCAATCATTCATTGTGAAAGTAACATTTCATGTTGTATTAATTGATGAAACTGCTACTGAGCATAGGATAGATGTCAACATGGAAGCTAAGTCACAACAGATAACCTCCACTCCGCTTAGCCTAACTGACGAAGTCTTAGTAATGTGTGGAAAAGAGAAAGACGATTTATTTGTGAGGTAGAGGGACTGAGGGAGTATAACTTTACAACAATCACTTTATTTCATGCAGTATATTGAAATATTAAACGTCTCCTCAAACTTCAATCTTTAGTTGCCTCAATATTTTGCATTTGTTATTTATTTGGCAAAATACCTTATTCTTTTAGTTTCTCTCTTGATATGGATGAACCTGCGACCATAAGAATTATAATAATTGATTTCGATACATTGAGAAATTATAACAAATCTTATTCAAATAGTTCAACTTAAAAGATATAAATAAAAGAAAAAAGTAGTAAATAAGAATGCACATGACATTTATTAATATAGGTAGTGGATCAAGTGGCAATGGATCACATCTGTACCGGTTCTTGTTATGTCCAGATTCAAATTCAAAAATTTTATTTGGATTTGAATATGATCCAGATCAATTGGGTACAAAAAAATGATATCCAGACCCAAATTCATAAGATTCGCAAGGTTCACGAATTTAGATCCAGATCCATTATATTTTATCTTCTAAAATAAATCATAAATCAACTAAAATTTACAGTAACACCAGAATAGTCACCTAAGTCCACACTAACACGATGATAATTATTTAAAGATTCTACAATCATCACTATATAAGAAGATGTTAGCTATAAATGTATTTTTTTTCTTTCATATTTGCAACTAATATTACAATAGGAATAGATCATTCATATCTAATTAATATAAACAAATTCTTAAATAATTTTCTAATGTTATTGAGCTATCATCCAATTTCTTATAATCTAGTTTATCCAACTTCGATTAGAAAGACAAATTATATACTTAAATTGAACTTAAAAATAAAAATAATAATAAAAATCATATATGTATTATATAGTACATGGATCAATGGGCCAGATTTAGATTGAATCTCAAAATCAGAATCTAAATCCAGATTCAAAATTTAAAGAAATAGTTTGAATTCGTCGGGTCCTATTTTTTGAAGATACAAACTCTGAAAGATGAATCTGAATCTACATATCTGGATTGGATCCAGGATCTACCGTCATCCCTAAATAAGAACTACATTTTTTGAAGAAAATGGAAACTACGCAAAGAATGTATAAAATTGATGCACATAATATATAAAGTTGTACAAAATTACACTCAACCTTATTCAATATTATGATTGTACAACAACTATATATATCATGTACACAGTTCTCACGATCTAAAAAAAAAAGAAATCGATGAATTCAACCCTATTAATATATATCCACAACATAACACTGAAAATACCAAATGCAACATAAAATGTTTTTAGAAATCGATGAATCCAACCCCTATTAATATATATCAACAACATAACACTCAAAATACCAAATGCAACATAAAATGCAAAAGTATATATATCCCAAGTAGTGAAGTAGGATATCAATCACCTACATTTACACTCATCTTTCATAGATTCTCCACACCACCCTCCTCCACTTACACTCCCACCAAAAACAACACTTGATGCATGGCTTCCCAAAATTTCGAGCCGATCCATTTCCCCGACTTCAGAGACAAGATCGACAGCAAAACCCCCCTCCTCGGCTCCCTCTTCCTCTTCTTCGTCTTCTTCATCACCTTCCTCTTCGTCTACTTCCTCTACGTCTGCGCCCGCCGCCGCCATGACGGCGCCGGCCGAGAATCCAACACGCCGCCGGACGCGGCTGCGGGGCTCGACCCCGCCACCATAAGCTCTCTTCCCGTCTCCTCCTACGCCTCGGTCGGCAAGAAGCTGAGCCACGGAGTCGAGTGCGCCATTTGCCTGGGCTTGTTTCAAGACGGCGAGAGGGTGAAGGTTCTGCCCCTCTGTCGCCACGGCTTCCACTCGGACTGTGTCGACGAATGGCTCAGGACTCGGTCGAGTTGCCCTCTCTGCAGAGGCTGCGTGCACCGGGTTGACTCGCTGAGTCGCGAGCTCGAGGCGGGGATGTGGATGATGCCTTGATGTTATATTTTGTTGTCTTTGCGCCAGCGCAGAATAGCACTATTTTTCGTTAAAGATGATAGCAATCACACTCTGATTTTGGGTGCATTTAAAAATTTTTGGGGTTCTATTTATTTAGTCAAACGTAATTATCAATTATTGGAACTTTTTCATCCGTGTGAATTTTTAAGTGTGTGGTCTAAATCGAGATCGAACACGTATTACAATAAAATATTGGATGTTGATAATTAAATAGATCGAATCCTTCAATTCTAATGTGTCTTCACTGATTTCGGATTAGAAATTTATTAAAGATCTAATTAGGGGATTGCATAACTTTTTTCATTTCTTAGGGCATTACGTAGGCTCGGTAATCCAAACATTGTAAGGTCTAAAAATAAGACAATTAAAGTTGATACACAACCTTCATATTTGTTTAATTTTTTTATTGAGCTACAAAATTTACATTTGAGCTTGTTTAAGTACGTATCATTGACAACTGAAATATAACAAGAACTACCTATTAATTGAGCTTAATTGAGTTTTAATAAGTCAAATAAAGGTTAGAATCAAGTAATTTGACTCTTGATATAACTACTCTATTGATTGAACTTGAGTTTGGACTAAACTTCAATTTTTATCAAGCAAGATGTTTAAACTTGACTAACTTGTATCGAATAACTTGCCTTGGGTTTCTGTTACCAGTTCGTCCGGTTTATAATTTAGAAAAAAGAAAAATATTAGAAATCATAACATGTGTGTTTTATTTTTATATTGTAGTCTTTACACATTAGTAAATAGGCATATAAATTTACCTACATATAGGGTGGGTTGGAGATATTGGATCCAAAATAGGCTCAAGTGAATAACAATTTTGATAAGCCCACATGAAATATGATAATTTTTGGGAAAATGTCTGAAAGCCCATAACCCAATTGTGTTCTCTGTCCTTCACTCCATCATCCCATCTCTCGTTGTTTGCATTTTGACGAGTTGCAATAATCCGCAAACTATGTAGAAAAAATAAATTTTAGAAAATTATCAACCATATTAAGAATCTTTCTACAGTAGGTTCAATTAAGAAATGACTAATGAGATCCGAATAGCTATTACTGAGTACAACAAACTCATTTCTTTACCGTTAATCATCCCATTAAGTATAATGTTTATCTTTCCCATGGTTTTGTTTGTCATGTATAAGTTGGAAGGAAAAGTTCTGTATCTAATTATAGGTAAACTCAATCATATCTTAGAAAAAAAATTCTGAGTCATCAGAAAATTAATGTAGATAAAGTGATATAGGAAATAATATTTGATCCCATTTAAAATGATATTTTTTTTTGGGGTTGTCTCATTAACCCTTTAAAAATGGGCTATACCAATCTTTTAATATTTTAACTATTTTATATATTTCTTCTAAATAATAAAAGAAATGAGATAAAGGGACGAAGTACTTGTTTGTAGATCTAGAAATTATTTTCTACTTTATATTTACTCTCCTCTTTCTTTCTCACACACACACGTACCAAAATCAAAATCAAATAAAAGAAGAAATTGAAGAATCAGAGCGAGAGAACAAAATTCCACCTCGTACGCTCTCAAATCAGTTCTGTCTGCTGGCTTATGGCTCTTACGTGGTATGATTCTTGACCTCGTTTACTCCATTGTTTTTTATGCTTTTTTAGTCTGAACTCGGAAATCTCCATCATATTCTCTGAATTTGCTGAGACTTCCATTTTTGGAATTGAGCACAATTTGTTCGATGAAATCACTCAGTGACATGAGACAAAAATTGACAAAAGTTCTCTTTTTTCTGTATGAAAAAGTGAGTAACAATTCCTACTTAAACATATTCTCCACAAAAAAATATGTATCATGAATCCCTTTTCGGGCTAATGCATGTGTCTATCTATCAACTACGTATCTATACAAAAATGAAGAAACAAGTAAAAAAGAACGAGAAGATTCAAAAGTTTCAGCAATATGTGACTAGTAAAGTAGATGACGATGATGATGATGATGTGGGCGTGGAAGAGACTCTTGGAGGCGAGAAATGGCATGCACATTTGGGACTATGCATGACTGTTTTGATTTGAGTGTCGAGTTTCGTGCAAAAAATGCAGTACCTTCCGCTTTGTATTGTGCTTCCTGTGTCTTCATCATCATCGTCATCTTCTTCATCATCTGCCATCTCGTCTTCATGCTTTTTTATCACCTCAACCTTGTCATTATACCTGACGTAACTGAATCCGTATCTCGGATAGATCAGCTTCAGAAATTGATCCACTTGCTCTTCACACTTTCCCCTCCACTCCTTGCAGAATGCAAGAGGTGCAAGAATCAATGACACTCCAACTCCATATCCCAAGCCGGTGAATATGAATTGCCAATTGAAATCTACCCTATTCCATCTTGGTTTCGGCTTTGCCTTTGGTGCAGCAGGTGAACAGCTTGAGTTCAAAGGGAATCCACATAACCCTGAGTTCCCAGCAAAGAAATCTGCGGAAAAGGTTTGAAATTGGGCACCTTTTGGGATCATTCCATATAACTTATTGTAGGATAAGTTCAAGAATGAAAGAAAGTTGAGACTTGAGAGCTCTTGTGGTATTCTCCCTGTCAGCTGGTTTGTCGAAAGGTCCAATGAGCCAAGCTGTGACAGATTTCCTATTGTTCTTGGAATCACACCCGAGAAAGAATTGTGTGATAAGTTGAGGACATAAAGTGAACTGAGATATCCAACTGTTTCAGGTATGGCTCCACTGAAATTGTTGCAAGACAAATCGATAGCAGTGAAGACTGTCAAAATCTTGACCAGCTCCAGCTCTAGGCCTTTCATAGTAACTGTCACTGTATCCTGGTAGTAATACTTGCCCAGACTGAGAAACTCAAAAACCAGGCGATTTCCCCCCAACTGTGCACCATAGTCTTGCATCATTCCACTCCAATTCATAATACATCTTGGATGCAATTCACCACTGAAGTTATTAGAAGCTATGTCAATGATCTGAAGATTTGGCCAACTCCCATTGACCCCAGAACATCCAAGGTCCCCGTGGAAATTGTTTCTCCGCAAAACAAGAACTCGCAAGCTGGAAGAATTTTTAAGCCAGCATGGGAATGTTCCATCGATGTTGTTGTTTCCGACATTGACAACTTCTAAAGCTTTGCAGTTGGCCATGGATGATGGAATTCTCCCTCCTAGCTTGTTATTACTGAGGTCCAAAGTTTTTAGACTACAGTTGATGGAGAATGCATCCGGTATATAGCCTAAAATACCATTTCTCCTCAAATTTAATACTCCAAGACTGGTGGTGACATTTGCTAGAAGGCAAGGTGGTATACTACCACGAAGGTTGTTGTCAGACAAGTCAAGAACTTGAAGGTAAATTGCATTGCAAAGAGATGCAGGAATTGTTCCAGTAAGGCTACTGTTTGCAAGAGAGAAAAACGTAAGGTAGGAAGTGGAGTTGAGAATGTTAACTGGAATGGGCTGTTGAAAATTATTGCTGGAGTAATCTACATAGATAGCTGATTCTGGCAGCATTGGAAGCTCGCCTTGGAGTTTGTTTGAATGCAAGTCTACTACGCTAAGGAAAGGAGACATTTGGACAGGCTTTTGGAGACCCACGAGGAGATTAGCGGAAACATTCAAATGGAGGAGTGCCCCACCTCCAATAGTCCAAATCCAGCTAGGTATTTCTCCAGCAATATAGTTCTTTGAGAGGTCCAAAAATATCAGTTTGGATTGGTTTCTGAGGTCGGGAAAATTGTGCAAGTTGCAGGAAGCTAGATTTAACCTGCTTAACTGGGGCAGCCTGAACGAACTTGAATTGCTTGTATCAACAGATAGTTTGTTGTATCCAAGCTCCAGTCTTGTGAGGTTGGGAAACCTTTGGACCTTATCTAGCTTTAAGGTGCCACTAAAGAGGTTCGAAGAAAGTGATAGAACACTCAACCCTTCAAGTTTGAAGAAAAAATCTGGAATAGAACCATTAAGCATGTTACTGCTCAAATCTAGTGTATCCAGAGTAGAGCGATTTGGAATGGGAAATTCATCAATCTGGCCACTGAATGTGTTGTTGTAAAGATGAAGTCCCCGCAGTGAAGGGAGACCAAACAGGGAAGGAGGAATGCTCCCATTCAATGAATTGAAACCTAAGTTTATGTATGCAAGATTGGAAAGCCCTTCAAAAAGCTTGGAAGAAAGCGAACCTGTTAGAGAATTGCGACTAAGATCTAGGTAAGCCAGTTTATTTGACATGCTAAAAGGGGGTATTGAACCTATGAAAGAGTTGAATGAGAAATCCAGGTAGACTAGCTCTGTCAGATTAGAGATGGTGGTCGGAATCAATCCGGTGAAGTTGCAATTAGAAAGGTCTATCCTTGACAACATTCTGAGATTGCCAATGGAATCGGGCAACCGACCTGAGAAATTGGTGTAGCTAAGTACCATAGTCCTTATAGAACTGCTCGCTGGAAACTTAGATATGGTGCCACTGAGATGATTATTGTTGGACAAATCAAGAATCTGTAGAGTGGATACCTGAAAAATGGCATCTGGGAAGGTACCTTGCAGAAAGCAATTGCCCAAAGTCAAGGTTGTCAAATTTGAAAATTTTGCCATGAATTCCGGCACTGACGTTGACAGATTGTTCCTGTCAAGATGGAGAACCGAGAGAGAGTGAAGCCCTGCAGGCGAAGAATTCAGAGGGCCTGATAGACCACAGCTGCGCAAGCTCAGCGTCGTTAAGTTGGGTAGAGAAGAAGAAAATGCTTGCCACCAGTCATTTTTTTGAGCAGAAATGTCGACATTATCAAGATAAAGTTCTCTCAGCCCCGGAAGATTCTGAACAAGCTTCTGCAGATTTGGATTCTCAAGTTTTAGAGGCTGAGCTCCTCCAAACAAGGTGGAGAGATCAAGAGTAACCAGGCTTCTCAATGTTGAAATTTCAACCGGAACCTGTCCACCAAAACCAGCATTCGACAAATTCAAGTATGACAAATTGGTCAGATTGTGAAGTCCCTTTGGAATCTGCGTGCTGTTGAAGAAGTTGAAAGCCAAATTTAGCCTTTCAAGAGATTGAAGTCTGAATAGAGCAGTCGATTTCTCGATCCCCCCTGCAATCGTCTCGTTTTCCAAGTTCAAGCTGATCACGCGTCCTGCGCCATCACAGCGTACTCCTTCCCACCCGCAGCAGTCATCACTTTGGTTCCATTTGTCCAGTTTGGTAGAAGAAGTGGAATTAAACTCAAGGGTGCTCTTCAGCTGCAGCAACGACGATCTCTGATCGTCGGGGCATTGGCCGGAAGCAAGAAGAGCAATCAAGATTTGGATCAGGGATAAGAAGAGAAGGCATAGAAGAAAGAGTTGAATTCTCATTTGTTTGAGTTGCAAGAAGCTCCCATAAACGTGTCTAGTGATGAAGGTGTGTGGATATAACCCATCAACAACGCCTTTCGACGAATTCAAAGTGGTGAACTTTCGGTTATGGCGTGGCGAAGACTTGTTTGAGAGAGAAGCAAAGGAGAAAAGGAATGGGAGAAATGTTTGAGGGAGGAAGAGATTGAATGGTCAGCGAGGGTTTTTCTCTCTCTCTCTATTCATACAGCTATATTCAACGCGCTTAGTGTCAGACCCTCCATTAATTTACTGATTTGGTTTGAATTTGGAGTTTTCTTCATATGTGATGGCGTACCAAAACGAAGACTTGGCCAATTTGGTTTGAATTGATGACATTCACAGGTGGAATATAATATACGAGGATTGTTATGCTACATATATAGCGTTGAGCATTGGCTGATAGGAATTAGGAATTATACTTGTATAATAAAACTCTTCTTTTCTTTTCTTTTCTTTTCTTTTGATATCTAATAAGACTACTACCATTGTCACTATTTATTATGTGTTGTGTGTGTTTTGCCAATAGAGATGACTATGTGTATGTGTTCGTGTGTTTTGTGCGTTTGGAATGGTAAGTACTAAGTGGGGTTGGCTCATTTCCTTTTCCTTCCCACTCTTCAACCTCATTGACCAATCAATTTCTTGTTTTGTTTCAAAGATCAAAAGGAGACGAAAGTCCAACGTTTTTAATTGTGGTTTTTTAACTCATTTGTTTTAATGAATTTTACGTGATATGTACTAAGTCAATAAAAGGTCAGATTTGTAGTTGTCAAACTTTTCATGGATATATTAATTAAATCAAGGAAGCAATTTTATAGTGATTAATTAATTGATCAAAAAATATTAAAACTTAAGATGACAGCTCCGCATTGTGTTGGGTGGGTGCTCAATATAATTTTGATGAATTTACCAAACATAGAAGTTGACCTCATTATATAATATAAAATACATAATCATAGTTCAGAGAGCAATTAAATGTGCAGTCTTCACGTTTGGGAACATAAGGATACTTCATCTACTTTTGACTAATACTCCCTCCCTTCCACCTAAGACGGTCAATTTTTTTTGACACGGTTATTTAGGAGAATGATATAAAATGATTAAAGTGATAAAAAGTAGATAGATCTCATAACTTTTGAAGAGATAATTATTTCCTAAAAATGAAATAGACCATCTTGGGTGAGACAAAAAAGAAATATTTATCATCTTAGGTGGGACGGAGGGAATATAAATTATTTTCTTAATTGAACAAATTTTATTCACGATTCATGTGTATAACTTTATGCTTTCTATAATATTTGATATCCTGTTTGTTTATCAGATTTAGACTTAATACATAGTGATGACAACATATGTAGGCTAACACAACTTTTAATTCATAATACTCATATGTTCACTAACATTACGCATTTCTGAACTGCAGTGTTTCTTCTTACAATCTAGTCAAGCTTCCCAAAATATCACACTCAAATGCTCACTACTTGTATACAAGCAAGAGATAATTTGTGCTATTCAATTCTTGTACAATAAGTTCCACTTTTCAAATTGTATTGGTGAAATGTAAATTCTTAATCTTTTAATTAAAAAAAGTTAGTGAACGAAAAAGGTAAACAAATTGACAAGAGTAAAAAGAAAATGATGAGAGTCAAAAAAACGTGTTGGTAGCTCAACATTTTGGACTTTTAAGGCCGTCTTCTAGTGATGTGAATTATGACCCAACAATCCTTCCTTTTTCTTAAGGTACCCACCAATCCTTCCCACTCAATAATTTCCCATAATTTGTAATTTCGTACTAAAATTTGTGATATTTCACGTTGAATAAATAACAAATGTTCAAATAATATATTGTATATGTACGGTTTTAGTTAATGACTTTTTAAATTCTAATAATTTAGATTAACCATTTGATATCGTAACATTAGGATCCTCCGCTCTCACGAGCTCATAGCGATACAAAATTAATTCAGTAAAAAGCTTCTTCTTCTTCTTTTTTTGGTTTAATTCAGTAAAAGCTTCTTCTTCTTTCCTTTGTTTTTTTGTAAAGGGATAGCCAAAGAACTATCATTTCCTCGTAAGCATTAGTTTTACCATTTCCGTTACTTGCAGTCGACGTTGTATACCAAACATAATGATTAATCAAATCGTAGGTATTTTGGGCTTTTTTTCAAAACTTACTACGCATTAATTAATTGTAATAATCATAAAAAGATAAAGTAGGGTTAATTTCATGAATTCTTACTAAACTATTTGTATCAAATTGGTTAATAAACTTTAATTTGTTTTAAAATGATTACTAAATTTATATTTTGTATCATTTAAGTTTTCAATTCAATTTTCTTAATAATTTTATTCCACATGGCAAGAAAAATGTCATATAAGCTTCTCCATTTAAGTTAACTCGCTAAAGCATTTGTCACATCATTTCTATTCCAAATAAGGTAAATAATACCTACTATCAATGTAAATAAAGACTCTTATTTACCGCACACCAAAACAGGTTGGCGCTAGTGGAAATGGTTGGAGTTTTTCTCCCACATACCAGACATCTTCTTTTGCTTTGATTTTATTCTCTTCTGCTTTCGATTATAAGGTTCTCTTTTTCTCTTTTCAATTGTTGTGAGTTTCTTCCCTTATGCTTCAGGTTGTAAGGTTCTTGGCTGCAATCGTACTGTTTCTTAATTATCAAGTTTGTTTTACTTTTGACCTTTTTGATTTTGTATGCGGTCATAAAGATAGGGAACATGTCATATATGACAGTTTAAGTATCGTGTGATCATCATATTTTTATAGGAAAACTAGAAATTTCTCAGTACATTATACCATGAATTATTTATTGAGAAGATATTATAGATTATGTGTTTTAATGGTTAACTAAAGATTGTCATTTTTTATTCCATGCAGAATTATGACAATTGATTGGAGATTAAGGCTTTTGGGAGAAAGTGTACCTGATTATGGTGATTTTAATTTTGAAATAAGCCATCGATTTTTTAATTAAACTTCTTCACATTGGGTAGTTCTCACAGTACTTATTGTGAATACATCATTTGAAATTGAGTTTCATGTGTTTCAGGGACTGATCTGAATTCTTTAGTATATATATGCATCAATTTGAAAAAATTGCTTCTCATAAGTTTAAAGAAAGGAAGATTGTGCATGTTGATTATTGTAGTAGTGATAAGATATCAATGCTTGAGGTTAAAAGCATGGCTGAAGAAATAGGAATTTAAACAGTAGATTGTAAGTCATTCTTTTGGTTGCATCCTGGAAAGATGTTAAGTGATAGGTTAAGATTTTTCAAAAGTGATACGGATGCCATTGAGATGTCTCTATTTGTTGATGCTTCTAGGTATATGCATGTCTACATTAGAGATAAAGTTTATGAATATACTGAGATAGAAACTCAAAATGTGGCAGATGTTGGAAAAATGACATATGCTGTCGAAAGAAGTGACAAGGAAAATGGTGATTTTATTGACTCAGATTATGACTTACAAGATAATGACGATGATGATCCTGATTTTTTATTTTTTGCAAATGAGATTGAAACGGTTATAATTGAAGGGAACATAAATATTGATGGAGAAGTAGACTTTGATGACACTGGAAATGGTTATTCAGATGTCTTTTTATCTTGTTTTGAGACTGATGAAGGCACATAGTATCTAAAAATCCTAGAAATGTTGAATTCAATGAACAAGCAAATATGAAGATTCGGATGAAATTTTAGAATTTTAAACAGTTTAAGAGAGCTGCAAAGGAAATTGCAATCAGGCAGAGAGTGGAGATTAAGTTTTATCCTAATAACAAATTGAGAAACATAGCTTATTGCAAGAGGGTGGGATGCCATTTTTATATAAGGGCTTCTTTGATGTCAAGTGATAAGAATATTGTGTAAATCAAATCAGAAATCTTAGAGCATGGTTGCTGAAGGACACATCATATTAGAAATGAAATGCAATTTAGATTGGAAATAATTATATAGATAATTTTAGAGTTGATCTGACATGGTCAATAAATGGGATCATTCAAGCAGTTAAGAACAATCAAAAGGCTGATATTTCTAGGCTAGTTGCATTAAAGGGCTAAGGACATTGCTATGAAGATGATAGATGGTGATGAAAGGCAACATATTGTTTCATTACATGATTATCAATTAGAGATTTTACGGAGTAATCCTGGATTGACTGTGAAATTTAAATTAGATATGGAGTTTATCTAAGAATTTATATTTGTTTGGCTCCGTTAAAAGTTAGATTTAAAGAAGGATGCAAACGTTTAATTTTAGTGGATGGATGCTTTCTCAAAGACATATGGTGGCCAATTGTTGACTGTAGTTGGGATAGATGCAAATGACTGTATTTATCCAAAAGCTTATGTTGTTATTTCAGTGAGAGAATAAAGAAATTGGTTGTGGTTTTTAGATATTTTGGCTGAGGATCTCGAAATAGACGAGAGAAATCCTTGTTCTTTTATGAGTGATAGACAAAAGGTACAAAAAAATCGCTTATATTATTCAACTTTCACTAAAGAACTTATATCAATTTGTTTGTTGGTATATATTTAGTATCTTATAATTCTTTAGATGCTTCATGTTTTATTTAGGGTTTGTTACCGACAATCGAGCAACTATTTCCTTATTATGAGCACAGATTTTACGTCTGACACATTTTGGCCAACTTTAGGTTAAGATTCTAAGGGAAAGAAGTGAAAGACTTGTTGTGGAGTCAGCAAGAGCCAGTCACCCAGATGCTTTTAAGAAACAAATGGTTAAGTTAGCAGGGTTGAACAAAGAGGCATATGATTTAAAGAACATATCTCCCAATCACTGGACTAGGTCATTTTTTTGACTAACACCAAAAGTGATATGTTATTAAATAATATGTGTGAATCATTTAATAGTTTGATTTTGGATGCTAGAACTAAGGGGTTGGTTACTATATCTGAGATTATTCGGACAAAGCCTATGAAAAGAATCCACACAAAAAGAGATGCGATGAAGAAATGTCAAATTGTTTATTGTCCAAAGATTTTGAAGAAGTTAGAGGAAACAAACAGTTGAGTTGGTTTTATAAGACTGAATGGTTAGGTGGAGAAAAATATCAAGTGTCTAAACATGATGAACAGTTTGTTATTGATAAACAGGGTAAGACTTGCAGTTGTCGGAGGTGTGGAGAATACCATGTTGTCATGCAATTTCAGTTTTGTATTGCAACAATGACAACCCTTGTGACTATATTGATGATTGCTATAAAGTATCTACATACTTAAAGACATATAATCATTTGATAAAACCTACTAATGGAAAAGATACGTGGCCTAAAAGCACCATGCCTTCTATCATTCCCAATAAGGCTCTAAAGCAAAAAAAAAAGGTAGAAGACAAATAATGCGAAAGAAAAAGCATGATGAGGGTTCAAATGGAACCAAGAATGGAATTGTATGTGGAAAGGTCTTCAAGAAGGGCAATGCTATGCATTGTTCAATTTGTGAGTCAACGGAGCATAACAAAAGATTTCATGGGAAACAAGGGAATGATGCTTCTCAACCGGTACCAAAAAAATTGCTAGTAAGCTTGTTATAAAATCTTTATATTGTTTAATATCTAATTTTATAATAGAGAAATATTTCTTATCTATTGTTTCATATGTAGGTAAGGAGAAACAAAAATATTGAAAAAGTGGTGGGTTGCACTCTGTTTTCATGCCACATACAGTACAATGGATGCCTAATGTAAGTTCAAAATTTGAAAGCTCCATAAGTTTAATTTTGCTTTCTTACTTCCCCAAAATTGATACTCAACTTTTTTTCTTTTGTATTTTCTGTCTTAGGGTACAAATAGATACCCTAACATTTCTAGTGCAAATGTGAGCATACCATCGAAACGGTTTGAAGTTATTGATGCGCGTGAGAATCATATGATTCCATCAGGGAAAATATTTTCTCAGGTTAATCGAATATATTTTTTGTTTTGTTTCATATTAGTATATTGGATATCATTAAATCTTATTCATACTTAGCAGCTGTTCACTTCAAATTTAGTGGATGCTACAATTCCAATAAGATTGAAAAGCACTAATAACATAAAAAAATGTCCTTATCTGTATCTCGAAGAACTGATCAAGATGGAGCAAACTCTGTGAAGCAAGTTCAAAATGTGAAAGAGGAAGCAGAGAACCATGAGGATTCTAGTAGTAGAAAGAAAAAGATATGGGTGCCACCTGGTCATAATTATGGAGATGCTAGTTTCGTAGAATGGAGTTGGTAGTTCATGTTTAGTGTCATTATGGATTTAAAACTTAGTTGAGATTCAGATTTTTTTTTTTTAACTGTGTGTGTTATGTCAACTTAAGGATTTGGTGGTGGAAATAAAGTTGAGATTCTGCACATAGAAATAATCTTTTCAAGTTCTTTAAAAAAATTCTCCAATTCTAGATTTTGGAATTATTTTTTGATTCTTGTATTTTACCCGAATAAGATGAATATGCGTTGAATTTTTTATGAAGCTCCATATTTTTGGGTTGATATGAAAGAAAGTTCCTCGATTATAGTATGTTGTGAGCAAAAAAAGCTATATTAATTTGTTTAACTGATCAATATTCTGCATGTCCTTTCATATATTTTCTTCACGTAAATCTTTTCTTTTTCTTTTCTAGAGATCCAAATTTTCTGCACTTAATTACCCTAAAGTGACATGGCAAATGTATTAATGAATTAATTTAAGTGGAGGAGCTTATGTGACATTTTGCTTGCTATGTGGAATAAAATTATTAGGAAAATTGAATTGAAAGCTTAAATGATACAAAATATATGTTTAGTAATAGGCTAGCCGAGCCGAACACTATCAAGCTCGAGCTCGGCTCATTTAAATTTTAACAGGTTCGAGTTCGAATTTGAGCTTTTAATTGAGCTCGAGCTCGGTTCGTTGTAAATTTTTTGAGCTCGTGGGCAGCTCAAATTCGATTCGATAACTACTCGTTTATGAGGCTTATTCGAACTCAAGCTCGAACTCTGCTCGTGTTCGACTTTGCTCGTTTTCGAGCTCGAGCTCGAATTATTAAATTTTATAATTTATTATTAGAACTATAATTATACTATAATTAAATTTTTTTATTAATTATCAATAATAATATAATTTATAATTAGTTTTAATTATTTAAATATATAAAATAATTTATTATTTCACATGTTCGTGAAAGAGTTCGAACGAACAAAATCGCGAGCTCACGAACCGAACATCCCTAAGCTCGAGCTCGGCTGGAAAATCCTATCAAGCTCGGTTTGAGGCTCGAGTTCGACTCGTTTGTAAAACGAATGAATTTCGAACGAGCTTTTTCTGGAGTCGAGCTCCGAATAGCTCACGAGCGGCTTAGTTTGTTTACAACCCTATTTAGTAATCATTTTGAAACAAATTAAAGTTTAGTAACCAATTTGATACAATTATCATAGTTTAGTAACATTTTATGAAATTAACCCAGATAAAATATATTAGTGAAATAGTCAAATCACGGCATATAACGTTTAATTTATTAAAGTCATGGTAGAATACTAGAAGGTCTTTGAATTTTTTGTTTTACAAGAATACATCCTTATTTTTATGGATCGGTAGGCTGGAATCAAACTGATAGGATACGGCCCAACTACTAGGCCCAAGCATCAGGCCCAATATAAATGGGCCCCGACATTAAGCTCGGCCCATGTGAGTTCGGCCCAAGAAGACTCATCGATCAACTACAACTCTAATCGCAATTGGAGACGTAGAAGATTCGGATACATATCTAAAAGAATCCTTATGAGAGAAGACTTGGAATCAGAGTCAGAGTCGAACTCAACTTGGAATCAGAATCAGAGTCGAACTCAACTTGGAATCAGAGTCAGAGTCGAACTCAACTTGGAATCAGAGTCAGAGTCGAACTCAACTTGGAATCAGAATCAGAGTCGAACTCAACTTGGAATCAGAGTCGAACTCAACTTCATGAATATGTATAAATAGAGGCTAGATTAGAGAAGAGAGGGAGATCTACAATCATCTACACTTCTTGTAATCACTCCTCATATTTTCAATACACACATACTATCTCTCCCTGTGGACGTAGATCTTATTCATAGATCGAACCACGTAAATCCCTGGTGTTCTTGCGTGCATTTATTTTCCTTACGAAAATAAGTTCGATCACAAACCGATTGGTGTAATTATTCCCCTCTGTTCTTGTACGTGTGAGTATGATCACGCCAATAATTGTTAGAATTGCCATTCCCAGTCTTGTTTCTTGTTTATTTTATGTATTACTTGTATAACATATTACATGCGTGATTTAATTAATAGAATAAAAAAGGAATTTGAAATACTTCAAGCAAAAATAAGGAGCAAGTATATACAAAGAGTGGAATTAAACTAATGAGTGATTTCGTTAATAAAATAAACAGAAATTTGAAATACTTCAAGAAAAAATAATGAGCAACTATATATAACGAGTGGAATTAAACTAGAGAAATGGCAACATATTTAATTGAAAAAAATTGACTGGGGAAGATGAAAAGACAAATGTAGACAACTAAAATCATAAAATCTACTTGCATTAGTTTTATTGGCCCTGTCACTAATTTACTCACGCCCTCATAATTATTTTGACCAAGGATGTGGAAGTACCATATTGGCCTGAATTTTAGAATTATAGCTTTAAATACCTAAATTTAATTTTGTAATTAATCAATTAGTCCAATCATGTTGTTTATTCACCACTATTTAATTCAAATTATGTTGAAGATCATATAAATGATCACAAGCTCTCTCACGACAAGTCAAGTGATTGTTGATTATCATAAATTCAATCTCCATAAGGTCTCAATAAAATATACTAACTCCAAAAAGATTCCCAAAGATTATTCTTTTTAAGATTAATTCTAAATCCGCTATGTATTTAGGTTAATCGTATTGTATATTCTTGAATTCGACTACTAATTAAGCCCACTATGTATTTAACTAATTAACTAGCATGCATTAATAGTTGCCAATTATTTCAACATGAAAATAAACACCCAAAGTTACAAATCATGAAGTGTAAGATAAATTAGTATTAAAATATCAATCACATAATTTTGGTTAAGTGTTTAGTATGATTTTGTGCTTATTTTTCATATGTTTAAGTATGCCGTTTCCCGTAGTTTGTCCTATTTATGTCGTTGGTTTGATTAATATTTATCGATTTAGACTTATTTGGTTTTTTTCTATATTTTGTAGAAAAACGACATTTAATGGGATGAAATGGATCTTCCAAGAGCTATCCTATATTGAAGAGCATCTCGATAGGAGTCCATAGGCGCAAACGGATCGCAATTCAGAGTTCGGACGAGAGAGAACGGAGCGAAACAGCGAAGTCGCGCACGCGCACACGAGTTCGGCGCTGCACACGCCCAAGCGCGCGCTCACACGGCCCCAACGCGCGTTCAGCGCTTCCTTCAGCGCGTGCGGTCCTCCAGTTTGACGTTGGGCTCGATCCAACTCGCGATGTCTCGCCATGCCACGTCTAGCGCTGCATCCAACACATCTCGTCGTGCGTCCGGCGTTTGGTCTCTGTCCGGCACTGGGCTCAACTCACTGTTCATTCCAGGGAGTGCTCGCGTCCGGCCCCTCACTCCGTCCGACGCTGCGATGCTCGCTCTGACCTTTCCAGAGAATGCTCGCGTTCGGCGCTTTGCTCGCGTTCGGCGCTTTGCCCCGTCCGACGCTGGGCGTGATTTTTGAGCCCATTTTCGATGATTTCGTGGGCTTTTTGCGAGGGCTTATAAATAGAAGAACAGCCGCACGAGCAAGGGACTATCATCTCACAGTTTTTTAGACGCGATTCTTTTCCCTTTTGTTTTCCATTTCCTTTCCATTTAATTCTTGCATTTTGGATTAACAATTGGATTGGATGATTACGGATATTTGGAAGACGAATTTATCTATGAATGGTTTGTAAGTTTTTCTCATTTCATTATGTCTATGTAATTGTTATGGAGATAATTTCTACCATGAGATGAATTATGATTTGTAGAGAAATATATGTTGAATTATTCTTATCTTAAATTGTGATTGTTGGACCAATGATTTGCGATTTCCTCATCCATATAAATTGTTTATTTCATGATCTCCATACATGGTATTCGAGAGAATAGTGTAGGTTGATTATGTGCTTATGTTTGATTATGAAGTTATGCCAGAGCAGATTTATTGTTAAATATAAGTTTGACAACGAACGTGATCGAGAGATTGATTTGTTGTTCAATAATTAATATATGTGGTTAGGGTTTTTGCTATCGTGTGCTTTGTAGTAAAATATCCTTCGTAGTTGATGACGGTTTGATTGAGAGATCCCAGACATTAAATTCGAGTCTAACATTACGTGTCGCGAGATTAGTTTTTGTTGACCGCTAGGTGAGAGGTGTGGATGTTTTATGCATTGTGTACCGGTCTTTGATTCATTAATAGCGAGGATAGATTTGAACCCTAGAACACCGTCTCCAATTTCGTGGCTCTGCCAATTCCTCTTGTTGTCCGAGTGCATCCCGTTTTACCTGCTTTATTTTATTTCGTGCTTTCGTCCGTTCCGTGACAGACCCCCTTATTTTAGGACGTTAGTATTTCTTTTCTGTTTTCGTGTTTGACATAGAACCGTAGCCCTGTTAAGCCTTCCTCGAGAGATTCGACTTGGGTCGACCTTACCGCTCTATAAGGACCTCGTACTATTGCGAGCGACTGAAAAGAACAATTTGGTCGGAACATTAATTCATACAAACCCTAGGATCAACTAAGAAATTAGTTGATGGTCCCTAGGGAAAACGTACATGGTGTATTGAAGGGGAAGGGCCAGGGGGAGGAATACATCAATTAGACAAATTTAAAACTTTTCTTTTTTACAAGACTAAATTGGTTAATATGGTAGTACCTATCGGTTAACTGATGGCAGTCCAATACTGATGTCAGTACTGCTGGTAAGTTCAAATAACGGGAGTCTTGTTCAGAGCGATACAAGTTAACAAACCTATTAAGTGCCGAGGCAGTTGGTCAGTTGCACTGATAACTAATGTGCTTGAGGAATGTGATGGTTACGTGTTTGCCTTTACTGAAAACTCAAACTAATGTAAATCACGTAACCGAATAATGGCTCAATCAGTTTTCTGTGTTATCTCTTCAGTATCAAACTATTACGGATATAGTGTTTCAAAATAATGTTGTGATGTTATGTGTTGGTGATGTCCAGTTCAATAATATTCAATGTAAATACGTTACTGAAGGTAAAGAACTAAAAGTAAACAACACTTGATTTTTATGCGGTTTTAGAGAGATCAGCTCCTACGTCCACACACTGATTGCTCAGTCAATCCACTAACTGAGATTTGATTTTGTTAACATGTACAGGATATAAACCTAGACATATACTTAACATTTTTGTAGTCCGTCGAACTGGGCGTTCTTTCTACATTTACTGGTGTTAGGAAACATCTGACTGCTTACGGGTGCAGTGCTTATAGGTGCAAGATAACCAAGCTTTCAGCAACTAACATTCCGTTACCTATTTTCCCAAACTTACTTAAACTGGGGGATTTTTCCTAGAGGGGTTTCCAACTAAAAATTGAGTTGTCATAGGCTACGAACTCAGTAATTCTAGGCTTAAATTATACAAAGTAGTATTCTAGAACTTAAAGGAGTGTATGGTGAAACTTTGAGCTGATAAATATATTTGAGCTCTTAAGGTTTACTGATAACACTGTAAACTCATTTATTCGAAATCGCTGGGTATAAGTTTTTGAGTTTTGTGTTTTGAATTCTTTTGACAATTCGAATGTGCAGCTTTTCGGTTACCTTCAAATGTTGGATTCTATATATATTTATAGAGGGGACGATGAAACAAAGCTGAAAGTATCAAGATGATTCAGGTTCTCAAAATGACAAAAGATAGAAGTCCAACCTGAAGTCAACGTACCGACAAAACACGAACTTAACTCAACTGAAGAAACACGAGTTATTTAAGTCTTGAGTTTTGACTCGTCAAATGTCGTAGCGTATCTGTAGAGGATCCTGACATGCCAGAAGACCTTTTTAGAGTTGCAGAGCTACAATTTACAATGATATAGACCCTGACAATGACGTACTAGGATTCAACGGAAGAGTTTAAATGACAATTAGAAGGACGTGATTAGTGCTTCCTCCAATAGCACTATTCACATCTTCTCTATAAATACGTGCAGAATCTAATATTTCAAGGTTACCGAAATGCTGCACATTCTTATTGGCTAAAGCATTAAAAGCTCAAGTCAATCAACCAACGATTTCGAATAAGAAAATTTACAGTACTATTAATAAACCTTCAGAGCTCACATATACTTATCGGTCAAAGTTTCAGTATACACTTCCTAAGTCTAGGATACTACATCTTGTATAGCTTAAGCCTAGACATACCGAGTTTGTCGCCTGTGACAACTCTGATTTTAGTTGGTAAACCCTCTACGAAAACCCCCAGTTTAAGTAGAAGTTTGGGCAAGTAAGCAACAAAGTGTCAATTGTTGAAAGCTTGGTTATCTTGTACCTATAAGCAAGAGATTTAGGTCGATTGCACCCATAAGCAGTCAGAGCTTTCCTAGCACCCTTAAACGTATGAGAACGCCAAGTTAGATGGGATACAATAAGTTTAACTATGTATCTAGGTTTGCTATTATACCAGTAAACAAGACCCAATCCGAAGTTAGTAGATTGACTGCGCAATGATTCCGTGGATGTAGGAGATGATCTCTTTGATCCACGTAAAACTCAAAGTGTTCTTTATTTACAGTTTTTTACATTCAGTATCATATTCTCAATTGCATATTATTGAACTGTCATCACAGCACACAGCAGCACAATATCGATTTAAAACACTCTATCGATTATCATTTTATCTTTGGAAAGATAAACCGGCGAGTAAGCAAATATTTGACTAAGTGTTTTATGCCAGTTTATGTTTTCAGTAAGGCAAATACAATAACTACCACATTGCACAAGCACATCAGTTATCAGTCCAACTGACCAGCTGTCTCAACAATCAGTAGGTTTATTAACTGATATCACTCAGTACAAGACTCCATTTATCTCGAATCGATGGCGATCATGTCAATATCTTGAGCGCGATTACGACCATCTGACCAAAGACCAATCAAGTCTTGTGAACAGAAAAAGTTTTAAATTTGCTAATGGTGTATACTTCCTCCCAATACACCAATATGTACCCGTGAGATCCATCAATTGGTATCAGAGCATGTTATTCAAAAGCATGCAAAGATCCTACATATGAGTACAGACTGAAGGATCGAGCTGACTTCATGTCAGAAGAGCGCAAACAGGATGAGCTAGAAAACCGGCGAAAAATATAATCTTCGGAACAGTTCCCAACTATCACATTGGGAAGCTGATGAAATGTGAGACGACGAAGAAGATGTGGGACGTGCTAGATAGCCTATGTGTTGGCTCTGATGAGATCAAGGAAAACAAGCTTATGATAGCTTATCAAAAGTTTGATAATTTCAAATAGAAGAAGGGATAATTCATTGATGATATGGAACTCAGATTCGCAACAATTATTAATGAGATCTCAACCTACGTAAGGACAAGTACACGCAATGAAAGATCAAACTTAAGGTCGTCATATGGGCACTCCCAGCTACTGATTGGAAAGTTTACACAATAGCTCTTCAGAAGAAATCCGGATTCAACGAGATGTCGATGGACAAACTCTTCTCAACTTTGAAAGCTGTCGAGTACGACATCAGACGTACAGAAGAGTCTTCACAGGTTGAATCATCTGAAGAAGACATTCAAGTCAGCACGAGCAAAGGCGCCACCCTGAAAGCTGACAAAAGCAACAAAGCAAAGAAGACAAAAAAGGATAAAGCTGAGTGTATTAACGACGAGTTGCTGACCCAGTATACTTTAATGGTTGAACGATTTGAAAAAATGGAAGCCCAATTAAAGAGATACTACAAATTTACCATGCTTTATCCAACTTTGTGTCGAATCTGTATCGTTTTAGTCCAACTCTTAACTGCACTAAAATTCTAAATATTATGGAATTTTTCCCATATTTTATTCTAATCATGCATATTTTACATATATACACATGCACCAAATTTTGTTGGAGTGTGAAAATACATCATTTTGATGCAAAATTCACATTAAAATGACATTACATATTGGATCTGCTCCTTGGATACATTATGAGATGATCACACTTTTTAATTTTTTTAATACTGTCATATAATTCAAATAATATTAAACTATTACTAAACTCATTTGATACACTTATAACTAGGGTTGCTTAACGGTTTATCGGTTATCGGTTATAACCAAAATCGTCTCGATAACCAGCGGTTTCGGTTAACCGATAATCGACAATAGCGGGGTTTGGGTCGATGTTCGGTGTGGTATTTTATATGAAATCGATTATCAGGTATATACCCGAATAACCGACGGGTATACCGATTAACCGAAATATTAATTTAATTCAATTAGGGCTTTTAATTTTGCTTCCTTTTCATTTCATATTCACCCTCCCAGTCCCAAACCTAGTCTCGTCTCCGCCTCCCCCATGACTCATGAGCTCCCTCTGTCTATCAGCAAGACAACAGCAACAGCATCCGTCTATCAGCAAGACAGCAGCAACAGCTCTAACTTTGGGATCCAATTGCTTGCTGGAACAGATGGGGATGGGGCGTTAACTTTGAGGTCCAATTGCTTGCAGTCCTTTTAATTTTTTTAGCTTTGAATCCTTAATACGTTGTTAAATATTTAAATTTTAGTTTGGTTTCTTGTGATTTTGAATCGAAGAGGAAAATAATCAAAGAAAATAAGGAAAAGAATTTTTGTATTTTTTTAATTAAATTCGGGTAATTCGTTTATTTACTTACCGAACCGACCAAATCGATTAATTGGTTAACCGATCGGTATTGGTTTCGGTTACCATTTTTACTGAAATTCAATTTCGCTTATACGAAAGATCGGTTTCGATTAACCGAAATCGTACCGTTTAGAAGCCCTACTTATAACTTCTTAACATTATAATTATTTGGGCCCTCCAATAAATAATATTTCTTTCTCCTTCACTATATATATATATATATGGAAGGATTAACGTGAGAACCATTTTTATCGTGATAAACGTGAGAACCAAAAAATAATAAATTCATTGTAAAAATTGATGAATCCACTCGGAAAGTTATCGAATCTAAAAAAATAATGTTTTCGCCCCTCATGGGATTCAAACCCTGGTGAAAAATTTTAAATTTTGGAATTCAATATCTTTCTCAACTGATTCATCATCTTTCATAGTAAATTCATTTGGTTCTTAGTTTTTAGGATAAAAATGTTCTTCTTAACTATATATATATATATATATATATATATATATTGTGATTTTCGCTTACAAATGTAAGAAATAAGACTATATATGACATCCACAAATTTAGCCCATATCAACGATCCAAATTAAAGAAAAATTAGTTAATGATTTCAGATTTTATTTTATTAAAAATTGAATAAGGATAAATTTGATATACAAAAATATTTTCTCTGTCACTCCAAAAGTAAATCTCATCACTTTTCGATAACCTCGCCACTAACCGAAATAGTAGAATTTTTATAATATGTTCGATATAATGTTGCACAAATTAGCCTTTCTATATCACATATATAATAAATATATAGCACATATTATACATCATACAGTAGAATTCATTATTGCACACATATCTAATAAATATGTGATAACATTAGACATCATGCAGTCCAATTTATTGTTATACGGCAAATGCAACAAATATATTCTATACACACAATAAAAAAAATATAATCTATTTAAATTAAAAAGTCACAAAATAGATTACAACAATTCCTAAAATCAAGGAAATAACCTCTATTAACATAAAACAAAACTAATAATATAACCTTTAAATAAATCCGCGAAATTAAAGTAAAACATATATAATAATGTACTGTAACACAACATAAATTAATATTATCCAATTGTTTAGTAGAATAAATTATTTAGATTTAATCTTATTTCTTATAAATAATTTCATTCCTACCTCATCCGTCCCTCTCTCTCTCATATATATATATATATATATATACACACATTTGAACTTTAAACAATCCTTAACAATTGAAATAAGTACGTACATTACAGACATTAAAATTTGTAGAAACAAACACTTTTGTAGACATACTAAACATAATGTTAGAGAATAACATGTAGTATTAATTAAGTGGTAGCACCACAGCGGGTGCTTTGTTTTAAAGCACGGTGGAGACTATACTATATCCATTAAAGTCTCCGTTCAAGTGAAGAATTTCTATTTTCACTAATCTTTGTAAAATTTCAGAATTTGTTTAATCTTGTTAGGGAGTCATGACGCGGCACTGTAAACTACATCTGAATTTGGGCTTAAAGCAAAACATGGATCCTTTTAGTTTTAGTCCTCTCAACATGAATATGAAGACAACAGAGAAAAAGAAATCAAGAAAACAAGTTTAAGTGATAATGTTTAAACTTACATTTCTACTAAATAAAAACCATAGATGGTTTCGAGAAACTATGTAAATTCAAGCATATATTTTATTAATCCTCATAATCAGTCTGGAAACGCCAGATTTTCCAATCGTGAGTAGCAACGATTAAACTTATTTTCTACAGGCCCTATCCAATAAGCAAATGGGAGAACAACAAAATTAGACAGAGAATTTATAGAAGTTTCAACTTTAACACATCTGAATCTTCCATCAGAGAAATTAAACACAAACAATTTAAATTATTTTTCCTCATAAAAAACAATATAATATTTTTTGAATCTTCTATCACAGCAAATGAAACAAATAAACCGTATAACACTGCCTTAAATCTAAGTCCCATTCAAAGAAACTACATCCCCTCAAAAGAAAGCAATGGAAAGGATCATTGGCAATGCAAAGGGTAACATATTTGGACCCAATAATAAGACTAAAATGTAATGAGAAAACAACAAAATGAGATGTCAAATTATCTATTTCATCCACAACAAACACAGAACAGGAAATTGGTTATTAATTTCACAAGAAAATTTTACAGCATCAACATAAATTAGCTCAATGCTAGTTAAACAGATCAACATAAATATATGAACTGATTCAGCAAACAAGTTGATATTATTGCAAGCTCACAATGCTGTGGCAACTATAATTTCCCTCGGATCTTATTTCATTAAATAAAACGCAATCATCATCAGATATATTTATAAACAGAAAACAAAACAGGTTAGCAAATAAACAAAAATAACAAAAATCATTAACGAAAATATCAATTCATTAAATAGTAGATCCAAAAACATGTAGTTTAGAAGAGTCATAACTCACTAACATAACAAAATTCGAGAAGCAAATAACATTAACGAAGATGAAACCCTAGAAACAACGCGCTGCGAATTGGGGAGACTACTTGGATCTCTGCCTCATCTTTCGGCGCTTCCTCTTCAATCTCCTCATACGCTTCTTCTTCCACTGTTACACAAAACTTAATTAGTCGTACATTCTACAATAAAACTGCTATTGATTATGAATGAATAATCTAAAGCCAAATATTTACCTTAGCTCTCATGGTTGAATGAGAAACTCTAGTGAAAGAATCGCCTCTTCAAAACGCAAGGTGGAAATCGGCAGCGATGGGATATGGCAATGAAAATAAACCCTAGGGTTTGTGTTGTATATATAGCAGCCTAGTCCCGATTGAAATGGGCCTTGGACAGTTGGACTAGTTTTGGGCTGGCTGGTTTGGTATATGGCAGCTCAGTCGATTATAAGGCCCAAATATCTCTTCTATTTTACTAAATGTCAGTTTTTTCTGTAACAAACAAATATATCAAAATATCACAATCTGTTGTGTGCGTGTGTTGGCCTAGTGGTAAAGTGGTTAATGCCCGAGATCAAAAGTTTCGGATTCGAGTCACCGTGTGCTGATCTTTAAATTCACATATTAATCCACCAAAAAAATATCACAATCTGTTCTTTTTTTTTAAAAAAATTTATCCAAAACTATCAATTCTGATTAGTTAATACTCAAATTATGAGTTTCGCAAAATTTATTCTACGACAAAGTTTTCGATTTCTGAAAATAGAGTAGGAATGTTGCGAATTTGAGATGGCTGGATATGTAACAATAAAATTTTTAAATACCACGTCCAATTCGTGACTCCTAGTCAGTTTTTGAATATTAAAAAGTTTGCTCAAGGTAACTTTCCAGTTCTTTCCATGGTTTGAGTATTAATTGATCAAGGTTGATAATTTAGAATAAAATCAAAAGAACAATATAATTTGAAATATATTTGAGTATTTAACCATTTTAGAAAGTTTCAAACCAAAATAGTTAAGAGTTGGATGATTTTTTGGAATTGGAACTTGAAACTCTTAAATTACTTGTAGGGCTTTTTGTTAAGAGATTGTTTACTGAGTTTATAAACTTCTAAAAACATTCTAAAAACAGGTTATAAAGAATAGCTTATAAGTTATTTTGAGGAGCTTATAAGCTTAGTCAAACACCCATCATAGTACAAATTTGGGAGCTCATTTTTTATTTCATGATCTTTGTGTCAAATATGTATTGTTTTAATCCAACTCTTAACTACACTAAAATTCTAAATATTATGTAAATTTTACCATATTTTATTCTAATCATGCACATTTTACATAAATATACTTGTACCAAATTTTGTTGTAGTGTGAAAATGCATCATATCAATGGAAAATTCACATTAAAATGACGTTATATATTATATTTGCTCCTTAGATACATTATGAGATGATCAAGCTTTTTAATTTTTTTTTTAACTTTGTAGGAAATCTGATTTTACTCTCCCGATGATATATCTTGGATGTTTAATTCATCATACATTGATTATATACCTAACATGCACCTATATAATTAATTACAACACGTTGGTATTTACTCGTGTTTACCTGCGAATTTCTCGGATAAAGAATGATCAAGACTCGTGCCTTGATCTTCTGGATTGTATCTCGTTTATCAAAACTCCAATGCTGAGTGAGAGCAATGTATGGAGAATACTGTAAAAATTCGCCTTCTTCCTCAATCTTGCAATTTTTGAAAATCATAATGAATTGAATGATTCTTCTATTTTTTTCTCACCTTGTATTTATAATGCAACCTAGAATCTTATTAGGATAAGATCTTTACATATCTAATAAATACAATCATATCTAGAATAATATCATTTGATATCTAATGATATCAGATAAAATCTATCTAGATATGGGAGAATCGAACAGAGTCCCAGTGGGACTCTACTTAGTGAGGGGCAAAAATCTCCAGTAGTCCAGACCTTGATTGGCCAGCCCAGGGAACAAATGCAATGAATAAAGATATGCCTAAAATGAATTAATTATCTTATGCTTAGCCATAACATAAATTAATTAATAAACATTTATTCATACCACTAGAGAATAAATGTTGACTTTCCCATTTATTATCGAAGTTGAGTCGGGCTTGCATTTAGACTTTACGAATCCCCGTATTTAAGATATCGTACGTCTATTAATTATTTATAGTTTTCTGACTGCTTAAAATAATTTTAATCTCCTTAATTCCTTAAGTAGTACCACTCAACCTTATTGTTGTACTTGAGTTAAACTCAACCTGCAGAGTTTAGTACAATAAAACTTTTGGGCTCCTTAAAGGGATGTCATCATTCTAAACGGATATGGTGACTTGATACAATTAACTAGCATGACATACAATCACTGCCACCACCCAAGATGCGGAGAATCTTGGGTTATCTCATGTAACCATCACCCATAACAAGTCAAAGTGATGATCATCAACTCATACTCACCTAAAATTTTATCGAGGTTTAGATCAACGTAAAGTCACCAAGGTCTAGGTTCTTCACGACGATCAGATAGAAAAACTCATATCACTGTGATCCATCAATACGTCAGAGACGTACCAGCATAGACAAACAACCAAGTCAAGTCACTTCTTATCTATACTGCAACCTATACCGACAACTCGTCCTCAAGTTGTCTCAGTTGTGATCCTTTTTACATCTCAATAAGTTTGACCAATCATACATACTTTTGTGATCTCCTACACACTGTATGATCTAACTTTTGTATAAGATAAATGGACATATATATGCAATCAAGTAAACAGTTCAGATAAGAGATTGTAATAGTGGAAACAAGAAACATTGTATACAAACTCAATCATTCTGCTTTCAATATACAAATACAACATTGTCATATAATTCAAATAATATTAAACTACTGTTAAACTCTTTTGATACGCTTGTAACTTCTCAAAATCATAATTATTTGGACCCTCCAAAAAAAATATTTCTTACTCTATCACTATATATATATATATATATATATATATATATATATATATATATATATATAGGATGATTGTGGTGAGAATTCATACAAGTGTAAGAAATAAAAAATATACTATATCCATATATCTAGCTCATATCAATGGTCCAGATTGAAGATAATTTAATTAATGATTTTAGATTTTATTTTATTAAATAATTCGAATGTGGGAGAATCCATTGATGATATGGAACTCAAATTCGCCACCATCATAAGTGAGATTTCGATCCTGAGAAAGAATAAATATACCCAACGCAAGATCGACCTTAAAGTCCTTTGGACACTCCCTACTATTGACTAAGGTTGAGCATTCGATCGGTTCGGTTGAAAATCGAACTGAAAGTCCAAAATCGAACTGTTCAAAAATTTCAACCGAGCCGACCAATTTTTTTCCAAACCGAACCGAATTTTAAACTTCGGTTTCAGTTCGATTTTTGATAAACGAAATTCTAATTACTAATTAAATAAACTTACTGCCAAAATTAATCCGGAAAATTATAAAACCATAAATTTAACAATTCAACAATCTAACCTTAAATTCAACAACATTCATAGCATAAATTCAACTATCAAACACTAACAATAATAAATTATATTGAGATAAATTAATCGTTCTGCAACATTTAGATACAACACTTTATAAAATAATGTATTTTAAAAATATTTAAATCACATCATATTTATTAGAATTAAATATGATTAAGCCACTAACTTTTAAATTTAATATTGTTATCGTTCTAGTTTATATAGTTTAATTAATCCATATGTGCTCATAATTTTAATAATTTAATTTAATATAGTTTAATTAATCTATATGTGCTCATAATTTTAATAATTTAATTTAATATATATATATATATATATATATATATATATAAATAAAATTTCGATTCGATTTGGTTTAAACCGAAATTTCAGAATGCTAAACTATACCGATCCGAAAAAAATTTGATTTTCAATTTAATGCATCCAAATCGAAATCTAAGTTGTTAAAAATCGATCCAAATCGATCAAATTATCACGGTTCGGTTCGATTATTAGATTTGAAATCGGTTTTGCTCACCCCTACTATTGACTGGAAAGTATATATAGTAGCACTTCAGAAGAAGGCATGATTCGACGAGATGTCGACGGACAAGCTCTTCTCAACTTTGAAAGCTGACGAGTACGATATCAAACTTATAAAAGAACCTTCAAAGGCTGAAGCATCTGAAGAAGACGCCCAAGTCAACACGAGCAAAGGTACCACCCTAAAAGATGACAATAGTAAGAAAGCTAAGAAGACAGCAAATGATAAAGCTGAGTGCAGTAAAGATGAGTTGCTGACCCAATATACTTTAATGCCTGAACGATTCGGGAAAATGAAGGCCCAATTAAAGAGGTACAACAAATTTACCATGCTTTATCCAGTTTTGTGTCGAATATATATCGTTTTATTCCAACAACTGCACTAAATCTAAATATTATGTAACTTTTATCATATTTTATTATAATCATACATATTTTATGTAAATAAATTTGCATCAAATTTTGTTGGAGTATGAAAATGCATCATTTCGATGCATAATTCACATTAAAATGACGTGATATATTGGATTTGCTCCTTAGATACATTATGAGATGATCATGCTTTTTATTTTTATTTTAACATTTTCATATAATTCAAATAATATTACACTGTTTTGATACACTTATAACTTCTCAAAATTTTAATTATTTGGACCCTCCAAAAAATTTATTTCTTACTCTGTCACTATTTATATAAATAAATATACATATATATAGGGGTGGGTTATGGTGAAAAGCTCCTTAGTGTAGGAAATAGGAATAGTAACACATCTTTCATATTTATGTAGCACAATCAGAATTAATATGTGTTGGATTTGTATACTGAAAGCAGTTTGGTTGAGCTTGTATACAATGTTTCCTGTTACTACTATTACAATCTCCTATCTGAATTGTTTACTTGATTGCATATGTATGTCCCTTTATCTCATATATAAGTTAGATCATACGATGTGTTGTAGATCACGAAAGTCCGTATGATTGGTCGAGCTTAATGAGATATAAAAAGTATCACGATTGAGACAACTTGAGGACGAGTTGTCGGTATAGTGCGGTGTAGATAAGTGACTTGACTTGGTAGCTTGTCTATGCCGGTGCGTCTACGATGTATTGATGGATCACGGTGAGATGAGTTCTTCTATCGACCGTCGTGAAGAACCTAGATCTCGAGACTTACGTTGATCTAAACCTCGATAAGGTATTAGATGAGTATGAGTTCTTGACCATCACTTTGACTTGCTATGGGTGAGGGTTACATGAGATAACCAAGATTCTCTGCATCTTGGGTGGTGGCGATCTTGTATGTCATGCTAGTTACCGTGTCGAGTCACCGTATCCGTTTAGGATGATGGCGTCCCTTAAGGGGCTCAAAGGTTTATTGTACTAAACCTGCGCAGTTGAGTTATCTCAAGTACAATAATAAGGTTGAGTGGTACTACTTAAGGAATTAAAGATATTAATTATTTTAAGCGGTGAAGAACGTAAATAATTAATGGACGTCGATATATTAAATACGGGGATACGTGAAATCTAAGTGCAAGCCCGACTCAACTTCGGTAATAAAGGGGTAAGTCAACATTTATTCTCTAGTGGCATGAATGAATGTTTATAAATTAATTTATGTTCTGGGCTGAACATAAGATAATTAATTTATTTGAGGCCCATCTTTATTCCTTGCATTTGATCTCTGGGCTGGCCCATCCAGGTCTGGAGCTAAGGTGAAAATCGCCCATCTCTCTCTCAGTCCTACTGGGACTCTAACTTGATCCTCTATATCCTAAATGATATGATTATATTTATTAGATATGCATAAATCCTATCCAGATAAGATTTAGGGTTGCATTATAAATATAAGGTGAGAAAGAAAATCAAGGCTAATCCTCAAACATTATTTTCGAGAATTACTATATACACATAGTGAGAATTTTCGAAAATTAAGTGAGAAGAAAGAGGTGATTTTCTATAGCATTCTCGATAGATTGTCCTCACTCGACATTGGAGTTTAGGCAACCGGGATACAGTCCAGAAGATCAAAGCACGAGTCTTGATCCATTCTACCTCGACAGTTCGCGGTAAACACGAGAAAACCCTACGTGTTGCAATTAATTATATAGGTGCATGCTAGACATATAATCAATGTATGGTGAATTAAACATCCAAGATAGATCCTCGGGAGAGGTTAAAATCGATTTCCTAGGTTGTTATCGAGCACAGGATCGTATCTTGGCTCGATGGATTAATCACATTTGATTATAACGTGCGCAATTAATTAATTGTGAATCATCGTTCATCGTGGCTCGTTTCATTTTTGTCGGTTTTGTTTTTCACCACGAAAATCGGTGGTTAGATTAGATTTTTCTTGTAAATCTCATCGTAAAAAAACGAAGATAAAAGCACGAAGAACGAGGCGACGGAGGTCACCGAAAACCGGACGCCAAATGAGGATGTGCGAGCGGCGGCATCGCGGACGTGCTCGGCGCTTCATGCCGCACCGCTTCGCCGGCGTCGTGCGTTTCGGCGGTATCGGGCGGACGGGCGGCGCGGCCTCGGCGGTCGCGTCCGGAAGCGCCTGGGCTGCATCGGCGGATTCGCGGGTCTCCCTCGGAGGGTCGAGAGACAGCGTGCGTACTCAGCGCGCGGGTGCCCGTCGCGCGATGCGCTGCGCGGCGGCAGCGTCTGGTCGCGGCAGCGGATTTCTTGGTAGTCGGCGGTCGTCGGCACGCCTCGACAGGCCTCATGCGCGGAAACCTCAGCGGACGCTCAACAGTGCCCTGGCGCCTCTCGGCAGCCTCGGCGGGTTGTGTGGGTAGCAGCGCTCGGCAACGCGCGAGCAGACGGCTCGGCATCACCGGGCGACGAACGCGTGATTCTCGCGTGGGAAACCTCAACGCCCGGATTTCTCGGCAGCTTCGGCGAGATTGCACACGAGTCTCACGCAGTTTTCGGCGGTCGGTACCAGCGCGAGATGACTCGGCGGTGCTCCGGTGATGGCGCACGGGTGGGCGGCGTCTCGGCGAGGCCGATTCGGCGGGCGGGCGATAACAGCGCGTAGCGTCTTGTGGCGCTTCAGCGAGCAAGGCTCGGCGACGGCGTGAGGTGGCTCGATAGCACGAGCGGCGTCGTGCGAGCCCGGCGGTAGGCGGCGTCGTCTGCGCGATGAAATAGGGCGGCGTGGTGTGCTAGGCGCGCGCATGGGCATGCTGGCGGCCCAGCCATCTTAGGCCGACCGGCCCAAATTCGACCTGACCGGATTTTAAGCCCGGATCCATTTTTTAACACGGTTCCAGTTTTTGACCGTTTGCCCCGTTCCACCGATCCGCCCGTTTTCAATTTTTCGCCCAAATCCGGTTTGACAAATCCGGTCCGTGCGGGTGCACGCGAGGCCGTTTGAGTTTGAAGATCATGCTTTGCAAATTTATGTAATAAATTAGGCGGAAGTGCGAGATCACGAGTGGGCGCGATGAGCAATTTATTTTATTTTATATCGTTCAAAGCATGTCATGGATGTTTAAATTATGCAGAAGCATGCTATGTATGTTTAAATTATGTAGATAAGCATGGTAAGCATGCTAGGTTATCGCGTTTTTCAAGCATATTTTAGAATTCTGCGAGCATATTTTACATGTTGAGTTCTATAGAAAAGCATGCTAGAATTAAGTGATCTTCATGGACAAACCTTTTGAAACAAAAGACTAAGCAAGTAACCCGACATATTAATTTTAAATTAAAATGTCAAGACCTCTACTTTTTGATCTCTAAACAAAGTGATACACCTTTGTGAGTAAACGCGTCACGCGCGGGCTTGCTTGCCTTTGTTTGTCATAAGTTTGTTAGATGGGATTTCTAAATAAAACATTTTAATCTATTGAGAAGTGGGAGTTTCATGTGTAAACGTCCACACACGTGGCTTGCATATGCGATTTTTCATAAGTTCTCTAGAGATAGATTTAAAATGAGATAACAAAGGAATTCGGATTGGGCGGTATGGTCTAGTGGTATGCCAATTCCAAGAATTCATTCTATTTTAAAGCTGTGATCATTGCTTAGACATCACCTCAAGTACAACTTTCATGAAGTCCTTCTTGCGATAGTGATGTGGTCTAGTAAGGTCCAATCATTAATTTCATTTGTCATAAGGATAAGTTAACATGGATTGAAATTAAGCGACTAAAGGTATATTTTAGTCTAGTCGAGGGTTCATGTGTAGCGTCCACACGCGTGGCTTGCATGTGGGATTCCTTGGGCGATTGAGGTTTCAATTAATATTGTTTTATCAAAAGGTTACAATATTATTGTTACGCATTATGTGCGATCGTATGCTTATGTGTTTACATTACTTTTCAGATATGTCTCTTACATCGATTATCAATATGCTCGCACAAAATCCTCTATCCGGTCCAAATTTTATCGAATGAAAACGAAACATGGAATATGTTATTATCGCTGAAGAACACATGTTTGTTCTCACTACTCTCAAACCAGATGCCCTTACTGATGCATCGACTAATGAGCAGCGAGAGTCAAGCAGACTTTGGCATAAGTCAAACAATATGGCCAAGTGCTATATGATGACTACAATGTCCAAAGGCTTGCAGCTGCAACATCAGTCGATGGTAGACGCGACTGAAATATGGTCAAGTCTCGAGAGTAAGTTTGGGCAATCGGATCGGACAGTCCGCTTCCACACAATGAGAGAAATCTTGGCGTGTAAGATGGAAGAAGGAAGTTCGGTCTATGAACATGTCTCCCACATGACTCATCTCATGGATAGTCTTGATCAGTTTGGAGGAGGTATTGACGGCGAAGCCAAGGTCGATATCATCCTCAACACACAGCCCAAGTCTTTTGAGAATTTTCGCGTGAATGCGATCATGAGCAAGACCGAGTATACACTTAGTCAGTTGCTTAATGATCTCGTGGCGCGGAAGGAGTCATGGGTAAAGGAGTACATGCCCTTGCTAGCACATCTAATGGCCCAAATTTTCCGTTGAAAAATGGAAAAGAAAAGGGGCACCAAAGGTGGTAGAGGCAAAGGAAGCGATGGGAGCGGTGGGAGCAGAACATATTCGCCACGGAGGCTTAAAAAGCCAAAGGAGAGGGCAAGTGCTTCAAGTGCGGCAAGATCGGGCGATGGAAGGCCAGTGCCCTATGCTCAAGGCACAAGGTACGCCATTTGCTTTAATAACGAAACATGTTTAGCGACTTGTTCTACTCATTCATGGGTAGTAGATCACAGTCGATCGATCATGTTTGTTACACCTGCGTGGGTTCTGCGGACAAGGGAGTCGTGTGATGGCGAGATAACGATCTCCATGGGCAACGCGCGAAAGTCGAGGCCGTTGCGATCGGAGATGTTACTTTATGTTTTGAGAGAACAATTTTAGTTTTGAAAGACGTTTTATATGTGCGGAGTTTCGTGAAACCTTATTCGATTTGAAACTATTTATTCATGGATATTCGATTGTTTTGATAGTGGTGTTTCTATCATAAAAATGACGAAGTTATCTGTGGTGGCACTTTATATAATTAAGCTTTATACTATTTCGCCAAACATAATACCTTTAACTATGTTGCATCTACATCAAACCTTAAGGAGAAAGTTTTCTTATGAAGATGACACCACATTTCTCGGCATCTTAGATTAGGTCACATCAATCTATATAGGATCCAAAGGCGGCTAAGAATGGAGCATTGGGTGATCTCACGCCATTCTCTTCCGATCTACGAATCTGTATAGAAGGAAAGATATCGACCGCACCCTTCAGGTGAAGGGTTATAGAGCCAAAGAAGTGTTGGCACTAGTCCATTCGACTGTGTGGACCTATGTCAACACAAGCTCGTGGAGAATGCAGTATTTGTCACTTTCATTGACGATTACTCAAGGTGCGGATACATATATCCGCTTCACCGCAAGTCTCGAATGCTTTGAGAAATTCAAAGAATTTAAGGCGGAAGTGGAGACGAAGCTTGGTAAAATATCAAGTCATCGCGGTGCGATCGCGGTGGCGAATACCTCGATGTGAGTTTATGGACTATTTGGTGCGGTGTGGGATTACCTCCCACCACTACACCGGCACACCACAACAAAATGGTGTGTCGAGCGAAGAAATATGACTCTCTTAGAAATGGTTAGATCAATGATGAGTTATGCAACATTGCTTATTTCATTCGGGGTATACCTTAGAAGCAATGACATACTTGCTAAATCTAGTACCATCCAAGTCGATCGAAAAGACCCCTTTCGAGTTGTGGTTTGACGAAGACTAGTTTAAGCCACATAAGGATATGGGCGATCCGGCACGTGTGCTAAACAAGAAGGCGACAAGTTGGGTCTAGATCGAGCGCGAGGCTATTTATTGGCTATCTAGAGGAACGAAGGGTGGTTATTTCTATAGTCTAAGGATCGGAAGGTCATTATTAGCACTAATGCCCGATTCTTAGAAGAGGATTATATGAAAACCATAAATCCAAAGTTGAAATCATTCTTCAAGAATTAGAAGATGATCGTATTCCACCACCGATTAAGCGAAAGTGCGAGATGTGGGTGTACAGTGGGAGGATCGACACCGGATACTTCAAGAAATTGAAGTGGGTCGAGTTCCACCGGAGATACTGGCCGTCTAAGTGGCTCATATCCGACAAGTTGTGCGAGATGAGAGACCACAGTTTCTTGCACCCACCGTTGCCATTGTGCGATGGCGCCTCGTCGTAGTGGGAGGTTGTTCGTCAACCCGGCGATTTATGTTCGTGGGTGCATCCTGGTTTAGTCGAGGAAATGAGCGAGCAATAATCGACCCATGGACATACGGTGAGGCGATCTGAGACAACGATGCAAGATCATGGCACACGCTATGGACTTAGAAATTGAGTCCATAACAGCCTATGGATGTATACGAAAGACACATCTACCGGATGACAAGGAAGCCATAGGTAGTAAGTGGGTATACTGAGAGGAAGAGATTCGGATGGAGAGGTTTGACTTTTAAAGCCGTGCTTGGCAAAAGGTACACTCAGTTGAGGCATCGATTTCGATGAGACCTTTTCACTGTAGCAATGCTCAAGTCCATAAAATTCTTACGCCATAGCGATCCATAAACGTTGAGGTTTGGCAAATGAATATGAAAATCGCTTTCCTAAACGGTTACCTTGAAGAAGGTAGAGACATCTATGTCAAAGAACCAGAAGGTTATGTGGTGAAGGGTGAAGAGCATCTAGTATGGAAGCTTAAGAAGTCCATTTATGGGCTTAAGCAAGCTACGATCACGGAACTTACGTTTTGGCGGTGGTAAAGTCCTATGGATTTACCCGGTTGCTAGCGAAGTTGTGTGTATCGTTTAGATGTCAACGGTGATGTGGTATTTCTTGCACTTTACATAGATGGCATCCTTCTACTTGGCAACAATGTGAAGTTGTTATCAGACGTAAAGAGTTGGTTATCTGATCAGTTTCAAATGAAAGACTTAGGAGATGCAGCGTACATTCTTGGGATCAAGGTTTACCGAGATCGCAAGAGGAAAATATTGAGCTTATCTCAGGCGTCTTACATTGATACTGTGATTACTCGTTTTAGTATGCAGACCGTCAAGAAATGATTGCTACCTTTCAGACATGGTGTTCCTTTATCTAAGGAGCAGTCACCTATGACTACAAAGGAGATAGAGGAAATTAGACAAGTTCCTTACGCTCCGGCCGTAGGAAGTCTCATGTATGCAATGTTATGCACGAGGCCCGATATACGCTATCACGGTAGGCATAGTAGCTAGATATCGATCTAACCTTGGACAAGCTCATTGGACTGTGGTAAGCATATACTCAGTACGAAAATGACTCGAGATTATAGGCTGGTTTACCATGCGAGATAGTCTAATGCCTTTGGGTTATTAGACTAGGTTTCAAGTGACCGTGACGAGAAGAAGTCTACCTCGGGCTATGTGTTTACCTTGGGAGGAGGAGCCATATCTTGGCGGTGCAAGCGGCGATGCATTGCGGACTCCACCATGGAAGCCGAATATGTAGCCGCTTGGAGGCGCTAAAGAGGCAGTATGGTTCAAGAACTACCTCATGGATGTAGATGTGGTACTGGTTTGCCCAAGAGTATCATAGTTTCTTGTGATAACTCGGTGCGATGGCAAACTCGAAGGAACCACGGACCCACAAGGCAACGAAACACATAGAGAGAAAGTACCATGTCATACGAGAAATCGTTAGGCGAGGGATGTCTTGATCGAGAAGATTGGTGCTGCGGATAACCTAGCGATCCATTCACGAAGAGCTCCGCAAAAAGTCTACGAATAGCATATTCGAGGACTTGGATTACAGAAGATGGCACCACTTAGAAAAGAAACTTTTGTATAAGTGGGAGAAGCAAAGTGATGGTGTTGTTTGTAATAGCTAGTAGAGACACATTGTATACTAAAAGTTTGCTTTAGTATAAGTGGGAGATTGTTGGATTTGTATACTGAAAGCAGTTTGGTTGAGCTTGTATACAATGTTTCCTGTTACCACTATTACAATCTCTATCTGAATTGTTTACTGATTGCATATGTATGTCCCTTTATCTCATATATAAGTTAGATCATACGATGTGTTGTAGATTACGAAGTCTGTATGATTGGTCAAGCTTAATGAGATATAAAAAGTATCACAACTGAGACAACTTGAGGACGAGTTGTCGGTATAGGCTGCGGTGTAGATAAGAAGTGACTTGACTTGATTGCTTGTCTATCTTTGATGCGTCTACGGCGTATTGATGGATCACGATGAGATGAGTTCTTCTATCCGACCGCCGTGAAGAACCTAGATCTCGAGACTTACGTTGATCTAAACCTCGATAAGGTATTAGATGAGTATGAGTTCTTGACTATCACTTTGACTTGCTATGGGTGAGGTTACATGAGATAACCCAAGATTCTCTGCATCTTGGGTGGTGGCGGTCTTGTATGTCATGCTAGTTACACGTGTCGAGTCACCGTATCCGTTTAGGATGATGGCGTCCCTTAAGGAGCTCAAAGGTTTATTGTACTAAACCCCGCAGTTGAGTTATCTCAAGTACAATAATAAGGTTGAGTGGTACTACTTAAGGAATTAAAGATATTAATTATTTTAAGCGGTAAGAACGGTGTAAATAATTAATGGACGTACGATATCTTAAATACGGGGATTCGTGAAGTCTAAGTGCAAGCCCGACTCAACCGATAATAAAGGGGTAAGTCGGCATTTATTCTCTAGTGGCATGAATGAATGTTTATAAATTAATTTATGTTACAGAATGAACATAAGATAATTAATTTATTTGAGACCCATCTTTAGTCTTTGCATTTGATCCCTGGGCTGTCCCCATCCAGGCCTGGAGCTAAGGTGAAAATCGCCCATCTCTCTCAGTCCTATTGGGACTCTAACTTGATCCTCTCTATCCTAAAGGATATGATTATATTTATTAGATATGCATAAATCCTATCCAGATAGGATTTAGGGTTGCATTATAAATATAAGGTGAGAGAGAAAATCAAGGCTAATCCTCAAGCATTATTTTCGAGAATTACTATATACACATAGTGAGAATTTTCGAAAATTAAGTGAGAAGAAAGAGGTGATTTTCTATAGCATTCTCCATAAATTGTCCTCACTCGACATTGGAGTTTAGGCAACCGGGATACAGTCCAGAAGATCAAAGCACGAGTCATGATCCATTCTACTTCGACAGATTCGTAGGTAAACACGAGAAAACCCTACGTGTTGCAATTAATTATATAGGTGCATGCTAGGCATATAATCAATGTATGATGAATTAAACATCCAAGATAGATCATCGGGAGAGGGTTAAAATCAGATTTCCCTACAATATGTTGCATATGTTAGTTTAGCACATATTTCATTCCTTCCTAGCACATATGCTAAATATATTAGTTTAGCATATCTTTCATTCTGACAGATAGCACAAGAAGAGTTCTAGTCTTTGCCTGATAATCCGCCTAGCACACAAAGCATAAAACTATAGCACAACCGAAATTAAAATCTCAACCATGGATTCAGCAAATCAAAGACCCAAATTCATTCTCATTTCCTACCAAATTATCATTTCCTACCTAAACCATCTCCTATATATATATATATATATATATATATATATATATATATATAAGGGTGATTATTGTGAGAATACCTATAAATATAAGAAATAAGAATATATCACATCCACATATCTAACTCATATTAACGATCCAGATTGGAAAGAATTTAATTAATGATTTCAGATTTTGTTTTATTAAATAATTCAAATAAGAGTAAATTTGGTATAAAAATATTATCTTCTCTGTCATTTTAGACGTAAATCTCGTCATTTTCCGATGATCTTGCCACTTACTGAAAAAAATAAGGATTTTATAATCTGCTCAATATAATGTTGCACAAACTAACTTTTCTATAACACATATTTAATAAACATATGTCATACATTATACATCATGTATCACAACACTACCTACACTTTTTATAGCATATATATAAGACAAATAATGTACATATCTAAATATATATGTGACACAATTACACATCATGTATCATAATTTATTGTTATACGACAAATGCCATAAATGTATTATATCCATGCAACAAAATAATATAATCTATCTAAAATAAAAAAGGTACAAAATAGATTACAACAAATCCCTAAAATCAAGGAAATAACCGTTTTTAACATAAAACAAAATTAATAATATAACTTTTAAATAAATCATACGAAATTAAAGTATAATATATATAATAATATACTATAACACAACATAAATTAATATTATCCAATGGTTTATTAAAATTAGTGGTTTGGATTTATTCTTATTTCTTATAAATAATTTCATTCATGATCCATCCTCTCTCTCTCTCTATATATATATATATATATATATATATATATATATAGTTGGGTTCCGTAGTCTGGTCCCGAGATAGTATGTAGTACTCAATCTAGACCACACATTTTGAACACGTGTACGCATCAAAATTTGACACGTGGAAGCTCATTTTTAGCTCGGGGCAAAATGGGAAGGTGCTTAATGAGCCGGGTGCCCGCCATTGGTAGAGAGTCATGGCGTTGGGTATCCGCGAGCACTGGGTTTGGGACGTTGCATTCTTAATAACATAACACTGCATTCAAAACAACATGACACTACATTCAAAACAACATGACACTGCATCGCACCCAGCCGACGTTGAATGCGTCTGACGCCAGGTAGGTGCTTGTGCGCTTGGCGTCGCTGGTAGGGCGCGGGGTGTCGTCGAAGGCGGGTAGGGCGTTGGGTGCGCGTCAGCGCTGGGTTTGGGAAGAGCCACAACCAAACATAAATAATGCATATGAAATAACATAACACTACATTTAAAACAACATAACACTGCATCGCACCCAACCGACGCTGGGTGGTCTTTGATCTTGGGTGGCGCTGGTGCGTGCGTCTTGCAATGCGGGGTGTGTTTCCAGTATGCATTAAAATTGAAACTCATATGCATGTTTATGTTCAAGTGAATGCATTTTTGTGTTTATTTGAATGCATAGTTCAGTTCAACTATATGCATGATTTATTTTCGAAATCACATAACAAATTAAATTACTAATTTACCCTTACTACCACAAATTAACGTGTAATTTTAAAAATCAGGCGCGAATCTCAACCACAAGATTAATAGGATGGATGGATAGATAGGATTGAGTACTACATACTATCTGGGGCTCGAGTACTGTTTGATCCTTCCTATATATATATATAAACTTTAAACAATCCTTAATTTCAATTACTTACATTACATACATATTAAAATTTGTAGAAACAAATACTTACGTAGAAATACTAAACATAAAGTTAGAGAATAACCTGTAGTCCACTCAATGAGGAAAGTAGAGGTTTCTTCATTGCAGTAAAACCGGAAAAGAGCTCCAACACACCATAGAATGCTAACCATTTGTATGTAAATCAAATACAGGCAGCGCCATGTAACCTCTTAAGCAGCGCTGTGCGGCTTCATCGCGCATCGGAAATTCATTCACGGGGTATAGTATCAAATCGGGTGAGGATTCAGGCACGCCCATCCATATCTGAATCTATCCTCTGCCAATGCGGCTTAGTTCAATTGTTGTTTTGAGTTTCAGATATGCCGTAATACACATCACATATCCATGTCAGTCCTCATAGAATTGAAAACACACGTTCTAGATGAACAATTATTTTAGTATATATAAGGACCTAAACATGCCTTGAATTGAATGGAAAAGAAAAGGAGAGGAAAGAACAAAAAAAGATCGCTGCGACCGTTGAATTTATTAGAGACATGGGAGAAAGTTAAACACGACGTTGTGTTTCAATGAAATGGGAGAAGAAAAGGAAAAGGACCGCAACAGCACCGTTTAGGATGAATGACGGATGCTGTGTTTTGAAGCACGGTGGAGACTGTATCCATTCAAGTGAAGAATTTCTATTGTTTTACTAATCTTTGTACAATTTCAGAATTTGTTTAATCTTGTTGTGGAGTCATGACGCGGCACAGTAAACTACGTACTGAATTTGGGCTTAAAGCAAAACATGGTTCCTTTTAGTCCTCTCAACATGAATATGAAGACAACAGAGAAAAAGAAATCAAGAAAACAAGTTTAAGTGATAATGTTTAAACTTACATTTCTACTAGATAAAAACCATAGATGGTTTCGAGAAACTATGTAAATTCAAGCATATATTTTATTAATCCTCATAATCAGTCTGGAAACGCCAGATTTTCCAATCGTGAGTAGCAACGATTAAACTTATTTTCTACAGGCCCTATCCAATAAGCAAATGAGAGAACAACAAAATTAGACACATAATTTATAGAAGTTTCAACTTCTTAACAAATCTGAATCTTCCATCAGAGCAAACTAAACACAAACAATTTAAATTCTTTTTGCTCATAAAAAACAATATACTATTTTTGAATCTTCTATCACAGCAAATGAAACAAATAAACCGTATAACACAGCCTCGAATGATAAATAGTCGCTGTGTTTCCTTAAATCTAAGTCCCATTCAAAGAAACTACATCCCCTCAAAAGAAAGCAATTAAAAGGATTCATTGGCAATGCAGGGTCACATATTTGGACCCAACAATAAGACTAAAATGTAATGAGAAAACAACAAAATGAGATATCAAATTATATATTTCATCCACAACAAACACAGAACAGGAAATTGGTGATTTCACAAGGAAATTTTGCAGCATCAACATAAATATATGAACTGATTCAGCAAACAAGTTGATATTGTTGCAAGCTCACAATGTTGTGGCAACTATAATTTCCTCGGATCTTATTTCATTAAATCATAAAACATTAGACACATAATTAATCAGGTCTCTCAATAAGAACGGAACCATCGGTTAAAACAAAGATGAAAAAAATAAAACGCAATCATCATCAGATATATTAATAAACAGAAAACAAAACAGGTTATCAAATAAACAAAAATAACAAAAATCATTAACGAAAATCTAAATTCATTAAATAGTAGATCCAAAAACATATAGTTTAGAAGAGTCATAACTCACTAACATAACAAAATTCGAGAAGCAAATAACATTAACGAAGATGAAACCCTAGAAACAACGCGCTGCGAATTGGGGAGACTACTTGGATCTCTGCCTCATCTTTCGGCGCTTCCTCTTCAACCTCCTCATACGCTTCTTCTTCCACTGTTACACAAAAATTTAATTAGTTGTACATTCTACAATAAAACAGCTATTGATTATGAATGAATAATCTAAAGCCAAATATTTACCTTAGCTCTCATGGTTGAAGGAGAAACTCTAGTGAAAGAATCGCCTCTTCAAAACGCAAGGTGGAAATCGGCAGCGATGGGATATGGCAATGAAAATGAACCCTAGGGTTTGTTTTGTATATATAGCAGCCTAGTCCCGATTGAAATGGGCCTTGGACAGTTGGACTAGTGTTGGGCTGGCTGGTTTGGTATATGGCAGCTCGGTCGATTATAAGACCCAAATATCTCTTCTATTTTACTAAATGTCAGTTTTTTCTGTAACAAACAAATATATCACAATCTGTTCTTTTTAAAAATTTATCCAAAACTAATACTCAAATTATGAGTTACGCAAAATTTATTCTTCGACAAATTTTTCGATTTCTGAAAATAGAGTAGGACTGTTGCGAATTTGAGGTGGCTGGGATATATAACAATGAATTTTTTTAATAACACGTTAAATTCGTGACTCCTAGTAGCTTTTGGATACCAAAAAGTTTGCTCAAGGTAACTTTCCACTTCTTTCAATGGGTTGAGTATTAATTGATCAAGGTTGATAATTTAGAATAAAATTAAAAAAACAGTATAATTTGAAATATATTTGAGTACTTAACCATTTTAGAAAGTCTCAAACCAAAATAGTTAGAGTTGGATGACTTTTATTAAATTTTGGAATTGGAGCTTGAAAATCTTAAATTACTTGTAGGGCTCTTTGTTAACAGGGTGTTTATTGAGTTTATAAGCTTCCGAAACAGATTATAAAAAACAACTTATAAGTTATTTTGGAGAGTTTACAAACTCAGTTAAACACCCTCTAAAATCATTGCACAAATTTGAGAGTTCATCTTTTTATTTACGGTCTTTTTGTTGGTCGGTTAGAAGCATACCGATCAAAGTGATGTTAAAAAAGTATATCTTAGTGATATATTTGGCTCGAGTCATTCAAATTTAACTTTTTCTCGGATTAGAAATTTTCAACATTAATGTTAAATTTTTGAGTTTCAGGCTAATCTGTTGGTCTAGTTGGCCCATAAAGCTTAAAGAAAAAAGTAACTTAAAATATATATCTTTTCTTGATAATCATATATTCATAATAAATATTTTGTATTAAGCGTTGGTATAAAAAGACAAAGAAGTGAAATGATAACTTTCAAATATTGACCAAGTAATGAAGTTTGAAAATCATGTAACGAGAAAAAATTTTAGTTAATCAGATCAATCTAATTGATTTTCATGATTGCCCATTCGGATTCGGGTTATTTTCGAACCAGCTCAATCTATCGGGTTGTCAGACTATCAAACTAAAAAAATCTTCGATTTATAAAATTTTCAGCCCTAATCCTATAAAATTATCGATATATTCGAGTCGACCCATAATATATGGTCGATTGACATCCTAGTAAATTAGGCATAACTATTCCTATCTGCATTCTATTCCTATCTCCTTTTCATTTCTCACTCATTCTATTTCATCATACCAAACACTTCAATTCTAACCCGGGCATATATGCCCATTAATGTAAAATATACACAGGTTTCCAATAATATTTAGATTATTATTTTTCATAATCAGGCATAAATCAAGTCAAAAATAAAAGATCAGGCATACATTTATGAGAAATATCTTGATATATTACTCAAAACACGTAAAATAAATAAAATATAACGTACAATCATCAAAATAACCATTCTCAGTAAAATTTATTTTGTTATAGCCTTTCTTTTTTTACGTGCTAAAGCACATGAATATTTTTGTATTCAATATTTTCTTCTCGTTTTTAACTATCTTCATTTTCATTTCATTTCATTTCTCTATTTTGGATCATTATTTTCGTTTTTTATTTTATGATCATTATATCTATATTTTTTCATATCATTATAAACAGAATGTAATATATCTGTATAAATTAAATATGTTAAGTAATATATTATGGTAATTCAAATAATCAAACCAAATGAAAGTATCGTCTAGCAACAAAGTTCAGCATTGTATAGTTTTATTGGATTTCAGTGCCACTTGAAGCAATCGCTTTTCCAAGCAAAGTACTTACTGCAATTTTCATTTGTGAAAATGGATGAAATTTAAATACCCAAAGCTAAAGTAAGCTGAAATCTGCTTAAACTGCATTACACTATTTGAATTGGATTGTAGCATTTTAGGCTTATTCATTACATAAATGGGGTTTTGAGTGATTATGTATGATTGATAAAATAATGGGTTATTAGTGTTACAATATATAAACTTTGGAGTTATTTCGATTTTTTTCACGAACTTTAAAAATTATCAGTAAATACACGAAATTAACATTATTGTAATTTTTCCACAAATTGAATGACGATCAAAATTGAAACTGACATAACAGTTGACGTAGCGCCACTTCATCAAAACAATGTCGTTTTACTTATACAATATATATTAATTGACATCTAACTACATGAACTTTGGGTTCATTTTGGCTTTTTCCACAAACTTTAAAAATTGTAAATAAATACACAAACTTAACATTATTGTATTTTTAGAAATTGAGTGACAAACAAAATTAAAGCTTTAACATGGGAATCTCCGTGACATCATTTCATCAAAATGACGACATTTTACTTCTACAATATGTATCAAAAAAAATTGAATTCACCTCTCTCTCTCTCCAACCCCAATCTCACATCACCCTCATCCATTCTCTCTTTCTCTAACCTCAACTTACGATGATGTTTGGATTGGAGATATAGTATGAGGTTGATTTAAGATTTTTTAATATACATTGTATAAGTAAAACAATATTGTTTAGATGAAGTGGAATCACAACGATTGTTATGTCAGCATTAATTTTGACTTTTATTCAATTTGTAATTTTTTTTACAATAATATTAAATTTGTATTTTTTTTTATAATTTTTGAAGTTAATTGGACAAGTCCAAAAAGACTAAAAGTTCATGTATTTAGACGACAATTAATATATATTTGTATAAATAAAACGATATCCTTTAATAAAATGGCACAACACTGACTGTCATATCAACTTCAATTTTAACCTTCATTCAATTTGTAGAAAAAATTATAATAATATTAAATTCGTTTATTTATCGATAATTTTTTTAATTTATGGAAAAAACAAAATAAGCACAAAGTTCATGTATTTTGACCCCAGTAACCCTAGAAAAATCTCAAATATTTTGTTTGTATTATTCGGCCATAATCATTATTAGGTCGTAGACTTATCATAGAACTGGATGAAAATTAATCACTCCAAATTTAAGTTACCTTCAATTTTAATACCAAATTCTAAAAATACCCCCACCAAATTTCTCTGTTGTAGCTCTCTCTCTTCTAAACTCTCCACCACCTCTCCGAGATCACTCTTGTCGTCCCTCCGCCAATTGACATATAGCTGCGTTACAGTCGCGACGGGGCTGTTGGAGATTCAGGGAGGACAACATAGAGAGAGTACACTTGTAGCAGTAGATCAACATTCTTGAAAACTTCAATATTTTTCACGAAATCGCGACTCTCCAAGGCCGAACCCTATTGGAAAACTGTGTGACACTATCATTGTGGTGGCGCCGCCACTTCTGCCCCGCCCATGAGCCGGAGCTAGACGACAACTAAGCCGAGGTAGGTAAATCAACAGTGGATGGGTTGAAGCTCCCGGAGCCACTGCCACCGAACGACGGCTATGTTCCGGCCTGGCTGCCATGACACTGGCCAGAAACCACTTAGGTCAACTACTGTCGCCGCGACGAAGGCAAGATAAGAGATAATGGGAGAGCTTCTGGGTTAATTGTTCCTTAAGAGAGAGAGAATCGAGAGATGGGGTAAGAGAGAGACGAGAAGATGAGGGAGAGTTGTGGCCGTTGCCGACGATGATGAATGGTAGAAGCGACGGCGGCAAGAGGAGAGATGGAAGGGGAAGCTTAGAGTTTCTTGAGAGAGAGAGAGAAACGAGAGGTTAGATCCAGATTCAGATCTGACTTTTTTTTACTTGGATCCATTGGACCTAAAAAATGAGATCTAGACTCAGATCCATTGGATCCATAGGGTCTAGGGTCTAGACCCGTATCCATATATTTTCTCTTCTAATATAAATCTTAAATTAACCAATCTATCATCACCATTCTTCAAATATTCCATAAATTCTTGAACTGATTCGATATTAATCATGGTTAGTTAGTTGTAGGGATTTCTCTCATCATTTTTAAGTTTTTCCAAATAAAATTATATCTTATGTCTTCATAATCAAATAGAAATCAATATTAGAAGTAAAAATTAAATTATATCACAAAAGATGAATGAAAACTGCAAACATATCATTCACACAAACAATGTCTAGATTTGATGATTTCTTGCTGTTGAAAGTTTTATCGTCTGAGAAATCAAGAGTGTTGTCCCAAATTTTTGATTAAATCATAAATTAATAAAATAAAATAGAGAGGTGGAATCGAAGTAAGATGAAGAGAATGAGAGTTGATTTTTGGAAGAAGTTCCGTCGAAGTAAAATGAAGGAAAGCAAATGTTTTAAATTGGAAGAAGACCAAGAAAAAAATATACTAAAACTAGATATAGGGTTAATCAATATTTAATTAAAATAAAAATAAAAAATATATATTATATTAATTGGATCTACGGGCCGGATCTGGATCGGATCTGGATCTCAAAAATTAAAATCCAAATCCAGATCCGAGATTTTAGAGTAGGATCCAGATCTGATCCAGATTCGTCGGGTCCAAATTTTTTATACTCCAGATTCTAAAAAATAGATTTGGACCACCGGATCTGGACCGAGTCCAAGATCCATTGTCAACCCTAAGAGAGATTACCTTTATTTATTCAAATAGATTATTTACAACTTTTTTTATCTCATTTGTTTTGGGCTCCAATAAAAAGGAAAAAAAATATGGGCTTGTACGTTAATAGGAGTTGAGCCTTATTTTTATTCATGAAATTGGAAATGTGCTGAAATAATCATGTCTTTCATTATCTTGTTCATAGGCCTTAAATTTTTAATCTGAGCTTCATTTTGAAGGAATAATTATGCTCTATGTGATTGCAAATTGAAGAAAAATAAGTTATAAAGACAATTTTGGTGTTATGCTATATTTTAATCATAATCGTAATCATTCAATTTATTATAAACTAATAAACTACAATCAATCAATCCAAACATAAGAATAAATCATCCAAATAATCACATCTTATTTTATTCTATCAATTTTATTTATTTCATTTACCAAATTAAACATCCCAAAACGTATAAATCTAAAATACTTAAGAGCGATCCCGGCTTTAGCTTTGCCTCATAACAAATTTTACAAAAAGTCAAGTATTAGATAGTTTTGTCGGGTGGAGGCGATATTTGTACCGATTTTGGAGTTGGAATTATTTGCAGCTTCAACTCAATCTACTGTGAATTTTTTGGCGGGAGGCCACCAGCTACAGAAACCCTCGAACCCCAATTGCAGAAGTTCTCTGCTCGTATCATCCTTGTGAACTATCACCTAAATGAAACACAAACAATCTTTATTGGCTCCTGTGGCAGTGGCACCATCAATCGCTTCAATAAGTTGTTCCTCGCATCGAACTTAACAGTAGAGAAAGAGAGGGATTAATGATTTGATTTATTTATTAAGAGCTAATTGAAGCTGAAACTTGAACACCAACTAAGCTTAGTAGTCCAGCATTTGCCTTGGCCGTTGCAGATGGCATCAACCAAGGCCCGTCGTGGATCTCCACTTCGATGGTGTAGCCACCGTTGTTTATCAAGAAGATGATGTTATTCTTCCCGCACCGAAGCATTGTACCTCCTGCGCCGTCACCTACAGACATTTTCACCAACAACTATAACATCTTGAATATCTTGAAATGATCTTTCTTCCATAAATTAAGGGTAATCGATAGAAAAAACTACTGCTAGTGATCAATGCAGTGTAATAGATTTGTGATGTGTATACCTGAAAACTCCCATCGCCAAGCAGGCAATCTCACGTTTCTCGGGTATAGCTTGAGCATAACCCAGAATTGCACCAACTGACCAACCAATTGACCCATATGGCATCTGGACCTCGTACCTTAAAACCAACATTTCCATTTAAATCTGAAAATATTCTGCTAGTAGTAGTAGAGAGGGAGAGATAGCTACTGACCGACATCCAGGTGGTAATTTCAGTTTCTGGCAGTTAAACCAAGAATCCCCTGTTTCAGCCACGACAGCCGTCTCTCTAGGCAGCATCTTCTGAATATGCTGAAACAGAACATTAACCCTCAACACCTCATTAGGCTCACTTTTCCGAGGATGTCCATCACCAACACAAATCCTGCGGTAGTTCTCATAAGCAGTTGCATTATGCCTGACCCTTTTTGCAAGGGCAATAAAGAAATCCTTCATTCCAACACACCCAAATGTGGGCCCATCGCCTATCACCACACGATGAGGCTGCACTATTATTGTCTTGGCCTTCTTGAGAAGCAGAGAGAAACCTACTGTACTAGTGTCGTCGAAGATGGGTCCAACAAGGAGGTAAGCATCAGCTGATTCAACAATCTCAGCACAGAATGTTGTACTCACTGCACCCCAGTAAGTACCTATGAAATGAGGGTGGTTCTCTGAGACTAGCCCTTTTGCAGATGGCATCACTGCAACCGGATAGCCACAAGGCCCCCAAGCATCTGCCACTTTTACAAATGCATTGTTTGCCTTTGCAACGCGCATATTTGGACCTCTCACCATCACTGGTTTCACGGCCTTGTTCAACAACTCTACCACGGCTTCAACTACTGCTTCCATACCCATTTTATTGCTTAACCTATAAATGGAAATTAAAGTCAAATTCCTGACTACATTTGAAACTAAAAGAAATGAAGCGAGCTAACTTCGGGAGAGAGAAAATGGTATGTGATGACGACTAAATGATGGGTGGGAATCCCGAACAAGTTGCAACTGACGCGGGGTGTTTGGCTAAACTTATTTTAAAGAACTTATAAATCCAAGAGATTATAGGATGTTTCAAGAGCTTATAAGAGGTAATGTCTCAAGAATTTATAAGTTATTAAGTGTTTGGATCTATAGAAAAAATCGTGAGTTAGAGACAAAATTGACGAGAGATGAAGTTATAGTATATGTAGGAAATAACGAACTATAATAAAGTTATTTTGGTAAATTCATGGTTGTTTATAAGCTTATAAAAAAATAAGTTGAGATTGAAAAACTTATTTTTATGGGAGCTTATAAGCTGTTGGAGCTTATTTTCACAACTTATAAACTGTTTAGAAGCTTATTTGTCAAACATTTTGCAACAGTTTATAAGTTCTAAACAACTTATAAGCTGTTTTAAAGAGCCTACAAGCTCAGTCAAACACCCTCTTATATACACCGGCTTACTCTCCTTCAACGCTGTTGATATCGTCGTGTCAATCAACTCATGCATCCTCCAAATTATTCACCACAGCCTATTCAATCAATAATTAATTAACAAAGGGTAAGTGCAATGGTTAAGGTGAATTCGGTCATAAGTTCGAATCCCACCAAACGCTTCTATGGGTTTGAACTGTCACACTTGATTTTTTAAGTATGGTTTACCTGTCTTGTGTGGTCTGCGCATTGCACATGAACATGGAGTTTATCCCTCTATATGTTTGAACCTGTCACACCTGATTTTTCAAGTATCCATGATATAAAAAAATTAATTAATACAATAACAATGTTACTCATACGTCGACTCTACATAATTAGTCACCAAAAAAATCATGTTCGATACGACTATCAGTTACTTCCAAACTAATTTTATTTTTTGAGTTTTGGTTTCGAATCCTATCATCTCACTCACCCTCAAATTGAGAGAGAAATGTATACGTACGCGAACACTATATAGATAATACTACCTGATTGCAGGTTACAGTCTAGAAGCAACCCAACTCCTGGCTAGAATTCGGTAACCCGATCGTATGATGCAGGATCCGGTTCGCCCGTAGTCGTTCGAGCTCAGACCTCCGACGATGCAGATCATCGGGAGATTCTCGCTGTACGCGTCAGCGATCACGTTGAGAATACTCAACTCTCCGATGGTAAACGTTTCCGCGCACACGCCGACCTCTCGAGCCCTAGCGTATCCGTCGTAACCTGCATTGAGCTCATTGCAACAACCAATCAAGTTGAGCTCCGGCTCAGCTATGAGGTGGTCCAACAAAGTCAGATTAAAGTTATCGGGTATTGAAAACACATCACTCACGCCGATTTGCACGAGCCGCCGTGTGAGGTAACTGCCCAACGTCGTCTCGATTGAGTTGGGTGAAATGGTGGGCGGCTGGACGATCAGAATGATGTCGTTGCATGTTGCAGACTTGCCCGAATTTAACGAAACGATTTTTGTTTCTATCTGTAAGGTAGATTTGATTGATTGCAGACAAATGACGAAATGAAGTGAGAGAAACTTTTTAGAGAGAGAATTTGGAGAAGGAATTTGTTTTGAGTTTGATTTTGATTTGATGTGAGTGAGAGGGAAAATTGGTGGATTTTATAGTTTGGATAAATATCAATTTAAACCCTAAACTATACATGTTTTTATCAAAAATATCATGAACTTTTAAAAATATCTATTAAAACCTCAAACTATCATATTTGTATAAAAAATACCTCTTCTTCATTTTCCGACACCCGAAATCCCGACGTGGCTCGCTGGATGCCACCGTGTAGTTTTGTTTAAATGACATGGCTACTTAACACACATCTTTTGTTACCTAAACTTAACAAAAGAAATTTTCACGCCGGATTTGTTAAATTGACTGACTACTTAACACATTTCCAAACAAATAAACAAGAACTCTAGAAATGGAAGATCCCTAGTTTTCTACTGGCAAAGGGTAAAAGAATTGTGGTGAAATGTCAGTTGATTCAAGTCGCGAAGAGACATCAATGTACTCAAGGGTGAGACCATCTTGTAGACATGGACCTTGTTACCTCAGTACGTCATATACCAACGCCAACCCAGGAATGAGGTTTTGGGGATGTCCACGTTGGAAACAGGTTTCAGCAAGTTCAATTTTGTTGAGTTTCTGTCTTTCTTAGAATCAAAGTTTAATTTTTTGTTGTTGTTTGACTCAGTTTCTGCAAGTTCTATTTTCAGCTTGTGTTTATGTTTTCTTTGCAATATTTTGTTGTTATTTTGTTGTTCCTCATGCCTTGTCATTGCTTCCATCCAAGGCTTTCTTCTACTCATTTTTTATTGCTTCTTGAGAGAGAGATGAGTAGATTCACTTCCTTTGTACTAAAATTTTAATGGGCATATATACAAGTCTCACCGCCAAACAAACCCTTAAGTAACTACACTCTCTCATAAATGTGGCTGTCAAATTTGATTTTGGTTGTGAATGTGATTTGATTTATTGCTTCTAAATTGATATGATATTTTGGCGTTTCTTACGTTTTTTGTTTTGTTTTTGGATAAAATTGCTAAATTATAGGAGGATGGTTGTAATATATTTTACTGGTTTGACGAACCATTTGATGAAAGAGTGAGAGATGCATTGTTATCATTAATCCGAAAGAAGAATCGCCTAGAATCTGAAAAAGAAACATTAGTAAAGGAGGTCACGATCTTGAAGATGGAGCTACAAAACATGAAATATAAGCGGATGATGATGATGGTCGTGTTTCTTGCAATTCTGGAGTGTTGGTTTGTATGTAGAATATAGTTTAGTGCACACATGCAGTGTCATCCTATTTAATTTAGTATGTACTAATATGGATGTTAAAGAAATCTCAAAATTTGAGGTGAAGGTATGCATCTATGTTTTTATTATTGGGCTTGCAATTGTTTTTTTTCCCTGATTACTTGAGGCAAAGGTATGCACAAATACTAGTGTTTAATGGTAATGCAGAGAAAAGAACAGAAAAATGAACATAATAGAAGGATGAATGATTCTTCTAATGTTTAACGGTAATACAGTGTTTCATGGTATTGTTGGTTGCATTTTGTAGAATCAAAGTTGTTCTTTAAGCAGCTAAATATGACATCAGAGGACCTGACATTAACAGTTCTTGCACCAGCTTCATTTACTTCTCCTCATTTTGTAGTGTCCTTGAGTAATTCTCTTGTGAGTCCTTTTTCAGATTCCACTGAGTTTGCAAGTGATAGACGAGCAACTGTTTTTCATGGTAAAAAGTGGAAGATGGTCCATAATATGTATCTATCAACGAGCAAATTGTACCCTTACATTGATTGAGTTGTGAATTGTGATACAGATGAAAAAGTTTATTGATGCTTTTGATTTGATGGCAGTAAAAATTTCTAGTTGCTTTCTTCATTTTAAATTGCCAAGATATAGTTTCATAAGTTAATTATTGAACTTTTTGGTGTGAAAGGTCCTACTTATGTTCCCGAGCAAGCAATATCTAAAGATAAATGCAACAACGAGCATTGCAACTGGTATAGTCTGAGGTGGCTATTGTTGTTCAGTTCGTTTATGTTCATGGTTCTGGCATGAAGATAAAGATTGCAATATGTCTTTGGCTTGTTGCTAGTTTCTCTGTTGATATGAGCTGTAAAATCTGGTCAGACAAGTTTCTCTACCTAAGCCGGTGCATGGTACTCTCACATATTGTAGGTTTTAAACTAGTATATCAAACAAATAATTTATGTTATCTACATTTTATATCTTATCTACCAAACAATAAGATACAACCATAGAGTATTTAATAAAAAAAAGAACATGATTGCAGAGAAACTACTTCAAGCATTAATCAATTTTTGGTTGAAATCAAAAGTGATCAATGACAAAATACATGTCAAATTCCCAAAAGTGATCAATGACAAAATACATGTCTAATTCCCAAAAGTGATCAGTGACAAAATATATGTCAAATTCCCAAAAGTGTCAAAACAAAAAATTGCCAAGCATAGACAACTACATCAAGGAGGTGTCGAGCCATCAATAACTTGCGAGCTTTGACTGGAACGTACTTGAAGCATAACTTGCACTATTCTTCCACTTGAAGGCTGTTAAGTTTTGAAAAGATTTTAGTAGGAATGATATATTAAAATAAAAGATTTTGTACAAGATTAGTGCAAAAAAAAACATAACATAAAGTATACATTTCTAGAATTAGTGTGCAACACACTTAGGCCTTGTCTCTCCTTCAATCTTTCTTGGGTTGAAGTGCTTCCCCTTAGTCTTTCCCTCAACCTCGGTCTTGTTGGTTGATCAACTTGTTGTGAAGGATTGCTTGAGGTTGCAACATTCTTCTTGGTCTTCCCCTTGGTCTCTTCGGCTCAATTGTTTAACAACAAATAAACATTAGTATGAACTTAATTATTTATAAAAATACATGGAAATATAATTACAATACCTTTTGAGCAGTGATTGCTTTACACGTTCTGATATTATGGTCAAAGCCACCACATTTGCTACATGTCATTTTTACCTTTCCTTTCCTAGACAACTTGACATCTTCGATTTTTTTCGGTTCATCATGTCCTCGTTTTCTTACCTTCTTGGGCCTGCCAGCTGTTTTTGATACTATGGTGGAAGCACATGTGGTTCATTCACTTGAGGCCAATCTTTTTCTCCTCGTATTGGTTGCAAACCAAACTTATAACATGATTACCAATTAGAATTGTGATAAAACACATCAACAAATTTGGCATAGTTCTCCCTACAATGGATAATGCATGCCAAAGCATGACAACAAGGCAATCCCGTAAGCTCCCAATACCGACAACTACAATCTTTATCCATTAGGTCAACTATATGTATCTCATTAGATTTTTGTACCTCATACTTCCCGCAAATAGTCGGTACAACATCACATTCTCTGCTTTCATCCACACCATTCTCTAATTTGAACCTAATGTTGGAACACAACAATCTTGTCGACTTTCAAAAATATTTATGCAAATTATATAACCTTCTCATCATTTCCAACCTTATCCCATCAAGCATGTCAATTAAAGGACTATCCCTGAACTTAAGAATGAAGATGTTGAAAGATTCACAAATATTGTTATCCACTGTGTCCAACTTGTTGTGAGGGTTGATTAAAGACTTACAAAAACTCTTAGGATTCTGACCCAAAAAGTCATCAGTTGCATTGTTAGATTATGCCCATAGTTCAACCAAGTAGGTATTAAAATTAGACTGGCAGGTGTTTTTCACTGAACTCCAAAACAGTGTTTGTAACCTATTCCCAAAATATTTCTTCTTCCAATTAGCATATATATGTCGAGCACAATGCCTGTGCTTAGCATTTTGGCGCCAATGTATGGACGACATTAATCAATCCATGTATGTCAAAGAAATGAGATTTTTTGGTAAGTATATAAACATGTAAATGAAAAATATTTTTCAAAATGAAAGATTGAGAATTATTACCTTCTGTTTGTCACTCATAAAAGTCCATCCAAATCCATCAATAATCCCAAAGTCCTCAAATAGCTTTTTCATAAACCACTTCCATGTCCCTTCATTCTCTTTCTCCACAACTGCCCAAGCCAATGAGTACATCTTTTCATTACAATCTTTTGATACTGCAGCACGTAATGCTCCTCCAATTGTAGTCTTCGAAAAACAAGCATCAAATGATATAAACTTTCTACATCCAATGAAAAAACCTTTACGAAGTGCTGAGAACCCAAGTATACACGCTGAACATGTTTTTCTTCATTGTTCAAGTATGTTTTCCGCAGGAAAGGCCTTCTTTGTCTATTTTCAGTAACTTTGTAAGATATGATCTAATCTTCGCATAATGAGTTTCTAAGGTTCCTTGTAAAATTTCCATAGCTTTTTTCTTCGCCCTATAACACTTCAAGAGCGGGGTTGGTGCTCGGTATTTCTTTCTCAGTTCCTACTGTATTTATAGGGCCTTGAGAAAAGGATTACTCTTTAGCAGCTCTAAAAAACGACCTGCTATCCATCCTGAAGTAACATGTCTATTTTGAAGAGGCCTCACACAATCATGATGACCAACATATGTCCTGATAACACATGTTGGTTCATGAGTTAATATGCTCGCATACAACTTCCATGAACAACCTAATTCACATTTCGCTTGTATTCTTTGAGCTTCAGATTTTACCAATTTGATGTTGTGTCCGTTAACAATTGCCCACAACTTTAATGCAGCCTTGCATTCTACAACATCATTAAATCGCATACCAACTTGTAGTTTCAACTTCTTATGATCACACTCCTTGTTGTATTGCAGTTTTTTCTCCATTCTTGCAACCATTTTGGCATCTTCATCTTCATAAATGGAATCATCTGATTTTTCATATTCAGATACATCCCCATCCTCATTTTCATTTGGTGGTTCTTCAATACTTATATTAGTCTCCAATCCGAATCCTCATAAACTGAAAGTTCTGCACCATTAGGTTCCAAACCCTTCCAACGACCAAGTTCCAAACCCTCCCTACCATTATGTTCTTCAATATTCAATACCTCCATAACATCAGGTTCCAAACCCTGCCTCTTTACGACATCAGAATCCATATGCTTCCTATCATCAACATCCAAATCCTTAAACCCATCATCAGGATCCAAAGCCTCCTCGTCATCAATATCATCCAAACTACCACACTCGACATAAACATCCAAACACTCCTTTTCGATAACAATGCAACTATATATTTTGGTGCGATATTCAGTGTCATCTTTAAAGAACATAAAGTTGGCAGTGCTCTTAACCCTAAAAGAAAATTTATGAAGATCATGATACCCTGGTTCAACATACGATTTAACTAATTCAGGAAAGGTCATGCTTCTCAAATTTTCCACCAAAGTGTATCTTGTATCCTCCTCAAATTTTCCAGCAAAGTGTATTCGGATGGTGATTAAGAAAGGGAAACTCATGCTTCCTGTGATGCCAAACAAGACAAAAAAACCTTAATTAAATATTAATTAACCACTAATAAAATTATTATTCAATTGCACCTCTAATGAAACTATTACGTTATGAAAACGATAAAAGCTCCATTTAATTGCACCTAGGGTTCAAGTATAAAAACGACAAAACTAAAAGCTTTTGAATCTTCAAAACTGATAACCATTATTTATGTTGTGTTGCCAAAAGAAACGACAAACACTACCCTACAAAGCATACAAATAAACCTATCAAGCTTACATGGGACCGAGAACATCAAATTTTCAGAAATTCCAGAAATAATAATAGAAAAAGAACAACCTTTTGAAGGTGTTCTACTTTATTCACGCCACTTTCTTCACGTCACTTTCTCCACGCCTTCTTCACCGATCTTCACGCTTATTACGAGATTGAATTTTTAGGGAAAATTTGATTTAGGGTTCTTTGATTTAGTTCCTTCGTGTTATTCTGAAGTTGTAAATTCTTTGTTAAGTGTTAAGTTGTTTTCACGCATAAATTCTAAAAGTGTTGAATTAAATGTTAAAAGTGTTAAAATATTTTTCTTGTTCATTTGTTTGAAAAAGTGTTAAGTAGTCGTCAGTCAATTTAACAAATCCAGCATGGAATTTTCTTTTGTTAAGTAGCCATGTCATTTGAAAAAAATACATAGCGGCATCCGACGAGCCACGTCGGGATTTCGGTTGCCGGAAAATGAAGGCGGGGTATTTTTGATACAAATATGATAGTTTGGGGTTTTAATAGATATTTTTGAAAGTTCATGATATTTTTGATAAAACATGTATAGTTTAGGTTTTAAATTGATATTTACCCTTATAGTTTAGGCAAAATGGTGTAAATTATTAATGTTGCAAATGCTATAGCACCATCTATTAAATTATTACGTGTGTGAAATAGCAATGGTACGTCAACACTCTAACTTGCATATGTAAAACTAAACCAAAACTTAATTAGGGGAGGGGACTCCGTGCTGTGTGGAGTTGGATCCCTACAGTGAGATGGTTAAGGATAACATTTTGGCACTTGCAAGAAGAATCTAGGTCCTCGATTCTAAGTTCATCCCTAAAGCTTGTAATTAGATTGTTTCTTTTTTATCCAGAAGTTCATATTTTATAGGTGTAGGTTTTATTCCTGAAAATAATGAAAGACAATCTATAAATATTTTTTGTAGCGCATCTTACTCTGCTGGAAATTTGCTTCTCTCTACTACATTTAGCATTTTGTCTATTTATTGAGGATGTGAGCCTGTTTGTTTAGCCGACTTAAGCGGCTCCAGGTCCATAACCTAGCTAGATCTAGCGCATAATTAACATATGTGCTAAAATTGAAAATTAGCCACTTGCCAACTTAGATAATTTTACCCTGAATAAAAATAACTTAAAAATGAATCAAAATAAATAAAATGATTAGTACTGCTTGATCTTTAGTTTGAATAAAATCTTCCGGCAACTGTAACCCAGTAGGTGCTTTGGGACTAGCCCTTTTGCAGACGGCAACGGGATGACCAAAAACATCTCCCATCTATCCATTACTGCTTTCATGGCCTCCACCGCCGCTTCAACTGCTGCTTCCAGACATAGCTTATTGATTAATTAACACACCTATCAAGTTAATACTACGTGATCAAGCTGATATTAGAGACGAATTGAATTGAGGCGAGCTTACTTTGGGGATAGAGAAAATGGTATGGGGTCACCACTTAATGAAGAATGTGGAATCACAGACAAGTTGCAGCTGACGCTAATGTACACCGGCTTACTCTCCTTCAACGCTGTTGTAACGACTATTGGCGAAACTTGAAGGAGAAACAAAAGGTACACAATTATGCGAAACGTACAACTAATAAGAGAAATAAAGGCGCGAGGATCTTTACGTGGTTCGATCACAAAGGATCTAAGTTCACGGAGGGTAAACGAGTGAAGAGTATTATTAAACGAATGAGATTATCTCCGAGATACAAGAATGGTGAATCACAAGAAGAAGAGAATTCATGGACGAACCCTAACTTGTAATGCACCTTTCCCTAGTGTATCTATCAACTATGTGTTATTGGTTTTCAGTTGTAACAACCCTGCATCGGTTCTTTCAGTGGAGAAGATATATAACAACCAGCTAACTAACAAGAATGAACCAAAAGATCCGAGCCATGCAAATTAACGGTGGATATGTAAACTCCTGCATGCATAACTAACTTTCAACTGTATTTGCATGTAGCTCCCTAGACTTCAAGTTTATACCAATAGCATTCCCAACTGGTTTTGTCGTCACTCCTTTACAAACTCCACCTTGACTGCAAAACCATCTCATAATACCCCTGCACAAGCCTTCCCTCAAACAATGCCCCATCATAGGGCAACCTCAAAAAAACTTCACTTAGAGAAAACATGCACCATCCTCTGACAGTGCCTAAATTTTTCAGTTGGCAAAGCTTTAGTGAGCATAACTGCACATTATCATCTGTTGAAACTTTACCATCTTCACAGATCTTTTAGTTACAATATCACGAATAAAATGATGTTTAACATCAATATGTTTGGATCTTTCATGGAAGACTTGATGTTTCACGAGATGCAAAACGCTTTGGGAATCACATTTAATTACAATCGATCTTTGATGAATGCCGAACTCAGTAGCTATCCCTTTAAGCCAAACGACCTCCTTCATTGCCTCAGTTAAAGCCATATATTCGGCCTCTTTAGTAGACAATGCCACCATAGATTGTAGAGTAGATTTCCAACTGATTGCAGCTCCATAAAGAGTAAAAATATACCCAGACTCAGACTTCCTACTATCCATGTTTGCAGCATAATCAGAATCAACATAACCTTCCAAATGTTCTCCCTTAAAGCTCTCATGTTTCTGGAACAAAATCCCATGATCGCATGCTCCTTTCAAGTATCTGAGTATGTATTTCAAAGCTTCCCAATGATAATTTCCAGGGTCTAACATGTACCTACTTACAACGCTCACAACATGTGAAATATCAGGCCTTATACACAGCGTCGTGTACATTATGCTACCAACCGCGTTAGAGTAAGGTATTTTTTGCATTTCTGACCTTTCCTTTTCTGATCTTGGCTTATGAGATTCTGAAAGTCTGAAATGTTGTGCCAATGAAACCGTGACAGCTCTTGCTTCATGCATATTGAATCTTTTCAGTACCTTCAATATGTAATCCTTTTATTGAAGCCACAATACCCCTTTATGTCTATCTCGAACTATATCCATGCCAATTATTCTTTTTTCATCTCCAAGTATTTTCATCTCGAATTTCTCCTGTAGTTTATGTTTCAGGGTGGTGATCTCAGCTTTGCTTTTGCTTGCAATGAGCATGTCGTCCACATATAGCAACAAATAGACATCATTAAGCTTTCCTGCATTTCTCATGAAGACACAGTTGTCATACCTTGATTTGGTGTATCTTATCTTCAGCATATACTCCTCAAACTTTTTGTACCATTGTCTAGAGCTTTGTTTCAATCCATACAATGATTTCTTAAGTAGACAAACTTTGTCCCTGTTCTTATGCCAGACAAAACCCTCAGGTTGTGTCATGTAGATAGTTTCTTCCAAATCCCCATGCAAAATCGATGTTTTCACATCAAGTTATTTGAGCTCAAGATCAAAATGAGCTACCAAGGCTAATAAGATCCTTATGGAACAGTGTTTAACGACCGGAGAAAATACTTCATTATAGTCGATTCCCTCATTTTGAGTGAAACCTCTCGCCACCAATCGTGTTTTGTATCTAACCACCTCATTGTCTGATATCTTCACTTTTTTCTTGAATATCCACTTGCAGGAGACTAACTTATGGCGTGGTGGTTTTTCTGCTAGAGTCCATGTGTTATTCTTTTCAAGAGATTCCAGCTCCTCCCTCATAGCCACGAGCCACCTATCATTCTCGTTGCCATTTATTGCCTCATAGAAGCTCTTTGGCTCATGGTAAGAAATCTCTTCAGCTGCGGCAAGAGCATATGCTATCATGCCTCCATCTCCATCTCTAAATCTTGCAGGTGGCACTATGTTCATTCTCTGCATGTCTCGTGCAAGTTGATACCCATACAAAACATCATCATTAGCGTTTTCTGAATCTTCTTCGGAGTCAGATAACACATCACTACAACAAAAAAGTGATTTCCAGACATCGAAAAGTGCCTCAATATATACCCTTTTGAGGCACTTATGATTTTTGGGGCACTTATCATATATGCCTCCAAGTATCGTGTCCCAAAAGAGTTCTAGACACTTTTTTAAGTGCCTCTAAATTAATAATTTTCCAATCACTTTAATATGTCCCAAGATTGATTTTTCGAGGCACATATAGGTGCCCTAAATAATTTAAAATTTATGATGATAAATCTATGGGAACACTTATTTGTGTCTATAAAACATAAATTTAGGGACACAAAATGTGTAGCATCAACATTGATTTTAAATTTGATGCACATAATGGGTAGCAACAAAAGAATTTACTATTTTAAATATTCATTTGATGACAATGATTTGGCGAACAATGTCTGTCCAAACTGAGATTAAAAAGAATATCAAATTTTCCTAAATCACACACCAAATATACGACTAGAGATGCAGTATAAAAAAATTTGACATATCGTCCCCTACTCAACACTTTGGCGGAACAGAGCTTTCACAATCATGGAATAACTAAATACACTCGTGCAAGTACAATGCAGTATAAAAAAATTTATCCGATCGAACATACAAGACTTTCAGGGAGAGACTTCCACCTGCTGTCGAGCCAGGTATCTTTCTCGTCTTTCTTTCTGCAAAGTGGAAGAAGATCAAGATCAGTCGAATCGACAGGAAACTACTTTGAACAAGCAAATTTTAATGTGAACATAGCTCACCCATTCATCAATGACAAATCCTTCTCCAACAAACTTTGGCCCTGTGTCCTCTGAAGGCTTCTTCGAGCCTCAAGTTCAGCCTCGGCTTTAGCTAATTGTCGCTTTAGTTTCTCCATAGCCTTCAAGTATAATACAAAATTGATCAGCATTTCTAATTAAATCAATTGTATATTAGAAACACGTGAAGATTTAGAACTAGAATAGCTTAACTTACAGGAGTAGGGCGTTCAACATCGCAACTATGCCAAATCAAAGGAGATTATCATCTAAAAACTATCTATTTCATTCATACACTAGAGAAAAGTGGTGCTGATAACAACATAAAGATACATCAAGCTCAATTTATAGGCATAATGCATGTTCAAACCCAAGGACCTTTTTACACTTTGCTAGCTAAATATTTATTTTCCCAATATGTGACTTACTCCCTATCACACGTTTCCTAGCCAAGCTCCATAAAGACAGAATCAAAAAGCACCAGCTACCAAATTGAAACTCACCATCATCAATTGGGATAGAAACAAATCCTCCTAAACTCTAATTTTCTTCCAACAAACAACAGAGCATCTGTGAGTGTTTGAAATCAGTGTTGAATCAGTGTTTCCTTGCAGCATGCACGTAGCACGCTACCCCCATAACAGAAACAACAGCAATGGTCGAACCCCCAACCACCAGCCAGTTCTTTTCCTTCAAGCCCCCAATTAATCCTTTCGTCTCACCATCAACCAAAGCATCGCCATTAATAACATTCTCTTCAACTGCTCTTTCCTTCGTTTCAAACCCAGTGATCACCTTCATTTTCTCATCCAAATTACTCTCTAGGGCGTTGATTTTGCCCGTCAGTTGCTCAACCGTCTTCTCTAAACCACTCCTCAGCTTCTCAAGAACCTTGTTACTTTCCAAAACCACCTCCAATTCCTCAAGATTCTTCCTCAAAATTCGAATCTCCTTCTCCTTCCCCTCCGATTCACCCCTCAAACTGCTTTCCACTTCATCTAGTTTCCCAACCTTAGCCAGCAATAAGTCTCTCTCTTTCCCTACGGCATCCAACTTAGCATCCTTCTCCCTCTCTTTCACCCCCTCCAAATCCCTCTTCAAGTCAGAGATTTCAACAGTCGATTCCTGCAGATCACTCATCGCAGACACCAAATCATGCTGCAGCCTCGACACCTCAGCTTCTAGCTCTGCTACTCGAGCTGCCATCGCCCCCAACATCATATTCTCTGATTGCAATTCTTCCAACTCTTTCTTCCTATCCATGCTCTCACTGCTCAATTCTTCAATCGATGCCTTCAGTTCATCGATTTTCTGCCTGTAATCCTCATTTTGCCGGATAATTTTCCCATTTTCTCGCTCAAGATCACTGATATTTTGAGTAAGACCTGATATCTTCGGCGAATCATCATCCCCAGAAACTTCCACCGACTGAGCATCAGAAAATTCTCCATTGATCATTGGTTCATCAGCCATTTATGATTCCTAGAATAGTCAATTCTAGATCCAATTACAACAGTTAATGATCTTTACCTCTCCAATAACAGATAATTGTTCTGCTCTCAATCCCTACAGATCTTCTAGATTCTTCTCATAATAATAAGCAAATGCACAAAAGGCACCCAAAAAAAAAACCTAATTAATGAATACCTGGGGATTGAATCGCAATTGCCAGACTTCAGACGGCGGAGCCTCGAGGGTGGCGATGGTGTTGTTGGTGGCGACATCAAAGACTCGAATAAAGCTGTCGATGGAGGCGCACGCGGCGATTCGGCCGGAGGGGTGGGAGGCGAAGGAGACGACGCCGAGGCAATGCCCGATGTTGGTCTGCAACTTCTCGGGGTTAAATTGCGTGCGTTAAATTAATAGAAAGAGAGAAGAGTGAATTTAATGAAAAGTGAGAATGGGCGGCCGCAGCAATTTTTTATTTTTTTTAGATTTTTTTGCCTCTAAACTTAATATATCTAACCAAATGTCCCAATAATATATCTTAGAGGCATTTAATAAAAAGTGACTCTAAATAAGTGCCCTAATATCTACTTTTTGTTGTAGTGCATTTATATATCCTATTTACCAAGATTGTCTGGACTTGATGCAGTCAGCTCCGTTTGTATCTCCACCTCAAGTTTTGATATATCTTGATTCAGCTGTAATAGCGATGCATTGGTTTGAAGGAAAGGCATATTGTTTTCAATAAAAATCACATCTCTGCTGATAATGACCTTCTTATATCCAAATTCATAACACCACAACCGATAGCTTTTTACTCCATCCTGATATCCCAAAAAAAAAAACACTTCAAGGCTCTAGCATCAAGTTTATCTTGTTTGCGATGAGCAAAAGCTTGACATCCAAACACTCTTAGCTCGGAATAATCTGATTTTTGTACACTCTATCTTTCATTTGGAGTCTGGTTCTCTATAGCTATGGATGGACATTTGTTGATCAAAACGGCAGCTGTAGAGACTGCTTCTCCCCAGAACTTCCTCGGCATGCCTGAGCTCAATATCATACACCTTACCCTTTCTAATATAGTTCTGTTTATCCTCTCCACCACTCCATTCTGTTGCGGATTACCAGGTACACTTTTGTGCCTTTTAATCCCCTTTTTTCTTGCAGAATTGCAAGAATTTTGTTGAGAGAAACTCCAAGCCATTATCAGTTCATAAGCATTTTAAACTTAAACCTTTCTCCACATGAACCTGTCTGCACCATTCTATAAATTCTCAAAAGCATCCGATTTATTTTTCAAAATATACACCCATAGTTTTCTTGAAAAATCATCAATTATGGATAGAAAAATATCTGCATCCACCTATGGTCTCAACTCTTGAGGGTCCCCATAAATCAAAATGTGCATAATCCAAGATAGATTTTGAGAAATGTTTGCCTATGGGAAAAGACTGCTTCTTACTTTTGCTAAGTATACATTGCTCACATTTTTCAAGCTAGAACTTGCTTGAGTATTGTATAGCATTCTGCCTAATCAGTTCATTGATGCCTCTTTCACTCACATGCCCAAGGCTAGCATGCCACATCATAGAATTATCGTTTGAAACATGATCAGATTCACCAACAATTGTATCACCACACAAGTAATATAAGCTAGCTTTCCTCACAAACTTCATCATAACAGATTCTCCTCTCATCACAAACAGACAACCATCGCTACAATTAAAACTAAAACCCTTTGATTCTAGAGTTCCAAGAGAGATTAAATTCCTTTTCAGTTGAGGGATATGCCTAACTTCAGTCAAGATTCTAAGAGAACCATCATGCATTCTTAGTTTAATATTACCAATACCATGCACAACACATACCTGGTCATTGCCGAGGAGAACAGAACCCAATTGTCGGGTTTTGTAATCCACAAACCAATCTAAATTGGGGCACATGTGATAGCTGCATCCCAAATCAAGAATCCAAGCATCTCCTACTCCGTGGCTGTGACATTCATTAACTCCCATTCATTCGCTTCTTCCGCCACATCTGCAGAACTCATTTCATGCCCCTTTTCATTTTGCTTCATTTTCCATTTATAGCAATTCTTTCGTAGGTGGCCCGGTTTCTTACAAAAATGACACTTGCGAGTTTCCTTTCCTTCGGGGTCTCTACCACCAGCATTCTTTAATTTCTTACCTTCTTGGCCCTGCTTCTTGAATTTTTATTTGAACGTCTCGACATTCAGCCCCTCACCAGTTGGCTCTTTCTTGCATTCATTGTGCTTCTGCAATTCTTTCGTACGAAGAGCAGATTGTACCTTTTCAAGCGTGATGGCATTATCTCTTCCAATTAACATTACATCTCTTAAATGTTCAAAAGATTTTGGCAGCGCATTGAGAAGGGGGATTGCTTTATCGTCATCGTCAATTTTAACGTCTATATTTTCTAGGTCATCAACAGACTTGTTGAATTCCTCCAGTTGATCCTCAATCCCCTTTCCTTCAGCAAATCTATATGAATAAAGTCTTTGCTTCATGAACAACCGATTTGCGAGGGACTTGGTCATGTATAAGCTTTCAAGCTTCGCCTATTCGGATGTTGCGATGGTCTCCATCGCAACCTCTCTCAATAACTTGTCTCCAAAAGTATAATTGCGTTGTGGGCCTTCTCCCTCATTCTCCTCCCTTTCTCTCTTGCAGAAACTTTCTTTGTAGTCTCATTCTCATCCTTTGAAACAACTTCAATTCCCAACGTCTGATCCGATAGAAGCGCATCGATCAATCCGTGTTGAACGAAGAGTGCTCGCACCTTGATCCGCCAAAGACCAAAATCATTCTTCCCTGTGAATATCTCCACATCGAACTTCGTCGTCATTCTTTTCTTTTTCACCCGTTTCCACAGACGATGCCAATTGTAATGATTATAGGCGAAACTTGAAGGAAAAACAAAAGGTACACAATTATGCGAAGCGTACAACTAATACGAGAAATAAAGACGCAAGGATTTTACGTGGTTTGATCACAAATGATCTACGTCCATGGAGAGTAAATGAGTGAAGAGTATTATTAGACGAATGAGATGATGTCCAAGATACAAAAATGGTGAATCACAAGAAGAAGAGAACTCTATGAATTCATGGACGAACCCTAACTTCTACTGCACATTTCCCTCGTGTATCTATCAACTCTGTGTTATTGGTTTTCAGTTGTAACAACTCTGCATCGGTTCTTTCAGTTGAGATGATATATAACAACCAGCTAACTAACAAGAATGAACCAAAAGATCCGAGCCGTGCAAATCAATGGTGGATATGTAAACTCCTGCATGCATAACTGTAATAACCCGAAAAATTTAAAACTTTTATTAGTGATGCTTAAACCAATTAATTGTGGTGCTTAGACCTTAATTATGTTTGAGGTAACCAACGAAACGAATTAGAATCGATTCGGAGATCGAAAACTAGAGAAATCAAAAACTAGTGACTAGTCCTACCGGATTAGGGTTTTCTGAATAGCCTGAACATAGAATGAAAGATCAAGAATGATTTCATTTCTAGAATCCTCTCACGAAAACATGTGAGAATCCAATGAATGAGAATTTTCGGGCATGCTAGCCCGGTCAGTCTCAAAAGTACTATTCATGAGCCGGATCAACTTCCAGTCCGTTCTAATCATGAAAATTAATGATAACAATCAAAATCAAGGAGGAATATATTATTATGAATTTAGAATTCATAAGAATCAATTTCTGAAAGAAATTCTTGAAGAACTTAACCGAATGCCGGGAATATAAATCGGAAAAACCCTAAACTGATCCGAACGACCCGAAATTCGAACCAAGGGTCTAAATCAATAAGAAATGATTTATAAAACTCAAATTAATTATAAAATCTCAAGAATTCAATAGAATTTCGAATGAGCATAATTTAATCGCCGAACGCTGTTTTTCCGCAATAACTCGGAATTGACTTATCGGATGTCCTCCGAACTTCAAGAAATTATTATAAACTATGAAGTAAGTCTTTTTAAGGCTATTTAAGAAAATAAAACCTTAAGGTTCCGAGAAATCAATCGAAAGTGCGATAAAACTTAAAGAGTCGGTATTAACATGTCAAATCGGGTAATTTGACCATTCCTTCTCCCAACTACCACCAAGAACCCCCACCCAAATGAGCTCACAACAGCTCTTTAGGCTGCCAAGACAGTAGCATTTTGTCCATTTGTAGCCCCTCTCTTTGAGACCAATTTTCTCTCTCTAATTCAAATTTCTCTCTTTTGTTCTTCATGTTCTAAACTTCAATCCTCCTTCTCAACTCATTCCAACTCTCAAAATAAGTTTCTAAGACCATATAAAGGTAACATTCATCATCCTCTTCCATCCTAATGGAGTGGAATTTTTTTTAGATTTTTTTTAGTTTGAAACCCTAGTTTCGAACCATTTCAATTTTGTGGCTTTTGAGCCACCAAATTCTCTCAAGCCATGAATTAAATATGATTAGAAATATGTTCTAAGGTTGTGTTTAAAATTTGAGAATTTTTGGAGCATGTTTGTATTTTTTGATTTTGTTATAATTTCCTTTTTATATGAGATAAAGTATGATTTTGTGAATATTATTTGATATTGTTACTTTTTGATGTATTAGGATAATGTAGAATAAATATGAGAATTTTTGGAAATTTCTTGTATTTAAAAAAACAATCGAGACCTATATTGATATTTTAGGCCATGGTTTTAATATTTTTTTTGTTGAAAATAGTTGAGATATAGTGTTTAATATATGATATGAACATCATATATTAATCTTGAAATTTTTGAAACACATCTCCTATTTTTCTTCAAAAGGGCCGAAAGTTATATGTATTTTTAAAGGATTTGTTTGATTTTTATTTGTTGAAAATAGTGTTTAATATATGATATGAACATCATATATTACTCTTTAAATTATTGAGACACATCTCCTATTTTCTCAAAATAACCGAAACATATATATATATATTTATATATATATATATATATTGAAATTATTTTGATTTTATTTGTTGAAAAATAGTTGAGGTATAGTGTTTAATATATGATATGAACATCATATATTACTCTTGAAATTTTTGAGACACTACTCCTATTTTTTTTACAAGGACCGAAAGTTTATATATATATTTTAAGGATTTATTTGATTTTAGTTGTGGAAAATAAATGATATGTGATGTTTAGTAGTAATATGAACCTAATATGCATTGTTGGGAATTTATTGAACACATATGTAATATATGTGTGAGGACAAAAAGAATTCCAAGCATTTGGTTCATATTATAAATATTAGTTGATGTTTAATATTAATATTACATGTTTATTGCATAATATAAACATATTGTGAAGTGAATGGAATTTATTGAATATATATACATATATATAGTAATTATCGAAACATATATATAGTGATAAGCATATGTTTTAAATTTTAATGTATGATATGAGATTATATTTCATGTTTAGCATATAAGCATGATATGATTTTTGTGGAATTTATTGAACACCAATGCTCATTTAATCATGATTGCCGAAAACTTGGGTATTTTTAACCCATAGTTTGAAATTTTATATGATGATATTGAATTGGTGATAGGAGTATAACATGATTTTATTGGAATTTATTGGATACATATGCTAATTATTGCTAATTATCGAAAACATAGCAAAATGGTTAAGCATGAGTTTAATTTTAATAGTAAATGATGTTATGATAGTTAATCTATAAGCTTGGAATGAATGATTATGATTATGATGAATGAATGGAACACTTATGCACACATACACAATGATTATGTATTATATTAGAAATTAGGGTTTTCTAATGCTTTAGTATAGTTTATGTTGTGTATGGTATTGTATGGTGTTGAATGGTTATATTTATGTTGTGCCGACAAACAAAACCCCAAATGTAAACAACATAATACTTTATGTACGAGAATCCAAAAGAAATCGACCACTTTCGATAACTTAAGAAAGAATTAACGAGAATCGAAGTCAGAAACAAATTAGGTTTTTCTTTTAATAAAAGGATACTCAAACGTGAGTTCCTAAGTTAGAAAAACCAAAAGCCGAGTTACAACGTTAATACTCAACAACGACAACCTAATATGACGTTAGATTGAGCGTTAAGATAACTCGACAACGAATAGCGATTATACAACTTATATAATCTCCGACGAGTTAAGAGAAACAAACAATGTCGTAAAGTGTAAGCAAATATTCGAACATAAGATGTTGATCCTTATGTCTCAAAGTTGAGTTAAGATTCCCGAAGAACTCCATCTATTCCTAAGTACTTACTTACATAATGGTATGTGATCACTTGAATCATAAGTCAAGACTCCCCTTTTATTTGTCGTGTTAATACGACAAGTCGTCAAGCATAACCTACTAGGACGTAACTATAATTGTTAAGTCTAGTTAGTGGCTTGAGAATATCCTAATTTACCAATAATAACTTGAGCACCAATAATCTATAACGTAATAACGTTAGAAGAACACTAAGTTATAGTCGATGATAGACTCGGAGTATGTGATTCATAAGTTGGGGTCCACCTATGGATGACGAAGTAATATAGTTTGGGAATTGAGAATGTAAGATAATATAAATTATCTTAAAACCATCACATGAAATCATAAAGAAACCCTAATTGGGAACTTTAAGTCGCAATTTATAAACGACCTTTGATAGGTAGAAAGAATCTAAGAAATACTATTTTCTTATGAAGGGTTTGATCGTACGTAGTTGGCAAGGAAGGACAATCACATCTGCTCACTTAGAACTACTAGCTTCGGACTAGCATGTGGGCTTTCTTGAAACAAAAATGTTATACATAACTCAAAGCATGATTTACAAAAGCTTTATGAAATATTATTGGTGAACTGTTATTGACTGTCAAATGTTTATGTTTTGTTGTGATCCTATCTGAGATTGGTATATCCAATGTGGTATGTGAATGAGTTGGTCCACCAACGTTAAAAAAGGGTAACGATCGGATCCGACTTAGTTAAGGACTAACTCGGATTGTGTACACGTGTGACTGTGTGTTAAGGTTAGCTACCTCGACCGGTCACGACAACTATGTGTAGGTGGCCACCCATAGTGCCAATGAGAATGAATGAATGAATGAATGAATGAATGAATGCTCAGATATGGAACAACGTGAATGAAATAGTTCGATCGAACGCTTTTGAAAAATGATAAAATGTTTTATAGGCATGAGTCTTTCAACTAAAATCCTCATGTGCTATTGTGGGCAGTTCAATAACTTTAACAAAGAAAATGCTTTCGGCAATGAGTCCACTGAGTACTTTTGTACTTAGCCCTGCATCTCGTTTTTGATGTGCAGGTTGAGCAGGGATTGATGATGAGTGCGAGTTGGTGCAGAGTGGCAGTTGTTTTGTTGCTTATTAGAAAGGATTTCTAGAACCTTGGGCATGTATCGTCATATGCATGTCCACACGTTTATTGCTGCTAACTCTGATATTGTTGGTATCTTTTGATTATAACTGCTTTTCATATCGTATTGAACTTGAGGTCGTACCTCGTTCCTTGAATTGCGCCCTGATTGAGTTATATTTGAACATTGAACCTTTTGGCAAGTCCTTCTGTGACTTGAGTTGATATTGAAACAGCTTATCCCTTTTAGTCCATGCGTTTATGAGTAGTTTATTGGTTAATTGCATTGATTAGTTATGTATATATCCGCTGCATTATCATACCAGTGACGATCCGTATGATCCGTACTTCCTTTACAAGTCGGGTCGTCACAATAACTAACTTCCAACTGTATTTGCATATAGCTCCCTAGACTTCAACTTTATTCCAATAGCATTCCCAATTGGTTTTGGCGTCACTCTCTTTACAGTTGTTGATATCGTCGGGTCGATCAACTCATGTGCATCTCCCAAATCATTTACCACACTCTAAAAATAATCAAACATTTACCTTGTTAGTCAAAAAGTTGCAGATGTTATAGGTTGTTGTTAAACTGATGACTGTTGTAGGTTACTATTCAAGCACCAATTTTAATTTGTAGCCCAAATTTGTTGAAAAACACCGTCGCACTCCATCGTCAAATTTATTATTGATGCTGTTTTCTTTGCCTATATATGTATTCATCTTTTTCTATAGAGAGTAGAGAGCTAAAAGGCGATCTAAAATAAGAGTGCATAACGGGGTTTGAGAAAAAAAACTAAGGTAGAAGCTTTTGGGATTTTTTTCTTTGGTATAATAGGTTGTGAGATTAGAGTTGTGAGTGTGTAAACACTTTGTGAATTTTTTTTTTTCGTAAGATTTGCGGCAGCTCGGAGACGAAGGCATAATTGGCCGAAGTGCATTATCAAATATTGTGTTTTTATTATTCTGTATTTATTTCTCTCTCACACAAATCTAGGTAGCGGAAAACTGCCTTTAATTTCCCAACAACTGATATTAGAGCCTCGTTGGTGGCGAATACTTACATTTTCCGTGTTGTTATTATTTACATGAATAGTGAATTTCATGAATAGTAATATTTGTCGACGGTTTCAGTTTGTCGATAAAAATGTGTTCTATACATGATGGTTAGCAGAAATTATTAGAAACTATCAAAAGGAGTCCATATTCAAGTGGAGCGATGGTTGCAGATGAAGAAAATGTAAAAATCAAAAAGTTTGATGGTGCTGACTTTGGCTTCTGGAAAATACAAATTGAAGATTATTTATACTCGAAAAGACTATATCAACCGCTTTCAGGAGAACAACCAGAGGATATGAATGATGATATTTGGATTCTTCTTGACAAACAATCCCTCGGAGTCATTCGACTAAGATTATCTCGTAATGTTTCCTTCAACATAGCAAAAGAAAATACCACGACGGGTCTTATGGTAGCTCTCTCCAGTATGTACGAAAAGCCATCGATTTCAAATAAAATCCACTTGATGAGGTAGTTATTCAACTTGCGAATAGCAGAAAGGGCATCAATAACCCACATCTAAATGAACTCAACACAATCACAACTCAGTTGAGTTCTGTGAAGATTGAATTTGACGATAAAGTTCGAGCTTTGATTCTCATATCGTCTCTACCAAACAATTGGAATGCTACTATTACAACAGTCAGCAGTTCATCAGGAAATAATAAATTAAAATTCGATGATGTTTGAAATCTGGTATTGAGTGAAGAAATTCGATGGAGAGAATCAGGTGAAGCGTCAATCTCTTCAGCTCTGCACACAGAGTCCATAGAAAAAAATTGGAGAAAATTCAAATAGTAGCAAATCAAAATCTAGAAAAGGCAAATCTAGATTGGGAAAGAAGGATTTTATCTACTATAATTGTGGCAAGTCGGGTCACTTCAAGAGGGATTGTCAAGAACCAAAAAAGAATCTAGGTGTCCAAGAATCCACCAATGTGATCGAGAAAGCAGGTGATGTTATGATTCTAGGTGATGGTCTATTGGGAGTCATACTGATGTATGAGGGGAATAAACCAGTTAAGGTAATTAAAACTTTCTTTTAAACAAGAGTTGACTTCCTACTAAGGTCAATAGGTGTCGTGTTACTGATGCAAGTCAATATTGTAGATCAGTTCAGTTAATAGAAGTCTTGAATAAAGTGAATCAGTTAGCAATCATACTAACTGCTTTAGCAACTGTCAGTTGGACTGATAACTAATATGCATGCGGAATTGTGGTTGTTACATTTTATCTAACTGGAAACTTTGTCAGATTTTCACTTAGTCAGTATTAGTTTTTTCGTTCAGTAGAAAAGTGCCACTGATAGAGGTTTGAAGAGTATGTTGTGTTGCATGTGCTAAGAGATGTTCAGTATAATAACATGTAAAGTAAAATACGAAAGTAAAAGAACACACTTAGTTTTTATGTGGTTCAGAGAGATCAACTCATACATCTACGGATTGATAAATCAGTCAAACCACTACATAGGATTGATCTTGCTTACATCTGCAGGAGAAACCTAGATATAGAACTTTACCTTATATGTAACCCGACTAACTTGTCGTGTCTTACTTTGCTTACTGGTGTAAGAAAACCTCTGATTTCTTACGGGTGCAATTAACATAACCTTCTTTCTTATCGGTTGCAAGAAAACCTAGCGTTCAACAACTAACACTTCATTACTTACTACCCAACTTCTACTTCAACACTAACAAGTTTTTGTAGATGGGGTTTGAGTTTTCTAACTTAAGATTAAGCTGGTACAAGCAAAAAACTTAATATGTTCTAGGCATCTGATATTACAAACGTTCAGCCTAGACTTCTAAGGGAATGTATGTTAAAATCCTGAGCAAATAAATATATTTATTCACTTAGGATATACTGATTACACTTTGAGTTTTCTTCTTCGAAAATATGTTGTTCGTATGTATGCGAGTATGAACTTTAAAAGTTTTTTAATATTTGTGTGCTCAACGTTTTTTGATAACCTTCAAAGGTTGGATATCATGGGTATTCATAGGAGAGATGACGAACAGTGTTGTTGGAAGGAACATCAATTACATCCGTGTTATTTGTCGTTTGAATTCTTCCATTTAAATCCTCGCACGTCACTTTCCGTGTCTACATTATCATATAACATAGCTCTGTAGGTTTGCTACGTACCTCTGACTTGTCAGGAGTCGCTGCAGATTCGCTCTGACATGTTAAAAGTCAAACACCGATGCTTTAAAATATTATGTGTTTCTTCAGTAGAGTTAACTCCATGTTTCTTCAATATGTTGACTTTAGTTTTATTGGAGTTAGTTTAACTCTGAACAAGTCTACTCATATTGTGGAGTTAATTATTTTATGGTTTTGCTTTTTCTTCATTTTGGTGTGTGCAGGATACGGATGTTAAGTTGGATGCTGAGGTAATACATCGGGAAACACGAAAATTAAGTCATAGAGATAAGGATGAAGGAGTTAGCCGGATTTGTTCCTATATTTCTGGAACCAGTGGAAGTTATTATCTACCATAATCAACTCAGTCCTTATGGGTCTAGACGTGATCCATGACATGCAATTGAAGACCTCTTATCTCCTATATAAGAGAGACAGATCTACAACAGTCAGACATACATTCTTAAAGAAATCATTAAAGATCCATTTCCTATCTCTGAGTCTGTTTTAGTAATATTTCTGATAACATTAGTATTTTAACTTCTAATTGGTTTAGAAGTGTGTCAGTTCTATGCACGAGTGTTGTGAAGAGATCTTTTTTGTATTGTTATAGATAATTTTCGACTTAGAGTGTCCGATTTTATTGTTTAGTATGAATTTGTGCTGATTTTTGGTATTGTTTTGTGTGTCGTTTTCAGTGGTTTGTCCTATTTATGCCGTTGGTTTGATTAATATTTATCGATTCGAACTTATTTCATTTGTTTCGATGTTTTTTAGAAAAACGGCATAAAATAGGATGAATTGGATCTACCAAGAATCAACTTTATTGAAGAGCATCTCGACGAGTCCGTATGCATAAGCGGATTGTAAATCGAAGTTCGAGACGAGGAGAACGAGTCGAATTGTTAAAGTCGCGGACAGCCCGTCGCATGGCCCTGATGCCAGCGCCCGTGCGCCTGCCGCCATCCACCCCGCTGCCTCGATCGCCCGCCAGACAAGCGCTGCCGCCGCTTACAATGCGCCACACGATGCACCTCCGTCCGGCGCTGCGAAGCGGCGCCGCTATTCTTCGCGAGCACTCCAGCGTTCGTCCTCCGTCCGTGGCGGAACCCAGCGCCCGCCAGCGCCATGCTTCGCGCATTTCGCCCGGCTTCGCGTAGCCCGTCCGGCGCTGAAACCAGCGCCCGCCAGCGCCATGCCCGACGCCCGCTCCAAAGATCGCCGCCCGATGCCGCTGCCCATGCCTCGCCTCGTCTTCGTCCGGCGGGAAGCCGGCCGGTTTACCGCTTCGCCCTTCGGCCAGTCTTGAGATCGAAACGCTGCGCTCACTCTAATTTTACGCTCGGTCTCCACCGGCCATCCTTCCGCGTGCCACCTCCGCCCTCCGCTCGCCAGCGCCCGTCGCCTCTCCTCCGCCCGCTCCGCCTCGCCCAGCGCCCGCCGTCCTTTCTCCAGCGCCCTCGCGCGCTTTCGGCCGTCTTGCGTCTTGGCCTAAGCGCCCATCCGCGCCAGCATTTTCAGCGCCATACCGCGCGATGTTGCGCGCCGCTACTTTGCTGTGACGCATCGGCGCTTGATGTCCACCGGCTGGACGTGTCTCGAAGCTTAGCGCGTCCGGCTGGGGTGCTGGCCCTTCGACCAGAAACTCCTCGCGTCATGCGCTGCGTCGCGTCCGGCGCTGGGAGTTAATTTTTGCCTGATATAAATGCTGAAACGCACGCGAAAAACCCAAGTTCTGATTTTTTTTATTTCGCAAACGTCAGTTCCTCTCGCGATTCTTTTCCTCTCTTTTTCTCTTCCCTTCCTTTTTATTATTCTTGTACTTTGGATTAACAATTGGGATTGCACGATTCCGGATTTCGGAAGACGAATTTATCTATGAATGGTTGTAAGTTTTCCTGATTTTGATTATGTTTATGTAATTGGGATTTGAATTATTTCTACAATGAGATGAATTATGAATTGTTGGGAAATATATGTTTAATCGTTCTTATCTTGAATTGTGATTATTGAATTGATGATTTGTGATTTCTTCATCCGTATAAATTTTTATTTTATGATCTTCATACATGGTGTTCGAAAGAATAGTGTAGGTTGATTGTATGCTTATGTTTGATGATAAAGATATGCGAGCGATTTATATTAAATATGAGTTTAAATGAAAGTGATCGAGATTGGTTTGTTGTTAAATAAATGATATATGTGGTTAGGGTTTTGCTATCGTATGCCTTGTAGTAAATTATCCTTCAGTACTTGATGGTTGGTTGATCGAGATATCCCCTGTCATTAAGTTCGAGTCTAACGTTGACGTAGTCGAGAGATTAGTTAGTATTGACCGTTTGGTGAGAGGCGTGGGTATTTTATGCATTGTGTACGGTTATTGATTCATTATTTGTGAGGATAGATTCAACCCTAGAACACCGCTCCATTTCCGTATCGTCAATTCCTATTGTTGTCCAAGTGCATCCGCTTTCCACTTTATTTTTATTTCCTACTTTCGTCCTTTCGTGACAGCCCCTTTATGTTAGGGCGTTAGTTTTCTTTTACGCTCGTGTTTGACATAAAACCGTAGCCACATAAGTCTTCCTAGAGATTCGACTTGGGTCGACCTTACCATTCTATAAGGACCTCGTGCTATTGTGAGCGACTGAAAAGAACAAATTTTAGGCGCCGTTGTGTTGGATTTGTATCTTGAAAGCGCTTTGGTTGAGCTTGTATACAATGTTTCTGTTACCACTATTACAATCTCTATCTTATTTGATTACTTGATTGCATATATCTGTGTCCCTTATCTCATATATAAGTTAGATCATACGATGTGTGAAGATCACGAAGTACGTATGATTGGTCGAGCAATAATGAGATATAAAAAGTTTCACGGTGAGACAACTTGAGGACGAGTTGTCGGTATAGGCTGCGATATAGATAAAGTGACTTGACTTGGTTACTTGTCTATGCTGGTGCGTCTCGATGTATTGAAGGATCTGCTTGAGATGAGTTCTTCTATCGACCGTAGTGAAGAACCCAGATCTCGTAGTGAAGAACCTGATCTCGGTGACTTACGATGATCTAAATCTCGATAAGGTATTAGATGAGTATGAGTTCTTGACCATCACTTTGACTTGTTATGGGTGAGGTTATATGTTCTAACCCAATATTCTTAGTATCTTGGGTGGTGGCAGTGCTTGTATGTCATGCTAGTTATCTCGTATAGAGTCACCGTATCCGTTAAGGATGATGGCGTCCCTTAAGGAGCTCAAAGGTTTATTGTACTAAACCACGCAGGTTGAGTTAACTCAAGTACAATAATAAGGTTGAGTGGTACTACTTAAGAATTAAAGATATTAATTATTTTAGCGATGTAATGCTATAAATAATTAATGGACGTTCGATATCTTAAATATGGGGATTCGTAATGTCTAAGTGCAAGCCCGACTCAACTTGGTAATAAAGGGGTAAGTCGAGATTTATTCTCTAGTGGCATGAATAAATGTTTATAAATTAATTTATGTTATGGGTTGAACATAAGATAATTAATTTATTTGAGGCCCATCTTTATTCCTTACATTTGATCCACAGGTGGCCCATCCAAGCCCGTGAGCTCAAGAAAATCGTCCACCATCATTCTCTTATGGAAATGATTTGATTCTCTTTATCCTTGACGAGCCCAAGTTTTGTGCTCTTTTACGTGTCTTGTCTAGGTCTAGATCGAGTCTTTTGTGTCTTTCTTGTTGTGTTTTGTGCGGGAGGACACATTGGTCTGCAGGAACAAGGCGAGGCGAAATGGGCAAGAAGGGTGGAACTTGCTTGGCGGGTGAATAGAGATACGATGCCTCGAGGGCACAAGGAGCTTAGCTCACGGCTGGGCTTCAAATCCATGAGTCGTTCCGTTTCACGGCGTGACCTCCTTGCTGCACCGCACAGTTCAATCTCCGGAAGGGTAAGCTAATGGGCAAGCGGAGTAAAGCGGCAAAGACCAAGAAGAAAGGAGGCGAAGAAGATGGAGAGAGGTGATGGGCGAGATCGCGAGATGGGGTGGATCTCGCTAAATCCGGAAAGGATCGCGCTCGGCCCAAATCCCCCGAAATCCAGAGGAGATCATCCCGGATCCATCAGGCAGGAAAGAGCATCGATCGGCAAGGAAACCCTATGGTCTTCGATCGATGGGCCATCGCCATCGGATCCCTTTCTCGCCTATATATATAGGATGAATCACGCGACTTGTGCGTATCATAGTCTCTTCACCCTGCATCTTCGTATTATTCACCATCACCATCACATACATTAAGTCCTTCTGGGCAAACACTTTATTTACTATTCAGTATGTTTTGCGGCGCACTTTGGGCTCGCCGTTTCTATTCGTTCAATTAATAGTAAGTTGGTTCCGTTTAATTATGGTTTCAATTAAGCTGTTGCATGTTTATTTATTTTATGTCTAGCTAAGTCTTTATTACGGTTTGGGCGTGACTAAGTGGAGCATGATTAATATAACTCGAGAGGTCTAAGTAGGGCATTCGATCGCATCGTGTGTTCCCAAGCACTAGGTCTGGGCATTATATAACTTAACCAAACTCGGTGTGTTAGTTGCAAATAACATAGTGGGTAAGGAAGGGTTGCAAGTAATAATTGATTAAGGTGTGGGTGTCCCGCGACCCCAAATAATCGACCGTGTGGGCGAGTTGGAGTAGTCATAGCGACTTCCTTGCCAATCTGGGTCCATCTAGATCATAACGTTGCTGTAGGTTTACATGTCTTGAGGTGTCCTCGTGCGTGGGCATTACGGGTTAGATAGTTTGCATAGGGTGTCCCTGCCTTCTTTACAGAAAGGATAGATTTGGAGGGATCGTCGTCGGCGTGACGCGTGACAACGGGTCCTGACGTATGTCTCTTATAATCGGTTGATGCATGTCATGTAGAAAACCTTTGCACCTAGGAGCAGTGTTAATCGTCTTCACGGTTGTTGCCCAAGCCGACTCGTCTTATTATTTGATATTCCTTCGAGTTTGTTTCGGGTTATTTTAGTCTACCCATAGTGATCAAGATAATTACACCACTCTCATCCCTTTTAAGTGACATCGTGACATCGAGATTGCTACACCAACTCTCCGTGGGATCGACCTATACTTATCGGCTGGCTACGCCGTGATGGGCAATAGGTTATAAATTTATTTTGAGCGCTAAACGACAGTGATGTCGAATTGGCGCCGTTCTTGGGAAGTTGCGCATTCGGTTAGTATCTCTTTTCTTGAATTTATATTGCTTTCTTTGTTGTATGCTACGACCTAACCTTACGGGAGAGAGCGGAGGACTTTTATGCGATCACGAGATCGAAAAGCACGCATGCGGAGGAGCAGCAATACGGAGGGCACGACAAGCTGCGAGGGCGGCTAATCGAAGAGAACCCGAGGGCAATACGATGGGTGAACAACCGCAAGTAAATGAACGTTGAGGGAAATGGTGTTCCTAACAACGTAACACGAGGCCAACGGGCATCACTTTGCCCGCGATCAATAGCAGCGGGAGATGAAGCATTCCTTCATCCAAATCCTCCCGATTCGATGACATGCGGGAGGATCCACAAAACATTTACAAGATTTCGAGATGGCGTGTGGGACTATCCGCCAATGAAAATCTTGGAGTATGTGAGATTAGTGTCATTCCCTTCTCTCTGCATGATGGGGCAAGAGAATGGCTCTACACCTTGCCGTTGGAAGTGTGACCACGTGGGCACAACTTCACCGAAGTTCTCGAGAAGTACTTTCACCGCCGCCGTATTCGAGAACATGAGGAAAAGGATAAGCGAGATCAAAATGGGCACGGGAGAGACCTTTTATGATTCTGGGGAAGGTTTAAGCAGTTGCGGTAAAATGCCCTCAACATCAAATTCAGGATCATGATCCGATCCAATATTTCATGGCGGGTTGAGGCGGCGAGAGAAAATTTGGGTGAATGCAGCTTGTGGAGGATCAATCTTGAATAAAGTTCCAGTGAGGCCTTTAGACTGTTGGGCGAGATGGTCAAGAAAACGAGACGAAGGAGGAGAAGTTCCGGCGCAGCGGCCGCTACTTCTTCAACCGTGGAGACCAAGTGGATAAACTCAGAACCTATTCGACAAGTTCATAACCAACACAGACTGGGACGGGACCGGGCAAGGGCAAAAGAAAGCTAAAGTTTGCCAAATATCGGCTGCCGTGACACATCACACGGATCAATGCCCACATTTGTTTGAAGAAGAAGAAGTCGATGCGGTGGGTCGAATGGTAATGGGCAATATGAGCAGAGAGATATGATCCAAACTCTCAGACCTACAACCCAGGATGGAGGAACCACGAAAATTTTAGGTGGTCTAACAACCAGCAAGGGGCAGGACAACAACAACCATACAGAAATAATCAGCGTGACCAAAGCGGTGGGCCATCATTGGCCGAACTTGTGCACACTATGGCACGAGAGAATGTGAAGGCTCAACAAGAGAACGAGAAATTCAAGGTCGAGACAAGAGGAGCCTCCGAGCCTTGGGAACCAAGTTTCCCAATTGACGGCCGTGTAACGCTGCCTTGAGAAGAAGCAGGAAATTTACCTCCTCAAGTAGAGGTAAACGAGGTTAGCCCAACTGAATGCTATAGCCCTAAGTGGGAAGAAGCTGCGGAGAAAGTTTTCATGCCTATGACGACGAGACATGCCCGGTGGAAGATCTCACAGAACACAATGGTCAAGATGACAATGATCAAGAGGAACTGCCCCAGGAAAAGACAGAAAAAGAAGAGGCAATCATTGAGCCAACCTATGTCAAACCTAATCCTAAGGTTTTACCTCCCTTTCCAGGCAGATTGGCCAAGAACAGGAGAGAGGAAGAAATGAGCGAGATGTATCGCGTGTTTCAGAAGGTGGAAATTAATATACCGCTCATCACTGCTCTGGGCACGATGCCAAAATGGGCAAAGTTCATGAAAGAATTGTGCACGAGAAAGGTGAAATACAAAGATGATGCAAAATTCCAAGTGGGAGAAAATGTATCCGCAGTCTTGCAGCGGAAATTGCCCGAGAAGTGTGGAGATCCAGGGATGTTTTTCATTCCCTGCGTAATAGGCAATACGAGGATCGAAAGGGCCATGCTGGATTTGGGGGCATCTATAAACGTCATGCCCTTGTCAATGTTCAATGAATTAAAGGTGGAACCACAAAGCAACACAGTGGTTATCCAATTAGCGAGCAGTCCAACATTTATCGTATGAATCATCGAAGACGTATTGGTGAAGTGGAGGAACTCATATTTCAAATGACTTCTACGCTACGGATATGGGCACGATGGGTAACAAATCCTCGCTTATGCTCTTGGGTCGACCATTCATGAAAACAAGCAAGAACTAGGATTGATTGCGACACGGAAAATTATCATGTGAATTGATGGCGAGACGGTGACCTTCAACATCTTCAAGGCCATGGAGCATCCTATTGATATTGAGGTCGTGGAATCATTGATCACATTGAACCCATGGTGGGAGACATCTTGCAGAGATAGGTTTACAAGATCCGCTGGATGCGGCAATTCAAAGTGGTCTTGGGAGGATGGCGCCCACGAAGAAACGAATTATGGGCAATGTCGAGGCCTGCTTTGTTTATGAGCGAACCCGAGGACTCAAGTGGTCAATATACCGAACATGCCCAAGGCGAAGGAAGAAGAAAAGCTCGTTCCATCCCTTATGAGAGCACCAAACTCGAGCTAAAGACGCCTCACCACCAAGTAAATCTTTCTAGGAAGGGACGACACCGCGTGATCATCAATGCTAAACTCGGTCCGAGTCGGGAAGTCGTGAGAAGTGTTATTAGGCGTCTGAGGAAGCTATTGGATGGACATTGGCGACATCAAGGCATCACCCTTCCATATGCTCACAATATTCGATGGAAGAAGAAGCCAAACCGATGCGCGATCAACAAAGGAAGTTGAACCCAGCTATGAAGGAGGTAGTCATGAAGGAGATCTTGAAGCTTCGACTTGGGCATCATATATCCGTGTCGAGACGATAAATGGGTCAGCCCAAGACACGTCGTGCCCAAGAAGTCGCATTCGGTGGTGAAAACGAGAAAGGAGAGCTGATCCCAACAAGGCTCCAAACAGGTTGGAGGATGTGTATCGACTATCGAAAGCTCAACACGGTGACGAAAAGATCACTTCCATTACCTTTCATTGACGAGATGCTAGAAAGGTTAGTTGAAACAAATTCTTTTGTTTTTAGACGGATACTCGGGCTACATGCGATATGGGTTGCCCAAGGTGATCGTGATAAAACTACTTTCACATGCCCATTCGGACATTTGCACTCAAGAACGCCTTTTTGTGTAATGCCAGGACATTTCAATGATGCATGATGAGCATCTTCTGACCTATTGGAGAAATGCATCGAGGTCTTTATGGACGACTTTACCGCCTATGGGGAATCATTCAAGAGTGCTGACAAATTTGGAGTAGTCCTACATAGATGTGTCAAAAGATTTGATCCTAAATTATGAGAAATGTCATTTCATGGTACAAGAGGATTGTTCTGGGCACGTGGTATCCGAAGAGGGATAGAAGTAGATAGAGCTAAAGTAGAGTCATCGCCAAATTGCCTATCAATCAAAGCAAGTGAGAGGTTTCGGCACGTGGTTCTACAGAAGATTTGTAAGGACTTCAAAGATCGCCCACCAATACCACACTACTCGAATGATGTACCATGAGAATTCGAGAAGGTGTAAGATAGCTTTGATACTCAAGAATAACTTAATTTCAGACCGATCATTCAACCCCACGTTGGGGCATGCGTAGTTATGCGACGATGCGGATATGCCGTGGGGCCGCTCTTGGGACAACGAAGAGGAAAGGAAAGTCATGCTATATACTATGCCTCGAGAACTCTCAATGCCGCCAACCAACTACAGACAACGAGAAGAACTCTGCGGTCGTTTTGCTTTGAAAAATTTCGATCATATATCATCGGGCCAAGACAATCGCTCACACCGATCATACCGCCTCGAGGTACCGATGGCCAAGAAGGAGTAAAAGCCACGACTAATCGATGGATCTTGCTTCCAAGAGTTCGATGGAAATCAAAGACAAGAGTGAGCACAAACCTTGTGGCCGACCATTAAGTAGGATATTGAAGGAGAACCGTCATTGCAGAACATTCCCAAGAACATCTCATTTATTCGACGACGGAGTTCGAGCCATGGTATGCGATTTGGTGAATTACAAACACCTGAGAACTCCCCTGGGCTCACTACTTATCAAAGAAACAAGATCAAGGCAGACTGTCGCACCTACATATGGGATGATCCCTACTTATGGAGAAAGTGCTGATCAAGTTTCGACGATGTGTGCCCGAAACGAGATCAAAGACATTCTGAATCACCGCCACCAAAGAATGGAGGTCACTTTGGGCACAAGAGACAACGAGAAGGTTTAGCAATGATTCTTCCGCCCACGATATTCAAAGATGCTTATGAGTCGGTAAGCAATGCAAAGAGTGTCAACAAGAAGGAAATATCACAAAGAGGAATGAGATGCCCATGATACCTATCCTTCCCGTCAAATCTTTGATGTATGGGATGGACTTTACGGGACCATTACCGAGCCTCGGACAATGCGACATCTTGCTTGCGTGGATTATGTCTCGAATGGGTTGAGGCCAAAGCAAGTGCCACAAATGACTCAAAGGTAGTTTCAACTTTTCTTAAAGCTAATATCTTCAACAGTTCGCGTGCCCAAGGCAATTATCACGATCAGGAACCCATTTCGCAACACTACTACACCAAATTGTTCGAGAAATACGGTAATCCATCGTGGACGACCTACCATCCGTAGGCTAATGGGCAGCGAGCTCCAATGTAATAATCAAGACTATATTGAGGAAGTGGGACCCTGTGTGAGAGCGACTCGCTGACGCGCTATGGGCATACAAAACCGCATACGACACCCTGGGCATGTCACCATACCGAATTGTGTTTGGTAAGATGTGTCATTTACTGGAACTAGAGCACAGGCATTTTGGGTGAACAAGCTCAACTTTGATTGGGACCGTGATGGCTAAGCTAGAAAGCTTCACCAAGAACTGGAAGAAATAAGGCGAGGCTATGACAATGCCGTTATATAAAGAAAGACTAAAGCAAGGCACATGATCGCCTTATCAAAGCCAAGTCATTCGAGCAAGGAAATTGGTGCTTTATACCGCTCGTTCGAGTTGATGTCGCAAGCTAACAAGCAAGTGTGCGACCATATGAAGTAAAACTCACTTTCCGAATGGGTCGAGGTCGCAGACCAAGACGAAGATCTTCAGGTCAATGGACGTCAAGGTTTACTATGGGCATCACGAGATAGATCCAGGAATTGCATCGACAAGCCCCGACGGATGAGTAAAAAGAGGTCCGTCGAGCCACGCGATAACCAATGCGCAGAGGCCCTATTTTATTTGCTTCGTTGTTGTTTCTTTGTTTTTATTTTGCCCCGCTAGGTGGTGTTGGTTGGTCAATCTACGAGAGCAGTTGTGATCGTGATCGAAGAGGCAAGATGGGCGCTAGACATTCGCCAGGGCGAGGGGAGTTCTAGAACAAGTGGCAGCTTTGTCGAGAAAGGACGAACGCCCTATAACCGCCACCTCATAATTACCTCACCCACGCCGCCTCAACCTCTCGCAAATTCTCTCTCTCTCCCGAGCCTTAAAGAAACCTCCCCATTTTTCAAAAATGACGCCTTGAAACCGAGCCAAAACCACCACAAAGCTTCCGATTCCTCTCTAACCGAAGACCACCGAGCTCAGCAAAATGGCACCCTCCGAGACTCCTACTACCCCGAATACCTAGAGCCCATCTCCGCTAACTCCGAGGACCGGAGAAAATAATGAGAGCAAGCACCTCTCCCGTAAGGCGACGCGGAGGAACCACCGAGAGAGACGACGAGAAAGAAGGCCAAAGGCGTCATAGGAGAAGGGTCGTAGACGGAGAAGGAAGATACCCTGCGGAGGGAGGTCCACGACGGGGCGAGAGAGGCCAGCGAGGAGAAAAGCGAAGAGAAGAAACCCGGCCGAGAAAGACTTGAGGCACCACCACCACCGAGAGGAAGCCTCGTTGAGCTACCTCCACCTTCAAGGAAGAGAACCCGAGGGTACCTTGACGAGAGATCCACCCTCCTCTCAAAGGAGAAAGCCGCGACCACGGAGAGGCCACCCCGAGGTTCAACACCACCACCGATGAGGGCATTGTAAAGCCCAAGACGCTAGACATGGAGGTCTGGAGAGTCGGGTTAAGGACGAGTGAAAAAGTTTTTCAAGGATTGGACGTGAGCGTTGAATGGCCGTGAGCCGTACATCACATTGGAGGAGTTTATTCAAACTCTCGAAATAAAGAACCTGTGCAAAGTGAAGTCGACCACATCGCATCAAATTTAAGTCGATGGACAGACTTCTGTTCTCGTGAACGACTTCAACCGCACTGGCATTACTGTGTTCGAGCGAAGACCACCGAGTACAAGGAGGCTTTCACCCACGCCCCGAGCACACAAGCAGGAGTGGAATGAAAATGGTCATCGATTGGGTTGGGCACAACATTCAAGTCGGGATACACTAAGGGCAATGAGTCGAGGAACGCGCCCGTGTGCCATCGCCTCCTGCCTTCTTTTTCGAAGGTAGACAGAGAACCCATCTCCCAAGAGAGGTTGTTCATTCAGCGCATGTGGCATGGCCACAAGATCAATTTCGCCTGCTTGCAGCAGCCCACTTCAAGGACATCCCGACTATCCTAAGCGAGGATCTCCTCGCCCACTGTGACCGCCTCGCCACGGTCGAAAGTATCGGACGGCGAATATCGATCCTGAGGTAGAGCCCGAGTCATGATATCGACACGCTATGCGGAGCGCATGAAGGACATCTACTATGACTGTGACGGCAAACCGCTTTCACAGCCGCCGATGACGACGCCAGCCTCCCCCGGATGAAGCTGAGTCACCGAGGAAGATGATGATATCGGCCTGCTGACTGTGATGGAGGAACAATGTAAACCACCCATGATGCCCTGCTACTTACGCCACGCTGATCTGTATCCGCTCCTCGACCTTGTCCTCCTTTTTTTTTTTTTTTTTTGTTGTGTTTTTGTTTTGTTTTGTTGTTTGTTTTGTTTTGTTGTTGTTGGTGGTCACCTCCCCACTCCGCCCAAGGCAGTGTGGGAGGCTGTCGCGTCTGCTTGTTCGAGTAGAGTGGCTCCCCTCGACCCACTTTGCCCAAGGCAAAGTGGTGAGCAGGACCGCCACCTTGCAGTCATTTCGTTGTTCTGTTGTGTTCCTCCATTCACCCACTTTGCTCAACGCAAAGCTGTTAGTGGGAGGGTTTTGCCTGTGGTTGGCATTTTAAATTGGGGGATTGATTGGCTATATTTTGCTTTGTTGTGAATAATGCTAGTAGTTTTAGGAATTCGCTTGAGCATGACCATATGTAAATAAGGACTGTAATCAATTTGAGCACACATGGTGAGATTTGAGCTTAAACGTGATATCTGATCAACACGCTTCCTTTCTGTGATTATCGACATCTTCATTAGCTTTTGCTAGAACTTCATGCACTCTTATGTCGAGGCCTTATCGACTTAGTTAAAACATTTAGACGACTTAGCATATTTTTCTTCAAATAGCCCATCGAGCCAAAAATGTCCTACCTAATGTTAATCCCTGCTCACCCCTCGAGCTTAATAATTTCTTTCATTCACTTAAATTAGCACGAAAAAGCTTACCGGTCAATTGACTCGTGGAGCTAATAAGAAGAGAGCGAAGGAAAAATTATCAGAATGGCAGAGAAAAAGGGTTTACCAGACATAAGAAATGGGCAAATGCCCAATATAAAAGAAGGTACTCGAATGAAAGAAAAAGGACTCGAAATAAAAGAATATATATATTGATGAAGTCCTAAGATGGTCTGCCGAGGTCCGTAAGAGAAGGCGAAAGAAATCCATGGAGGACAAAATAAATTCTGAACACGAGTCCGTGATGACCTTAGCCTGCTCCAAAATTTCCCACCTATGTCTTACGCCATTACAACCGAATAAAAGACCTAGGATGAATGTTTAAAACTTTGTCTAACGGTGGAGATGATAGAGGCACGAAGCTTCAGGCATAGTCGAAATGAAAGATGTCCCGAGCATATACACTACCTATACACAAGAGGCAGAGTGTTGGTAGGAAAATGCCCAATATGCTCAAATTAGTTCGACTTGTTTGATGGTCGCTGCGAACGAAGTCTACTGAATCGCTAGTTTGTTCGATGAAGCTTATATTGCGAGATATCCTGCCGGTGGAAATGTGCTAACCTTTTCTATTTTGGGTCTTTTCTGCTTTCTTTTGTCTTGGGCAATTACGTGCTGCATGCTTGAGGACAAGCATGTTTAAAGGTGTAGCTGTGGCGAGCCCAAGTTTTGTGCTCTTTTCGTGTCTTGTCTAGGTCAGATCGAGTCTTTTGTGTCTTTCTTGTTGTGTTTTGTGTGCGGGAGGACACATTGGTCCGAGGAACAAGGCGAAAGGCGAGAAGGGTGGAACTTGCTTGGCGGGTGAATAGAATCGATGCCTCGAGGCAGGAGCTTAGCTCACGCTGGGCTTCAAACCCCGATGTTTGGTTCCGGCGTGACCTCCTTGCACGCATGTTCAATCTCCGAAGGGTAAGCTAATGGGCGGCGGAGTAAAGCGGCGCCAGAGAAGAAGGAGGCGAAGAGGGAGAGAGGTGATGGGCGAATCGCGAGATGGGGTGGATCTCGCTAAATCGAAAGGATGCGCTCGCCAAATCCCACGAAATCGGAGGAGATCATCCCGATCCATCAGGCAGGAAAGAGCACGATCGGAAGGAAACCCAGGTCTTCGATCGATGGGCCATCGCCATCGCGATCCTTTCTCGGCCTATATATATAGGATGAATCAGCGACTTGTGCGTATCATAGTCTCTTACCTCTTCGTATTATTCACCATCACCATCACATACATTAAGTCCTGGCAAACACTTTATTACTATTCAGTATGTTTCTGGTACTTTGGGCTCTGCTTTCTATTCGTTCAATTAATACTAAGTTGGTTCCGTTTAATTATGGTTTATTAAGCTTGCATGTTTATTTATTTTATGTCTAGCTAAGTCTTTATTATCGGTTTGGGCGTGACTAAGTGGAGCATGATTAATATAACTCGAGAGGTCTAAGTAGGGCATTACGATCGCATGCGTGTGTTCGAAGCACTAGGTCCGGCATTATATATAACCAAACTCGGTGTGTTAGTTGTAAATAACATAGTGGGTAAGGAGGTTGCAAGTAATAATGGATTAAGGTGTGGTGTCCTAAATAGTACTGGAGTGTGGGCGAGTTGGAGTAGTCATGTTTGCCTGCAATCTGGGTCCATCTAGATCATCGTTCTGTGAGGTTTACATGTCTGAGGTGTCCTCGTGCGTGGTCATTACGGGTTAGATAGTTTGCTAGGGTGTCCCGCCTTCTTTACTGAAAGGATAGATTTGGAGGGATCGTCGTGGGCGTGGCACGTGCAGGTCACTGACGTATGTCTCTTATAACGCGGTTGATGCGTGTGTAGAAAACCTTGCACCTAGACCGAGTGTTAATCGTCTTCACGAGTTGTTGCCCAAGCAGACTCGTCTTATTTTTGATATTCCTTGAGTTTGTTTGGGTTATTTTAGTACTATAGTGATCAAGATAATTACACCACTCCTTAGCAGTGACATCGGACATCGAGTTGCTACACCAACTCCTCGGGATGCGACCACATCTTATCGCGCTACGCTGTGATGGAATAGGTTATAAATTTATTTTGAGCGCTAAAGCGACAGCGTGTCAATCCTATAAGGATATTATTATATTTATGGGATGCTAGATCCTTTCCATATAGATTATGGTAATAATCCTTTCCATATGATTATGGTAATTTCCATACGGGATTATGGTAATTTCTATAAAGGATTATGGTAATTTTCATATGGGATTATGGTAATTTCCATATGTGATTATGTAATTCTTATGGGATTAAGGTAGTGCATTATAAATAGAGGTAGAGATTAAATCTATGTTAATGATTAATAATCATCACCTTATTTTCGAATTTGAGGGTTCATCCTTTGAGAGATTTTCAAAATTCTTGAGACTGAGGTGTTTTCGAAGCATTCTCCATAGATCGTCCTCACTCGGCGTTGGAGATTGGAGGGATCGATCCGAAGGTCAAGCAGAGTCTCGATCGCTCGTCCGGCAGTTCAGGTAAACACGAAAACCCCACGTGTTGCAATTAATTATATAGCTGCATGCTGGTATATTGTCACGACCGCCTTAATTAACTAATTAATCAGTAATTATCATTAATTACCTAATTAATTAGCAATTAAATAAACGACTATGACTATGGGACTATTTGAATCAATTTCTCAATAGGGATAACTCAATGTTAAGGTTGCGAGTTTTATAAAAATTTCGTCGAGTTTCGTTTGGAAATAGGATAGCCCAAATACACGAACATCAATAATCAACGATGTCATTCCCGACCTCCAACAAGGACATCATCAACAATCAACATATTTATACATATCAAAATATACGAGTTAAAGACATTCGAGTTTGATAGTATCATGTCGATGATCAACATTAACAATTCGAGTATACTAGCGAGATAGGGTGGTGAGATTATGTATGGAGACAAAATTCTCGGGCATGACAAAATATATATCAAGATCAAAATCCTAGCTCGGTGTCCTTTCTCGCCGCCATCTCCTCGCTTAACACCGCATATAGGAAAACATATGCGGGCGTGAGCAACGAAAAGTACTCGGTGGGCCTTGCCATAAAGCATAATTGACTTGCACTTATTTTTCTAACACGGGGTTTTAGTAAAATAACTTTGCTAACTTTTCACATATAAAACATTTCATGATGCATGCTTCTTATCATTCTATCTCATGCTATGCGGCAATCTTTCCGTGTCGGTCCGTGGCTCCATTTCACGGATACCATATCTCTTTCTTTCTAGGTATCGAGGTGGGCCTCCTCTCAATACCGTGATCGGTCCGAAGGCTCCCGATCACTCTTGTGTACCTACGACTCGTCTTGGGAGCTCGTCCAAGACAAGCCGGCGTCGTCTATGATCTAAGTAGATAGGCATAATCAAATGCTAAAATAGGCAAGTCGACTCATTTATAAAACATGCACTTTCATTTTGAAATAAACAATTATTGAGCTCATTAAAGATAGTTAAAAAATGCCCACTGGATAGTTGTTACCGCTTTATTGACTTTTTCTAACGTTTCCTTCGCGTCCTTTCTTGCCCACTTGATCCTTGTAACATAAAATTATTATTGAATTTAGTAACCTTTCTTATTCATTTAACTACTTATCGATAGTTTACCAATTAAATTTCAAGCGTCTTATTAATAAACAATCTCACCGAAATTTCGTGAGTAACGTTTATAATATGAATAGCCCAATTAATCGAACTCATCGATTTCATCTCAAGCTCCCCAATATCATCACCATATACTTAAATATGCATTTAGGAACTTAAAACAAGATTAAATTCATTCATTTACACTTTGATCGCCTAATACCTTCAACTACATATATAGAAAATTTCAACAGTTTTACCATCTAAAATACATTTAATATCAAATATCTCATAATTATACTCATTTAGTATCAATTATCATTAATCCATGATCCATTCAAATCTTGATCAAGTTTATCACATAACTCGTAACTTTGCACTAAACTTTAATTTTCAACTTTTTAATACATATGTTCAAAAATTCTCATAAATTCGACTTAAGCATTATTTTTATCCTAGATCTCAAAAATCATATCAAATACATCAAATAAAATCAAGAAATCATAGTTCAAAACATCCCTTCATTTCGAAAATTTCAACTTTATTCATATGCATGAATTAAATTCTTATAAATTCATATCATGCATTACATATATCCTAAAGCTCAAATATCATGTCAATTTGATCAAATAAAATCAAAATCCTTAAGTTCCTATCACCCTTAGTTTTGAAAATTTTAGTATTTTTAATACACATGTTTTAATTTCTATTTCTTTAATCATAAGTTGTTTATTTCTATTTCTAAACATATATCCAAGCTCAATTCAATTAAATTATAACATATGCTTCACATACAAAATTTAGGGTTTACATTCAAAACTTTAATTCATCAACTTTTGTAAATGAAAAATTAAATCCATAGAACATGTTATTTATACTTCATAATCACAATTAAATCAATAAACATAATAAAAATTAAACAAATCAACCATAATCTACTCTTCATAATTTTTCGAAAATTATAGGATTATAGAACATCATATATATCAATTTAAATCATAAAAACTTAGGTTAAATCAAGTAATTACCTTGCTTGGAGTGAAATTCCACTAATTTCCCACTTAAATATGAATTTAAATTGAAAATAAAAGTTTTGTGTGTGCTAGTGTGTGTTGGCCGAAACTTTGGGGAAAAATAAGGTTGAAGATGATATATTATGTTGTTCATAAATTCTAGAATGTTAATTTACATTTCATGTACATTTTATATTCATTTCATTAAAGTTTGACACTAATTTCCAAAATTTATAATTAAACCTCTAATATTACTAATGTTACTCCTCAATATCCTTTAATATATATGTCTATATTTCTAACAAATATTAGATTACAAAACAAATTATAACATGATTGAAATTAAATTCCTATAACCATAAATTAAATTCTTTCATGTATAAATATTCAAATAAAACACTTAATTTCCTTAAATTTGAAATTTATAACAAATAATCCTTTATCACTAAATAATAATAATAAAATAATTTATTCAAACAAATTAATAACTTGAATAATAATTCATCTCATTTATAAGAAAATTAACATGCAAAAATAATTAATGCATTTTATAGCACAATTTCTATTTAATAGCATTTTTCATTCAAACACACATTAATAATCACATAATTCACATTTTATCATAATAAAACTCATTTCTAAATAATCTCTACATTTTCTAATCTCATATCCTTCAATTAAGCAATAATCAATTTCTATCGATTAATAACCCCTTTATACCTCTTTATTCATTCTTATGAAATTAATAGCTTTTAAGCCTCTCATTCGTTTAATTAACCTCTAATTAATACTAAAGATTTTTAGGGTTACTACATATATAATCAATGTATGGTGAATTAAACATCGAATTGATCCTCGGGGGCTAAACGATTTTCCCATCAATTGGTATCAAAGCACAGGATCGATATCTTGGCTACGTTGGATAATTCACGTTTGATTATTACGTGCACAATATATTAATTGTTGGATCAATCGTTCATCATGGCTCGTTTTTATTTTGTGGATTTTATTTTCACCACGAGAAAATCCGTGGTTAGATTAGATTTATTTTTACGTAAATCTTATACGTAAAAAGTAAGCGAGCAAGCGACCAGATTGAGATGGCGGGAAAAGCGGGTCGCATACGGTGTGCGCGGCGGCCGCAAAGGCGTGCGGCGTTCAGCGACGCGGCCGCGTGATGAGGCGAGCCGGATCCGTTTTCGGCCGAATCTGTTTTGGCGAGTCGGTCCGTGCCGTGCACGCGAGGCCCGTTTTGAATCCGGTCCGTGCCCGTGCACGCGAGGCCCGTTTTGAAGATTATAAAGATCATGCTTTGCAATTCTATGTAATAGATTAGGCGGAAGTGCGATTCCACGAATGAGCCCACGATGAGCGTTTTACTTTATTTTTATCGTACATTGCATGTCGTGGATGTTTAAATTATCAATAGCATGCTATGTATGTTTAAATTCGTTGACAAATCTTTAAGTGTTTTCGTAATTGGGTGCGCATAAGTAAGCATGCTAGGTTTATCGCGTTTTCAAGCATATTTTAGAATTACTGCGAGCATGTTTTACATGTTGAGTTCTATAGAAAATCATGCTAGGATTACGTGATCTGCATGGACAAACCTTTTGAACAAAAAGGTAAGCAAACAAACCGAAATATAAATTTTTAATTAAAATGTCAAGACCTCTACTTTTGATCTCTAAACAAAGTGATACATGCTTTGTGAGTGGCGTCCACAGCGTGGCTTGCTTGCAATGTTTATCATAAGTTTGTTAGATGAGATTTCTAAATAAAACTTTTAAATCTATTGGGAAGTGGGAGTTTCATGTATAGCGTCCACACGCGTAGCTTGCATGTGCGATTTTCATAAGTTCTCTAGAGATAGATATAAAATGAGATAACAAAGAATTTTTAATTGGGCGGTATGGTCTAGTGAGTATGCTAATTCTAAGAATTCATTTTACTTATTAAAATATGGTCATTGTAGACATCACCTCAGTACAACTTCCCAAGTCCCTTCTTGTGATAGTGATGTGGTCTAGTAAGGTCAATCGTTAATTTCATTTGTCATAAGAATAAGTTGACATGGATTGAAATTAAGCGACTAAAAAGGTACATTTTAGTGCGGTCGGGGGTTCATGTGTAGCGTCCACACGCGTGGCTTGCATGTGGGATTCCTTGGGCGATTGGAGGTTTCAATTAATATTGTTTTATCAAAAGGTTACAATATTATTGTTCACAATTATGTGCGATCGTATGCTTATGTGTTTACATTATCGTTTGAGATATGTCTCTTACACGATTATCAATATGCTCGCACAAAATCGTTATCCGTCCAAATTTTATCAAGTGGAAGCGAAACATGGAATATGTTCTTATCATTTGAAGAACACATGTTTGTTCTCACTACTCCTAAACCCGATGCCCTTCTTGACGATCGACTAATGAGCGCGAGTCGGCGGACTTTGTAATAAGTCGAACAATATGGCTAAATGCTATATGATGACTACTATGTCCAAGGCTTGCATTTGCTGTCGATCGATGGTAGGCGTGTTGATATTTGGTCAAGTCTCGATAGTAAGTTTGGGCGATCGGATCGAACGATCCACTTCCACACAATGAGAGAAATCTTGGCGTGTAAGATGGAAGAAGGAAGTTCGGTCCATGAACATGTCTCCCACATGACTCGTCTCATGGATAGTCTTGATCGGTTGGGAGGAGGTATTGATGGCGAAGCGAGGTCGATATCATCCTCAATACCTTGCCAAGTCTTTTGAGAACTTTCGGCGTGAATGCGATCATGAGCAGATGTAGGAAAACTAGGTTTAGCCCTCGCCCGAGGATCTATCTTGGATGTTTAATTCACCATACATTGATTATATACCTAGCATGCACTATATAATTAATTGCAACACGTTGGGGTTTTCTCGTGTTTACCTTTAAATGTCATCGGTAGGAATGGATCGAGACTGGTGCTTTGATCTTCCGGATCAGTATCCCTGTTACCCAATCTCCAGCGTCGGTGAGGATGATATATGGAGAATGCTTGGAAAAATCACCTTATCCTCTACACACTTTTTCGAAAATTCTCTCCCGAGAACAATGGGGTCTCGAAAATTATGATGATGATTATTAATCATTGACCTAGATTTAATCTCTTACCTCATATTTATAATGCATTACCATAATCCTATATGGAAATTACCATAATCCCATATGGAAATTACCATAATCCTTTATGGAAATTACCATAATCCTTTATGGAAATTACCATAATTCTATATGGAAAGGATTATTACCATAATCCTATATGGAAAGGATCTATGCATATCCCATAAATATAATAATATCCTTTTAGGATAAAGAGAATCAAATCATTACCTTGTAGAGAGAGGGCGCGATTTCCATACTTAGCTACGGGCCCGGATGGGCCGACCGAGGATCAAATCAAGGAATAAAGATGGGCCTCAAATAAATTAATTATCTTATGTTCAGCCTGAACATAAATTAATTTATAAACATTTATTCATACCACTAGAGAATAAATGTTGACTTACCCTTTATTACCGAAGTTGAGTTGGGCTTGCACTTAGACATTACGAATCCCGTATTTAAGATATCGAGCGTCCATTAATTATTTATAGCATTACATTGCTTAAAATAATTAATATCTTTAATTCCTAAGTAGTACCACTCAACCTTATTATTGTGCTTGAGCTAACTCAACCCGCAGGGTTTAGTACAATAAACCTTTTGAGCTCCTTAAGGGACGTCATCATCCTAAACGGATCTGATGACTCGTCTGAGATAACTAGCATGACATACAAGCACCGCCACCACCCAAGATGCGGAGAATATTGGGTTAGAACATATAACCTCACCCATAACAAGTCAAAGTGATGGTGACAACTCATACTCATCTAATACCTTATCGAGGTTTAGATCATCGTAATTCACCGAGATCTTGGTTCTTCCACGACGGTCGGATAGAAGAACTCATCTCACCGTGATCTTTCAATCGTCGAGGCGTGCCGGCATAGACAAAGCAACCAAGTCAAGTCACTTCTTATCTATACCATGACTTTATGCCGACAACTCGTCATCAAGTTGTCTCGGTTTGTGAAACTTTTATATCTCATTAAGCTTGACCAATCATACGGACTTACGTGATCTTCTACACAATGTATTATCTAACTTATATGAGATAAGGGACACGGATATATGCAATCAAGTATTCAATTCAGATAGGAGATTGTAATAGTGGTAACAGGAAACATTGTATACAAGCTCAACCATACTGCTTTTAGTATACAAATCCAACAATCTCCCACATATACTAAAGCAAACTTTTAGTATACAATGTGTCTCTCTACTAGCTATTACAAACAAAACCATCAATTTGCTTCTCCCACTTATACAAAAGTTTCCTTTCTAAGTGGGTGCCATCAAGCGCAATCCAAGTCCTCTGACGTGTCCATCGTAGACTTTTTGCGCGGGCTCTTCGTGAATGGATCCGTTAGGTTATCCGTCGTATCAATCTTTTCAATCAACCGTCACCTCGCCTAACGATTTCTCGTATGACATGGTACTTTCTCGCTATGTGTTTGGTGCGCCTTGTGGGTCCGTGGTTCGCTTCGAGTTTGCCTGCACACGAGTTATCACGATGAAACTATGATACTCTTGGGCAAACCGGTACCACCCTAGATCCATGAGGTGGTTCTTGAACCATACAGCCTCCTTAGAAGCCTCAAGGCGGCTACATATTAGAACTTCCATGGTAGAGTCCGCAATGCATCATTGCTTTGCACTCCGCCGGATACGGCTCCACCTCCCAAGGTAAACACATAGCCGGGTAGACTTTTTCTCATCACGGTCGACTTGGAAATCCAGTGCAGATAACCCAAGGGATTAGACTATCTGCATGGTAAACTAGCCTATAATCTCGAGTCCTTTTCGGTGCTTGAGTATATGCTTCTTGCAATCAATGAGCTTGTCGGGGTTAGATAAAGGCGCCATGTGCGAAGGTAGCAATCCTTTCTTGGCGGTGCGCATACTAAAGCGAGTAATCACAAAGATCAATGTAAGGCGCTGAGATAAGCTCAACATTTTCTTCTTGCGATCTCGGTAAACCTTGATTCCAAGAATGTACTGCATCTCCTAAGTCTTTCATTTGAAGCGATCGGATAGCCAACTCTTTACGTACGATATGACTTCACGTTGTTGCCAACTATAAGAATGTCATCTACATAAAGTGCAAGAAATACCACATCACCGTTGACATCTAACCGATACACACAACTTTCGCTAGGCAGCGGGTAAATACATAGGACTTTACCACCTCATCAAAGCGTAAGTTCCATGATCGGGAGGCTCGCTAAGTCCATAAATGGACTTCTTAGCTTCCATACTAGATGCTCTTCACCCTTTACCACATAACCTTGGTTCTTTGCATATAGATGTCTCTACCTTCCTCAAGGTAACCGTTTAAGCGGTTTAACATCCATTGCCAAACCTCTAGGTTCAAGTGGTGCTATGGCGAGAAGAATTACGATGGACTTGAGCATTGCTACTGGCGAAAAGGTCTCATCGAAATCGATGCCTCAATCTGAGTGTACCCTTTCGCCTGAAGCCTAGCTTTAAAAGCGAAACCTCTCCATCGGAATCTCTTTCCTCTTGTATATCCACTTACTACCTATGGCTTCCTTGCCATCTGGTAGAGTGTCTTTCATATACATCCATAGCCGTTATGGACTCCGTTTCTAAGTCCATAGCGGTGTGCCATGATCTTGCATCAATGTCTTGTATCGCCTCCTTGTATGTCCATGGGTCGATTATTGCTGCTCGTTTCACTCGACTAAATCAAGATTCTCCCACGAACATAAATCGCTCGGGTTGACGAACAACCCTCCCACTCTGACGAGGTTCTACGAGCAAATGGCAGGCGGTGGTGCGAGATACTTGTGGTTCACTATCTTGCACAACTTCTTTGGTAGGTACCACTTATGCGGTCGATATCTCGATGGAACTCGACCCACTTCAATTTCTTGAAGTATCGGTGTCGATCCTCCCACTAGACTCGACATCTCGCACCTTTGCCTGTCGATGGCGAATCGATCATCTTCTAATTCTTGAAGAATGATTTCAACTTTGGACTTATGATTCTTCATATAATCATCTTCTAAGAATCGGGCATTAGTGCTAATAATGACCTTCTGATCCTTAGGACTATAGAATAAACCACCTTTCGTTCCTTTAGGATATCCAATAAACAGCCTTGCGTCGGATCTAGCCTCCAACTTGTCAGCCTTCTTATTGAGCACGTGTCCTGGACTGCCCCATATCCTTATGTGGCTTAAACCGGGCTTGCGCCAAACCACAACTCGAAGGGGTCTTTTCGGTGACTTGGATGGTACTAGATTTAGCAAGTATGCCGCGTTTCTAAGGCATACCCCGAGCGAGATAAGCAATGTTGCATAACTCATCATTGATCTAACCATTTCCAAAAGAGTCCTATTTCTTCGCTCGACACACCATTTTGCCGTGGTGTGCCGGGTGAAATCTTGTTGAGGTAATCCCATACTTCACTAGATAGTCCATGAACTCGTTCTTGAGGTATTCGCCACCGCGATCGGATCATGATGACTTGATACTCTTACCAAGCTTCGTCTCCACTCCGCCTTAAACTCTTTGAATTTCTCAAAGCATTGGACTTGTGGTGAAGCGGTATACGTATCCGTACCTTGAGTAATCATCAATGAAAGTGACAAAATACTGCATTCTCCACGAGCTTGTGGACATCGGTCCACAGTCGAATGGACTAACTCTAACATTTCTTTGGCTCTATAACCATTCTCTTTGAAGGGTGCGGTCGACATCTTACCTTCTATACAGATTCGCAGGTGGGAATGGAGTAATCGTGAGATTACCCAACGCCCATTCTTAGCCGGTCTTTGGATCCTATTTAGATTGATGTGACCTAATCTAAGATGCCAGAGAAATGTGGTGTCATCTTCTTGAAGAAAACTTTCTCTTTCAAGGGTTTGAAGAAGATGCAACATAGTTATAGGTATTATGTTTTGCGAAATAGTATAAAGCGAATTATATAAAGTGCCAACACGATAACCCGTCATTTCTTATGATAGAAACACCACTATCAAAAATAACGAATATCCATGAGTAAATAGTTTGAAAGCGAAAACAAGGTTCCGCCAAAATCCGACACATATGAAACGTCTTTTAAAACTAAGCAGTTCTCTCAAAACATAAAGTAACATCTCCGACCGCAACGGCCTCGACTTTCGCTTCGCGTTGCCCATGGAGATTGTTATCTCGCCATTACTCGGCTCCCTTGTCCGGGAACCCTCGAAGGTGTAACAAACATGATCAGTCTCACCTGTTTACTACTACCAAGAATGGGTAGAACAAGTTGCTAAACATGTTTACATTACTAAAGCAAGCGGCGTACCTTGAGCCTCGAGCATAGGGCACTTAGCCTGAATGCCCGGTCTTACCGACTTGCCCTTCTCCTTCGGCTTCTTCAAGCCTCCGGTTGCAGACCATGTTCTTGCTCCATTACTCCCACTATTTCCTTGCCTCTACACCTTTGGTGCCCTTTTCTTTTTCCATTTTGCAACGGAAAATTTGGGCCCTTAGATGTGCTAGCAAGAGCATGTGCCCTTGCCCATAACTCCTTCCATGAGCCACGAGATCATTGAGCAACCCGACTAAGTGTATACTCGGTCTTGCTCATGATCGCATTCATGTAAAGTTCTCAAAAGACTTGGGCGGTGTATTGAGGATGATATCGACCTTGGCCGCGTCAATACCTCCTCCCAACCGATCAAGACTATCCATGAGATGAGTCGTGTGGAGACATGTTCATGGACGAACTTCCTTCTTCCATCTTACACGCCAAGATTTCTCTCATTGTGTGGGCGTATTATCCGATCCGATTGCCCAAACTTACTTTCGAGACTTAACCAAATATCGTCAAGTCTACCATCGATCGATCTCAGCATTGCAAGCCTTTGGACATAGTAGTCATCATATAGCATTTAGCCATATTGTTTGACTTATTCCAAAATCACCTTGACTCTCATTGCTCATTAGTCGATCGTCGATAAGGGCATCGGGTTTAGGAGTAGTGAGAACAAACATGTGTTCTTCAAATGATAAGAACATATTCCATGTTTCGTTTCCACTCGATAAAATTTGGACGGATAACGGATTTTGTGTGAGCATATTGATAATACGTGTAAGAGACATATACGAACGATAATGTAAACACATAAGCATACGATCGCACATAATTACGTAACAATAATATTGTAACCTTTTGATAAAACAATATTAATTGAAACCTCCAATCGCCCAAGCAATCCCACATGCAAACCACGCGTGTGGGCGTTTACATGAACCCCTCGACCGGACTAAAATATACCTTTTAGTCGTTTAATTTCAATCCATGTCAACTTATCCTTATGACAAATGAAATTAACGATTGGACTTTACTAGACCACATCACTATCACAAAGGGACTTCGTGGGAAGTTGTACTTGAGGTGATGTCAAAGCAATGACCACATTTTTAACATGAAAAACGAATTCTTAGAATTAGCATACTCACTAGGACCATACCGCTTCCAATTCAAATTTTTGTTATCTCATTTTATATCTATCTAGAGAACTTATGAAAATCGCACATGCAAGCCACAGCGTGTGGGCGTTTACACATGAAACTCCCACTTCTCAATAGATTTAAAATGTTTTATTTAAAATATCATCTAACAAACTTATGATAAGCAGTGCGAAGCAAGCCACGCGTGTGGGCGTTTACTCACAATGCGTATCACTTTGTTTAGAGATCAAAAGTGGAGGTCTTGACATTTTAATTTAAAAAAATTAATTTGTCGGTTTGTTTGCTAGTCTTTTGTTCAAAAGGTTTGTCCATGCATCACGTAATCTAGCATGCTTTTCTATAGAACTCAACATGTAAAACATGCTCATGAAATTCTAAAATATGCTTGAAAACGCGATAAACCTAGCATGCTTACTATGCGCTCCAATTACGAAAACACTTAAAGGTTTTTCAACGTAATTTAAACATACATAGCATGCTATTGCATAATTTAAACATCCACGACCTGCAATGAGCGATAAAAATAAAATAAAACATTCATCGTGGCCCACTGTGGAATCGCACTTTCTGTCTAATCTATTACATAGAATTGCAAAGTACAGATCTTTATATTCTTCGAACAGACCTCGCGTGCAGGCACGAATCGATTCAAAAGGCCTCGCGTGCGGACACGGACGGACTCGTCAAAAGCAGTTGGGCCGGAAAAATTGATCCGGGCTCGGCCCGCCACGCGGCACGTCCGGCGGCGCCGCTGCGCCTTCGTCTTGTCGCCCGCATGCCGTCGACCCATTTTCCGTCGTCTCGATCTGGCTGCTTTCGTCTTCGTTTTACTTTTACAGATAAGATTTACAGAAAAATAAATCTAATCTAACCACGGATTTTCTCGTGGTGAAAAATAAAATCCGACAAAATAAAAACGAGCCACGATGAACGACAGATTCAACAATTAATATATTGCGCACGTAATAATCAAACGTGAATTAATCCAGCGAGCCAAGATCACGATCCCGAACGCGATACCAATTGTAGGGAAAAACTATGTTTAGCCCTCGCCCGAGGATCTATCTTGGATGTTTAATTCACCATACATTGATTATATACCTAGCATGCACCTATATAATTAATTGCAACACGTTGGGGTTTTCGTGTTTACCTTTAAATCTGTCGAGGCGAATGGATCGAGACTCGTGCTTTGACCTTCCGGACTATATCCGGTTGCCCAATCTCCAGCGTCGGTGAGGGCGATCTATGGAGAATGCTTGGAAAAATCACCCTTTATCCTCTCTACACTTTTCAAAATTCTCTCCCAAGAACAATGGGAGTCTCGAAAATTATGATGATGATTATTAATCATTGACCTAGATTTAATCTCTTACCTCATATTTATTATGCATTACCATAATCCTATATGGAAATTACCATAATCCCATATGGAAATTACCATAATCCCTTATGGAAATTACCATAATCCTTTATGGAAATTTCCGTAATCCTATATGGAAAGGATTATTACCATAATCCTATATGGAAAAGATCTATGCATATCCCATAAATATAATAATATCCTTTTAGGATAAAGAGAATCAAATCATTACCTTGTAGAGAGAGAGGGACGTGATTTCCATACTTAGCTACGAACTGGATGGGCGACCAGGGATCAAATGCAAGGAATAAAGATGGGCCTCAAATAAATTAATTATCTTATGTTCACCCGAACACAAATTAATTTATAAACATTTATTCATGCCACTAGAGAATAAATGCAGACTTACCCTTTATTACCGAAGTTGAGTCGGGCTTGCACTTAGACATTCAATTCCGTGTTTAAGATATCGAGCGTCCATTAATTATTTATAGCATTCATTGCCGCTAAATAGTTAATATCTTTAATTCCTTAAGTAGTACCACTCAACCTTATTATTGTACTTGAGCTAACTCAACCTGTAGGGTTTAGTACAATAAACCTTTGAGCTCCTTAAGGGGCGTCATCATCCTAGCGGATACGGTGACTCGTCTGAGATAACTAGCATGACATACAAGCACCGCCACCACCCAAGATGCGGAGAATATTGGGTTAGAACATATAACCTCACCCATAACAAGTCAAAGTGATGGTCGACAACTCATACTCATCTAATACCTTATCGAGGTTTAGATCATCGTAAGTCACGAGAGATCTTGGTTCTTCACGACGGTCGATAGAAGAACTCATCTCACCGTGATCCTTCAATACGTCGAGACGCATCAAAGCATAGACAAACAACCAAGTCAAGTCACTTCTTATCTATACATGACTATCTGACAACTCGTCCTCAAGTTGTCTCGGTTGTGAAACTTTTATATCTCATTGAGATTGACCAATCATCTGAGACTTACGTGATCTTCTACACAATGTATGATCTAACTTATATATGAGATAAGGGACACGGATATATGCAATCAAGTATTCAATTCGGATAGGAGATTGTAATAGTGGTAGCAGGAAATATTGTATACAAGTTCAACCATACCGCTTCGGTATACAAATCCAACACAAGACCGAGTATACACTTAGTCGGTTGCTCAATGATCTCGTGAGTGCGGAAGGGTTATGGGCAAGGGCACATGCTCTTACTAGCACATCTACGGCCCGAATTTTCCGTTGCAAAATGGAAAAGAAAAGGGCACCAAAGGTGGTAGAGGAAAGAGAAATAGTGGGAGTAATGGGAGCAAGAACATGGTGCCATAGGGCTCAAGAAGCCAAGGACAAGGGCAAGTGCTTCAGTGCGGTGGGCGGGCATTGGAGGCTAAGTGCCCTATGCTCAAGGCTCAAGGAGCGCGTTTGCTTTAATAACGAAACATGTTTAGCAACTTGTTCTACCCATTCTTGGGTAGTAGACCTGGTCTTGTTGATCATGTTGTTACACCTTGCGGGTTCCCGCGGACAAGGAGGCGAGTAATGGCGAGATAACGATCTCCATGGGTAACGCGCGAAAGTCGAGACCGTTGCGATCGAGATGTTACTTTATGTTTTGAGAGAACAGCTTTAGTTTTAAAAGACGTTTTATATGTGCCGGATTTTCATGGGTGAACTTGTTTCTGCTTTGAAACTATTTACTCATGGATATTCTCGTTATTTTTATAGTGGTGTTTCTATCATAAGAAATGACGAAGTTATCCGTGTTGGCACTTTATATAATTCACTTTATACTATTTCGCAAAACATAATACCTATAACTATGTTACATCTTCTTCAAACCCTAGAAGAGAAAGTTTTCTTCAGAAGATGACACCACATTTCTCTCGGCATCTTAGATTAGGTCACATCAATCTAAATAGGATCCAAAGACGGCTAAGAATGGGCGTTGGGTAATCTCACGCTACTCTATTCGATCTGCGAATCCTGTATAGAAGGTAAGATGTCGACCCGCACCTTCAAAACGGGGGTTATAGAGCCAAAGAAATGTTAGAGTTAGTCCATTCGACTGTGTGGACCGATGTCCACACAAGCTCGTGGAGAATGCGAGTATTTTGTCACTTTCATCGACGATTACTCAAGGTGCGGATACGATACCGCTTCACCACAAGTCTGAATGCTTTGAGAAATTCAAAGAGTTTAAGGCGAAGTGGAGACGAAGCTTGGTAAGAGTATCAAGTCATCATGTCCCGATCGCGGTGGCGAATACCTCGATAACGAGTTCATGGACTATCTAGTGAAGTATGGGATTACATCCCAACAGATTTCACCGGCACACCACAAGAAAATGGTGTGTCGAGCGAAGAAATAGGACTCTTTTGAAATGGTTAGATCAATGATGAGTTATGCAACATTGCCTATTTCGTTCGGGGTATTCCTTAGAAACGACGGCATACTTGCTAAATCTAGTATCATCCAAGTCGATCGAAAAGATCCCTTTCGAGTTGTGGTTTGGGCGCAAGCCCGCTTTAAGCCACCCAAGGATATGGGCGATCCGGCGCGTCTTTGAACAAGAGGGTCGACAAGTTGGAGGCTAGATCCGGCCGCAAGGTCATTTATTGGATATCCTAGAGGAATGAAAGGTGGTTTATTCTATAGTCCTATGATCGGAAGGTCATTATTAGCACTAATGCCCGATTCTTAGAAGAGGATTATATGAAGAATCATAAGTCCAAAGTTGAAATCATTCTTCAAGAATTATAAGATCATCGTATTCGCCACCGACAGGCCAAAGGTGCGAGATGTCGAGTCTAGTGGGAGGATCGACACCGATACTTCAAGAAATTGAAGTGGGTCGAGTTCCACCGGAGATACCGATCGTCAAGTGGTACCTACCCGACAAGTTGTGCAAGATGAGAACCACAAGTTTGTGCACCCACCGCTGCCATAGTGCTGTGAGAACCTCGTCAGTGGGAGGTTGTTCGTCAACACGAGCGATTTATGTTCGTGGAGAATCTTGGATTTAATCCCGTGGAAAAGAGCAGCAATAATCAACCCATGGACATACAAGGAGGCGATACAAGACATTGATGCAAGATCATGGCACACCGCTATGGACTTAGAAATGAGTCCATAACGGCTATGGATGTATATGAAAAGACACCTCTACCGGATGGCAAGGAAGCCGTAGGCGATGAAGTGGATATACAAAGGAAGAGATTCCGATGGAGAGGTTTCGTCTTTTAAAGCCGTGCTTGTGGCGAAGGGTACACTCAGATTGAGGGCATCGATTTCGATGAGACCTTTTCGCTGTAGCAATGCTCAAGTCCATCATAATTCTTACGGCCATAGCAGCCCACTTGAACCTAGATGTTTGGCAAATGGATGTTAAACCGCTTTTCTAGCGGTTACCTTGAGGAAGGTAGACATCTATATGCAAAGAACCCGGTTATGTGGTAAAGGGTGAAGAGCATCTTGTATGGAAGCTTAAGAAGTCCATTTATGGAGTTAAGCGAGCCTCCGATCATGGAACTTACGCTTTGACGAGGTGGTAAAGTCCTATGGATTTTCCCATTGCCTAGCGAGAGTTGTGTGTATCGGTTAGATGTCAACGTGATGTGGTATTTCTTGCACTTTATGTAGATGACATTCTTTAGTTGGCAACAACGTGAAGTCATTATCGACGTAAAGAGTTGGCTATCCGATCGGTTTCAAATGAAAGACTTAGGAGATGCGTACATTCTTGGGATCAAGGTTTCACCGAGATCGCAAGAAGAAAATGTCGAGCTTATCTCGGGCGTCTTACATTGATACTTGTGATTACTCGCTTTAGTATGCACCGCCAAGAAAGGATTGCTACCTTTCGGACATGGTGTTCCTTTATCTAAAGGGCAATCACCTATGATCGCGAAGGAGATAGAAAATGAGACAAGTTCTCTACGCTTGGCGTGGGAAGTCTCATGTACGCAATGTTATGCACGAGGCACGATATACGCTGTGCGGTAGCATAGTAGCTAGATATCGATCTAACCCTTGACAAGCACATTGATCGCGAAGAAGCATATACTCAAGCACCGAAAAGGACTCGAGATTATAAGCTAGTTTACCATGCAGATAGTCTAATCCTTTGGGTTCTGCACTTCGGTTTCCAAGTGACCGTGATGAGAAGAAGTCTACATCAAAGCTATGTGTTTACCTTGGGAGGTGGAGCCGTATCTTGGCGGAGTGCAAAGCAATGATGCATTGCGGACTCTACCATGGAAGCCGAATATGTAGCGCCTTGAGCTGCTAAGGAGGTCAGATGGTTCATGAACTACCTCATGGATCTAGGTGTGGTACCGGTTTGCCTAAGAGTATCATAGTTTCTCGTGATAACTCGGTGCGATGACAAACTCGAAGGAACCACGGACCCACAAGGCGACAAAACACATAGAGAGAAAGTACCATGGCATACGAGAAATCGTTAGGCGGTGGACGTGTTGATTGAAAAGCGCTTTTGGTTGAGCTTGTATACAATGTTTCGTTACCACTATTACAATCTCCTATCCGATTTGATTACTTGATTGCATATATCGTGTCCCCTTATCTCATATATAAGTTAGATCATACAAGGTGTGAAGATCACGTAAGTCCGTATGATTGGTCAAGCTAATGAGATATAAAAGTTTCACACCGAGACAACTTGAGGACGAGTTGTCGGATAAATTGCAGATAGATAAGAAGTGACTTGACTTGGTTACTTGTCTATGCTAGTACGTCTACGACGTATTGAAGGATCACGATGGAGATGAGTTCTTCTATCCTGACCGTAGTGAAGAACCCAGATCTCGGTGACTTACGATGATCTAAATCTCGATAAGGTATTAGATGAGTATGAGTTCTCGACCATCACTTTGACTTGTTATGGGTGAGAGTTATATGTTCTAACCCAATATTCTCCGTGATCTTGGGTGATGGCGGTGCTTGTATGTCATGCTAGTTATCTCAGATCGAGTCACCGATCCGTTAAGGATGATGACGTCCCTTATGAGCTCAAAGGTTTATTGTACTAAACCCCGCAGTCGAGTTAACTCAAGTACAATAATAAGGTTGAGTGGTACTACTTAAGGAATTAAAGATATTAATTATTTTAAGCAATGAATGCTATAAATAATTAATGGACGCTCGATATCTTAAATACGGGATTCGTAATGTCTAAGTGCAAGCCCGACTCAACTTTGTAATAAAGGGTAAGTCGAAGATTTATTCTCTAGTGGCATGAATAAATGTTTATAAATTAATTTATGTTCGGGTGAACATAAGATAATTAATTTATTTGAGGCCCATCTTTATTCCTTGCATTTGATCCTCGGGCTGGCCCATCCAGCCCGTGAGCTCAAGAAAATCGTCCACCATCATGCTCTTATGGAAAGGATTTGATTCTCTTTATCCTATAAGGTTCCATACGATCGTTGGTGGAGTGCTTTCACTTGTTGGCACGTCAAACAACGTTTACAAATGAAGCCACATTTCGCTCATCCCATCCCACCAAAATTTCTCTTTGAGGTCTTGGTACATTTTGTGATGCCGGGTGTGCGGTATAAGAAGTCTCATGGGCTTCCTTCAAGATTTCGCTCTTGAGCTCTTCGCTCGGACACACACTCTCCGCCATACAACAAAACGTTATCTGTTGCTTTCAGTGAAATTCTTGTGGTTATTGTCCTCGATCTTAGCTCGTATTTCCTCTAGCTTTTTGCTCTTCCTCCGAGCTTCTAAGATTCGGACTCTTAAGTCCGGGATTGCTATCAATGTTGCAATATGACCTCTATCGCCGTGAGACGGGTCTATGACTTGATGTTCATCCTCCGAAATTCCTTCATAATTATTTCCTCATGATGAGGAGACATCCCAAACTAGGGTGGGATTTACGACTCAAAGCATCGGCTACAACATTAGCCATGCCCGGCTGGTAATTGATACCACGATCGTAATCTTTCACTAGTTCTAACCATCTACTGTCTCATGTTAAGATCTTTACGCTCAAAGAAATATTTCTGTGCTCTTATGGTCAAGATAGATCTCACATCTAACTCCATAAAGGTAATGCCTCCGGATCTTTAAGGCATGTACGACCGCTGCTAATTCAAGGTCGCGTGTAGGATAGTTCAACTCATGTAGGCGTAATTGCCTTGAAGCATAAGCAATAACCTTGCCTTCTTGTATCAAAGACACAACCTAGTCCATTCTTTAAAGCATCCGTAGATTGTGTATTCTTTATCTACCCTGCATCGCTAGTACAGTGTTGTCGTCAATAACCCTTTCGGTCTCGAAACTAGCCTCACACCCGTTGTCCATGTGTACTTGATTCCTTTCCTCAACAATTGGGTCATGGGTCGGGCTATCGTTGAAAATTCTTCGATAAATCTCGATAGTAGCCGGCAAGTCCTAAGAAACTCAATTTCATTCGGGTTCTTTAGTGACCCCATTCTCGAATCAGATCAATCTTGAGGGGTCTACTTTGATTCCCTCGGCGGACACAATGTGACTCGAGAATGTCACTTAGCTAACCAAAACTCACACTTGCTAAACTTGGCGAAGAGTTGCTCTTGCCTCAACGTTTGTAGTACGCTCAAGTGCTCTTTGTGTTCTTGGTTATTCTTGAGTATATCGAGATATCGCCTATGAACACTAAGACTAATTTGTCTAAGTATAGGTGAAACACCACTCATAATATCCATAAATCTTGCCGGGCATTCGTAAGTCCAAAGGGCATAACGATGAATTCGAAATGACCATACCTTGTACGGAAAGCCGCTTTAGGTACATCCTCGGTCTAATCCTCAATTGGTGATATCCCGACTTTAGATCTATCTTTGAAAAGACTCCTGCTCCTTTGTCGATCAAACAGATCGTCGATTCGAGGCAAGGGATACTTATTCTTAAGAGTTATCTTGTTTAACTCTCGATAGTCTATGCACATCCTCGCGGTACCATCCTTCTTTTCACGAAAGGACAGTGCTCCCCATGGAGACACACTTGGTCTAATGAATCCTAACTCCAAGAGTTCTTGCGCTTGATCTTCAATTCCTCAAGCTCCTTTGGTGACATCCGTATGGAGCTTTTGACACGGGCGTAACTCGGTTCGAGGTCGATCGTGAACTCGATCTGTCGGTTTAGTGGTAATCTCGGTAGTTCGTCTGGAAAAAACGTCGGAATACTCTTTCACGATCCGGACGTCTTCATCCTCCTCTCATTTTGATCTTCTTCCGGAGGTGAGCGAGGTAAACATGGTTCTTGGTCTTATTCAAGAACGCCCTTGCTTGTAGTGCGGATATAATTGGGACTCTTCTTCCCATGCCGATCCCGTGAAAGTCTATAGGTTTCTCCGGGGTGTTGGAAAGAAATTTTCCTTTCATTACACAGGATGGTCGCACTATGTTCGGTTAACCAATCCATTCATAGGATTATGTCCACATCCGCCATAGGTATGACATGAAGGTTATCCGTCAAGACCTTAAGTGAGCCTAGTCCAAATTCTAGGTTCGAGCATATGTGGTTATCGTTTTATGCCTCCTCACCGGAGAAGAAATTATCATGATTTGTTCAACGCGTTTGGGATCTAATCCTAAGTTCTCACGATGCTTCAACAATAAAGAATGCCAGCGCCAAGATCAAACGAGGGATAACAGCAATTGGAGTAGTATTTCCATACCGCCAAGTTTCCTGGCGGCTCCTGCGGAATTTCCTTTCCGGTTGGGCGTAGGCCCTAGTTTTCCGGGCGTTGTTGTTGTTGATGTTGTTGTCATTGTTGCGGTTCTTCTTCCGTTGTTATTGTTGGAGTTATGCGGTCTTGTCGCCGCGGTTGTTGTTATTGTTATTGGAGTTGGCGGTATTGTTCTTTGCGATTGTCGCCATTGTTGTTGTCGTTTCACCGTGGTTGATATGGTCGCGATTCGGCCGGTAGTACTTGAACCGGGGTTGTCATTGGACGGTTGAGCTTGATAGCCCGGACCGCCGGACTCGATCCGCACATTGGGACAACCATTCTCTCATTAGGCGCATCCTCGGACGGCCCCTCGAGTAGTGACCCTTCCGGACACATTTGAAACATTAATCATTTGTGAACATGTAGACTCCTTTGTGACTTCTATGGAACTTAGGGCATACAGTGAGTTTCACGAATATTTAGTTTCTCCGCCAAAGCGTGGTACTATGTTACGTCCATTGCCTTGTCCGCGCTAGATGGAAAATTACCCTCGCCATGGCCTCATGTTGGCCTCGGCCAAGATTTGATCCTTGACCTTGGTGGGATCCTTCCCACTTTCTCTTCCACGATCTCCTTGGTGATTCGGTGGATGTACAACGACAAATCTATGCTCGTGCAAGGCAGCCTCAATGTCCAATGCTCTACTAACGACCTCGAGATAGGTCGATTTCCATGACGAGCTAGCGACACCGATCTCATGACGAGTCCCTTGAAATTTCTCATCCTCTTCTCGTGCGTGTCGAACAATCGAGGTGCATACCGCGATATCTCGCGAGCACGGTCGAAATCGTGACCGTGGTTTTCCTTGTCGCAGATTTTAGAACTCGTGTCCTTTCCTCTTAAGGTAGCTCTTAGATATGTACTTCTCGTACACTTCCTACTTGAATTCTTCCCAGGTTTAAGCTTCTAGTTCCTCTTCATATAAGGTCTTTCTCTTCACCTCCCACTAGAAATCGACGGCACCACTCATTTGCAAAGCAACGTATGACAAGCGTTTTAAGAGGTACGATGAAGGAAGTTAAAGATTCGTTCTAGCGTGAATCCATAGTTTCGTATCCACGAGATTCCCAATCCCGCTGAAAATTGGCGGATTCTCGCCCGAGGAATGGCCCTCAATCCTTCTTGCGGTGGTGGTGGTGGAGTGTCCTCTCCTTCAAGTGTTACATCGCAGTTTTTCCTTCTCGTCGACATTCTATCATACTTAAATATACGCAATCAAATATCTTCTTATGCCATCCATCAGGATCATAAATATATTAGTGCGATATTTATATATAATCATGCGCATAAGTCTAGCGCATCGTCGAACATCACATAATACGACATCAAAACCAATGGCTCTCGATGAGCTATCATCATCTCAAAGAAAATGCCTCACGAGGATTTTCATCGCTGAGATTTACAAAATGGGGCCAGTGCGGAGTATGATGTTCCCAAAAGCTAATATCAATATCACTCACGCACCTAGTCACGGTGCTTTCAAAAATATAAACGCTACCGAGGTCATCAAAATAAGGGTTCATGTCGAACGACCTATCGCTTCCGCATGCATCACAAGATATACAAAAGTATATAAACAAAACATTATCTAGTCTTAATAACTAGATCCATAATCGCCTGTGTGTAAATAGGGCTCAACGTGTCGGAGTCGAACCGGAGTATGGCTACTATCAACTTCGTTCATCTCATCGTCGGAAGCGTGTCCTCCTCCCCAACCTCAACATTGAGTGTGGGAGCCATGATCTTCGCACTCTAATGACTCTAGCTTCTTCTATAGTAGCTGTGTCTCGGATCTCAACCATGATCTCCTCATAGGCATTGGTGGAAACGGAGAAACGGTAAGATAAGCATAGGTTTCTCTCACGGCGCATGCAGTTAGGCCACGTGAATCGTCAATCTCTACAATATCGTGGTACATGGGTTCGTACGGGGTGGCGGCGATTGAACTAGGGAACGCTGATAGGTATAGGTGAGTGCTGGCATGGAATGGTCGACGATGCTGGTCGGGTGGCAATGACGGGGCTCGAATCCTACTAGCGGTAGGACCGAAAAAGTGATTTGTCGAGGACGGAAAGATCCAGCCTCGAATATGTTCCTGCCACCGCCAGGCAAGAATGCAGGTCTATCAGATGCCAAGCGAGGCACCTTCGGATGAAGCCACTTGGGAATCTCATCACGCCAGGTGTATTCTCGTTCAGGGAGATACGGTCCACAATGTGTAGCTCCTTATACCATGAATACGTAGTTCAAGTGGCTGATGGAACGGGGTAAGTCCACCTCAAGATCGAAGCTCTCTCGGCGATTTATATGTATTCGAGATGATATCTCGCGTGTATACCCGCCTTGGTGGCGATTGAAATCGATCGTAGTATGACATACCACGGGCGGTCGGCAGCTCGCCGACTCATGAAGTGAGCAAAGAACTTGCCACGTCGTCTCCTTGGCAAATCTAGTAGGAACGGCAGAACGCACAACCTCCTCGTGTGTGGCTCTACAGATAAAGCGCCTAGTCGTAAAAATTATCCGACCATAATCTAGTATCCTATATTCCTAAGTTCTTATGAAACTACTTTCATGATTTGGTCTTGGGAAGAGACCGATGGTCTCTTAGGGTAGCACAAACTTTCAATGTCTAGCCTTTGAGTAAGGCTAAGTGGTCACCCTTTCTCATTGGGTTATGAATTCCTTATTTTCATTCGAATCATAACATTCAATCATATGCGTTCCGCAATACTCCAAATTCTATCATTCTTTTTATACATACTTTCTTAGCGTTATGCTTTGATTCTTCGTTATCGCCACGATAGAGATAGCACGCATAGTGTTCGAAATTTCTTCGCGTAGAGAGGTTGAGACTCATAAGAGTGCGAAAATTCAGTTAAGCAATCGCTTCGTCATCGTAGAGTCGTTAAATTCTCATCCTCAAATCTGTTCGGATGGTGATTTTTTTAAAATTTCTATGTTCTCGCTCTTCCTTAGTATTCCGTTCAATCGGGATACCTTATGTTCTCATACTAAGTTCGAGCAATAAGGATCATGCGTCTTAAGAGTCTATGTTCTCATGGGAAACATACTCATTTATATTATGCATCTAGCATGCTTTGCATATAGGAGTAAACATAACTCATAACATATATGCGATAAATGATATTCTCATATCATTCCTCTATCAATTTTCCGTAGTTTTCAACTCTTTCAATCTAACAACCAGTTATTTTCAAAATAACTTTTCAATGTCAATCATTCATTTTTCCAAAATCCTTGGAAACAACTACTCCATTTGAATTTTTGAGACTTTTCTCCTTTCAAACATATTTCAACCTTCAAAACAATACGACTTTTGTAAGTCCATTTCACATTTCATAAACTTCTATCATTTCGAAACAACTTTCAGTTGAAATAGTTACCTTCTTCCTCGTTGAGCAGGACGACGATGGGGTGCAGTGCAGAGGCAATCAAATACCAACAGTTTCAAGACTCAACTTTCAACTTAAGATTCAAGGAAAGGGTTTCTAGGGTTCAGAGCGAACAAGTGCTCTGATACCAATTTGTGACGACCCGACTATCCAATGAAGTACAGATCATATGGATCGTCACCGGTATAATAAAGCAGCGGATATAAACATAACTAATCAAGACAATCAACCATTTAACTATTCAATAACGATAGGCTAAAAGGGATAAGTAATTCAATACTAACTCAAGTCGCAGAATAACTTGTCAAAAGGGGTTCAAGGTTTCAACATAACCTAATCGGCAAATTTCAAAGCACGTACGACCTCCAATTCAATACGGCATAAAAGCAATTATAATCAAAACATTAAACAATATCGAGTTAGGCAAAGAATAAACGTGTGGACATGCATATGACGATGCATGCCATGTTCTAGAAACCTTTTGGTTAAGCCACAAAACAATCGCTACTCGCACCACCTCGCACCCATCATCGATCCTTGCTCAACCCGCACATCAAAACAAGATACGTGGCTAAGTACAAAAGTACACAGTGGACTCGTTGCAGAAAACATTTTCTTTACCAAAAGTTATTGAACGCCCACAATAGCACATGAGGATTTTAGTTAAAGACTCATGCCTACCAAATATTTTATCATTTTTCCAAAAGTGTCGGGCGACTATTTTATCACGTTGTTCCATATCCGTAATTCATTCATCATTCATTCGTTCATTCATTCACAAGACTATGGGTGGCCACCTACACATAGTCGCCGTGACCGATCGAGGTAGCTAACCTTAACACACAATCACTGCGTGTACACAATCCGAGTTAGTCCTCAACTAAGTCGGATTCGATCGTTACTTTTTAACGTTGGTGGACCAACTCATCACATACCACATCGATATACCAATCAATTCTCGTCCCACATTTGGACAAACCAACCTCGATATGGACACAACAAAACATAAATATTTGGCGATCAATAACAGTTCATGCGATAATATTTCATAAAGCTTTTGAAAATCATGCTTTGAGTTATGCATAATCATTTTGTTTCAAGAAAGCCCACCTGCTAGTCCAACGCTAGTAAGTCTAAGTGAGCAGGGTGTGGTTGTTCTCCTCGCCGACTACGTACGGTCAAACCCTTCATAAGAAAATAACATTTCTTAGATTCTTTCTATCGATCGATGGTCGTTTATAAATTACGACTTAAGTTCCCAATTAGGGTTTCTTTATAATTTCATGTGATGGTTTTAAGATAATTCTTATTATCTTACATTCCCAATTCCCAACTATATTACTTCATCGCTCATAGGTGAACTTTGACTTATGAATCACATACTCCAGTCTATCCTCGACTCTTCACCTTAGTGCTCTTTAAACGTTATTACGTTATAGATTGTTAGTATTCGTTGTGATTGGTAATTTAGGATTATCTCAAGCCACTAACTAGACTTAACAATTATAGTTACGTCCCTAGTAGGTTATGCTCGACATCTTATCGTATTCGCACAACAATTAAAAGATGAGTCTTGATTTATGATTCAAGTGAGCACATGCTATCATATAGCTAAGTACTTAAGAATAAATGAAGTACTTGGGAATATTAACTCGATGTTTGAGACATAAGGATCGACATCTTATGTTCGAATCTTCGCCACTCATTACGACATTGCTTATTTAATTTACTCGCTTGAGATTACATATATCGATAATCGTTATTCGTTAGCGAGTTATGTTAACGCCCGACTAATTATCGTATTGAGTTGTCGTTATTGAATATTAACGTTGTAGCTCGACCTTTGATTTTTCTAACTTAGGAACTCACGCTTGAGTATCCTTTTATTAATGGAAAACCCTAATTTGTATCTAACTTCGATCCTCGCTTATTCCGCCTTAAGTTATCGAAATTGGTCGATTTCTTTTGGGTTCTCGTACATATAGTATTATGTTGTTTACGTTTGGGGTTTTGGTTTGTCGGTTCAACATAAACATAAACATTCAACATCAACAAAACCATACACAACATAAACTATACTAAAGCATTAGAAACCCTAATTTCTAATGTAATACACCATCATTGTGTAAGTGTGCATAAGTGTTCCATTCATTCACCCTAATCACAACCATTTATCCAAAGTTTCATATTACTATCATAGCATCATTCATCATCAAAATTAAACCATACTTAGCCATTCTATTACGCTTCGATAATTAGCAACAATTAGCATATGCATCCAATAAATTCCAATAAAATCACATTATACTCCTATCATATTATAGAATTTAATTACCAACTCAATATCATCATATAAATTTTTAAACCATGGGTTAAAAGTCTCAAACTTTCGGTCATTTCAAATTAGTAAGCTTTGGTGTTCAATAAATTCCACAAAATTATATCATGCTTATACTATATACTAAACAAGAAATATCACTTCATATCATGCATTAAAATTTTAAAACCATGCTTTTCATCTTTAAATCATTTCGTAATTCCACATTTATATATATACATATTCAATAAATTCCAATATTGCACAATATGTTTATATATGAAATAAACATGTAATATTAACATTAAATATCAACTAATATTTATAATATGAACTAAATGCTTGAATTCTTTGTCCTCACACATATTTTACATGTGTTCAATAATTCCCAACAATGCATATTAGGTTCATATTATTTCTAAACATCATATATCCTATTATTTCCAACAAATAAAATCAAATAATGGCTTAAAAATACTTAAATATATTCTGCCCATTTTGAAAAAATAGGAGTAGTGTTTCAAAATTTTCAAGATTAATATATGATGTTCATATCATATATTAAACATTATATCTCAACTATTTCTCAACAAAAAATCAAACAAATACAAGAAAATTCCAAAATATTCTGAAAATTACCATATTTATTATACATGTTTATAATACATTAACAAGCAACAATATCAAATAATATTCATAAAATCATGCTTTATCACATATAAAAAGAAATAAAGCATAAATCGAAAAAATCAAACATGCTCCAAAAATTATGAAATTTTGACAGTAGCCTTAGAAAATTATTCTAAGAATTTTCATTCATGTCTTGAGAGAATTTGAGGGCTCTAAAGTCACGAAAAAAATGAGGAGCAAACTAGGGTTTTAAACCCAAAATTAAAATAAAATTCCACTCCATTCGGATGGAAGAGGATGATGAATAATACCTTCCTATGGTCTTAGAAAGATTATTTGAGTGTGGGAGGGTTTGAAGGAGGATTAAAGGCTCCAAAGTGTGAAGAACAATGGAGAATTTGAAAATGAGAGAATTTTGGTTCCCAAGTGAGAGGCTGTAATGGCACGAAAATGTTGCTGTGTTACAGCCTAATGGGCTGTCCTTAGCTCATTTGGGGTGGTCTTGGTGGTAGTTGGGAGGTGGATTGGTCAAATTACCCGTTTTGGCATGTTAATACCGACTCTTTAAGTTTTAACGCTTTCGATTGATTTCGAACCTTAAGGTTTTATTTTATTAAATAGCCTCAAATGACTTATTTCAATGATTATAAAAATTTCATGAAGTTTGGACGTCGTCCGATAAGTCAATTCGAGTTATTATGAAAAACGCTGTTTGGCAATTAAATTATGCTCATTCAAAATTCTATTGAATTTTGAGCTTTGAACATTTATTTGAATTTTATAAATCATAATTTATTGATTTAGACCCTTGGTTCGAGTTTCGGTCGTTCGGATTAATTTAGGTTTTCCTGATATATTACCCAACGTTAAGTTAAGTTCTTCAGGAATTTCTTTCAGAAATTGATTCTTATAATTTCTAAATTCATAATAATTTATTCCTTCATGATTTAGATTTTTATCACAATTTATTATGATTAGCACGGACTGAAAGTTGTTCCGGCTCGTAAATAGTGCTTTTAAGACTGACCGGGCAAGTATGCCCGAAAATTCTCATTCTTTGGCTTCTCACATGTTTTCGTGTGAGGATTCTAGAAATGAAACCGCTTGTTGAGATTCATTCTCGATCTTTCATTCTATGTTCAGCTACTCGAAAACCCTAATCCTAGGGACTAGTTACCGCTGATTTCTTTAGTTTTCGATCTCGAATCGATTCTAATTCATTTCATTGGTTTCCTTAAACTTAATTAAGGTCTATACCACAAATAATTGGTCTAAGCATCACCAATTAAAGTTTTAAATTTTTCAAGTTATTACAGATACACCGAGCGAGATTACATCATGTATCTTCACTGTTGCCTCGCCATGAATCTGAATAACTTTTAAGACGACCCAACCCTAGGGGTGCCACATTTTGCATAAAATAAACATGACTATTAAATGATGCAGAAATTTAAACAAATACAATAGTTAAGATCGATGTCTTGAAGGAGAATACCCCCACTCGGACTTGACATGTAGTATGATGACTATCTATCACAAGCGAAAACAATGACAACTGTCAAGCGTGAAGAAAATACCTTAAGGTGGCAAAACAAATTCAAAGTATAAAGTTATTCGGTTACATGCCAATAGTTAATGAAATTGTTCAAGGCCACGAGTGACCAAAGCAAATCTGAAAAAGTTCGAGTCGGGTCGAGGGGAGTGATCAATCCTATCCCAAAAGTACTGGAATGCATAAACTAAAATAAGGACAAATAGCTATGTAATCACCATCCATATCCACTGGGAAACCACGTCGTCATCCTTCTCCAGCCCGTCGCTCATCCTGAAATGTTTTAACAAACGTGGGGTGAGTACTAATGCACTAAGTGGGTTAAGTACCCCCAAGATTTTGAGAAACGAAAACATTTACTTAAAACAGTGATTTGCATATATCATTTATACATTTCAAAGAGGTTTTTAAAAATAACACGTGCTCTCTGAAAATGTTTAAACTATTTTGAGTCGAAGCTCCATTACTCGAGTATTTTTCTTCTGTTTGTTGCTACCTCTTTGATCAATGGGGCTTACTCCCCACATGATCCATCATTTTGCTACCATGGGGAGTCTGACCGAATTACACCCATGGAAGACTCATGTATGTACACAGCCTTATCTTTTGGCCTAAGGTATAAGGCCTCATGGTTCTTTTCCTTGTATCGATTTTACTGATCCCCTTTCTTCAGATTGATATTGTTGATCCCCTTTCCTCGAGTCTAACTATGACCCCATTCTTTGGTAGCAAAGAAACAAAACATTTTATACATGCAGTCACATTTAGTTTTACCTCAAACCTTTGGGCTTAATAACCCGCTGTACTTTGTAAATATTAACTCATCTCGTCTCGATGAACTGATTGATCTCAACTGGGGATCTCTTCATTTTTTCTGACAGATCCTCCAAGACAATTCTAGGCCTTAAGCTCATGACATGATATAACTTGTCTACATCATACATCTCATTCATAAGCCTATATATTTCGGTACCAACTTTTGGACTTAGAACTCACAGTTCAAAATACATCTTCATACTTGCTCATCTTTTCAAGAAGGATGAATACTTTTGTGTATACAACGTGCAATGCACTTTTTATTAACAAGTTCTATACTTGTATTCTTTTGAAAACATGACGTAACAACTCTCGATGTCACTTTTTAAAACAAGAATGCATCATGGTTCTATGCCATGTTTTGTTGATTTACCACAATAATAAGTCATGCTTTGATAAAAATGTATGCTCATGTCATGATGCGCATTCATATGTCACGTAATCATGTTTAGACATATAAGTACTTAAGCTATTTCCACACTTTATTCACTTGATAATTAATGATAAAGAACACTTAGTCCCATAAATCATAAATCATACTCATATACTCATACACGGGTGATAATAACCTTAACACCCTTCATAAATCATAAAACCTTACAAACATAGTACGTCTTTCCAACACTTAATGAAAATTTGGCTAAGTGCAATAAATTTCCAGCCTTCATAAAATACGCATTAGACATAAAAAATTCATAGTAGATCATATATTTATCAAAAAAAATATGAAAGTGGTCATTCTAGAAGGATATTGAGCTCATCTACATGCCATAAAAATTTGGATTCCAATGTCATTCTGGAACTCTATGAAATTACTCTTTAAAACAGAACATTTCCAGAATATTTTTTAAAAACCAACTGGGCGTCTGTACTTTTGGTAAAAATCACTACAGCCAAACCACTAGGCCAAAAATTATGAGATAGGTACCAAATCAAATCTCCATGTGTCTATTTTACACGTGTGCTTGTCTTTTGAAGAGCTACCGTATAAACTTTCCAGTCAATAGTTGGGAGTGCCCAAAGGACTATAAGGTTGATCTCGCGTTGTGTGTATTTATCATTTCTTAGGGCTGAGATCTCATTGATGATTATAGCAAATCTGAGTTCCATGTCATTAATAGATTCTCCCTTCTTCTGTTTGAAATTATCAAACTTCTGACAAGCTATCATAAGCTTGTTCTCTTTGATCTCCTTGTAGCCAACACAAAAGCTCTTGAGTGCATCCCACATCTCCTTGGTTGTCTCATACTTCATCAGCTTCCCAATGTGAGAGTTGGAAATTATTTCGAGATGATGTTTTTTGCCAAGTTGTCGAGCTCATCTTGCTTGCGTTCTTCCGAGGTGAAGTCTGCTCGATCTTTAGGTTTGTACTCGTAGACAGCATCCTTCACTAGTTCTACACTTACTTTCATGATCTTCTCTCTTGTAATGATTGGGCCACTAGTGATGACCTCCCATATACGGTAGTGCTGGGCAGTGAGGTAACTCTTGAGTCTGAACTTTCAGATCTCATAATTTTCCACAGCAAAGGTGGGGAGAGAAGTTGACCTGCTGTAGTTAGTTTCCATCACAACAAAAATGCAGTAGTATGCAAAAATATATGATTTTATAGATCTATTCAAAAACAACAACCTCTGGTGGAGTTAGTTGTTCTTGTGAACAAACTACTCTAATATCAATTGATAGACCCCGCTGGATACGTACTGGTGTATGGGTTGAATATACCAGTTATGAAAATTTTATAACTTTTTAGTTCAAAAAGATTGACTAGCTACTGACTAGTAGTCCGGTATAGATAGTAGTATTGTTAGTCGGTTCAGATAAGGGATGTCTTGTATTGAGTGATATCAATTAACAAACCTACCGACTGCTGAGACAACTGGCCAGTTGGGCTGATAACTGATGTGCGTGCAAAATATGGTGGTTAATTGCAGTATTTTCCTTACTAAAAACTTAAACAGATTCAAAAGACTTAGTCGATTATGGCTTAATCAGTTTTAAGTTTATATCTCTTCAGAATCAATCGAATACTGATAGAGGGTTTCAAAACAATGTTATGCTGATGTGTGTTGGTGATGATAGATTAATACTATGGAAATAATATACTGAAAATAAATAACACTTTTAGTTTTACATGGTTCGGAGAGATAAACTCCTATATCCACGGACTGATTGCTCAGTCAATCCACTAAACTGAGATTTTTCTTGTTTACGGGTACAAGATATAAACCTAGATACAGAGTTTACCTTACTGTATCCCGTCTAACATGGTGTTCCTCCTACGTTTGCAGGTGCTAGGAAACCGTTGATTGCTTTCGGATGCAGTCAACTTAACATCCAGCTTACGGGTGCTAGATGACCAGCTTTCAGCAGCTAACACTTCGTTGCCTACTTGCCTAAATTTCTACACAACTTTGGGGGTTTTGTAGAGAGGTTTTCCACTAAGAATCTGAGTTGTCACATGCAATAAACTCAGTATGTCTAGACTTGAGATATACAATAGGGATATCCTATACTTAAGGGAGTGTATACTGGAACCTTAAGCTGATACGTATATGTGAACTCTAAAGATTTACTGATAGCACTGTAGACTTCCTTCTTTGAAATCACTATTTGAAAGTACTTAAGATTTGATTGATTAGAGTATTCGTTTGTGCAGCATTTTGATTACCTTCAAATGTTGGATTTTGCACTTATTTATAGAGATGATGATAAATAGTATCGTTGGAAGGAGCATCAATCAGATTCTTCTTTTTTTTCATTTGAATTCTTCTCGTTAAAAATCTTCGTACATTACTGTCAGAGGTCTGCATCATCGTACGCTGTAGTTCTGTAACTCTGAAAATGTCTTCTGGCATGATAGAATCTTCTGCAGATACGCTATGACACATGGCTAGTCAAACACTCAAGGCTTAATTTCTTCAGTGTTTATTCAGTTGAGTTGACTCCATATTTTATCAACATAGATTTCAGGTTGGGTCAGTTGAGACTGCTCCATCTTTTATCAGCAGACTTGACTGTCGTCTTTTGTCAGCTTTGGAAACATAAATATATAGTTAGCTTTGACTTTTCATAAGTCAGCTTTGACTTGATATAGCTAGCATTGACTACTTATCACCAGCTTTGACTATCTATAGACAATTTTGACTCCAGGACACCAATTTTGACTCCGGGATGTTAGCTTTGACTCCTGATATGCATCTTTGACTCCAAGACGTCAGCTTTGACTCCTAATAGCCAGCATTAACTTCCACGAGGACAGTCAGCTACCTGTTATGACACTTAGTCATATCTTAACTCCTTCATCTCTTCAGCGGCACCGAGTCTTCGGTCTCCGACTTCAGCCTTCAGTTTTTTACTTTACTCATCAGTAGCTAACCATCAGTATCGCAATGCTTTAGACTTCTGGTTTCAGTTGACCTTCCTTCACTCTTCAGTCTTCAATACGTGACCCTTCATTCAACTTCTATCAGATGCTTGATATTGATATTCCTATTATTATGACTGATTTCAGTACTACTCGAACTCCTTTAGTCTTGAGCATGTCGAAGCTGGTAGTTCTACTATTGAAACCTGTAACAAAAGTCATAACTCCAAAACAAGTCGGTAGCATTAGTTACAACAGCATGACGATCATCAGAGGTTTTGGGATCTAATCAAAACACACAGTTAAGATAGATTAATTCCCGACAACTTAAGAATTTTCCCAATATTTTATTTCTTAGTAAAATCTATAGCAGCTCGGAGACATAGGTATAATTGGCCAAATTCTGTTATCAAATATTGTGTTTTTATTATTTCGCATTTATTTTGCTCTTAGACAAATCTGGTTAGTGGAAAATTATCCTTTAATTTCCCAACATACCTAACGTAATGAACATGATATATAGCTACTATCAAAATTACATGTAGTTGATCGAGAAGCAAATGAATTGAGTAACCCGATGGTATGATGGGTGATCAGCCGGTTCGCACCGAAGTTGTTCGAGTTGGGAGCTCTAACGATGCAGATGACGGGGAGATCCTGGCGTATCCGTTTTAGCTCGCTGCAGTAGCCGATCAAGTTGAGCTCCGGCTCAGCTACGATGTGGTCGGGTAGTGTCAGATTGAAGTTGTTGGGAATCGAGAACACGTCGCTTACGCCGTTCTGGACCAGCCGCCTAGCGATGTGCGGGCCAGCGTCGCCTGTTGATTTGGACGGAATGGTGGGAGGTTGTACGGTGGAAACGACGCTGTCGGGGACGAGGCAAACGAAGTGGCCATTGCATGTTGCAGACTTGCATGAATTAAACGGAACGTTTTTTGTTTCCATCTGAGATTATCACTCTGCAAGTTACATTTGATTGACTGCAGAAAAGGACGCTATGTGACTACAAATATAACTTGCTCGGGGGACTTATCTGCAAATGACAAGTACTCGAAGTTTGCATTGCAATTGTATGTTCAGAGTTTGTTACAAACAGTTGTAGGCTCGTTGCATGTGCAGCTAAAAGGCATCTCCATCGTTCGTCATTGTTCTGCATACAATTGGTCTTTAAGTTGTGGATTTGTGCAGTCATCACCTTCATCATTAATTGAGGGCTTTTGTAATTCTTTCAGTAATAACCATCCCAATATTCTTCTTCGTGGACGTAGGCCTCTGAACACGTAACTCTTTCTTATTCGTTTTTTTCTTTCGCATTCAGATATTATTCTTGTTCTTCGCCGTAAGCTCGTTTAGTTCGTTGTGAGTTGAGAATTTCGCATCAAATCTTACAGGTTTAGAGTTGGATTTGATGTGAGGGAGAGGGAAATTTGTGGAGTTCATATAGTTGGCAAGTGGTGATGAAACTGGCCATGGGAATGTGATGCATGCCGAAAAATAAAAACAAACTCTTGCTCGAAGGGATGTGATGTAGTCTAACTGGGGCTAGGATTGTGTGTCCCACCGTTTTATACCTCCCACAATTGAATTTATTATTAATAAAAATTATAGTAAAATTACTATTAATAATAATTCATATTTATTACCAAATATTGAGAGTAGAAAATTATATATCTTAATTAAGAATCATCAATATTAATAGTCAAAATGTATCTTAGAATATAAAACACCCATATTATAATCAATAATTGATTTTTAAAAATTCAAACTAAAACTAAACGTAATAATATATTCTAAGTTAGTATAATAAATCCTAAATAATATATAAAATCAAAGTTTTCTTTATAATTTTTAATTTAAAATGCATAAAGGATATATTTTTATGATTTTTTAATTTTAATGAAGAAAATCACATGATTTTGAGAAAAAAGAAAAGAGAAAAAAATTTACAGACGATTTATTGTAACTGACTAAGCAATTTAGTTTTGTTGCATATATATATAAAAGTTGATCAATCACAACAATATATATATATATATATATATATGTGGTGGTTATGGTGAGAAAGGTATTAAGTGTAAGAAATATGAATAAATCTCATCCATTGATTCTAATACAATCAATGTTTCAAAATTCGTCCATAATTATAGTTACCAAAAAAACTGATTCACAATTTCATAGTAAAAAATCGTGCAAGGGTAAAAAAGAGAAGTGCAAAATAATTATCACACACAATCCATGGAAAGATATGCTGCAAATCTTTTCATCCTCCTGGAAAAGAGGAATTGTTTTTTCTGTAGATACATCACACGAATTGAAGATGTCATTTACTGCTAAATTTATTGTTTCTCGTGCAACATTAATGTGGAGTTCAAATCTTTTTTTATTATTGGTTCTATGTATTTGATATTATGCACATTATTAACGTTTCCCGTGCAACATTAATGTGCAATATTTATACCTTATATGTGCAATAAAAGAGTTAATAATGTGCAATACATAAATAAGAGAAATCAAATCTTTTTTTATTATTGGTTCTCTGTATTTGATATTATGTCATATTTATATACTTGATGTGCAACATAATAGTATATACTGTGCAATCCAAAAATCATAATCATGAATCGAACTGTATCAAAAAAATTATTTGACCAAGTTTATAAATGTTTTAAGATTACTATATGTGCTCAATATATATTAACAATATACTATAATTATATCTTGATATAATATACAAATTTGATAAATGATAAACATCGTATAAATTTGGGAGGTAAATACAAGTATGTGCTATATATGTTCATCCCATGAAATTAGGAACTACCATATTTTCTCTCACATAAAAATACAATATTACCCTCTTAAAATCGAAAACAGAATAAATCGTAGTACACGGTTTGAATCATCACAGCATTTATATAATCAAATCTAGACCATAGATCTAACTTATTTAAGGGTTGAAATTCATTATTATTTCTCACAAAAATATATATTCTCACATGATCTCTCCTCTATATATATATATATATATATGTATATGTATATATATATATATTTAGGAGAACTCAAATAAAAACTTTTCCCTGTGTGTTAACTAGGAATCGATCCGAGTCCTTTATTTTTTTCGATCGATGGATAAGATTAATTAATTATAATTTGTAATTTGTTTAAATTTAATTATTATATATTAAAGTCACTTAACCGAACTTCTTATTTGTTGGGATCATGCAATCTGTTGTTTCTCTCTCATATAGGGAAGTAACCAGTTTTAAAATAAGAGATAACATAAATTTAATATTAAATATACCTCTCTCTCTCTCTCGCGTGCAGGTTTAATATATATGTAGATTTTGCTTACAATGTTACATTTAATTGTGGCTTGAATAATTTTGTATGTGTAAGTTGCTTAGATAATTACTTACAAATTGCTTATCTATAATGAGAATAATGCTTACTATGAAATGACTAACAATTATGTTGATTATTTACAAATGGCTTTTGGATTGCTTATTTATAATTAGAATGATGCTTAAAATTGCTTATGTATTGCTTATTTTTCTCAACCAATTATGCAACCGTGGTTGTATCATATATTTAATTATGGATAAGAAGATAAACATGAGGTATAGGATCCCATATCAAATACCACGGACCCTACCCACTTTTTAACACTTTAACTACTTTATATCTTTCACATAAATACCCGTGCCCAAAAGAAATGAGACACTTAGGTGGGACGGAGGGAGTAAAAAGTAGGTAGATCCCACAACTTTTGAAGAGATAATTATTTCCTAAAAAGAAATATGACATCTTGGATTGAATAACTAAAAAATACATGTTATCTCGGGTGGGACGGAGGAAGTAATAACATATAATATAGCTATTGTAAAACGAATATCAGTTGTAGAGAGAACTAGAAAATTAATATGGCACATCCAGCAGGTTTGGACCAAATTGAATAATTGCAAATTTTATATTTAATTGTGTAATTTTATTGCAATCAGCAACTATTAGAGATCCGTGTGACCGTGTCATGCATTCATACTTTTAAAATTTACTCTTTCAAAATGTCAAATTGTACACTTAACATAAAAATTTAAAATTATAAGACAATTACAAACCGTATACTATATTCAAAATTGCTTTGTATATCATTTCATAAATTATACAGCCAAGAAATCTTAATATCTCTATATCATTAATATTTACTAAAATGTATAAGTTAATTAATAAAAACTTTGAAAAATAGCCCCTGGCGCAACAGTAGTTAATAAAGAAAAGAAAATTTTAAGTCCTAAATCGTATAATATTTCGCAACATCTGATTTGATAGATGAAATGGATAAAATGTATAAGATAAAGTAGAATAAGACGTTTGAATTAATTGATTTATGTTGAAGTACATTTGAATTAATTGATTTATGTTGAACGATTATGACTAAAATCGAATATAAAATATCCTTGTAATATAGCAAAAAATTGAGAAAAAATGATCAAAATTAAATAGTCTACGTTTGAATTAATTGATTTATGTTGAAGTACGTTTGAATTAATTGATTTATGTTGAACGATTATGACTAAAATCAAATATAATATCAAAAATATCCTTGTAATATAGCAAAAAAATCGAGATAAAAATGATCAAAATATTTTGATGATGATATTTATAAATTTTTGCATTATAGAATAAATGATGATACAATAATTAACCTTAATTTGAGATAAATTATCACTCAAATGGATGATTGAATTACAAACGAGTTATCCATCATTGATTCAATCATTCAAACCAAACATGTGATAAAAAAATTATTTTAACAATCAAACCTAATCAATCAAACCAAACAAACCAGACACCCTAAAGTCCATATCATTTGTTACTACCTTTGTAGATGTAGTTTAACAAGGGCTCTTTCTATTTGTCGATGTTTTTATTACCAAATACAATATTCTAGAAAAACTAGGGGCGAAGTAGCAAGAGAAGTAATCCACAAAACATGAAAAAGGAAATAAAATAACCATACTAAACATGAGATAACAGAAGGTGGATGAACAAGAGATTAATTTGGTATGATTTGCAGCATCAAACCAGTCTACTGGGGGTTTGGTGGGCGGCCATTAGCAGCAGAGACTCTCGATCCCCATTCTAGAAGCTCTTTGCTCGTATCGTCCTTGTGAACTATCACCTCAATAAAACACAAGCAGTCGTTTTTCACCCCTGTCGCAGTGTCAATTGCTTCAATAAGTTCTTCCTCGCATCGAACCTAGACAGAGACAGAGAGAGTTAAATGGCTAAGTTGATCCACACGCTCATTATACAGAAGAGAAACTTGATCCAAATTAAAACTCACCTTGGTAGTCCAGCATTTGCCTTCGCCGTTGCAGATGGCATCAACCAAACCAGTGTAGTTCCAGTTCTTGATCACATTATAAGGCCCGTCGTGGATCTCCACTTCGATGGTGTAGCCACCGTTGTTTATCAGAAAGATGATGCTATTCTGCCCACAACGGAGCATTGTTGACACATCCTGCACAGTCACCTGCAAACATTTTCACCAACGGTTGTGAAATGTGAAAACTTGCGATTGAACTGCCATATGCTAATATTTACTAATTGTGAAATGACATTTTTCTTAAATAAAGGCCAAATAAACTAACCTATGGAATAGTTAATCAAAATAAACCTCCCAAATGCAGAGTGGTCAAGTTGTGAGGTATACCTGAAAGCTACCATCGCCGATGCAGGCAATCACACGCTTCTCCGGCACAGCTTGAGCATAACCAAGAGTTGCACCAACTGACCAACCAATGGAGCCATATTGCATCTGGAACTCATACCTAAAAACCATGATTTCCATTTAAACCAGTTCAATATAAAAATTGAATCTTAGAAACTTTTGCTAGTAGTAGTAGAGAGAGATAACTACTTACCCACATCCTGCTGGTAATTTCAGCTTCTGGCAGTTAAACCAAGAATCCCCAGTTTCAGCAATGACGGCCGTCTCCCCGGACAGCATCTTCTGAATATGCTGAAACAAAACATTAACCCTCAACGCCTCGTTTGCCTCACTTTTCAGAGGATGTCCATCACCAACATAAATCCTATGGTAGTTTTCATAAGCAGTTTTATTATGCGTCACACGCTTTGCAAGGGCCGCCAAGAAATCCTTCATTAGAATACACCCAAATGTAGGCCCATTACCGATGACGACGCGATCAGGATGCACTATTATTGCCTTCTCCTTCTTGAGAAGGAGGGAGTACCCCACTGAACTGTAGTCGTTGAAGATGGGTCCAGCAAAGAGGTAAGCATCAGCTGATTCCACAATTTCAGCACAGAATGTTGTACTCACTGCACCCCAGTAGGTACCTATGAAATGAGGGTGGTCCTCTGGGGCTAGCCCTTTTGCTGATGGCATCACCGCAAGGGGATAGCCACAAGCATCTGCCAATTCCACAAACACATCGCAAGCTTTCGCAACACGCATTTTTGGACCTCCAACCAACACCGGTTTGACGGCCTTGTTCAAGAACTCGACTGCGGCCTCAACAGCTGCTTGCAGACCCATTTTATTGCTCAACCTGAAAACAGAGCAAAAGCCATCAATAACATTCCAATAACATTCGCTTCATAATGTGCTTATTGATCAACCACAGCCTAGAACATTACTGTTAATCTTTAAACGTAAATCACTTATAAAACTAGTAGACACTACCCCTTCCCACATCATGAAGAGTAAATACATTACAATTGGTGAACCTTTTTATTCAAAAACAATAACCCAAAACTCTCAGCAAGGTTTATCTGAAATCCTCAACCTTCGAAAACATAATGCATAATCCGCAACTCACTATCAATCATTCAACTAAATAAATATGACCCAATCATTAAACTAAATTTACAACAGTATTAGGAAAAAAGAAGATGCAGCCGAGCTTACTTAGGGGTCAGCGAAAATGGTACAGGTTCGCGACTAAACGTTGGATGCGGAATCGCCGACAAGTTGCAGCTTACGCTTATATACACCGGCTTACTCTCCTTCAATGCTGTCGATATCGCTGTGTCAATCAACTCATGCGAATCCTCCAAATTGTTCACCACAGCCTACAATAAACAAATTAAATTGAAAAAAATAAGTAATTAAATTAACAAAATAGCAATTATACTACCAAAAATTGAAGTATTTTGTTTCCAAAGGATCAAATCAAGCGTACATTGAGTCTAGCTTGATTCAATTGAGAAATAAATGAACGCATAAGCAACCAGTAGAGTACCTGAAAGCAAGTTACAGTCTGGAAGCAACGCTGCTCCTGGCTAAAATCCGGCAACCCGATCGTGTGATGCAGGATCCGGTTCGTGCCGTAATCGTTCGAGTTCGGACCTCCGACGATGCAAATCACCGGTAGATTCTCGCTGTACGCGCCGGCGATCGCGTTGATAATACTCAATCCTCCGACGGTGAACGTCACCGCGCACGCGCCGACGCCTCGAGCCCTAGCGTATCCGTCGGCGGCGTAGCCTGCATTGAGCTCATTGCAGCAGCCGACCACGTTGAGCCCCGGCTCAGCTATGAGGTCGTCCAGCAGCGTCAGATTGAAGTCGCCGGGAACAGAGAACACGTCGCTGACGCCGATCTGCACGAGCCGCCGCGCAATGTGGCGACCGAGCGTCGCCTCGGCCGAGTTGAAGGAGATGGCGGACGGCTTGATGGACGAGACGACGCCGTTGGAAGGGAGGCAGCCGACGTCGTTGCAGCTTGCCGAGTTGCATGAATTCAACGAACCGATTTTCGTCTCCATCGATCTGTTGGAATTTTTTCACTCCGCAAATCACCTTCGATCGGTTGCTGATAGCGAACACGAGAAGAACTGAACTGAGAGGTTTTTTTCAGAGAGAGAAAACGCAGAAGGAATTGTGTATTTTGAAATTGGTTTTGATGTGAGAGAGAGGGAAAATTAGTGGAGCTATTTATAGTTGGCGAATGGGGAGAAAACGGGAAGAGATCTTAAACGGGGGGCGGTGTTAATAGTTAAGAGTGAGTGGTAAACAGAAAGGAATAATTTCATTTCAAAAGGTGGTGGACTCTGGTTTTACTTACGTTCTTTTTGTGGGTAATATACATTTTAATATTTTACTTGCTAGACAATTAAGCTCAATGATCTAATCGTATATGGTAATAGTTACTATATTTATGTTAATGTTAATGTTGATTTGCATAAGAAATTAAGATATGAGATCATGGTTTAATGGAATGGAAGTTATATTTTCTTTTCTTTTTTTTTAAAGGAGAATGGAAGTTACCATTATATAATTGTTTTTCAGTGTGAAATTTAAGAAGGAAAGAAACTTGCAGCATGGGTAAACTATATAATTAATATAATCAAAAGACATACTCCCTTTCTTCCCAAAAATTGTTCGTCGGAATTTTCGGTGTTGATTTTAATAAAAATTATGGAGTGTTTTATGAGTGAAATAAGGGTTTCATATTAAATATAGTATTAAATTAATTAATTGTGGGTCATGAGTAGTAAATATATAAATAAGTGGTATTTTTTAGAGTAATAAGTAGAAATAGTGGTGGATCATAGATGATAAAATGTATAAATAAATAGTGTCGTTGAGGTAGTAAGTGAGGAATATTTTATGTGGTAATTTCTATAATTGACGGATGAACAAATTTGAGGACGTATCGAAAAAGAAAATTAAAAATAAATTTGGGGATGAAGTAAGTATAAAATATGAGAGGTAAATAATTATTAGTAAATTTGAGCTTGAGTTAGAAGGTCTGGTTTCGGAACTCACAATGTTTGAATTGTCCTATATAAATATTAGTTTATATATATATATAGGGAGGGTTAACGTGAGAACCATTTTTATCGTGAGAACCAAAATTGATGAATTTGGAGTGAAAGTTGATGAATCTGGTGGAAAAGTTACTGAATCAAAAAATACATAATTTTCACACCTCATGGGATTCGAACCCTATGTGAAAATTTTGAATTTTTGGATTCAATAATTTTCTCAGCGTATGCATTAACTATCATAGCGAATTCATTTTGTTTACACTGAATTTTCGTGGTTCTTAATTCTCACATTAAAAATAATTCTTATTTAAACCTCACTATATATATATATATATATATATATATATATATATATATATATATATGTTGGATTTCTAAAAGTAAAATAACATAATATACAAGGTAGTTTGTACAATATATATTGATATTACTACAATGAATAGAAAATAAGTATATCTATATAGGGGTTGGTTATATGGAGAATCATCATTAAGATGAGAACTAAGAACTAATCATCACCTTAGATTTTATCTGATCTGATCTGATGGATTATATTAAGTCATGTTTAAAAACGAGTTTTATTATTTTTATATTGTTTTATGGTTGTAAATGCATTAGCTATAGGGCACAAGGTCATTTTAAAGATTCACCATTTTCCTAATTTTTTTATCTTCTCTCTCTACAATTCGATTTTCTTTCTAAAATATTAGTTGTGCATAAAATTATAATGATTGTGCATAGGATTATAATGATTGTGCATAAGATAGTCAATGGTTATACAAAACGAAACAGGAATTAAAAATCAAACTTATAAATTGAGAATTATTGTTTGAATAATAATTAATGTAAAAATAAAATTTATAAAATTACCTTAAATAAAGATCACATATAAGAATTTGGCACCGCAAATCCCTCAATTCATGAGTGAAAAAAATAAATGATAGATATACAAATATAGTTATTCTATATGCATACTATTTAGTAGTTGTACATAAGATAGTGGTTGTGCAAATAAATGGATTAATGTGTATATCGTTCAGTATAGTGTGCACAAATGGAGTGATTTAAAACATAAGCGTATGAACTCGATTGATTATAATCTAATTATTTTCAATGATCAATTGCAAAATAAATAATTAATATCATTACTTTCGATGATCGATATTGTAGAATCAAATTAAGAAATAATTATTAATGGATTGATTCTAGTATTGATGATTTGGTGGATAAAAATATAGATAAAAAAAAGATATACAAAATCAAAATACTATAAATATAAAAGAAAATCCCTTAAAACACTCACAAAATCGATTACGTAAAAATAGAAAATTACAATAATATCCTTAACAATAAAATATGAAAATCAAATACCTACAAATCTAAAAAATCGTGATCATTAGATTATACAAAATAAACGCACTAGATTAGTTCTTAGTTCTCAAAATATATATGGTTCTCATTTGATTCATCCTCTATCTATATAATATATAAAAGTAGCTATGGATTGTTGGATATAGTAAGTTTAGGTTTATTTAATGTATTGTTTTTTTTTTCATTTATAATTGTTTCTTTTAGTACTAATGTAATTTTGAAAAAAAATATTGTGCTTACTTGCTAAATCATACTTGAAAATTTATTTTAGTACAATCTATGCTGCAAATTTTCGTAAATGATGTTTTTTAGAAGATAAATGATGGTGCATATATATCGTAACTTTATATATACACTATTAATTTACCTTAGTATGAAGTATATATTATTTCATAGTGCGAAATTATTGTAGAAATGGTCCCGACACATATTGCGAATATATAATATTTCATTTACACCTATATAATAAATATTAATAATTACAAATGATCGTACTTAGTAAATTTTATTTTCAAGGGTTTAGGGTATGAAGTTTTTGAAATAATCTATATAAATAGTGTATCATAATTGTATATTGATGGTTTAATTTCAATCAAGCAATACTAGCAGATGTTATATTTGAATAATTCATGGCAACAAATTAATATTAAAAATATAATTGCATTCACATTTTTTTGTTATTTTGTGTCTATCTCTATATCAATATATGTATCAATATATAATAGGATTAATGAAATTTAGTACCACCTCATCCTCATATCTTATGTGGCACCATTAAATTCCTCTATTTTTATTTATCTAAATTCTTTATTTAATGTCTTTTAAATTATAATTATAATCATACTAAAATTATCTTATCTCACATTGATTTCTAATCATACTCCACCAATTGAATAACCTATATATATATATATATATATATATATATATATATATATATATATATATATATATATATATATATAGGATCAATGTGTATTTTTTTCATCCTATAATTATCTTACACCACTAATTTAATTTAGCTAATTAATTAATTAGGTGGCCAAATAAATAGTTATATATTTTTAATTTTAAACTATTCATTTAATGTCACCTTATGGATGAATAATGGATTTAATTTGCACGGTTCAATTTAAGTATATATCATGATCGATTCAAGTATTATACATGTGATATAATCCCAAGTCCAATTATATATAATGTAAATAGACTTAGATATATAAATATACAATTGTCGCTCAGTTATAAAATTAGTTTGTCGTTAATTTTTTACTTATAATATCTTTTCGTATATTTTATTTTTTAATTAATTGTATAATCATCATCTATAATTGAACCCAATACGATTTAATCAAAAAGTCCAATTTATCAGTACCCAAATTATTAGTTTGAAAGAATATATATATATATATATATATATATATATATATATATGTGTGTGTGTGTGTGTGTGTGTGTGTGTGTGTGTGTGCATGATGCTATAATGAGTTTAGGATATTTTTCATTGTTCCACGTAGCAAAACTAGCACGAAATTGAATTTGTTTTTTTGTCTAATATTATAAGTTATAAGAATATTTTAAAAGAGTACTTTTTGATTGCATTTCTCTATTTAGTTTTATAATTATAGATTTCATCTATTCTTATTTATCTAAATTCTATATTTAATGTTTTTTAAATTATAATTCTAATCATACTAAAATTATCTTATCCCACATTGATTTCTAATCATACTCCACCAATTGAACAACTTATATATACTTAGGATCAATGTGTATTTGTTCATCCTATAATTATCTTACACCACTAATTTAATTTGGTTAACTAATTAATTAATTGGGTGGCCAAATAAATAGTTATATTTTTAAATTTTAAACTATCCATTTAATGTCACCTTATGGATGAATAATAAATTTAATTTGCATGGTTCAATTTGATTATATATCATGATCGATTCAAGTATTATACATGTGATATAATCCCATGTCCAATTATATATAATACAAATAGACTTAGATATATAAAAATACAATTGTCGTTCAATTATAAAATTAGTTTGTCGTTAATTTTTCACTTATAATATCTTTATGTATATTTATTTTTTAATTAATTGTATAATCATCCTTTATAGTTGAATCCAACACACTTTATTCAAAACGTCCAATTTATCAGTACCCAAATTATTAGTTGAAATATAAAAAGAAAAAAATAATATATATAGGTGAGCATGATGTTGTAATGAGTTTAGGATGTTTTTCATTGCTCCACGGAGCAAAACTAGCACGAAATTGAATTTGTTCTTTTTGTCTAATATTATAAGCTATAAGAATATTTTAAGAGAGTACTTTTTTATTGCATTTCTCTATTTAATTTTATAATTATAGATTTGAGAGAATACAATTTTTATGTGGAGAACATTTTTGTTACGAAATAGCAAAGTGGATACATGAAAAGTACATAGATATTTTATTTGAAAAATAAGAAAATAGAATATATGAAAATAAAATATATGAATGGAATATAAATTCTTAAAAGTGTGTGGTATGATATAATAAAATAGAGATAAGAAAGGAATTGCAATAGAAATGAAACCCATGGATTGAAAAATATGCTAAAAGACTTTGAAAAAAGAACTTTTGGTAAGATGTTCATGTAAATAGAGATTGAACATGTTGTTAAAAGATATAACATTTAATACTTTTTAAATTATAATTTTAATAATAAAATTACTCATCACATATCGTTTACTAATCTTACTCCACCTATTGGACATTAATCTATATAAAAATTTAAAATCAATTTATATTTTTCATCCCATAATTATTTTATACACTAATTTAATTTGATCAATTAATTAATTAATTAATTGGCCAAAATATACTTATATTTTTTTATCAAAAATTAATGTTGAAATTTTAATTTGTTTAAGTTTACTTTAGTCAATAATATTTAAGTTTGTCAAATAATGCGAGTCCATATAGGTTAGAACAATGAATTAGCAAATTGCATTTTCTAATCAGACTCGAACCTATATAAATACTTGTGTGTATTTTTTCATCCCATAATTCGCAATTATTTTACACCACCAATTTAATTTAGTCAATTAATTAATTAGTTGGCCAAATAAATATTATATATGTTTATTGAGAAATTTTGTTAATTTTGCTAATATTATTTTTAAATTTTTCATGAGACTTTACCAATTCAAGGTAGAAATAATATTATAATTTTTTAAACAAATTTCGAATCTAGCATCAATTTCTCATAAACTTCACTAACTGAAAATCTAAAATAAATGGATATATTTTCTACAATTTTTATAAATAAATTTTGATACTCATATTGAATTTTCATGAGATTTCACAAATTGATAATTTTTTTAAAAAAATAAGTAGTAATGATCAAATTTTATTGACATGATAACCAATAATTATAATATATATTTTAGAAATTTAAACGATTTTTCCAATTAGTGGATATTAGTATACGAGAATGAGACGAGAACAAATAGTAAAAATAGTTTTTTATTGGTGACAATTGCATGTATATAAGTTCTAAACATGTCTAGATATTGATTGATGTATTTATGTAAAAATTTCTCAAATTTTAATATATTGGAGCAATATATCTTTTATTAATTATATATTTAATAAATTTAAATAAATTCGGGTAATTAGCGGATATTAGTATACGAGAATGAGACGAGAACACGATTTTCTCTATTTGTAGGTCTTTTGTTATTTATATTATTTTGATACAAAATATATATTATAGACAGGTAAATACATTAATCTACATGTCCACGTAATTGTTTTTTCAATTTTAATCTTTTTGTTATTTATATAATTTATTATTAATAATTAACCAAGTAGTTTCAACTTTTATTGAGACAAATAACTAATTATTGTAACAACTTATATTAATAAAATTAAATAAGTTCGGGCAATTAATCAAATGTGAGACGAGTGCGGTTATGTATATTCTAGACATGTTCTTTATTTATAGTATTTATTATTGATATTTATTCTGTAATGTTCGAGTCATTATTGAGACAGATAAACAATTACTGTAATACCTTATATTTATAAATTTAAATATATTTCGGTAGTTAGCATGTATTTTTGGGACACAAACGAGTAATAAAATTATTTGTCAATTAGATTTTGGATATGTATGAGCATATAAACTCCAATCACTATAACAACTTATATTTATAAATTTAAATGAGATTGGATAATTAATCAGATTTAAGACGAATGCGTGTACATATATTGTACACGGGTATAAATATTTATCACATGCTTACGAATGTTTAAAGTGATTGCGACCATTAATCTTCAAGCCTACGTTTAATTTTCATCATATTTTAAATATTTAGTTATTTTCACCATTTTTAATATTTTCACAATTAGTGGTGCTCGATTTTTTTAATACTATGTACTATTAATGTTTGCTTTATAATATTTGGATATTATATGGATTTTGATAATTAGCATAAATTTTATACGTAAATATTTCATTTCTTATAACCATAAAAATAAAGTAAAATAAAATCCAGTCGAATTTCGACGGATTACACAGTAATATATAATTATGTTTATGAGTCCGCAGATAGAAATCTTTATCTTTATTATTGACTGTAGCCCGAGAAGATAATTATTGCTCAAAAATATTTACATAATTTGTATATAGGTTAAGGTAATAATTATGATCAACATTTGCGCTTACACATAATTGAATAATTGTAATATATATATATATATATATATATATATATATATATATATATATATATAATATTAATGAATTCAAAATTCGAATTTTTCACCGGTTCGAATCCCATGGGGTTCTATTTTTAGATGGTGATTTTCCAACTCAACTTTCATGTAGGAATATATAAGTCTAGCACATATTTCATATTTATATATATATATATATATATATATAGGGTGTTAGCACAATTAGGAATTATTATATTTCATATTTGTGTAGCATTATTATTATGTTATATGTTAGTTTAGCACATATTTCATCACTTTGTAACACATATGTTAAATATATTACTATATTAGTTTAGCACATCTTTCATTGCAGCGTAGCACATGAAGGGTTCTAGTGCTGCACAGTAATCCGCGTAGAATACAAAACACAAAACTGTAGCACAATCTGAAATTAAATCTCAACCATTAATCCAGCAAATCAAAGGCCTAGATTCATTTTCATTTCCTCCCAAATTATCATTTCCTACCTGAACCATCTACTATATATATATATATATATATATATATATCTTAATTAATCAAAGTATATTTCATAAATTATTGCTTTAAGAATAGAATAGATGGATGATAAATTATTGCTTTAAAAATGAGCCAGGTTCATTTTATCTTTTAAGTATGATATAAGCTTATTTCGAATCAACATTTTGGTGTATCGTAATTTTTTATTTGGCTGGTGTTTGATGTTTGAGTATATTATTTTTGTAAACGAGTTTGGCATGCTCGAGTTCTTTTTATATATCACTGATTTATTTTGTGATATTCAATATACAAATATTATGCACAAAGTGAAATCTAACGAAGAAGATGCGAGGAAGCACATATATGATTACATTCGGATGTTTGGGAGTTAAAGATTTTCCGAAAATCAACTGGATTTGCATAAACTGACGGCCTAAGAAATGACACTTTCTTCTTCTTTCTCGAGTCAATAATTCGTGGTGTACATAGCTTGTGGCTGAAACAAATTTTTTTGCCATGTTTGGCTCTATTCATTCGGAATATAAGCTATTAGATGTTGAATCATCTTTAGTTGCAACTTTCAATCATAATATAGTTGAAGCTTTGTAAATTTACTTGCCGTCAAATAATTAATAATGTGACATTGTCGTATATTTGGATGGATGTGCAAATTCTGAAATTGATAAAAAAAATGAGGTTCCAAAGCATAAATTCTAAATTTGAAGCTACTGAATTACAAAAATTCTTTGATTAGGTCTACTTGGTGGTGCTAATAATAATGGACATGCAAATATTGACATACCATATGACATTCATTTAAAATTCTCTGAGTATCCAATCGCAACAATTGTTGGAACATATCCATCGTCATGGTCGCTTGAGATAATTTATCTTATCTTCAAGATAGTAATATTGGCTCCAACACTTGATGTAGTCGATTCAGTTAACCAACAGATTATTTCAATTAATACATATGAGAGCAGGAAATACTTAAGCTCGATCATAACATGTAGTTCGAATATGATGCTCAATGTTCTAAACAATATCCACACACCTGAGTTTTTGAATGGTTTGAAATATTCTGAATTTTCGAACCACAAGCTGAATCTAAAGGTGAGTACCCTGTTTTATAGCTAATAAATATTGACCATTCTCTTAGGTTGTGCAATGACACAAATTTGGTGTGGTCAAAACAGTTAGAAACCATGGTTTGGAGGCTAAATTTTTGACTGGAAATCATTCTAGCCAAAAGGTGTTGATTCTGAGAATGTCACTAACTTCATCAAATTCGTGTCTCCCTTTTAAGTTCTAACGATGATAATTTTCTCTTATTGTTTCATATACAATAACAATCAACAAAGATCAAGGATAATCACAATCATACGTTGGACTTTTTCTTAAGAAATCAGATTTCTCTCATAGTTAGTTAAGTTCTTGTTTCTAGAGTACGAAGCCGTAGAAATCTCAAATCTTGATATGTGATAAAGATGATAATAGCAGTGCATGTATTACGAACATTGTATGTAAAGAAGAGTTTCAAAATATGTAGATTTAGGTATTCATTTCAAGTTAAAAATTTTGGATTAGTAATTTTATTTGTTATTATTGATTCATTTAGATTATTTATTTATTAGCAATATACCACAAGTTATGGTAAATTGAACTATAACTTGTTTACATATACAACTATCATATTTTGGTAATAAAATGTGGTACAGTAAAAATTCCTTATATGCCTAATTTTTAAATAAAATACCATCATAAATTCTAAATGAATACTAAATAAATTTTCATTTACAATCATAAATTTATTGCCATTATAAAAAAAAATTAAGGACAAATACCCAATGCATCCAATGCATCGTACGTATGAATAACTAGTATGTTTAATGGTTACTACGAACATTACAAGAAATGATAACTTTTATGTTTTTTGGACTTAAGAGTTGCCTATTGGTAGTGATAAAATATAAACTCGCAAAACAATTTTATTATTGTTAATTTTGTCTTTATTGGATATCTTACTTGAATTGATGAGTAATTTCACGTGGTCTCTGAATAACAGGTCGTGTAATACAGTATTTTTATCTGTATTTAGTCGGTGATTCAAATATTTCTTTGTTATCAACAATAATTAGGATGTTACATTTTTTTAATCTGTACTGATTTAAAAAGTATGCACATGTTATTTGAATAAGAGGTTATAAAATTTTAAAAGTCTATCGTTAGGTGATGCAGATATTTTAAAAGTTGCTTGCATAATTTTAATCAGCAATAATTTGGATTGTTATGATACGATCTTTTTAATTTTTGTCGGAAAATAAATTAGATTAAAATCTTTCGCGTGGTCCAACTTTTATAGAGTGTTTATTTTTCATAATTAATATTTTAAAGGATTGACTATTTGATAGATTAAATGTGTGATAGATTAGTGAATATATTAAAATTGGGGTAAATAATTCTCCCTTTAGATTGAAATATATTTCAATCTACCTATATTGGTTGGATTAAAATTAATGGAGAACAATTCAAATGATTAAAATAATCTCGGATTTTAGAATATCCTCAAATATTAATCTTTAAAAGTAAATATTTGATTATGATAGATTAATTTTATGTATTCAACCTAATCATACAAAGTAAACACCTCTCATGAAATAGTAACAGATTCAGTTAAATATAGAAGCATTATCTTCCATCATGGATAAAAATAAAAATAAAACCGATGTACGGATTTGTTACGTGTTTACTTTGAGCAATAGATTAGAAAGATAATATATATAGGATTGAGTGTTCAGATAATTTTGTGATTAAATAAGCTTAAAATTATCTAATCAATTAAAAGTTTCCACCCTAATTTTTATTTAATCTATCATTCAAAGTAAATACATATACAAAGATGAGCGCAAAAAATTGTTTCAAATCCTCTTACTGTTCAAGATGGATTGTATATACATGCGGGTCATGATCAAATCCAAAATTCATATTGTATGGTATTTTATAATCACAAAAACTCCGTTCAGTGTCAATTATTCTAAAACAATGAAATTTACATTGAAAAAAAAATAATATTATTTATTTTTTACCTTTTAATATAAAATATCATTCATACTGATAAAAAGTATCAATATTTGCATATGTGGACATCTTCACAAAAGTCCACCTCATTCAAGGGTGGTATCCTATGCGCACGAGCGCATAGTGAGAATGTCCCTAATAAATAAATAAATTAGTTAGTTAATTAATTAATACTTAATTAACCATAATTTAATTAATCTTAATTGAGATTTAATTGTAAATAAGAATTAATAAATTTTAACTGGAATTAATAAATTCTAATAGAAGATTAATACATCTTAGTTTGAAATTACTAAATCCTAACAAAATATTAAAAAAATTAGTTAAAATTTAATAACTCTAATGAAAATTAATAAATTCTAATTAAAAACTAATAAATTTTATTTAGAAATTAATATGCTCTAGTTAGATTTGTCTTATTACTATGTTTACATAGAACTGGAACAACTAATTAAATTATGCATGCTTGGAGCGTATAAGCTACTTTTCCTCCAAGAATATTCAAGTTTTTTTACTTAAAGATATATAAATAATTTATGAGTACATGTGACATTAAAAGACTTAACAAAAAATATTAAGTGTTACTGCCTCAAATTCGCATACTTTAGTTGGCCGAAATATGCAATATTGGAGCATAAGAATCCAAAATTTAACTTAAAAGACTACCAGCTGTTTCTCAGTTGAGTTGTATGTGGAAACAAACACATTCCAATTACCAACGTACAGAACCCTGAGGAAAATTAGAGATGCCATGGGTTAGTTTTGTTGGCGGAAAGGAAACGGTGGAAAACCTTGAGCTCAGTTGGTTTACGTAGTTGGGTTTGAAGCGCGGCCTCAAAAGGTGAACGGACGCGGCCGCGACAAGTGGCGCGTGACATGCAGGCAGGCGTTCTGTGACACGTGTGTGAGATTGGTGCATGCTCACCAATTGATAAAGCTTGGAATTTGGACCCCTGTTATAGCTGGTGTCTAGTCCATTCACTCACTTAGCTATCAAGGTCTAGTTGATGTTACAACCGATGATAAAAATTCGCATTCGCTATATAAAATATATATATCATTGTTAGGGATGGCAACGGATTTAGGATCCGGTCAGATTCGTGGATCCAGATCCATTTTAAGGATCCTGATCCTCAAAATCTGATCCGATGGATCCTGATCGGATCTCAAACATATATCAATATTCGGATCCGGATCCTAGGTTTAGATTTTAAGGCCTGGATCCGGTCAGGATCCGATCCGTGGACCGCTAATTATATATATATATATATATATATATATATATATATATATAATTTTATTATAATTAAATTAGTTAACCTAAATAATTTCTATTCTGCTCTCACGTCATTACCAATTTTCCATTCCAAAATCCATTTAGTTATATATATATATATATATATATATATATATATATATATATATATATTTTTTATTATAATTAAATACATAACCTCAACTTAAAACTCTTCAATTTTCTTTTCAAATTATTCCAAAACAAATATGTTCCAAATTTCATTTCAAAGACTCATAATTATGTATCTATCGGTATTCATTACACCACCGACGATCGAGTTGTTTGTTCTTCCTACTTTATAGTAAATTTGTTACTAATATATTCCAATATAGTGATAATTGTAGAAATTCTAAATAATTATTATAGTATTATTATGCATTTAGATTATTATGGTGTTCACATGAATTATAGTTGATTAGAATTTATTTTAGAGCGAAAATATATGGATCCGGTCTAGACCACGGACCTTGTGGATCTTATGGATCCGGATCCTGATTTATTTTTTGGACCCAATGGATCTGGACCGGATCTGGACCAAAGCAAAAAAAAATGGATCTGGATCTGGACCTAGCCAGATCCGGTCCAGATCCGGCCCATTACCATCTCTAATCATTGTCCAGTCGTATTCACAAATGTTATACATGTATATTTTGCTCAGAATAGATATTATTTAAAATTATACAGCTCTATTAACTAAAAATTTGTATTTAAAACTTATTTATTTGGTAAAGAATTTGTCATAAAAAAGTAATCTGATCAAAATTTTAAATACGTATATTTGGTTGGAATTTTACAAAATAAAGAAAGTAAAAATAATCATGAAAAACAAAGAAAATAGTATAATATTTCAAAATTCTTATACCCTAATAAATCTTAAATATTCTTTTTCCACAATCTCAAGATTCTTATAATATTTACATAGTAACACATTAAAAATTTAATAAAAATACAAACTATGATTTACATTTATTATTATTTGGTCCATAGGTATATTGGCGTATAGGGAGATATATTAGTTAAGATAAATTAAAACTTTTTCGTTTGTCAATACTAAACCTTCCACATAGTCAGAAAAAGTTGGTTAACTAAAATCAGTTCAGTACTGGTGTTAGTATTGCTAATCAATTCAAGTAAGAGGAGTCTTGTTCAGAGTGATATCAGTTAGCAAACATATATTGATTGCAGAAGCAGTTGGTCAGTATAACTAATAATTGATGTAGGTGCGTAACGTGATGGTTACGTTTTTGCCCTTATTAAAAACATAAACTAATGAAAAATTACTTAGTCAAATATCGGCTTAATCAGTTTTCAGTTTATCTTTTCAGTATCAAATTGATACTGATAGAGTGTTTCAAAACAGTGTGTTGTGTTATGTGTGCTGATGATGTTCAGTTCAATAATATGCAAGGTAAATACGATACTAAAAGTAAAGAACTGAAAGTAAAGAACATTTAGTTTTTACGTGGTTCGGGGATATCAGCTCCTACATCCACATATTGATAACATAATTTATCTAATACTTGTGATTTGATCTTGTTTATGGGTATAAGAATAAACCTAGATATAGACTTTAAGTTTTTCTGTATCCCGCCTAAGACGTTCCTCCTACACTTGTCGGTGCTTGGAAACCTCTGACTGCTTAATGGTGCAGTCAACTTAACTTTTTACTTACAGATGCAAAACAACCAAGCTTTCAACAACTAATATTTAGTTGCTTACTTGCCCAACTTCTATTTAAACTTTTGGGAGTTTTGAATAGATGATTTTTTCAACTAAAAGTCATAAACTACAGGCTCAATATTTCTAGGCTTGAGATATTACAAGATAAGGACCTAGAGTGTAAGAGAGTGTATATTGAAATCTTGAGCTGATAGGTATATTTGAGCTCTAAAGATTTTTTGATAACACTTTGGTACTCTCTTCTTCAAAATCGTTCGGTGAATGTTCTTGAGATATAAGTTATGGGTTCTTTAGAATATTTGAATGTGTGGCGTTTCAGTCACCCATAAAGATTGAATTCTATGCGTATTTATAGAACGGATAATGAATAGTATCGTTAGAGAAAGCACCAGTCACATCTATTCCATTTGTTGTTTGAATTCTGCCCGTTTAAATCCTCGTATGCCTTTGTCAGGGTCTAAATCATCGTAGATTGTAGCTCAGCAACTCTAAACAGTTGTCCTGGTATGTTAGGATCTTCTACAAATACGATACGACACGTGGCAAGTCAAACACTTAAGGTTTAAATAACTCTGTGTTTCTTCCGTTTGGTTGACTCCGTGTCTTTTCAGTATGTTGACTTTATGTCATATCAGTTGAGTCTGCTCCGAGTTTTATAAGCATGTTGTACTATATCTTTTATCAATTTGGTGACCCTGAGTCAGTATAATGTTTCAGCTTGACGTAGATCTCAATAGCTTTGACTTCTCAGGTATTGGTATGATACATAGTCATATTTTGGACTTCTTTGTTTTAGCAGCCCTGAGTCTTCAGATTAGTCTTCAATCGTCAGTCTTCGACTTCATTCTTCAGTAACATTATTCATTAGTATCATGGTACTTCAGTCTGCAGTCTTCAGTCGACGATCTTTAGTAGTGTTTTTCTTTAATTGCGTTGGTACTGAATTTTTTCAAGACAACTGGTTTCAGTACTGCTTGAACTACATCGGTCTTGGGTCTGTCCAAATTGATAGTTCTTCTGCTGAAACCTGTAACCAAAAAAGCTAACTCCCTAAAATATGAACAACACTATATTACATTAGTAGAGAAATTATCAGCAGGTTTGAATCTAATCAAAACACAATTAAGACAATTTTCCCAATATTATTATTATTATTATTATTATTATTATTATTATTATTATTATTATTATTATTATTACTTATATTAAAAAAATAGTTAAATTTTTATAACTATGAATCATATACTTAATTTTTATAACTATGAATCATATACTTTGAATAATAATAATAATAATAATAATAATAATAATAATAATAATAATAATAAGATGATGATGATGATGATGATGATTATTATTATTACTATTATTATTATGTTCTCAATTAATAATTTATTTTAAGAAAATCTTAGTTTAAATTTATTATAATATTTTATTTTATATCTTATTATTATTATTATTATTATTATTATTATTATTATTATTATTATTATTATTACTTTTTTGCTGTTTTCCAAACAAATGATAAGAAATATATTAGGATTCATTTTCCTTGAAATCAATTTTCCTAGCAATCACATTCTCAATTAATTTTACTTTTGTGCCAAACAAATGAGCCCTTAATTCTTTTTCGTTTCGTCCACTAAAAACTAGCATTATTCTCTTTTCGACATATTTTTTACTTACAATATCGAGTCTCTTCTTCATTCACTATAATTTATTAAAACACGTCAAACCAAAAGCAATGCAATCTTTTGATGAACGCGAGGACTATATTTTATAAAAATATAAGTTCATTTTTAAACCTCAAAATCTTGACATGTCTTGTCAGATACCAAATAATGTTATATGATTCTTTACTATTTAATTAAAAATAACGTAGATGCATAGAATTACGTGACATCAAGTGAGTCACGTTAAAATTTCAGGGCCCGAAAAGATGTGTATCATTTTTTATATAGTTGGTAGCTAAAATAAATATTTCTAATAACTCAAAATATTTTAAATAAAACTGGTATAATTTAAAATTTAAAATGACATTTATTTTTTACTTATGCATAATAGGTGCACGCATCATTAAAAATACTAACGCAACTCCGCACACCCCTTGCACAATACGAATTTTAATAACAAATAACTGCCACCAAAGTAAACTAAGACCAAAGAGAATCAATAACCAAAATATAACACTAGCATAGTTTACGTATCGCGGACATGTTAAACTGCACAGGACATATGCTAAGCAATAATGTCTCATGAAAAGTGTGGGAAATTTTAATCTTTTAAAACCTCTTCATAAATTTTAATCCAAGTAGCAAATATCTATCTGGCGCACGCCAAATTGGAATCTTATTAATTTAATTTGTTTTTTAATATTTCTGATCGAGAATTATGCGACTCTAATAAGTCAATTATAAGCAGTTTACTAATAAGCAATTTTCTCGTGGAATAAAAAGTATGATCCTTTACACATGCACTGTATATTATGTGCGCTAATTATTATTTTCATATGACATCACATCCCCACAATGAAATATTCGACATTTTATAAGTTGAAATTTCACAATCAAAATCTATTACAAACATCTTAAAGATTAACTGAACGATAAGTAATATTATCATAACACTGAATATGTGAAGAGGGTTACCATATCTGCAAACAAATCTTACTCAATAAAAGTCTGTTCGAATTCATCTATTAGCTAGTTAAATAAAACAAAATAAAACTTGATAATATTTAACTCATTAACTCTTGAAAAAGTTCATCAAGTAAACTAGCTTCATATTATCTCAGGTAGCTTAGTCACAAGAAATATCGTTGGTCATTCTAACCGGACACGAAGTAAAAATGGGATCAGCTAAAAAAATATATAAATACCAGAGTGATAATTTCGATTTTTCAATTTTTATCTTCATTTGAGAAGATTATGATTTATAGATAGTTAGTTAGACAAACCAAAATAGAACTTAACAATATTCAACTCATTAACTCGGTGACGTGAACTAGTTCATTGAGTAAACTAGCCTGGTATTATCCCAGGTAGCTTAGTCACAACAAACATCATTGGTCTTTCTAACCGGACACAACGTAAAAATGGGATCAGCTAAAAAATCACAGATGAATATCAATGGTCCCACTGTGATAATTTCGATTTGCAATTCGAATCTTCATTTGAGATAACCATGAATTATCTTTTTTTCTATCTAAACAACAAAATGAACACAGTAAAAATGTTAAGCTGTGTACAAATAAAGACACATTTCATAGCATCTCAAGTTAGATTCACATTCATGACTAAAAAGCAACCACATACAATTGGGGCTGCCAAAATTTCATTTCATGGTTAAGATACACAAATGAAAACAAGACCTTTCTCTTTTTCTCGCGGAGCCAAGTTGTTTGTTGCCGTGTTCATATATCAGCATCAGCTGTATCTTCATATTTATCGTATTTCTGAACTCAATTAGGAAGCTGCACCATTGGTTGTCTCATCCATAGACTCAGAATCAGCTGTTTCCTCAGTTTTATCTCCTTTCTTTCCTGAAAGATAGAATTTTCAATTTATTTACAAGTGACAGATTGGAACCAACGTATGTGAATAACAGAGAACATTTAGTCGAGCATATGAATTGATTATTAACCTTTCTTCTTCCTGCCACCACCCTTCTTCTTTGTCTTTGTCCCCAATGCCAACCAGGATTTGATCTCAGGATCATCAACTATTTTTGTGGGTTGTAGCTCCTGAAGCAAATGAGACGTGACTCGGTCGGACCCATTTGGCATTAGCAAAACTGTGAACTTGATGTGAGCAACAAGATCACCTGTAAAAAGAAAAGTAAGCTTTGATAAGAACTGGTGCACAATAGATAGCTTTTTAAAGACATTGTAGGATCCTCTGATTCATACCAGGCTTCTCGTGAAGTACAGGATATGGCTGTAAAAGTTCATGGTTCACACATTCTACTAGGCCCAAACGAGCACGCTTCTCTTCCAAAGCCCTGTTACAGAATTGTCGTATTCTTTAGCACTGAAAGCAAGCAACCATATAATAAGCTTAAGATGACAAACCTAGCAGCAAAAGGCATTATGGGGAACTTCTGACTAATCTCGCTAAAGATGAACCGGGAAGCTTTCATCTTCAGGTGATAATTCTTGTCAACGGCTCTTTTATATATCGTTGTCTTTCTCTCATCCAACAATCTTGGCTGCAAAATTCATACAGAATCCCATGTCTCACCTCATAGCTGAAGAATAAAATGATCAAGGACAAGTGCATAAAATAGAAAGCATCCATGGATAAAATAATACCTTGCCTTCACCGGTACTTGTTACAATGTCTATGGCATAAACCTCATTCTCCTCAAATTCTGCATCATCAACTCTTGTATCAGGGCCTGAGACATTCAAAACTACCTTGTTTCCATCAATCACATATTGCTTCATTTGATGACTCAAAACTCCTTCAACAATCTTGCAGTCATAAGCTGCAGCAACTTTCTGAATTGCTTCCGACACATCTTTGTTCTACCAGAAATGAGAAAACAAAAAATTGTTAGGAAACCTATATGCACAGTAAAATAAAGAAACTGAATCACTTGTAATTACACCACATTTTCAACAACAAATTGAATTGGTAACAAAATACTTGAGAGTCTAGTACTTGAGCAGTAACAACTTGCCATAAGATTACAAGACTGACAGCATGCATATCAATCTCAAAAGTTAAATGCAGCCTACAACAATATTGGCAACAGGGAAAAGAGGAAACCAATATCAAAATTGATCACCTGGCAAAGTTGCCTTTTCCTAACTCAACACTATAAATCAACATTTTAACACCTTTTCAACTAAGAATAGAAGTGGTAGATAACAGTAACAAATATATATTTTTATTATAGAGGTCTAACATTTTGGGCGGTCAAAACTTTCATCTGTGATTTTATTATTATTTTGGCTGAATAAGATTACAAGACTGAAGACAACATGTATCAATCTCAATTAATAAATGCAGCCTACAACAATATTGGCAACAGGGAAAAGAGGAAACCAATATCAAAATTGATCACCTGGCAAAGTTGCCTATTCCTTCCACAACTAAGTAAATGAAGGAAGCCTTTTTAATTCCTTTTCAACAAGGAATAGAAGCGGAAGAATACAACAGTAATAAATACTTTTTAATAACCAAAGAACAGGGGAAGCTGGAACCTTCAAAGTCTGAAAAGGCTCAAGAGTCAAGAAAGCATGAATTCCCATCAGTGTAACTATGACTACAGAGAACATCATGGGATGTAAAATCCATAACTCATAAGTATTATCATCATGTAGAAAATCATGCTTTCTATTCTAGAAAAGTAACGCAAACTTTTTTTGGATACACCACCCCACTAGCTCAACATTTACGCCATAAGATTATGAAGTCAGAAAACATCAATTGTTTATATTTTTTTTGTTAAAAGTCTTATGTCGGCTCACCAGAGAGAGTTGGTACTTTAAACACAGTACCATCCAGAGTATTGATGTTGGGCCAATAGTACTATAGGCAACAGGGAAAAAGAGGAGATTCACATGGACTCAATCACCTCGGCAAAGTTGCCCCATACTCAAAATAAAAAAAATAGCAATAGACAATAGTTATTTACATCTCAACACAAGTGAAAGTTGTTCTTCAACAAGTACATTAATAAAAATATAGGTCCAATTATATTTATAGTGAATCTAAGTGAAAATAAATAATCACCCCTATCAGAGTAACTATGACAATATAGCATCATATGGATATAAACCCATAGCTCAATACAAAGCATTCATCATGTAGGGGCACCAACTATATCTATGATATATCTAAAGATAAAAAGAATATCTTATATGCCTCACATGGAGATGATGATAATAATAATAATACTCCCTCCGTACACCAAAAGTTGCATTTAATTCTATTTTGGGACGTCCACAAAAAGCTTGCATTTTCCATTTTTTGAAATTTCAACTACCCTCAACCTACCACTTATTTACAAAAAAACCACACATGACCCATCTTTTTACTCCCACTACCCATTAATATATTCATTTATTATCTCCACTCACTTTACATTCATTATCTATGCCACCAAAAACAATGCAAGCTTTTGGTGGACAAAGGAGTAATAACAATAATAATAATGTGAAGAAGTAAAAGAAGACTAACGGAAGCATTACTCAACGATAGAATATCTAAAATAGACTTTCTTATACCTCGAATGTTGATATAGCATAAAACAGTAAAGATCGACCACAGAAAACATCATTAACTGCCTATTAACAGCACCATGGAACAGGAGAAAAAACAACAGATAAATCCAATAAACCAAAAAGAACATTTAAAAGTACCTTCTTCCCTGGCCTCACAAGCCTCAATGCAACTTCTGCAGCCGTGTTAGCAGCAGCAATGACATCAGCTACCCTACCAGTAACTGGTCCCTCCTGAAGTACATGGGTGTGTGCAACTACAGCTATAAAGCCGTCAATGTGACATCCCATATCACTGCAAATAAAACATCATCATCACACATTCAGTTCATAGTTTCCAAAAACACAACCAGCTAACAATATATGCATACGGACACTTACATTTTTAAGATATCTCCTTCTTCCAAAACAGCCTCATCACTGGACAATGGCGAGAAATGGCAAACCGTATTGTTGACCGATATACATGTTGGGAAACCAATGCCCTTTTCAACCTTCTTTTTCACATTTTTGTACATGTTCGCAGTTTGTCTATCATAATAAACAATATTGAAAACTCAGCTAATGTAAATGCATATAACCTCAAAATATCAATTTGAATGACTAATTTTTTTTCAAAAACAAGGCAAACGAGACTACTCACTCTCTGATGAAAGTATCTCCTTTCTCACAAAGATCCACAATCTTAGCCTTCGGTCTGCATTCAGACAACACTAATTGCAGTGCCTCTGCATATAATAACAACCTTTTCAGGGATGCAAATGATTAAAGAATAAAAGCTGAATTTTGCCCAAAATCTTTCAACCAAAAATCCCAAACACACTTAACAGTGCACATACAAATATACAAGCAATGAAGCAAACATAATGAAACGTATAGATGAAAAATCTTACTGTTAACGATTTCAGCTGCGGATTTGTACTTGGTGACGACTTCAGGAGAGGTGAGATCCAACTCCTTCTCCTCCCGCTCCTCATCCGACATCGTTTCAACCTACAAATTGAAATAACATAAAATTAAAATTAAAATAAAAAATCACTTGTCGTCGAATCGCTTCCACATAAAATCTTAAGCTGAAAAGACAATTAACAAAAAAAAAAAAAAAAAACTGAAGGGAGTTACGAGCAAAACTTACAAATGAGAATTTGTCAGTAGACGTTAGAGAAGGAATGAACAAAATTAGGGTTTATGAGTGAGAGAGTATGTGTGGAAGCTGAATGAAAGAGCTTGAGGTCGGCAATGTAGAGTGAACGGTGGGCTTTATATAATGTGGTTTCCGCCTTCGAAGTGTAGTAGGGTTTTCAGTTTTGGCATGTCTCCCCGCCCCCACCACCCCCAAAATAAGAAACCGGATCACTAGAATCACCATTTCTTTTTTCTTCTTTTCTTTTTTTTTTTTTTTCTATTTCTTTTCCTTTTAAATTTGGGACAATAATTTATAAATACGTAGGTATCTCTAAATGCAAAAGGATTTATTTCAATTTAGTAAGAGGGCAATATCATATTTCAGTTAGGTATTTTTAGTCCTCATTTTCATTTTTATAGTATGTTTTATACGTATTTTATGGAGATTAGTATAAAAAAATCATTCAGCCTATGTTCAATATTAAGCATACATAATTATAAGTGGTCTAATTTTGTCATCAAAGCACAATATTTGTGAGTGATATTTTAATCGTGTGTTTTTATTGCTACACTTAATAGTAGAAGTTATATTTATAATCATATTATTTACTCATGCATATGTTGATATTTCTAAGTGACTCGAACACTCAATTTATTAGTTGAAGGGAAACAGTTTTGCCAACTGAGATGTGATTCAATGTCTTTAGAATCATGATGATGATACAACCATTATCCACATGATATAAATTGAAAAAGTGAAATTTGAAGACATTTTGGTAGCCTAATTGGCAAAGTGAGTACATGATTGAAATGTCAGAGACACAAATCTCCTCCCGCAATTATTTATGTTGAGTTACAGATTATTGCACATAACCTGAAGGCCAAATCAGATTATGTTACAACATTTACGATTTTAATAAATATGTCCTAATGTTTGATTAATTATAATAACGATTTCATACTCATTGTTTCAAAAAATTCACGATTGTGTCCCATCTCTCATTTCTGGAAGCTGAGATATGATGTGGCTCATCGGAAGATATATGTGGCATATACACGTGAAAAATGATGTATGGCATATATATTAAAAAAGTATAAATTTATTTCAATTTAAATCTTTTTTTTAAGTTGCAATTTTGGAAATTGATAGTGTCATAGAAATAAATCATATTTATTTAAATTCTAATATATATATATATATATATATATATATAAATCATATTTATTATAAATTTAAAATATATATATATACTTTATTTTCACATCGCTATCTTAATTTGAATTTTAACTTTTTTAAATTCCAAATTTAAATTGTAATAAAAAAATAGAATTTGTTATTTTAATATCCACACCACCTTATTTTCCATTTGTATGTGCCACGTAAACCTTTCGATGAGCCATATCATATCTCAGCTGTCAAAATGAGAGGCATGACACAATTGTTAATTTCATGAAACAATAGGTATAAATTTTGTATTAATTAGTCGTTAGGTCATATTTGTAAAAATGCTAAACGTATGAACATAATTTGATATTTGACCCAACTAAATTTACTCACATCACTCACACAAATAGTGGCCATTTATTTTAATTATTGCAAATGTTGGTTAGAAATTTGGGGTTAAAGTAAATTTCAAAATTAATTGAAAAGATGCTCAAAATCTTCTCTAGCCGATGATGATCATCTGATGTATTGTCTATAATCAGCTTATGAGCTGAGTTTGAGAAGAAACCAAGCTGAAGACATTCAATGAGGAATCAACTCTGACAAACCCTAGTTGACTTATCTGAGGACGTGCCTCAATATATATACACACATAGGATAAGGTTAATGTGAGAACCATTTTTATCTTAGAATGTGAAAACCAATTTTCACCATGTCCTTTGGGTTGAGTTCTGGTAGTACCATATCCTTAAAAGTATGTACTACCCAATGTGGACCATATATTTGTTCCGAAATTAGGCGTTTTTGTTACAGGTTTCATCGGAAGAACTACCAGCTTGGACAGACTCAAGACTGAATAAGTTTAAGCAGTACTGAGCCAACCATACTTATAGGAGTATCAGTACCAACGCAACTGATATAAGCTTAACTGATGGATCGTGTACTGAAGACTAGAGTAAGGCTAACTGATGTCTGAAAACTGAAGTAAACTGATGCGGATGAACAGAGCTACTAGAGTAAAGTTGAAGACTGAAGATTAAATAGGAAGACTAAAGATCAAAGCCTGAAAACTCGATGCTGCTGGAAGGAAATGAGTCAGGGTAGTATGACTAAGTGTCATACTGACAGTTGATTGCCCATGATGAGAAGTAAAAGCTAGCTACTAAAAGTCAAAGTTGGCGACTGAAAGTCAAAACTACTGATCAACAATCAAAGCTGACAACTGGAAGTCAAAGCTGCTGATCAACAATCAAAGCTGGCGACATGAAGTCAAAGTTGGCTGATGAAAAGTCAAAGCTGACTACATCTACGTTAAGCTAAAAGAATCACATCTAACTCAGGTTTTCAAACTAAAAAAGACAGGAGTCCAACATGTTGATAAAAGATGGAGCAGTCTCGACTGGCCCAACCTAAAATACATACTGACAAAACACGGAATCCACTCAACTGGAGAAACATGGAATCTTTTAAGCCTTGAGTGCTTGACTCGCCATGTGTCGTAGCATATCTATAAAAGATCTTGATATGCCATAAGATTTTTTCAGAGTTGCAGAGCTACAATATACGATGATACAGATCTAGACAGTGATTTACGAGAATTCAAATATGAAGAATTCAAATGACAATTAGAAGGACGTTATTGGTGCTCCCCCCAAATGGCACTATTCATCATCTTCTCTATAAATACGTGCAAATCCAACCGTTGAAGATTATCAAATTGTTGCACATTCTTATTGTCTAAAGCATTCAAAGCTCAAGTCTATCAAACAACGATTTCGAAGAATGAAGTTTACAGTGATATCAATAAACCTTCAGAACTCACATATATTATCAGCTCAAGGTTTCAGTATACACTTCTTTAAGTTTAGGATACTATCTTTTGTATATCTTAAGCCTAGACATAATGAGTTTTTCATTTGTGATATCTCAGATTTTAGTTGGAAAACTCTCTATAAAAAACACTCATGTTTAAGTAGAATTTTGGGCAAGTAAGCAACAAAGCATTAGTTGCTGAAAGCTTGGTTATCTTGCACCTGTAAAAAAGAGGTTTATGTTGACTACACCCATTAGCAGATGGAGGTTTTCTAGCACACGCAAGCATATGAGGAATGCCAAGTAAGACGGGATACAATAAGGTTAACTCTGTATCTAGGTTTACTCTTGTACCAGTAAATAAGACTGAATCCAAAGTTAGTGGATTGATTGAGAAATCAGTTTGTGGATATAGAAGTTGATCTCTGAACCACGTAAAACTCAACTTATTATTTACTTTCATTTCTTTGCATTCAATATCGTATTCTATATTGCATATTATTGAACTGTCTTCACCAGCACCTAGTACCACAACATCGATTTAAAACACTCTATCAATATCATTTTGATACTGGAGAGATACACTAAAAACTTACTAAGTAATATCCACTAAGTGTTTAAAATTAGTTTAAGTTTTCAGTAAGGCAAATACAGTAACCACCACATTCTGTACGCTCATCAGTTATCAGTCCAATTGACCATCTCTCTCAATAGTCAGTAGGTTTGCTAACTGACATCACTCGATCTGAGACTCCTTTAACTAAAGCGACCAACAATAGTGACTGCCATTACGGAGGCTACGTCCAAGTGATCAAGTCTTGTGTAAAGAAAAAATTTAAATTTACCTAAATGACATATCTCCCCATACATCAGTACATACCCCGAGTGACCCATCAATATCTGTGAGTCTATTTCAAATGTGAGAAATTAGGGTTTTTGTTTTTCTGATGATGTAATGAGTAATTTCTATGTTATGGTGAGATGGATAATTTCTGATACTAGTGGATATAGTGATGATAGGATGGAGAAATCTAATTTTGTGTTTATGTATGATGATATGAGATGTGAGAAATTAGGATTTCGATGTTATGTGATGATGAGATGGATAATTAATGTGTGATAATGAGATGGATGTTTCTGATATCAATTGATATATGTGATGATGAGATGAGAAATCCGATTTTGTGTTTATGCATGATGAGATGAGAAAATCTGAGTCTATATATATATATATGTGTGTGTGTGTGTGTGTGTGATATTAAGATGTTTGAAGCTGTTTACAATATATTTCTAAGCAAAACATTCAAAAAACAAAAAAATAAAATTTTGCATTAAAAAATGCACCAAAAATGGTTCTACATTGCTCTTGTTCACTCTACTTGATGAGCTTCATGTTGTACCATTCCCAAATTAGTCATTAGAACTTAAATTCCATCAACTGAACCATTTTCCCGCCTATAGGTAATGCATTATCTGACTTTATTTCCTAGTACTTCCAAATTAATTGGAAGTTGATATTGTCTTATAAGAGATCCCTTCTTCATATGAGGGATCTTGTAGCAATTTGATCCTTTACTTTCATTATCTCCATCATGCATCCTTGCAAGCTTAAAAATATTTTGTTTAATGTCACGAGTGATAGTTCATCAAATGATTTCACCACTGCATTGATCAATTGGTCAAAATTGTAGCATACGGACTCTATTTGTATGCTTTGAATAGCTCTCAACCAACCTAAATCATTGACATTAGTGTCGATGAGTTGGGTGGTTAATGAACTAACTTAATGTCAAAATCATCTTGGGAGGCTGCTGATATAAAATCAAGGTCATTGTCCTTGATACGATACCTTGCATTATCTTGTTGTATGGATATGATCTTGCTCGTACTTTGAGGTCACTTTGACTTTATGGCTGGTATAATCTGATATAAATAAATGGTGAATAGATTTAAATTATCAATTTCATTACACAATTAATAAGATTACATATAAAAATCTACTTTAAGGACACTAAGTGAAATCCATACATATGAGTCTTACATTGCTTACATAATTCATTCTATCTCCAAACCTGGTTGATTAAGCAGTTTTTTTTATCATATATTTAGTGATAGATTAAATTGGTTTTGTCTCTCTAATGTGCTTACAGTTAGATTTTTTATGTTTCTTTGTGTTGAGATTTTCTCTATGAATGGGGAAAATGCATATTTTCCAATAAAAAATTAGATCTTCATCTTCTGGAAATATAGGTGATTGGGCATATTTTGGCTACATATTTTGGATGTTTAGTGGCATGTTTTGGATCGAAATAGATGTTTCATAGTGCACTTATTAATGTTTTATGTTTTTATGGTATTCTGTAGGGATGGTAAGCAAATTGAAGTTCTTGGCATTATTTTGGATGAATTTTGCAACATGAAAGAACTAAAGTAAAGCTGATGTCTGAGAGTCATGCAGTATGCTCACACTGCACTGTTTCGCTGGGACTTGGTGATAATAATGTGAATTAAGTGGATTTTTGAAGGCTTTGTGATTTTTTAAATGAAGTTTAATTATGTAATAGGCCTCAAATATTGATTTGGGCTTCTTTAGTTATTATTTTGAATTATCTAATAGTGTCCTTATTATATTAGAATAGATTTTCTCTTTTAATAGAGGATTAGATTTTATTATATTAGATTAGATATGATAAGTTTTGAAATATGATAGTTTTTATCCTATTTAATCTCTCTCTCCATTTATATTCACGCGAGGAAGAAACAGACAGAATTCAGTTTTGATTTCCATTGTTTTCTATTGCTTCATTATACTTTTATTCTTTCTGTTGTTTTCTAATTTTCGTTCATTGCTTCATTATCATTATTAGCTTGAATTCATTTATGAGTTCTACCTAATCTCTTTCATTCCGTGAAGATTAAGGTAGCTATAGCGTGATTCGTTCCGTGAGATCTAATTGGTTTTTTATCCTTTAACTTTATGCAAGCATCTGTTATTCTCTGCATTTATTGTTGTTAATTATTTCGTCTCTGCTAGGTGGTCGCGAATATTTAGTAGTTCAGAATTAATTAGTAGTCAATTGAATCGGTCATCCGTAATTATGGTTTAGATTTGATTAGTGGTAAAGTGATTCATCAGAGTCAAGAGTTTAACAGTCTTAACTCGATAATCCTGCATCAGAGTTTATCGGTTTTGAATTGGGTTTATCTAGTTCTTAAAGCTATCGACTCATTAAATCTATAGAGTGTCTCTTACGGTTGTCAGTCGATTAGAGAAGTAGTTAGTGAAGCGTCTTCCTAATTATCGATAAAATAAGGAGATATAAGACTGTGTCGAAGCATCTTTGGTGATCATAACTGGTTTGTTTGCATGATTTGAAGTTATATTTGCATCGATGATCGGATTTGTCTAATCTAGAGTAGAATTAATTGAAACCGAGATACCTTCATCATATTTTTACAATCAAACATCTTGATACCTTTTGTATTTGTTAATTTCGACATTTTGTAGTTTAATCACTTGCCAAAATTTATTTTACAGGTGAAAAATTGGAGAAATTATCGTCAATCCTTTGGGATACGATTTTGCTTACTGCCATCTGTGTAATGTAGGCATACTGACCGAGTGTTAGATTTATTTTTGGTGAAAAACAACACACCAAATTTTGGCGCTGTTGTCGGGATTGGTTTGAAGCGGTAATTTATTCTATTTTCTATCTGTTTCATATTTTTTTTATTTTTTCTGGTTTATGCCTTATTCTTCTCGTACATGAAAATTAGTCTTTGATCCAGAAATTGAGAAAACTACGCATAAATTGACAAAGTAGCTAAGGAATGAAATAACACTACTACAATCATCATGGATGCGAGAATGAATATTGACGGGAACCAAGAAGAAACTCCAAAGCCGTTGATTAAAGAATTGGGACATCACATGAGCAACCGCCCTTTGTGCATTGTGTTACCTACTATCAACCAGAACTCTGAAATCAAGCCTGGATTTATTCAAGTTCTTCCCAATTTTGGAGATATGCCTGGAAAGAGTGCACGTAAACATCTTGTTGAATTTGATTTAGTGTGCTCTACTTTACGCCCACAAGGATTTACCAATGATAATTTGAGATTATGACCTTTTCTCATACTTTGCAAGGCAGGGCTAGAGATTGGCTATTTGATCTTTCCCCTGGTTCAGTTCGAACATGGAGCCAGTTAGAAGAATACTTCTACGTAAATTCTTTCCAGAATCAAGAGCTGCAAATTTACGAATGACTATTAGTAGCATTAAACAAAAAAATAGAGAGAGTTTGGCAGATTATTGGGAACGATTCCAACAATTGTGTCACAAGTGTCCTGATCACGGATTTTCTGATTATCAATTGTTCACTAACTATTTTTAAAGTGGTATGTCTTCTTTTGTTAGAAAAATTGTCAATGCTACTTGCGGTGGATCATTAACAAATAAGACATTGAACGATGCCAAACAACTCATCATCGACATAGCCTCGAATGGCCAACAATATGAAGACGATGATGATGAAAGATACAGACATGTAAAAGCAATGCAGAGATCAGAGAGTTCGCATGTTCACGAAAAGATTGATGCTCTAACATCATTAGTTCGAGAGCTTACAGTAGCACAAACGCAAAAAATTCAATGTGGTGTATGTTCAAAAAATTGCCATTATACGAATGCATGTCCTACTTTGCAGGATCCTCAACCCGAACAAGTATACTATGGTTCGGGTGATGCGCAATATAATGCACAAAGGTAGAGGCAAAGATGAAATGATCATTTTCAAACACATGGAGGAATCATCCAAATTTTAGTTGGAGTCAAGAGGGACCTGGAGTTTATACACAGATGCAGCCGCAATGTCGGCACTATGTCCATACTGACGGGTCAGAACCAAGCCTGAATGAAATTGTGAAGAGTTTGGCGCAAAGTCAACAAGCTTTTCAGCAAGAGACACGAGCTGCGTTGAGCAGTATTGGCACACATCACACAGTTAGCCACTCAAATGAACAAGTTGCAGGTTTCTCAAGGCAAACTTCCATTGCAAACAGAGATTAATCCAAGAGGAAGTGTTTGTACAGCCACGATACAGAGCGACAAGGAGTTGGTCGAGCACAACCTCAAAAAGGATGCAAAAGAAGAAGTGAAACATGGAGGAATGAAGGAAGATGAAGCCACTCAAGAAACACAAAAATCTAAAACTCATTTGTCTTCCAAGGTAAGTGTTGATTCCAATATTTTAAATCCTAAAACACTAACTGATGCTCATTTTCCTTCTAGGTTGATTCGATATAAGAAAGAAGATGATGAAAAAAGATCATAGAGGCATTCAAAAAGGTAGAAATCAACATACCATTGATCGATGCTATCAAGCAAGTTCCCAGATACGTAAATTTTTGAAAGAATTATGTGTTAAAAAAATGAGACATGGGAAAGATGCAAGGATCCAAGTAGGGGAGAATGTCTATGCTATTATTCGAAAGAAACTGCCACAAAAATGTCGGGACCCTAGTATGTTTACTATCCCATGTATTATTGGTAATAAGCAAGTTGAGAGAGTCATGCAAGATTTAGGAGCATCCATAAATGTCATGCCATATTCTATTTATAAGGAGTTGCATTTAGGACTATTGAAAGAAACTCACGTAATCATTCAGTTAGCTGATAGGTCCAATGCATATCCTTTAGGTGTAGTATATGATGTTCTTGTTAAAGTAAATGATTTGATATTTCCCATTGATTTCTATATTATTGACATGGATGATTCTTCCTCTGCTCATAAGTCTTTTATTTTATTAGGAAGTGTAGGGAAATCTGATTTTAACCATCTCCCGAGGATTTATCTTGGATGTTTAATTCACCATACATTGATTAAATACCTAGCATGTACCTATATAATTAACTGCAACACGTTGGTGTTTTCTCGTGTTTACCTGTGAATTTGCCAGGCAAGGATTGGATCAAGACTCGTGCTCTGATCTTCTGGACTATATCCCGATTGCCTAAACTCCAATGCCGAGTGAGGACAATCTATGGAGAATGCTACAGAAATTCGCCTTCTTCCTTACCTTAGAGTTTTCGAAAATCTCACTATTTTGAATAGTAATTCTCGAAAATTTCACTCTTGGATTAGAGTTTGATTTTCTCTCACCTTATATTTATAATGCAACCATAAATCTTATCAAGATAGAATTTCTGCATATCCAATAAATATAATAATATCACTTAAGATAGAGAGGATCAAAACAGAGTCCCAGTGGGACTCTATAAGGAGGTGGACGAAAATCTTCATAGCTCCAAGCCTGGATGGGCCAGCCCAGGGATCAAATGCAAGGAATAAAGATGGGCCTCAAATAAATTAATTATCTTATTATCAGCCCAGAACATAAATTAATTCATAAACATTTATTCATGCAACTAGAGAATAAATCTTGACTTACCCTTTATTTTCGAAGTTGAGTCGGGCTTGCACTTAGACTTCACGAATCCCGTATTTAAGATATCGACGTCCATTAATTATTTACTGACATTACATTGCTTAAAATAATTAATATCTTTAATTCTTAAGTAGTACCACTCAACCTTATTATTGTACTTGAGATAACTCAACTGCGGGGTTTAGTACAATAAACCTTTGAGCTCCTTAAGAGGCGTCATCATCCTAAACGGATACGGTGACTCGACATAGGTAACTAGCATGACATACAAGCACTGCCACCACCCAAGATGCAGAGAATCTTGGGTTATCTCATGTAACCCTCACCCATAACAAGTCAAAGTCATGGTCATCAACTCATACTCACCTAATACCTTATAGAGGTTTAGATCAACATAAAGTCACCGAGATCTAGGTTCTTCACGACGGTCAAATAGAAGAACTCATCTCATTGTGATCCATCAATACGTCAGAGACGTACCAGCATAGACAAGCAACCAAGTCAAGTCACTTCTTATCTATACCGCACTATACCAACAACTCATCCTTAAGTTGTCTCGGTAGTGATTCTTTTATATCTTATTAAGCTTGACCAATCATACGGACTTACGTGATCTACAACACAATTGTATGATCTAACTTTTATATGAGATAAGGGGACATACATATGCAATCAAGTAAACAATTCAGATAAGAGATTGTAATAGTGGTAACAGGAAACATTGTATACAAGCTCAACCAAAACTGCTTCCAATATACAAATCCAACAATCTCTCACTTATACTAAAGCAAAACTTTTAGTATACAATGTGTCTCTCTACTAGCTATTACAAACAACACCATCACTTTGCTTCTCCCACTTATATAAAAGTTTCCTTTCTAAGTGGGTGCCATCTTGCGCAATCCAAGTCCTCGAATATGCTCTTCGTAGACTTTTTGTGGCAGGCTCTTCGTGAATGGATCATCTAGATTATCCGTAGTACCAATCTTTTCAATCAATACGTCTCCTCGTCTAACGATTTCTCGTATGACATGGTACTTTCTCTCTATGTTTTTGGTTGCCTTGTGGGTCCGTGGTTCCTTCGAGTTTGCCACTGCACCTGAGTTATCACGGTAAACTATGATACTCTTGGACAAACCAGGTACCATATCTAGATCCATGAGGTAGTTCTTGAACCATACAGCCTCTTTAGCAGCATCCGAAGCGGCTACATATTCGGCTTCCATGGTGGAGTCCGCAATGCATCGCTGCTTTGCACTCCGTCAGGATATAGTTCCTCCTCCCAAGGTAAACACATAGCCTGAGGTAGATTTTTTCTCATCACGGTCAGCTTGAAAATCTGAGTCTGAATAACCCAAAGGCATTAGACTATCTGCATGGTAATCTAGCCTATAATCTCGAGTCCTTTTAGGTACTTGAGTATATGCTTTACCGCAGTCCAATGAGCTTGTCCAGGGTTAGACTGATATCTTGCTACTATACCTACCGCATAGCAGATATCAGGTCTCGTACATAGCATTGCATATATGAGACTTCCTACGGCGGAAACGTAAGGAACTTGTCTCATTTCCTCTATCTCCTTTGCGATCATAGGTAATCGCCTTAGATAAAGGAACACCATGCACGAAGGTAGCAATCCTTTCTTGGCGGTCTGCATACTAAAGCGAGTAATCACGGATCAATGTAAGGCGCTGAGATAAGCTCAACATTTTCTCTTTCGATCTCGTTAAACCTTGATCCCAAGAATGTACGCTGCATCTCCTAAGTCTTTCATTTGAAGCGATCGGATAACCAACTCTTTACGTCTGATAACAACTTCACATTGTTGCCAAGTAGAAGGATGTCATCTACGTAAAGTGCAAGAAATACCACGTCACCGTTGACATCTAAACGATGCACACAACTTTCGCTAGCCAACTGGGTAAATCTATAGAACTTTACGACCTCGTCAAAGTGTAAGTTCCATGATCGGGAAGCTTGCTTAAGTCCATAAATGGACTTCTTAAGCTTCCATACTAGATGCTCTTCACCCTTCACCACATAACCTTGGTTCTTTTGCATATAGATGTCTCTACCTTCTTCAGGTAATTGTTTAGAAAGCGGTTTTCACACCCATTTGGCAAACCTCAAGGTTTAAGTGGGCTGCTATGGCGGAAGAATTCTGATGGACTTGAGCATTGCTACAAGCGAAAAGATCTCATTGAAATCGATGCCCTCAATCTGAGTGTACCCTTTCGCCACAAGCACGGCTTTAAAAGCGAAAACTCTCTATCTGAATCTCTCTTCCTCTTGTATACCCACTTACTACCTATGGATTCCTTGCCATCCGGTAGAGGTGTCTTTTCGTATACATCCATAGTCATTATGGACTCAATTTCTAAGTCCATAGCGGTGTGCCATGATCTTGCATCGATGTCTTGTATCGCCTCACCGTATGTTCATGGGTCGATTATTGCTGCTTCGTTTCACGGGACTAAATTCAAGATTCACCCACGAACATAAATCGCTCGGTTGACGAACAACCTCCCACTATGACGAGGCGCCATGGCACAATGGCAGCGGTGGTGCGAGATCTTGTGGTTCTCATCTTACACAACTTGATGGATAGGAGCCACATGCGGCCGACATCTCGGTGGAACTCGACCCACTTCAATTTCTTGAAGTATCGGTGTCGATCCTCCCACTGAACCGACATCTCGTACCTTTGGCTGTCGGTGGTGGAATATGATCATCTTCTAATTCTTGAAGAATGATTTCAACTTTGGATTTATGGTTTTTCATATAATCCTCTTCTAAGAATCGGGCATTAGTGCTAATAATGACCTTTTGATCCTTAGGACTATAGAAATAACCACATTTCATTCCTCTAGGATAGCCAATAAACAGCCTTGCATCAGATCTAGCCTCCAACTTGTCAGTCTTTCTGTTCGGCACATGTCTTTCGGCTGCCATATCTTATGTGGTTTAAACTGAGGCTTGCGCCCAAACCACAACTCGAAGAGGTCTTTTCGGCTGACTTGGATGGTACTAGATTGAGCATGTATGCCGCTGTTTCTAAGGCATACCCCCAGAATACGAAATAGGCAATGTTGCATAACTCATCATTGATCTAACCATTTCTAAGAGAGTCATATTTGTTCGCTCGACACATCATTTTCTTTGTGGTGTGCGGTGTAGTGAAATGGGAGGTAATCCCACACCGCACCAAATAGTCCATAAACTCGTTCTTGAGGTATTCGCCACCGCGATCGGACCCATGATGACTTGATACTTTACCAAGCTTCGCTCCACTTTCGCCTTAAATTCTTTGAATTTCTTAAAGCATTCGGACTTGCGGTCAGCGGTATATGTATCCGTACCTTGAGTAATCGTCAATGAAAGTGACAAAATACTCGTACCCTCCACGAGCTTGTGTGGACATAGGTCCACACATGTCAGAATGGACTAGCTCCAACACTTCTTTAGCTCTATAACCCTTCGCTTTGAAGGGTCTGGTCGACATCTTTCCTTCATACAGATTCGCGGTGGGAATGGAGTAGCGTGAGATCACCCAACGCCCATTCTTAGCCGGTCTTTGGATCCTATTTAGATTGATGTGACCTAAACTAAGATGTCAGAGAAATGTGGTGTCATCTTGCGAAGAAACCTTTCTCTTCTTAAGGTTTGAAGTAGATGCAACATAATTAAAGGTATTATGCTTGACAGAAATAGTATAAAGCGAATTATATAATGAGCCACCATAGATAACTTCGTTATTTCTTATGATAGAAACACAACTATAAAAAACAACTGAATATCCATGAATAAATAGTTTGGAAACGAAAATAAGGTTCCGCCGAAACTCCGGCACATATAAAACGTGTTTCAATACTAAAACTGTTCTATCAAAACATAAAGAAACATCTCCGACTGCAACGGTCTCGACTTTCGCCGCGTTGACCATGGAGATCGTTATCTCACCATCATGCAGCTCCCTTGTCCGCAGGAACCCCTGCAAGGTGTAACAAACATGATCAGTCGCACCCGTATCTATTACCCATGAATGAGTAGAACAAGTCGCTAAACATGTTTCCGTTACTAAAGCAAATGGCGTACCTTGAGCCTTGAGCATAGGGCACTTGGCCTTTCAATGCCCAGTCTTGCCACATTTGAAACACTTGCCCCTCTCCTTTGGCTTTTTCAAGCCTCCGGTGGCAGCCATGTTCCTGCTCCCACTGGTTCCTTTGCCTCTACCACCTTTGGTGCCCTTTTTCTTCTTCCATTTTTCAACGAAAAATTTGGGCCCTTAGATGTGCTAGCAAGGGCATGTGCTCCTTTGCCCATGACTCCTTCCGCGGTCACGAGATCATTAAGCAACTGACTAAGTGTATACAGTCTTGCTCATGATTGCGTTCACGCGAAAGTTCTCAAAAGACTTGGGCAATGTGTTGAGGATGATATCGACTTTGGCTTCGCCGTCAATACTTCCTCCCAACTGATCAAGACTATCCATGAGATGAGTCATGTGGGAGACATGTTCATGGACCGAACTTCCTTCTTCCATCCTACACGCCAAGATTTCTCTCATTGTGTGGAAGCGGACCGTTCGATCCGACTGCCCAAACTTACTCTCGAGACTTGACCATATTTCAGTCGCGTCAACCATCGACTGATGCTGCAGCTGCAAGCCTTTGGACATAGTAGTCATCATATAGCATTTGGCCATATTGCTTGATTTATGCCAAATTCTGCTTGACTCTCGCTGCTCATTAGTCGATGCATCAGTAAGGGCATCAGGTTTGGGAGTAGTGAGAACAAACATGTGTTCTTCAGCGATAAGAACATATTCCATGTTCGTTTTCACTCGATAAAATTTGGACCGGATAGAGGATTTTGTGCAAGCATATTGATAATCGGTGTAAGAAACATATTTGAAAAGTAATGTAAACACATAAGCATACGATCGCACATAATTCGTAACAATAATATTGTAACATTTTGATAAAACAATATTAATTGAAACCTCCAACCGCACAAGGAATTCCACATGCAAGCCACGCATGTGGACGTTTACACATGAACCCCTCGACCAGACTAAAAAATACCTTTTAGTCGTTTAATTTCAATCCATGTCATCTTATCCTTATGACAAATGAAATTAATGATTGGACCTTACTAGACCACATCACTATCACAAGAAGGGACTTCGCGGGAAGTTGTACTTGAGGTGATGTCTAAGCAATGACCATAATTTTAACAACAGAAAATGAATTCTTAGAATTGGCATACTCACTAGGACCATAGCGCTTTCAATCCAAATTCCTTTGTTATCTCATTTTAAATCTATCTCTAGAGAACTTATGAAAATCGCATATGCAAGCCACGCGTGTGGACGTTTACACATGAAACTCCCACTTCTCAATAGATTAAAATGTTTTATTTAGAAATCTCATCTAACAAACTTATGACAAACAGTGCAAGCAAGCCACGCGTGTGGACGTTTACTCACAGTGCGTATCACTTTGTTTAGAGATTAAAAAGTGGAGGTCTTGACATTTTAATTTTAGAAATTAATATGTCGGGTTACTTGCTTACTCTTTTGTTTCAAAGGTTTGTCTATCTGAATCACGTAATCTAGCATGTTTTCTATAGAACTCAACATGTAAAACATGCTCATGAGAATTCTAAAATATGCTTGAAAAACGCGATAAACCTAGCATGCTTACTATGCGCATCCAATCACGAAAACATATAATATGTTTATCTACGTAATTAAACATACATAGCATGCTTCTGCATAATTTAAACATCCATGACATGCTTTGAACGATAAAAATAAAATAAAATCGTTCATCGCGGCCCACTCGTGGATCCTGTACTTCCCTTCCTAATTTATTACATAAATATGCAAAGTACAGATCTTCATAAAAATCTCGAAAATGGGCCTCGCGTGCACGGGCACGGACCGGATTCGTCAAAACTGGATTTGGGCCGAAAAATGGAAAACGGGCGAAACAATTGGATCGGGCGGGTCGAACAAAAATCTGAACCGGTCAAAAATCGGTATGGGTGAAAAATCGGTGCGGGTGAAATTAGGCCGGGTCGGCCCGATGTGAATCGGCGCGTGCGCTAGTGGCATGCCCCATGCGCACACAGCCGCACATCCGCCGCTCAGCCGTCACCCTACCTCATCGCGTCGTACGCCCAGACGCCGCGCCCAAGTCTGCCGAGGATTCACGCCCAGGCACGCCTCGCCACGTCGGGAGCTGCTGCCGAGTCGTCTGCGTGTAGGTGCCGGCATCTGCCGAGAAAACCTATGCGCGACTCGCGCACTAGCGCCCAGCATCCTACCGGGGCTGTCGAGCACTGTCGGGCATGACCCGTCGAGACGTGCCGAGCCGCGTCACCCGATGCCACCCGAGGCCTGTCGAGTCACATCGTCGGCCGCGCTAGGCGCCCGGTCTTGCCAAGCACGCGACCTACCGAGGCTTCCGCGCGATAAACGCGCGCCGCCCGCCCGCCCGCGATGCTTTGCCCGCGACACACGCGCTCGCCGGGGTTGCCAAAGACCCGTCGAGGCCGTCGCCGAGAGATCTGCGCGCGACTTCGCCTGTTGGCTGCCCGCGCTTCGCGACAGGCACCCGTAGCGTGAGTTCGCGCATCATCTCGTTTCTACCGAGCGATCCCGCGTGACGTGCCTTCCGAAGCCGCCGAGGGCTCCCGCCCAGGTCCGCCGATGCAGCCCAGGTGCTACCGAGCGTAACCTACCCAGGCGCGCCCGAAGCCGCCGAGACCCGCCTGCCCTGTTCACCGGTTGCTACCGAGAAAACGTGCACGGCTACCGAGTGGTGTGCCTACGAACGTCGAGCACGCTCAGCGTGCCGTCGCCCGTACGCCCTCGTGTCGTGCGGTCGATTTCCAGCCAACCTCCCGTTGTCTTGTTCTTTGTGCTTTTCGTCTTCGTTCTTCTTTTACATATTAGATTTACAAGAAAAATTCTGATCTAACCACGTGAAAAACAAAATCCGACAAAAAACAAAACGAGCCACGATGAACGACGTATCAACAATTAATTAATTGCGCACGTTATAATCAAACGTGAATTAATCCAACAGAGCCAAGATTTTGATCCCATTCTCTGATACCAATTGTAGGGAAATATGATTTTAACTCTCTCCCGATGATCTATCTTGGATGTTTAATTCACCATACATTGATTATATACCTAGCATGCACCTATATAATTAATTGCAACACATTGGTGTTTTCTCATGTTTACTTGCGAATTTGTCAGGCAAGGATTGGATCAAGACTCGTGCTCTGATCTTCTGGACTGTATCCCGATTGCCTAAACTCTAATGCCAAGTGAGGACAATCTATGGAGAATGCTACAGAAATTTGCCTTCTTCCTTACCCTAGAGTTTTCGAAAATCTCACTATTTTGAATAGTAATTCTCGAAAATTTCACTCTTGGATTAGGGTTTGATTTTCTCTCACCCTATATTTATAATGCAACCCTAAATCCTATCAAGATAGAATTTCTGCATATCCAATAAATATAATAATATCACTTAAGATAGAGAGGATCAAAACAGAGTCCTAGTGGGACTCTATAAGGAGGGGGACGAAAATCTTCATAGCTCCAGGCCTGGATGGGCCAGCCCAGGGATCAAATGCAAGGAATAAAGATGGGCCTCAAATAAATTAATTATCTTATGTTCAGCCCAGAACATAAATTAATTCATAAACATTTATTCATGCCACTAGAGAATAAATGCTGACTTACCCCTTTATTTTCGAAGTTGAGTCGGGCTTGCACTTAGACTTCACGAATCCCCGTATTTAAGATATTGTACGCCCATTAATTATTTACAGCAATCTGACTGCTTAAAATAATTAATATCTTTGATTCCTTAAGTAGTACCACTCAACCTTATTATTGTACTTGAGATAACTCAACCTGCAGGGTTTAGTACAATAAACCTTTTGAGCTCCTTAATGGGACGTCATCATTCTAAACGGATATGGTGACTCGACATAGGTAACTAGCATGACATACAAGCACTGCCACCACCCAAGATGTAGAGAATCTTGGGTTATCTCATGTAACCGTCACCCATAATAAGTCAAAGTGATGGTCAGCAACTCATACTCACCTAATACCTTATCGAGGTTCAGATCAACGTAAAATCACCGAGATCTAGGTTGTTCACGACGGTCAGATAGAAGAACTCATCTCACTGTGATCCATCAATACGTCAGAGACGTACCATCATAGACAAGAAACCAAGTCAAGTCACTTCTTATCTATATCACAGCCTATACCGACAACTCGTCCTTAAGTTGTCTCAGCTGTGATTCTTTTTATATCTCATTAAGCTTGACCAATCATACAGACTTCTGTGATCTACAACACACTGTTTGATCTAACTTATATATGAGATAAGTGGACATATATATGCAATCAAGTAAACAATTCAGATATGAGATTGTAATAGTGGTAACATGAAACATTGTATACAAGCTCAACCAAAACTGCTTCCAGTATACAAATCCAATAGGAAGACCATTCATGAAAACAACAAAGACAATAGTTAATGTTGATAAAGCATTCTTAGCTTGAAATTTGATGGATAAATTATCACATTTAATATTTTTGAATCTATGAAACATGTTGAGGATCCTGAATCTATATTATGATGGATATTGTTGATCATTGGACTGAAGATTTTATTTAGAATAGTTGCAGGGAAGATAAGTTCTAGCATATTCTTTTTATCCATATGATAGATAAGAATGCATCAGTAGGAAGTGATCAACACCTTTCGAGCAGTATGTCCATACTAATCGAGAAGAAGCAAATTCTATCATCTTTTGTGAAAGACCCAAAGCTAGAATTGAACAATATCTCACAGTATTTGAAGTATGTAATTTTAGAAGAGGATGACACGCTGCCTGTTGTTGTCAGCAAGGACCTCAATGTTGTTGAACTTTTAAGTAGACTGTAGAAGGAGCCAGATGGTATGCTCATACCACACGATTCCTAGATGGACATCAGTTTACAGTTGAAGAGATGAAGATAGTCGAGTTTTAAAATATGAACTTGGCTATTTCCATCGTCAACTCATAATCGTACCACCATGGTGTTTGGCCTTGGACCTTAAACAAGGGCGCTACTTGGGAGGCAACCCAAGATTTTTTTTTTGTTTCTTTTACCTTCTTTTTAGTTTCTTTTTATTTTTATTTCACTTTTCTACATATTTGGAAGCTCTGCTCTACATGGCATGAATAGTCCAGTAGTCTGTCATCCACCTAAGTGAACCACCACAAGAGCCGCGCACCGAGGCCCCTCACAACTTGCATTCATTGCTCGTTGTCTGTCTTGTCCCCTACTTAATTTGTTCAGGGAAGTTCTGTTATTTCTTTTCTTTTTCTGTTTTCTTGTTTGTGTTTGTAGTTTTTCTTCCACAGTGAGGACACTGTGTTGTCTAAGTGTGGGGGGAACAAATTTAGTTGTTTCTTTTCCTGATTTTTGTTTTAAAAAAAATCGTATCGTATACCCATACTACGTGATAAAAAAAATGTTTTGGTTTTGTTTTGTTATGTTTTGAGTCTTTGACAATTACATGATGAATGAATTGAGTAGAAAAGATTAGGATATTGCTATGGTTTGTTTGGGTGTTTTCTTTTGATGATGAATTATGCAAAAGCATCTATATGTATTCATGGATGAGGAATAAGTGCAAGATTGATCAAAAATTTGAGCTTACTTATATTGTGAGATTTGAGCTTGTGAGCAAAAACTTGAAAATGCTTCCTATTTCATTGAAGAGTGTAATGTCTGACTTGATTGCTTGATATCTAGTTTCCCTTGTTGTCATAGTTGAAACTGCATATGAAATTCTAGCACTAAAGTGACCTAGGTAGTTTTTGATCATTATCCCTATATATTTGGCCTCATTATATACTTTATACCCTCAATTTTCCACTAGTTAACCTTTTTTGTGCCTTAATCCTTTTCTTGATCATTAAAAGCTACTAAATATGAACCTTACCCTTTCTTAGCCTTCTTTTGACCCACCAAAAATATGCAAGTTTGATATGAGCAGTGATTGTCATATTTGGTGATTGAATTGATTTGAAAATATTGGAGAGTGGTAGAAAAGAAATAGTTGGAGGATGTAGTTGAAGTTCTTTTCAAAAATAAAATAAAATCGTTCAGTACCCTCATACTGCATCGATTCGCTAAAAAAATGAGAGAAAATATAAAGGGGAATGAAACAGTTGTCGCTAATGGAGTTAGTCTACATGTTATTACATTTTATGAAGAGCATAGACTGATGAATATGATGGATGATGTGATGGGATCTGTTTTGTGAATTCAAGGATTGATGAGTACTTTATTTGCATATTTTTTGTTTTATAAGCCTATTTTTATCCTCTTGTTTATCCTACCTATGCACCAAAGCCCCATTACAACCTGTAGAAAGTCCTAGTGATTGCGCATGAGTTCATTTGTAGTGGAAACAGTGATATATGGGCAAACTTGTGATTGAAAGCATCAAGTCATGATTTAATGAGTGAAATCTGCATATTTTCTTTCTTTGAGAGTCTTGGAGTGAACTTGGTGAGGTTTGGATTGATCTTGCATGATTTTGATTTGAATGAAATGTGTTTGCATAGTTTTGAATCGAAAGAATGGTTGGAGGATTGCGGAGGATTGTATTCTAATCCCGCCTATGATTTTTATTCATTAAGTCGTTGCCAAATTTTGTTTTGAGTTTGTCTTTTTCTCTTTTCGATTTTTGTTTTGTTTTCCCTTCTTTATGCTCGAGGGCGAGCATTGTCTAAGTGTGGGTGAATTTGATTGGGCATATTTTGGCTACATATTTTGGATATTTAGTGGCATGTTTTGGATCGAAACAGAAGTTTCACGGTGCACTTATTAATGTTTTATGTTTTTATGGTATTCTGTAGGGATGATAAGCAAATCGAAGTTCTTGGCATTATTTTGGATGAAGTTTTGAAGCATGAAAGAACTAAAGTAAGGTTGTTGTCTGAAAGTCGTGTATTATGCCAATACTGCACTGTTTCATTGGGACTGGACAATAATGACGTGAATTAAGTGAATTTTTGAAGGCTTTGTGATGTCAAACAAATTTTAATTATGTAATAGGCCTCAAATATTGATTTGGACATCTTTAGTTATTATTTTGAATTATTTGATAGTGTCCTTATTATATTAGAATATGTTTTATATTTAATAGGGGATTATATTAGATTTTATTATATTAGATTAGATTTGATAAGTTTTGAAATATTATAGTTTTTATCCTATTTAATCTATCTCTCCATTTCTATTCACGCAAGGAAGAAACGGACATAATTCAGTTTTGATTTCCATTGTTTTCTAATTCATTCATTGCTTCATTATACTTTTATTCTTTCTATTTTTTTTCTAATTTTCGTTCATTGCTTCATTATCATTATTAGCTTGAATTCATTTATGAGTTCTAGCTAATCTCTTTCATTCCGGCAAAGATTAAGGAAGCTATAGCGTGATTCGTTTCGTGAGATCTAATTGGTTTTATATCCTTTAACTTTATGTAAGCATCAGTTATTATCCGTGTTTATTGTTGTTAATTATTTTGTCTCTGCTAGGTAGTCGCGAATATTTAGTAGTTCGAAATTAATTAGTAGCCAATTGAATCAGTCATCCGTAATTGTGGTTTAGATTTGATCAGTGGTAAAGTGATTCATCAGAGTCAAGAGTTTAACAGTCTTAACTCGATAATCATGCGTCAGAGTTTATCGATTTTGAACTGGGTTTCTCTAATTCTTAAAGTTGTCGACTCATTAAATCTATAGAGTGTCTCTTACGGTTGTCAGTCGATTAGAGAAGTGGTTAGTGAAGCGTCTTCCTAATTACCAATAAAATAAGGAGAGATAAGATTACGTCAGAAGCATCTTCGATGATCATAACTGGTTTGTTTGCACGAATTGAAGTTGTATTTGCATCGAGGATCGGATTTGTCTAAGCTAGAGTATAATTAATTAGAACCGGGATACCTTCATCATATTTGTTACAATCAAACATCTTGATACCTTTCGTATTTGTTACTTTCAAGATTTTATAGTTTAGTCACTTGTCAAAACTCATTTTACCGGTGAAAAATTGGAGAAATTCTCGTCAATCATTTGGGAGATAATTTTACTTACTGCTATCTGTGCAGTATGGGCATACTGACTGAGTGTCAATAGGTCTGCAGACAAAACACATGAACATCACCATTTTGATGAATTTTTTGCTCTTGTATGTTCTGGAAGGCTCTGTCTCTCTTGGTGTCAAGTTTAATTTGTGTGAAGTCTTTGTGATGTAGACCATATCTTATCTATATGTACTGTGTTGTGCATGCCTTTAAACTTGAGTATATTTACAACTCTATCCAATTCTAGTGCTTCAAGAGAAAACCTTAACCTTAATAACTTATTTGAAATTGTTAGATAAGGCTTAATAGCACTTATGTGAGCTTTGATTAGACCATTATTCATCCATCTCCACATTGGGCTCTAGTTGTAGTTGATACCAATTGCTAGTTTTCTTATTGTTGATCTTTTGAAAAGATCCAAACTTTGAATCAATTCTACATCAATATGAATTCTCTATTAGATTTGTATATTGAAAGCATATTGGTTGAATTTGTATATAATGTTTCCTATTACCACTATTATAATCTCCTATCTAAATTATTTATTTGATTGATATGTTGTCCAATTATCTTGTACCAAAGTTAGATCATACACTGTGTAGAAGATCACAAAAGTATGTATGATTAGTTAAACTAGTTGATATATAAAAAGAATCACAACTGAAACAATTTGAGGACGAGTTGTTGATATAAGCTACATTATAGATAAGAAGTAACTTGACTTGATTGCTTGTCTATGCTGGTACGTCTTGACGTATTGATGGATGACAGTGAGATGAGTTTTCTATCTGACCATCGTGAAGAACCTAGATCACGATGACTTTAAGTTGATCTAAACCTCAATAAGATTTTCATATGAGTATGAGTTACTAACCATCACTTTGACTTGTTATGCGTGAGGGTTATATGGGATAACCCAATATTCTCCACATCTTGGGTGGTTGCATTGCTTGTATGTCATGCTGGTTATCTGTATCGAGTTACCGTATCCGTTTAGGATGATGACGTCCCCTTAAAGAGCTCAAATATTTTGTACTAAACTATGCATATTGAGTTAGCTCAAGTACAATAATAAGGTTAAATGGTAATACTTAAGGAATTATTAAAGAGATTAATTATTTTAAACAGTCGGAGTGCTATAAATAATTAATGGACATACGATATCTTAAATACGAGGATTCGTAAATCTAAGTACAAGCTCGACTCAAGTTCGGTAATAATGAGGTAAGTCAATATATATTCTCTAGTGGAATGAATAAATTTTCATGAATTAATTTACGTTTTGGGTTAAACATAAGATAATTAATTCATTCTAGACTCATCTTTATTCCTTGACAGCTTACCCTCAGTCAATATATATTCTCTAGTCAATATATAAGCTATGACAGCTTACCCTCAGTTGCCGTTACCGATGATTCCTCAGTTTCCGGTAGCTCAATTCCCAATGGCTCCACAACAACCACCTCAGATTCAGTCAGTACAATAGTTCAACCTTAAACCCAGCATCAGAGAGCCTTTGCCCTAAACCAGAAATCAACTGATAAGGAAGCAGGACAGTTGATAGGTATGAGAATTTTAAGAGATGTACCTGTCATAATTCTTTTCGATACTGGAGCTTCGCATTCCTTTATTTCTTCAGCATGCGTAGATACTCTTGAGCTTCCAGTAAAACGATCAAATCCTGATATAATAGTCCTTACGCCGTTAGGCAGAAGTGATAGAATCACGCATGAGTGTCCTAACTTAGAATTTGAGTTAGGTCCTCTCAAGTTGAGAGCAGAATCCTTGCGTCTTTTGCCAATGAGGGATGTGGATATAATTTTGAGAATGGACTGGTTAACCCAAAACTTCACAATGATTCGTTGCGAAAGTCGTGAGATTTCTTTCCAACCACCAGATAAAGAACCAACCTGTTTTTACGGGATAGATGAAAGGCATAAGAGAGTACCCATTATTTCAGCCTTAAGAGCAGAAAAGTTGCTAAGACGAGATGAAGCACGCGCTTACATAGTGTATTTGGCTGGAAAAGATGAAGTTGAAAGGAAAGTAGAAGATGTTCCAGTTGCGAGAGAATTCCCAGATGTTTTTCCGAAATCCTTACCTGGATTACCACCGAATAGACAATTAGAGTTCCCCATCGACTTAGAACCTGGGTCAGCCCCAATTTCGAAGGCACCATACCGAATGGCGCCAAGGGAACTTCAGGAATTGAAGATCCAATTGCAAGAACTATTGGATTTGGGATTTATCCGACCAAGCGTATCTCCGTGGGGAGCACCGGTACTGTTCGTTAAGAAAAAGGATGACACTTTGAGAATGTGCATCGACTACAGGGAATTAAATAAGTTGACCCTGAAGAATAAGTACCCATTGTCGCGGATTGATGATCTGTTTGATCAATTGAAGGGAGCAAAAGTTTTCTCAAAAATCGATTTGAGATCAGGATATCATCAGTTAAAGATTAAGCAAGAAGATGTACCAAAACGCGCCAAACTCGACTCGATGCGGTCATTATGAATTTACCGTAATGCCCTTTGGGTGACCAATGCTCCAGCTGTGTTCATGGATCTGATGAACCGCGTTTTCCATGAATACCTCGATAAGTTTGTTTTGGTCTTCATTGATGACATTCTTGTGTATTCAAGACAAGCGAAGAACACGAAACCCATTTGAGAACCGTCTTGGATCGTTGAGAACCGAAAAGTTGTATGCCAAATTCACAAGTGCGAGTTTGGCTTGAAGTAATTTCCTTGGTCATATCGTCTCGTGAGAAGGAATCAAGGTGGATCCCGCGAAAGTGCAAGCTGTGCACGAATGGAAATCGCCTACAACACCGAATGAAATTCGGAGTTTTCTTGGTCTAGCTGGTTATTACCGAAGATTCATCGAGGGATTCTCGAAGATTGCTAGACCAATGACTCAACTACTTCGAAAGGGAGTAAAATTCCAATGGACCCATGAGTGTGAGAAAAGCTTTCGAGAATTGAAGGATAGGCTGACTGCAGCCCCAGTATTAACAGTACCTGAGCCCGATAAAGATTATACGCTTTATACAAATGCTTCAAGAAACGGGCTAGGATGTGTACTCATGCAAGAAGGTAAGGTAATTGTTTATGCTTCAAGACAGCTAAGACCACATGAGCTTAATTACCCTACTCATGACCTAGAACTAGCAGCCGTGGTCCATGCGTTGAAGAATTGGAGACATTATTTATATGGATCAAAATGTGAGATCTTCACCGACCACAAGATCTTGAAATACTTCTTTGAACAAAAGGATCTTAATATGCGTCAGAGAAGATGGCTAGAGCTAGTTAAAGATTACGATTGCGAAATCAAGTATCATCCAGGAAAAGCGAACGTAGTCGCCGATGCGTTAAGCAGGAAGATTCGGACTCAATTAGCATTTGTTCTTACCCAGAACGAAGAGCTTGTTAAGGAGTTTGAGAAGATGAAATTAGAAGTGGTGTTACCACCTGAGACCACTCAAAGTATCATCGCAACCCTTATTCTAGAACCTGACCTGAGAAATCGAATTGTTCAAGCTCAACGTCAAGATGAACAATTAGAAAAATTAAGGCTGAAGGTGAGAACCGAAGGATCAACAGAGTACCATGAAGTAAGAGATAATGCTCTTATGCTTGGGAACAGGATATGTATACCCAATGACAAGAAATTAAAGGAAGAAATTCTGAAGGAGGCACACGACACGCCTTATACTTCCCACCCAGGAAGCACAAAGATGTATCGAGATCTGAAACATAAATTAGTGTGGGTAGGTATGAAGCAAGATATATCGTCGTTCGTAGAAAAGTGTTTGGCGTGTCAACAAGTTAAAGCGCTACACCAGAGACCACATGGAAAATTACAACCTCTCGACATTCCTGAGTGGAAATGGGACCATATTGCCATGGATTTCATCACCAGATTACCCAAGTCCAAGCATGGAAATACAGTCATTTGGGTAATTATTGATCGATTGACCAAGAGCGCCCATTTTATTCCAATTCCTGTAACTTACGGAGCTGATAAGCTAGCCCAGATTTACGTGCACGAGATCGTACGACTACACGGAGTTCCTGTCTCGATTACCTCCGATAGAGATTCCAAATTCACCTCACGATTTTGGACAAGCTTTCAAAAGGAAATGGGCACCCAGTGGAATTTCAGTACAGCCTTTCATCCGCAGACCGATGGACAGACAGAAAGAACTATTCAGACACTAGAAGATATGATCAGAACCATTGTCTTAGATCGAGGAGAACAGTGGGAGCAAGCATTGCCTTTGATCGAATTTGCTTATAATAAAAGCTACCAAGCAACCATCAACATGGCACCCTACGAAGCGTTGTACGGTAAGAAATGTCGATCTCCTTTGTATTGGGACGAAGTTGGAGAGAAAAGAATTCTTGGCAGAGAAGCAGTTGAAGAAATGATTAATATCATACGCCAAATTAAGAAGAGAATTCAAGAAGCTCAGGATCGCCAAAAGTCTTATGCAGATACACGACGAACTTAGTTGAAATTCAAAATCGGAGATAAAGTATTCCTGAAGGTTTCACCTAGGAAAGGAGTGCATAGATTCGGAATTAAAGGAAAGCTCAAGCCAAGGTTCATCGGACCATACGAGGTTTTAGAGAAGATTGGACCTGTTGCGTACAGGTTGGCGCTACCACCCAATTTTGGTAACGTTCATAATGTATTTCACGTATCTCAGTTACGGAAGTACGTCTATGACCCGAACCATGTTATCAACCAAGAAGACATAGTTCCTGAGTCTGACCTAAGCTATGAAGAGAGGCCAGAACGTATCCTAGATCGAAAGAATCAACAACTAAGGAATAAGTCGATTCCTTTAGTCAAGATTCTATGGAGACATCATGGCCGGAAGAAGCGACTTGGGAATTAGAAGAGAAGATGAAGAAAGTACCCGAGCTATTTACGGAGGTACTAAATTTCGGGACGAAATTTCTTTAAGGGAGAGAGAATGTAATACCCCAGATTTCCATAGCTCTGATTAAGCGCTAAGTACGTAATTAATTAGAGATTAATTACGTAAGTGACTAAGGACAATGCATCCTCAGATAAGATTTCATAAAGTTTTAACTCAAGATTTAATTTAGAATTCTACAGTTGGTTTATTTAACAATAAATCTTTAATTTATTGTGATATTTCAACGTTTATTTTAGAAAGAGTGATTTATGAAGATTTCAACTCGCTAGTAATTTCTATATTTATATTTGAATTATCTTGATTTAATAATTTCAAAGGATATATTATATCCTTATATTTTTCGAATATATGTATATGTTCGGATGAGGATATAACGTCCTTAACAAATTGGGCCTAGCATTAAAATGTAGAAATAAGCCCAAATGACCATCAAAGCTTATAGAATAAGCTAAAGAAAACAAAGCTTATGGAATAAGCTATGGAATTCTCTAGAAAATGAAAAGCTTCTCATGAAAGATTTAAATAGTGAGATAAAGCTTTATATATATATATATATATATATATATATATATATATATTATACTTAGCCTCCAAGACTTCATTTTCCACCATTTCTCTCCCATTTTCTCTCAAATTTTCGAGAGCTTCACACACACACACACTCAAATTTTCTTCTTCCAAGTTCAAGATTCAAGCTTTCAATCCTTTTCAAGTTGGTAGATCAACATCTTCAACAGGTAAATCACCAACCTTATCCAAGTTTTGAAGTAGAAATCAAGATGAAAACTCACTCCCAAACTCTCGTAAGTTTCGGCCATTAGGCCATGTTCTTTACAAAATTTTGTTCTTCGATTTTTAGTTTATATATGCATAGATCTACCTATTATGAGTGATATTATGTTGAGAAAACAAAGAAAAATCCCCTTTTCAAAACCCCAAAGTTTCGGCCATGTTGGGCCTTGTTCCAAAAATTTTGTTCTTCAATCTTTAGTTTATTTATGCTTAGATCTACCCTTTTAGAGATGATTCATGCTTGATCTATGGTTTGATTTGTTTATATTCAAGAAAAACCCAAACTTTGCTAAGAACCCTAATTCTTACTTTGAGGAATTGTTGATGATTTCTTCAATTGAGCATAGATCTATGAAATTAAAGATGTTTGAGCATGTTTAGAGTCGATTGTGGAAACAAAAACCGAACCCTTCAATTTTTCCTCTTATGACCGAAAATAAAGGCTTATATTTCAAGATGATTTGGCTTTGATTTGTTTAAAATAAGTTTGTATATATGTGATTATATATATATATGCTTGTGTTTGGTGAAAGAAATTGGAGTTAAATCCAACTCATGTGAAAACCCCTAATTTAATATGCTTATGGAATATCAAGAACTTATCATTTTGATTTTATTTGATTAGTTTGATTTCAAAAGTATGATCTAGTATATGAAATTAGCTTATTTTGAATTATTGAGATTTTTCTATACTAGTATGTAAAATTTAGATTTCGTTAGTTTGCAAAATTACAAAGGACCTTGTGGTTTTAGCTTGTTATTTGGGATTTTATTTCAAAATATGGATTCTCGTGATTATGTAACTTGATCAAGACTAACTTGATCAAAGTTTCCAAAGGAAAAGATTTGAAAGTTAAAGATTTTCTTATATCGATATGATATCCCTTATATATAGGGAGTTGAAAAGATTCAAGTTCTTATAAAAATACTTTCTTAATAAGTTGAATAGTTTAGTTTTGGATGCATTGACCTAGCAGAGCTTAGCTTAACTTTAGAATATCGAGAGAGTTTAGTAGAGACTCAAGAGTTTGAAACTCTTAGTTTCTCCTTCCCGTGTTTATTCTTCTTCTCTCTTTATTAAGGAACAAGTGGAAGCGGAATAGAGATCAAGAAAGGAAAAGCAGAAAGTTTCGAGTAAGCAAGTTATACAGGTGGGCTTTCTAAACTAAAATATGTGTTTGCACAAGTTTATGATAATGAGCATATGCCTATTTTGCAAAAGTTAATTGACTTTCCTGTTTTGAGCATATTGCATATTGCCTATCTACGAGAGAATGACGATATCGGCCCTATGCTAGACGAGCTGCTAGTAAGGGTATGTGTACACAGGTGGCCTTTGGCAAAGGTGTTTGAGAATGATGCCTACTTCTCAACACGTTTGTGCGTAGATATGCTGTTTATTAATGATTGTCTGCAGACATGTTATGATTAGAATTGTTAGCATGTGCATTGATCATGAAGTAAGTGATTTCTTAAAGTTTGATTCATAGGATATTTCTTAAAACCCATGTGAATCTAATAAGTGGCAAGTCGATTATATAGCTCTAAGAGCATGTTTCAGTTGTTTTCGGCAATTGTCCACTGAGTGCATCAAGTACTCATGCCCTGCATGTATTTCTAAATATGCAGGTTGTGTAAGAGATGACGACGGAGATTGAATGCTGAGCGAAGACCTATTTTGTCATGTCATATGTTTTGCCCCGGGTTTATGTCTCCACACATAAACTCAGCTACTCTTTTGCTGCCAACTCATTTACAGTTTGTAAAATATTGCATAATCCGAGTCTTGATGGATTAGACATCTGATAAACAAGTATGAATTTATGCCAAAGATTATGGTATCAGTTTGCTAAACAGTGATTGATTAATATTCAACTTTGATCATTTGGTTAATCACAGGTCCAATGACTCGTCTTTCTTTGAAATGATAACTGTTTATATATGCGAGTCTCTTGAAATAGTTAGTCATTTCCTTTTCCTTCCGTCCGTCGCACTCCGGTTAGTTATTTAATCCGAGATTAGATAAGCTGGGGCGTGACAGTAGGTAAATACGAGAAAACCTCTATGTTGCGGTTAATTATATAGGAGCATGCTAGGAATATAATCAATGTATGGTGAATTAAACATCCAAGATAGATCGTTGGGAACACGGAAGAACCATATTCCCCTACATTATCTTCCTTTTTGTAGCATTTGGTTTTGCACTTTGTAGATGTATAACTTCACCTTTTTTTGTTGTTGTATATTTGTTGAAGCCCACAATCGACTAACTGTCCTTCTCGAGCACCCGAAGTTCATGGCTGCTTCTTGTATCTTACCCCTCAGTGGTTTCCCATTTGTTGAAGAAAGAACTGTACAATTGGGTTCCTTTTTGCATTTGAAATATCTTACATCACCATCTTTTTTGTGTTTGTAGTTTGAGTGTAGTTTCCGCACTTTAGTAATCTTATTTATGTACGTAATTTTAGAGGGAAATGAAATTTGGTTAAATTTGAGTTTGAATTGGTGATGTACTAATTTCAATTATTCAAATGCAATTTCAATAGTTTGGCGTAATTTTCAATTATATTCATGTTTTCAGATTTGACAACCAACAAAAAGTTGGCGCACAACTCAAAATTTTGAGTGTGGCAATAGGAGTTAAGCATAATTAAGTTTGGGTAAAATATGAATATAATAATCCTAATATAATGGACCACACTATATTAAACACAAAATATAATGGACCACACTATATTAAACACAATATACATTTTTCTTAATTTACGTACAAAAAAGTTACGAGACAAGAATTGAGGGACAGAGAGAATAACATTTAGCAATTTTCCAAATATATCCCATTGTTTAATTAATAACAAAGTCATATTTATCATTTAAAAAAATTCATAATTGTATCCTCCTCTCATTTTCGGAAGTTGTGATATGAGGTGGCTCACCGAAAGATATATGTGTCATATACACGTGAAAAATGAGGGATGCCTTGTATATTAAAATAAATATAAAAATCATTACAATCTATATCTAAGTTATTATTATTAATTTTTATAAGGGTTATAATTTAAAAAATTGATAATGGTGTAGAAATAAATCATATTTATATAAAATTTGAAAATGATATATTAATTTTTTTTAGAAAAAGTTACGTACAATTTATTTCCATATCATTATCAAAATTACAATTGTAACTTTTTTTTAATTCCAAATTATATTGCAATAATAAAATTACAATTTTAGTAATATTCAGAACTCCCCCTCCCCACCTTATTTTCCACGTGTATGTGTCGTGTAGATCTTTCACATAGCCACGTCATATCTCAGTTGTCGAAAATTAAAGATGGGATACAATTGTAAATCCTATGAAATGGTTGATATAAATTTATTATTAATTAGTTATTGGAGTATATTTATGAAAACTGGTAAATATTGATACATAAATTAATATTTGGCCTAAACTAAATTCACATATCGCTCCCGTACTTATAGACTTATGGTGGCTATTGATTTTAATTATTGCGTCATACACGCTCTGTGATTAGTGCACAACAACTGTCAGAAGATATAATTAAAAAGTTTTGAGTAGTATTTTATTAAAAACAAATATTGTTGTAATGCGAATGTAATCATCTCATCTAGACCCATTGGTCCAATCCAACTCGAAAGCCTAAGTGGGCTTTGAACCTATAGGTAAATTTGGGCATGTACTATGGAATACAACTTCAAAAGCCCAAAAATTCACATATCTATATCGAGTGGGAAGAAATTGGACGGCAAAAATTATCAAAAGAGTTAATTAATAGATGATGGGACATAAGCAAGCATGCAGAATTAGTAAAATATTCAACGGTCTGTAATTACTTTAGGCAAAAACTTGTGTACGCGCCACCACGGTGGCGCGCGCACACTTTGTTTTTCACTTTTTTTTTTAGTATTTTATTATTTAATGTTATGTCTTTTGTTTTATGATAATATAGCAATTAAGGATAATTAGATTTTTTAATTATAATTTATTAATTCATTATGATTTATTAATTCATAATTATGGTTTATTAATTAACAATTAGGGTTTATTAATTCAAAGTTAGGGTTTATTATTTTAAAATTAGGGTTTATTATTCAAAATTAGGGTTTATTAATTCAAAATAGGGTTTATTAATTCACAATTATGGTTTATTAATTCATAATTAGGCTTTATTATTCAAAATTAAAGTTTATTAATTCAAAATTAAGATATATCAATTTAAAATTATATTTATTAATTTACAATTAAAGTTTATTAAATTAATTAATTTTAATTAGAATTAATTTAATTAATTAATTAGGGTGGTCTCACTGTGCGCGGGCGCGCACAGGAGACCACCTCATTACTTTATGAAATAACCACCATATATTTTCCGATTTTATAATGTTGGGACTTGGGAGAACAGTGCGAGGAAAGTTGAATCTTAAATTTCACCATTTACAAATAAAAAAGGAGTTAATAAGGCACATTAGTTTAGAGTAATATACAATACCTTTTTACATGAAAAAAGGTGTGATAATACATAGATTAGTTCATATTACGAGTACAAGTCAAACTACACTTGGTACAACGAAATCGAGCTATGCTGAACATAATTGGAAATAAATTGAACAAACAATCTATTCTTCTACAAATAATTCAATGTAGACTAAAAACATTAATTTAACATCATATATTAACTTAATAACGATTTTAACCCGAATTTTTATTACTATATTATTCAAATATTATAAATTGATTTAGTAATAATTTTAGTATGTTAGTTATTTTCTGACATTGGAAACTCCAATTGACAACAACATTTTACTGTTTACATGTGACAAATCCATCTATATAAATCTGATGGCGTGGAAAATATGAAATTTCATGTCATCAAAAATGAATTTGTTTTAGGCATGTCTATTTATTTCATCTATTTAAGAGATACACATTAAACAACATCGTAGAATGTCTTAATCTTTCGTGTCATTAAATTCTATATGGATGAAAATGTCACCTGTAAAAATCCAATTGCCAATTAGATTTTTTGAAATCGAAAATCACTAATGATCTGAAATTCTCACAAAATTAATTTATGAAACTTAAATAATGTATTAGTTGAGTTCATAATAAAACTATTACTATATCAATTTATGGGACTATGCAAGTATATTTTTCCAATTCCTATATATATATATTTATAATATGAGAAAACATGACCTTTACATTCGGTGGTTTCAGAAAAAAAAAAAAAAAGAAGAAGAGAACTTCACATTCTCTTAGATTTGAACGATTGGAGGCTTGGAGCTAATTATGCGCCTATAGAACCGGTCAAGACTTGGAATATTATGTGAAGATAAGTTGTTGCCTGTTTTCTCTTATGATTTTAGAGTTTGGTAGTTGACTTCTAAATGTATTTAGTCAAAGTCAACTAATTGATCACTTCAAATTACAGCCATTAAACCATAAAATATAATACTTAATTGCATTTAAAATCCCAACATGTAATCAAAATTGTAAGACGTGATTTAACTTTATAAGAAAGTCATTAGCTTTGATTTTTTTTAATTGATAAGCAAGTTCTTAGCCAAAAATCCAGTAAAGCATGAATATTTTTCTTAAAGGTAGGCACTAGGCAAGTACGTGCATCCATGGAAATAATTATCAAACAATTTATCCTAGACTAGATATATCATATTCGTTGTTAAAATTTACATGTGCTTTCTGTGTGTGAGAAAAAATATCACGCGTTTTTGTTCAGAAATTTATTTGTAAATATTCGGAGAACTAGGTTTGGTTATTTTTAGTCTATGCATTGTTATCAAGCGCCCGTGGCCTAATGGATAAGGCGCTTGACTTCTAATCAAGCGATTGTGGGTTCGAGTCCCACCGGGCGTGATCTCTTTTAAATATTTTTTATTTACAACTTTAATGTTTTGCAGAATCGTTGAATTCGGGAGTCGGGGTTCAGACGCTCAACATGTTAGTTTTGCAATATTGTCAAGAGTTTACGAGATTTTTATATTACGCTCAATATGATAGCACATTTTGTATGAGATTTTTTATTCACTAAATATTGCCCTCAATACAGTAACACATTTTGTATAGTTAAGTAAATACTAAGCACACTGAATTTGTGAACTTTTTATACCATAGTCGAAATTGGGGTTGTTAAATTGCGGTTCACGTCCTTGGTCAATATGTTTAATCCAACAATTATTACTCTTATCATGCCAACTCTCTAATGACCAAATTTCGGTTGTACAACCTTAGTTTTTTTTTTCCCAGTAAATATTATATTCAAAATGTCAATTTTACGATGATAAAGAAAAAGGATAAATATATTATATGAAAATTTATACATTAGTAATCAATCAGCATTTAGTTTACATACAACACGGAGCATTAACAATCACTCAACTTAACTAAAAGATGTTAGTATATCATTCAACTGCTAACTAATTTCCTGGGATTGTGAATGCATGCAAAATACCCCCATTTTTTCCCTTCAAGGTCAACGTACATATCCATAATTCACATTCCCTATCACAAAATCCACAAAGGTATATATAATTGGTATCCCCCACTTAATTAGTCAACTCGTTCTTCGTAAATCGTAAATGAACAGTTCACAAAAGAAAACTAAACAAGGACAAAAACATTAAACAAAGAAGTCAACACAAAAACGACGACATACTCTTAATATGATTCTAAGACATGAATATCATCACATCTTTGCTCCAACCTCTCTCCATCAACCACCATGTCTCCAAATCCTCCCTTTTTCTCTCTCCTCTTCCTCCTTCTCTCTCTTCCCCTCTCTTCCGCCGCAGCAACCAAGCCCGGCTGCTCCACCAAATGCGGCAACGTAACAGTTCCATACCCCTTCGGAATCGGCGCAGAATCAGGCTGCTCCTTAGACAAGCTCTTCGAAGTCACCTGCAACGACTCGTTCGCGCCTCCGAGGCTATTCGTCCCTGCAGCAGACATCGAGATCGTCGAGATAAGAAACGACACTGTCCGGATCAAGAACATGATAGCCTCAACTTGCTACAACCAGATTGGCCGAGTAGTTAGCACGACTGAAGCTTCCATAAATCTCGCAGACACGCCCTTTTCGGTTTCCGATGCGAACATGCTAACTCTAGTTGGTTGCGACGACATCTTCCTCGTGCTGGGATTCAAGGGGCGGAATTTCAGCAGCGGCTGCGCCTCTCTCTGCTCTAACAAAGAGGATTTGATCGAAGGCGAGTGCAGCGGCATCGGATGCGCGCAGAGCAACATTCCGAAGGGGTTTCGAGCGTTTGTTTCGAGCATCCGCTCCCTCAATAATCATGTGAATATATCTTCGTTTGATCCGTGTGGCTACGCGTTTCTTGGTGATCCGGAGAGCTTCGTCTTCAGTGCATCGGACTTTAGTGATCCGAGCTTCTTGAACAGGACTAGGGATAATGTGCCCATGATTCTTGACTGGGAGATTGGAGTTGATAATTGTAGTGTCGCTGAAAAAACCAACGACTTTGCTTGTCATGGAAATAGCCTCTGCGTCGACTCAGGGACTGGACTTGGAGGGTACAGATGCAGCTGCTTGGAAGGATACGAGGGCAATCCTTATCTTAGTCCCGGATGCACAGGTACAAAATTCTTCTCTCTTTTTATTTTTTTTTGGTATTTGACGTGTTTAAAAATTGATTGAAAATTTGAATGCGTTTTGTGTGACAGATATCGATGAATGTAAGAACAATCCTTGTGATCCAAATGGGATTTGCACAAATCTTGGTGGCAGTTTTAGCTGTTCTTGCAGAAAGGGATTTCAAGGTGATGGTGTGAAAGATGGGAAGGGTTGCATAGCTAAGAACACGTTTCCAGTCACCCAATTCTCTTTAGGTACTCTTCTGATGAAAATATCTAACTCTGCTTTCGATTAGTACTATGATCATAGTTTCTTCATACATTTGCTTTGAGTTGTACAAGGTCACTAACATATGTGATGTATCTACAGGTATTGGCTTTGGCTTTTTGACTTTGATAGTTGGTATAATTGTTCTAATTCTTGGCATGAAGAAAAGGAAGGTTATCAAACAAAGAGAAAAGTTCTTCCAACAGAATGGAGGGACGCTCTTGAATCAACAGCTTTCCTCAAATGAAACTAGTGTGAAATCCACCAAGATCTTCACAGCTGCAGAGCTCGAAAAGGCTACCAACAACTATGCAGAGGATCGGATTCTGGGAAAGGGCGGTTATGGCACGGTCTACAAAGGGATCCTCCACGATCATCAAGTTGTTGCAGTTAAAAAGTCGAAGGTAATGGATCAAACTCAAATCGAACAGTTCATCAACGAGGTGATCATCTTGACACAAGTCAACCACCGGAATGTTGTCAAATTGTTGGGATGTTGTCTGGAGACAGAAGTCCCTCTTTTAGTGTATGAATTTGTTTCAAATGATACACTCTTCCACCACATCCATAACAGTGGGGGAATGCCTTGGTTTTCATGGGACAGTCGTCTGAGAATCGCAGCTGAGGCTGCTGGTGCATTGGCCTATCTCCACTCTGCAGCTGCAATGCCTATTATCCACAGAGATGTCAAATCTCCTAACATACTATTGGATGAATACTACACTGCTAAGATTGCAGATTTCGGAGCATCAAGATTGGTTCCCATTGATCAAACAATGGTGTCCACTCTAGTCCAAGGGACCTTAGGTTACTTGGACCCGGAGTACTTCCACACTGGCCAGCTAACAGAAAAGAGTGACGTCTACAGCTTTGGGGTTGTCCTGGCCGAGCTGATGACAGCCAGGAAGCCCCTTTCCACCACGAAGAATGACCAAGAAAAGAGCCTGGCTACTTTCTTTGTCATGGCGTTAAAAGAAGATCGTCTGTTTCAAATACTGGATCCTCGGGTGCTGAGGGAAGGAAGCATGAAGCAAATCCAAGAGGTGGCCGAGTTGGTGAAGAGATGTTTGAAGATGAATAGTGAGAACAGGCCGACAATGAAGGAAGTGGCTATGGAACTCGAGGGTTTAAGGAAGCTCAGCAAACATCCTTGGACTGTACAACAAGTTCAAGAGGAAGTTGTTCCTTTGATGAATGAGCAATCTGATTTATACCAAGTGCCAGTGAGCTCTGGTTTTAGTACAAACGAGTATTCTGGAAATCGTAGTTTGGACAGCCGTATGATCCATCCAATCAACACACCTCGTTGAGCAGTGGTCCTAAACAGGCTTTAGCATCAATAAAATCGTGAACAAAATTGTGTGCTACTTCAATTGATGTATTTTACAGTTTTTTTGTGATTTGTTTTTCACTACAAACTTTTTTTTTTTTTTTTTTGACTCTTCCTTTTTTTGTTTATGCATGGATGGGTTTATGTACCTTTACTTGTTATTAATGTATTCAGATTAATATAGGCGATTTAAGTGAAAAGAATGTTTAGACTTGTTTGTTTATTTGTTATCATGTAATACAAAACCAAATTTTTTTTAAATCAAAGAACTCAAATTAATCCATCAAGTCGTCTTTTACAAGATCAACTAGCCAACTAGGGAAGTTATCGTTTCAACAAACTGGACGATTACAATTCAGAGCAAATTGCGCAAGAAAATGAGCAGCCTTATTAGTTTATGTCATTTGAATTAATGATTTTGGATCGAGACCTTATTTCAACTTTATGCCAGTTTTTTTGTTAATTTAATACAGAAATTTAAAGGTCACGTCATGGTGGATTCGAACTCGAGACCTTTGGTCTCGGGTATTAACCACTCTACCACAAGGTCAACACACGCACACGTTTCTTTTCATCAATTGCCAATGTTTCTTGCTTCATATATGATGTATCCATTAATATTGGCAATTTTTGCATATATAGATTTTGGGTAAATATCACTTTAAATCATAAGTATACCTATTTTATAAAAAAAGTTCCAAAATATCATAAATATTTATTTAAATTATAAATTTTCAACTTTGTCTCAAAAATATGATGCGTTCATTTTCCGGCTTCGAAATTTGACGTGACTTAAACGATACCATATGAAATTTCGTGATATTTTTATTCATTAATTGAGAAATAAACATGGATGCCACATCATTAAAAAAAACATTCTCTTGTCCCACCAACTAGTTTAGTTGATTAAGAGGTTGCAAATTTGAAATCAATCTTCATCTTCCCTAAAGAGCAAGACCCCTGCCTTATTCAGGAAATTTGGGGTTGGGAACCTCAACCCTGTAATCTGAGTGTAATCAATGATATATGGTTAATATCAATTAACGTTAAATTTGACCAATTCAAACATCACTATCCATTAACTTGGTATTGTAAATTTTCATTAATACTCCACATAACAGGCACTTCATTTAGTACCACTACTTACACTTCAAGTATTAAAAGGGAGATGTCAAAATGAGTCCCACAATGCATGACATGACGACGCAGTCCGATTTTGGACAGAGCCAGACCTATTATTAGGGATGACAATGGATCGGATCTGGATCAGATTTTGTTAGGTCCAGATTCAGATTCGAATTTTTTTGCTTGGGTCCAGATCCGGTCCAGATTCATTGGGTTCAAAAAAATTAGATTCAGACCTAGATTCATAAGATCCGCAAGATCGAGAGTCTAGACCCTGATCCACATATTTTCTCTTCTAAAATAAATCATAAATCAAATATAATTCACAGTAACACCATAATAATAATAATCTAAATACATATAACACTATAATAATTATTTAGAAATTCTACAATCATCACTATAGAAGAAGATGTTAGTTACAAATTTACTTTTGCTTTCATGACAACAAATAATATTGTAATAGTAATAGAAGAAGTAATACACATATCTTAACAAATAGACGACTCATATACATACAAGGTACAAGTTCTAATATTATTGACATACTATCCAATTCTATAACCTAGTTTATCAAACTTCGACTAGAAAGAAAAATAATATAATACACTTATAAATATAAATAAAAATTATATATACATGTATATTATATGGATCCATGGACCGGATCTGGATCTCAGAAATCGAGATTCAGATCCGGATTTTAAATGAATAGTTCGGATCCAGTCCAGATCCGTCGGATCCTATTTTTTGAAGATCCAGATCCTAAAAATTAGATCGGGATCTGCGGATTTGGATCGGATCCGGGATCCACTGCCATCCCTACCTATTATTGCTGACCCGACAAAATTTCGGGCTAGACTAGGTCGCTTAAACGACGCTAGGCCCATTATTGTTGACCCGACAAAATTTAAGCTAGGCTGGGTCGCTTAAACCACGCTAGAAAATTAGGCCTTCATCCCTCAGGGCAGCCTGTAAAAAGAACTGAACTGTTACATACTTGTTATATTTTATTTATTTTTCTTTTAATAAACCCCAGCTTGGTAAAGTAAACTAATCAAACGAACTGTTGAAAGTTTGGTACAATGACCTCTGGAGCAACTTGTTATTCTTAGATAAAAAATGACGACTAAGACATCCTTAATAAAAATATTCCTTGGAAATTTTTATATATGGACAAAACTGTATTTTATATTCTATTCTACCCAACAAATGATAGACCAAGTCATGTAAAAGATGTCAACAGACCCTTTTTTTTTTTTTTTTTTTTTATAATTTAATACAGAAATTTTAAAGGCAACGTCGCGGTGACTCGAACCAGGGCAGCTTCTACTTCCGACATTAACCACTCTACCACTAGGCCAACACACGCACACTGACAACAGACCCTTTCTACATCAGGTATGATGCAATACATGAGGTAAATTCTACGAATAAATATCATATATCAAAACAATTAATGATGTCGGGGTTCGTACATTTATTTAACAATGCAAAATTTCCCAAAGGATGAGTTTGTGAAATGTTATAAGAAAGTAAAGTTTCTAACAATGATTGTGTAAATGCTAAATGCTAAATGCTATTGAAAAGTTGTAATTTTCAAATATCTATATCGAAGTAGGTATAAAATACGACTAGAATTTTGTCGATAAATTATAATGTTAGAACTTTTTTATATTTTTCTTGGTTACAAAAGAATACATTACTACATTAGTCAAGAAAGACAGAGATGGCCAATGAATATAAAACAAACTTGACTAAGTATATATTTAAGTATTTAGATAAAAAAAATAAAAAAATTAGAACATCTATGTCTATTCCTCAACCAAGTATGCAGCTATAAACTCAGACATTTGCCAACTCTTTTTCCATTGCCATTCTCGTAATGTCTCTAACTCCGGCAATCTTCTCTCTCTTCCTCCTTCTCCTCTCTCTGTCTCCATCCAGAAGCAGCAGCATCGCCAAGCCCAACTGCGAGAGCAAATGCGGAAACATAACAGTTGAATACCCTTTCGGCATCGGCTTGAACTCAGGCTGTTCAATAAGCCCCTGGTTTGCCGTCAACTGCGATTCCTCCTTCGATCCTCCAAAAGCATTCATCTCCGACAGCAACATAGAAATAGTCGACATGTCCAACAACCAGCTGCGACTCAAGAACTGGGTTGCCGCAGCTTGCTTCGACAAATCCGGCCGCAAAATGGACCTTCTCGACATAGCCTGGATCAATCTCGGACCCTCGCCCTTCACTTTTGCGGACCTGAACAAGTTCACCGTGATCGGCTGCCACGAGATGGGGCTGATCACGGGGTCGAGAGGGCGCAATTACACCAGTGGATGCATCTCAGTCTGCTCGAGCAGCCAGGACTTGATCGATGGAGATTGCTCCGGGGTTGGATGCTGCCAAATAGACATTCCAAAGGGATTGAAGAATTTCAATGCTTCGCTTATCCCGCTGAGCAACCACACTGCGATTTGGTCGTTTGATCCTTGCGCCTATGCGTTTCTTGGAGATCCGAGCAACTACAGATTCAGCGTTTCTGACCTCAAGGACCCGAGTTTCCAGAACAGGACTATAGAGAATGTGCCTGTGGTTCTTGATTGGGCTGTTGGCGAAGAGAGTTGCAAAGGAGCTCAAGAATCATCAAGTGGTTTTGCTTGTCTTGATAATAGCGACTGTGTTGATTCTGATGCTGGTGTTGCAGGATACCGATGCTTGTGTCGAGAAGGGTTTCATGGGAATCCATATCTTAGTCCAGGCTGCACAGGTACTGTTTTGTTTTTTTGTTGTTTATTTTGGAGAATTGGTGTATGTTTTTGTTTCTGTTGATAAATGATGATCAATTAATTCTGTGGCAGATATTGATGAATGTGGAAGTGATCCCTGCCATGAACATGGGGTCTGCCAAAATTTTCAAGGCAGTTTCAACTGTACTTGCAAAAAGGGATACTCGGGCGATGGGATGAAAAACGGGCCTGGTTGCATAAAGAAGTCTGTGTTTCCCGTTGCCAAGTTTTCTTTAGGTATATCTCGTCATGAATTTTAGATCTATTGATTCTATTTTCATATTTTGTTGGTCTGATATTGGATTGTGAAATTTGGACATCGTGGTATGTTGTGCTAATTTAAATGGATGAAATTTGCAGGCATTAGCTTCGGCTTGTTGACATTAGTTATTGGTATGATAGTTTTAATCTTTGGCATGAAAAAAAGGAAGCTTATGAAACTAAGAGAGAAATACTTTGTGCAAAATGGTGGGCTGCTTCTGAACCAGCAACTTTCCTCAAATGAAAGTAGCATGAAATCAACCAAGATCTTCACAGCTGAGGAACTAGAAAAGGCCACCAACAACTATGCAGACGATCGGATTTTGGGACGAGGTGGTTATGGTACAGTCTACAAAGGGATCCTCCACGATCATCAAGTTGTTGCAATTAAAAAGTCGAAGGTAATGGATCAAACTCAAATCGAGCAGTTCATCAATGAGGTGATCATCTTGACACAAGTCAACCACAGGAATGTTGTCAAACTGTTGGGATGTTGTCTGGAAGCAGAAGTGCCTCTTTTGGTGTATGAATTTGTTTCAAATGATACACTTTTCCACCATATCCATAACAGTGGAAGAATGCCTTGGTTTTCATGGGACAGCCGTCTGAGAATCGCGGCTGAGGCTGCCGGTGCATTGTCCTATCTTCACTCTTCAGCTGGAATGCCTATTATCCACAGAGATGTCAAATCTCCCAACATTTTATTGGATGAATATTACACTGCTAAAATTGCTGATTTTGGAGCATCAAGATTGGTTCCAATTGATCAAACAATGGTTTCCACTCTAGTCCAAGGTACTTTAGGTTACTTGGACCCGGAGTACTTCCACACGGGCCAGTTGACAGAAAAGAGCGACGTCTACAGCTTTGGGGTTGTCTTGGCCGAGCTTATGACAACCAGGAAGCCCCTTTCCAACACGAAGAACGACCAAGAAAAGAGCCTTGCAACTTTCTTTGTCGTGGCATTAAAAGAGGATCGCCTGTTTCAAATACTGGATCCTCGAGTGCTGAAGGAGGGAAGTATCAAGCAAATCCAGGATGTTGCTAAGCTGGTGAAGAGATGTGTGAAGATGAACAGTGAAAATAGGCCAACAATGAAGGAAGTAGCAATGGAACTCGAAGGTTTAAGGAAGCTCAGCAAACATCATTGGACTGAACAACAGTTTGAAGAGGAAGGTGTTCCGTTGATGAGTGAGCAATTCGATCTGTATGCAGTGCCAATGAGTTCGGATTTTAGTACCGGTGAGTACCCTGGACAACATAGTTTGGACAGCCATATGATCCTTCCTATCAACAGCCCGCGTTGAGAACTGCTCCTACAAATGCTATACCAGCTCAAATATATCAAACGTATGGGACTGTGTTTGTATTGACGTTTAAATTTATTTTGAGTAATCATCCAGTGATTATTCATTTACTAGTTCAATATTCCTATTTCATTTGAAAATTTGGCTCTTGGTACGATGATAAGAGCAAAACTATTCCTTATGCAGTGATACAATTTTGCCTTTTGGCAAGTTCCTTTTTTAAAAAAAAATTATGGCATTCACACACTAAAGTCGTAGTTTCTTATGCATGACATCCATCACTTGGAGGCAGATTTAGAACAATCAATTTACAGTCAGTAGAAGCTAGTTTTTCTTGCACATTCAACTGTAGAGCAATCAATATTCCAGACATTAAACATTATAAAAGACAGAAAATTGTAGTTACAGTAACTTTTTAAAAAAAAATGGATAGGCAGTCTCTACTCGTGGTGCAAGTAGATATCTCGACCTAAAAAGCATTAGGCGTATCCAAACATTGAAACTTTGTAAGTCGTACTCCACCAACTAGGCTACTCGTACCAAATCGAAAAACTAGCTTGTTTAGCGGGGGCTATGAAACAGGGTACATGTGTTGGCGAAACTAGGGGTGCCAGGGGGAGCTTCAGCATCCCAACCATTTCTTTTCCGATTTTAGCTTTCCCAAACTATTTTCATGCATCTTTCCGTGGGTACATCAAAGGTGTAGTCCCAGAAATATGCCGTCCCGTGAACTCTCCCATACTAATCTCACTATTCATAGTGATAGTGTACAAATCAGATGATTCCCCATGCGTCAATCCCACAGCTTCCTCATCAACTTGTTGCTTAATCCAAGGATGTCTAATAAACTTCCTCTGTTAAATTATGTCTTGAAAGCTGGAAAGATGCTCGCGAGTTATGCTCTCATACGGTGCTCACGAGGAGCACTCGCGAATCGTATCAATGATGTGATTCCGTATGTGCTTCGCGACCTATGCTCGCGAGTTGTGCTCGCGAGGCACACTCGCGAGGCGTGAAGTTTGGCTTTGGCAGTTCGCGTTTTCGTGTTCTTCTCCAATTGTCCAGTTTTGTGTTCTTCATTGTTTGCATAGCAGTTCTTCACGCAAATCACTCCCCCAAATCTGTAATCTGTACTTCTCATCTCCAAGTTAATGTAATCTGTTCTCCGGTTCTGTCCGTGGATGTAGCCAACACAACGTTGGTGAACCACGTATATCTTCGTGTTGATTTTACGTTTTACAAATCTGTTTTATGTTTATCTTTTGATCTGCAATCCTATTCCGACTCTACAAGTGGTATCAGAGCTTTCCAGGTTGCTGTCCGCGCTGTTAGGATTTCTGCTACGTTCAAAAGATGTCTGCGTTTAACGTAAAATTCGACAAGTTCACCGGGAGAAATAGTTTTGGTCTATGGCAGATCAAAATCGCTCGTTGCTCAAACAACAAAGTTTGTGGGCTCCGTTATCCGATAAACCGAGAGAAGTTGATGATGTCGAGTGGGATGCTGCGGAGGAAAAGGCTCACTCGACTATCATGCTGTGTCTGTCCGATGACGTGCTCATCGAAGTTGCCGATCAGGAAACAGCCATCGGTCTCTGGAAGAAGTTGGAGAGCTTGTACATGACAAAGTCCTTAACCAACAAGTTGCTACTGAAGCAACGTCTGTTCCGTCTGCGTATGCAGGAAGGTACATCTCTACGGGATCATCTTGATACATTGAATAAGATTTTGTTAGACTTGCGAAATATTGATGTTAAAGTTGATGATGAAGATGCTGCTTTAATTTTGTTGGTATCATTGCCTGCTTCATATGAGAATTTTGTTGAGTCCTTTATTACGGGGAAAGATAATCTGTCTTTAGAAGAGGTTCGGTCTGCTCTTCACAGTAGGGAAGACCGTCAACAAGCATCTGGTTCGGGTTCTATTACAGAAAATCAGGCATCCGAGTTGAATGTTACGGGTAAAGGGCATAGGAAGTTTGGCAATAAAAAGAAGTCGAACTATAAAATTTCCAGAGGCCCTAAATCCAATTATATTTGCAACTACTGAAAGAACTAGGACATTGGAAAAATGATTGTCCTAAGAAGAAGAAGCATCCAGGAGAAAGGTACCGCACCCGTGGTCTCAGAATCGTGGTGAGAATGACGGAGTTCAAGAAGATCTTGCTCTGGTTGCTGATGAACTATCACACCACAATGGTGTGTGGGTTCTAGATTCCGGGGCATCCTACCATATTTGTCCTAGCAGGGAGTGTTTCTCGACTTATGAGCAGATAGATGGTGGCAATGTTACTATGGCCAACAGTGCTGTTTGCAAAGTTGTTGGAATTGGCTCAATCAGTATCATGACACATGATGGGGTTTTATGCACCTTGAACGACGTCCGACATGTTCTACAGATGACGAAGAATATGATATCTCTTAGTCTACTTGATAGCAAGGGTTTCAGTTTCAAGGGCGAAGGTGGAGTCATGAATATTTATCAGGGTTCAAAGGTGGTTCTCACGGGCTTGAAGCGTGGAACCTTATATTTCTTGAGAGGTTCTGTCGTGACAGGTTCTGTTTCTGTTGCATCATCTGAGGTTCAGGCTAAGGATATGACCCGACTGTGGCATATGAGGCTTGGGCATATGGGAGAGAAAGGGATGCAAATTCTGTCGAAGCGGGATTTTCTATCTGGACATCAAGTGCAAAATCTTGAATTCTGCGAACATTGCGTCTTTGGGAAGCTCCACCGTACCAAATTTCCAAAGAAGGGTGTTCATCAGACCAAGGGGATTCTTGATTACATCCATATGGATTGTTGGGGTCCGTCTCGAGTTGAATCTATTGGAGGCAGCAGATACTTTGTATCTATGATTGATGATTACTCAAGAATGACTTGGGTGATTATGATGAAACATAAGAGTGAAGCTTTCACGCGGTTCAAGCAGTTGAAGGCCTTGGTAGAGAATCAGATCGGAAAGAAAATCAAGAGACTCCGAACTGATAATGGTTTGGAATTCTGTTCAGCTGAGTTCAACGAGTTCTGCAGGGATGAGGGCATTGCTCGTCATCACACCATCAGAGATACACCGCAGCAAAATGGTGTGGCAGAACGTATGAATCAGACACTGTTGGAGAGAGCGAGATGCATGCTCTCTAATGCTGATTTAGCAAGAAGGTTTTGGGCAGAGGCTGTAAGCATAGCGTGCCATCTGATCAACCGTGGTCCTCACACTGGCATTGACTGCAAGACACCCTATGAGGTATGGTCTGGCAAACCTGCAGATTATACTGTGTTAAAAGCTTTTGGTTCTATTGTGTATTATCATGTAAATGAGGGGAAATTAGAGCCACGTGCTAAGAAGGGTATATTTGTGGGGTACGGGGATGGAGTTAAAGGTTATAGAATTTGGTCATCTTCTGAGAGTCGAGTCATACTGAGTCAAAATTTTGTATTTGATGAAAATTCTATGCTTAACCCCACTGTCAAGCCTACTGTTGTAGAAAATTGTAGTAGTGTTGATAAGCGGTGGAGCTACAAGTTACTCCAAGTGAGTAAATTACAACTCCAAGGTGGAGATGATCATCAACATACTACCACTACTGAAGCGAGTTCGGATGCCCATTCGATCTCAAACTAGCTCGGACGTCCATCCGGATGCTCGACAAACGAGCATAGTTTCTGAGGCCGGAGAATCGTGAAACCTCATTCGAGGTATCGGTTTGTGGATATGGTGACTTATGCCTTACAAGTCGTTGATGAGGTGGAAGAGGACGAACCATCTCCAAACGAGCCATCCACATATAAAGAAGTTGCTTTGGGTAGTGAGTCCGCTAAATGGCTCGCCAGAATGGGAGAAGAAATGGAATCATTGGCGAGAATATGACTTGGGAGCCGGTCAAAAGCCTTAGGGAGAAGAATTGTCACTTGCAAATGGATTTTCAAGAAGAAAGAGGGTACCACACCTCCTGAGGGTATCCGATACAAGGCTCGACTAGTTGCAAGAGGGTTCACACAGAAGGAGGGGGTTGACTATAGTGAGATATTTTCACCAGTGGTCAGACATACTTCCATCAGGGTGTTACTGGCAATGGTGGCACATCAGAATCTGGAACTTGAGCACTTAGATGTGAAGACAGCCTTTCTACATGGAATTCTGGAAGATGATGTTTATATGACTCAACCAGAGGGATTTTATATTCCGGGAAAGGAAGACTATGTTTACAAGTTGAAGAAGTCCTTATATGGACTAAAGCAGTCTCTAAGGCAGTGGTACAAGAGGTTTGACAGCTATATGCTCCATTTGGGTTACAACAGGAGTCCGTATGATTGCCGTGTTTATCATAGCAAAGCTGATGATGGTTCCATGATCTATCTGGTTCTGTACGTGGATGATATGCTCATAGCTGCTAAGTCCAAATCGATATACAAAACCAAGGACTTACTCGGTCTTTGAATTTGACATGAAGGATCCGGTGCGACTAAGAAAAATCTGGGTATGGAGATCTATAGGAAAGGGAGGAGGAAGCTTTTCTTATCACGTAAGAGCTACATTCGTAAGATATTGTCAAGATTCGCATGTCTACCGCCAAGCCTATTGATACTCGAGTGCAGCAAATATTCATTTATCCTCTGAATATGCACCAAAATCTGAAGCTAAAAATGAGTACATGTCTCGAGTCCCGTACTCTAATGCAGTAGGGAATTTGATGTACGCCATGGTCTGTACTAGACCGGATCTTGCACATGCTGTTAGTGTTGTCAGCAGGTTCATGAGTCAACCTGGAAAGGAACATTGGCAGGATGTGAAGAGGATCTTCCGGTACCTGAGAGGTACATCTGATGTCGGTCTCATCTATGGAGGTAATGCTCATTGTCTCGTGGATCGACTATTACGATTCGATTATCTTTGGTGATGTGGATGGCAGGAGGTCTATGACCGTTATGTTTTCACTTTTGGGGTTCTTATTAGTTGGAAAGCAACTTTGCGGTGCAGCTTACTTTGTCAACCATCAAGGTAGTATACGGCATTGACAAAAGTCGCCAAGGAGGAATCGGCTAAAAGGGTTAGTCGATGATCCGGGTCTACATCATGATCGTGCAATCGTTTTCGTGATAGCTTGAGTGCTATCTGTTTAGCGAGGATCAGGTCCATCACGAGAGGACCAAGCATATCGACGTGAGGTATCATTTTACGAGAGAAGAAAAGAGAATCCGTGATGAAGGTGGTACTGCTGATAATCCCGCCGATATGTTCACTAAGTCGGTTCCTCATAGCAAGTTTCGACACCGTTTGGACTTGCTAAACGTCATAATCATTAGTTGCCCAATGAGGGCAAATCGAGGTAGAAGGAGAAGTCTGACTATCTGGCATTGTAATGATGCGTCTGGAAAAGAGATTTGAGAAGTCTGGTCATCTGGCATTGTAATGATGCGTCTGAAGGGAGAATTCAAGTCAAGGTGGAGATTGTTAAATTATGTCTTCAAAGCTGGAAAGATGCTCGCGAATTATGCTCTCATACGGTGCTCACGAGGAGCACTCGTGAAGCGTATCAATGATGTGATTCCGTATGTGCTTCACGACCTATGCTCGCGAGTTGTGCTCGCGAGGCACACACACGAGGCGTGAAGTTTGGCTTTGGCAGTTCGCGTTTTCGTGTTCTTCTCCAATTGTCCAGTTTCGTGTTCTTCATTGTTCGCATAGCAGTTCTTCATGCAAATCACTCCCCCAAATCTGTAATCTGTACTTCTCATCTCCAAGTTCTCTGGTTCTGCCCGTGGATGTAGCCAACACAACGTTGGTGAACCACGTATATCTTCGTGTTGATTTTACGTTTTACAAATCTGTTTTGTGTTTATCTTTTGATCTGCAATCCTATTCCGACTCTACATCCTCAAACTCTCGAGCTCCATCGCAACTTCCTTCATCGTCGGCCTCTCGTCGCCGTGCATCTTCAGACATCTCCTCACAATCTTACCAATCACCAGAAGCTGCTCCATGCTCCCTCTCTCAACACACGTGGCTCAAGAATTTGGAGTAGATGGTTTTCTTTCATTGCCATGAGAAAAAAACTCGATAGGCTCTTTTCTCGCCCATTCTTTATGTTGAAGAGAGGTTTCCTGCCCACCATCAGCTCGGCCAGGACAACCCCAAAGCTGTAGACATCAATCTTATCTGTCAACTGGCCCATGAGGAAGGACTCCGTGTCCAAGTAACCTAAGGTTTCTTAGACCAGAGTGGTAGCCATTGTTTGATCGACCGGAACCAACCTTGATGCCCCAAAATCTGCAGTCTTAGCAGTGTAGTATTCATCCAATAAAATGTTGGGAGATTTTACATCTCTGTGGATAATAGGCTTGGCAGCTGCAGAGTGGAGATAGGCTAATGCACCGGCAGCCTCCAGCGCGATTCTCAGACTATTCCCCCATGAAAACCAAGGCATTCCTCCACTATTGTGGATGTGGTGAAACAGCGTATCATTTTTTACATATTTGTACACGAGCAGAGGAACCTCCGTCTCCAAACAACATCCTAGGAGCTTCACAACATTGCGATGATGGACTTGTGTTAAGAGGGATGACCTCGTTTATGAACTGCTCCATCTGGCTCTGATCCATCACTCTTGATTTCTTGATCGGAACTATTTGCTGTGGCTCATGGAAGATACCTTTGTACACTATCCCAAAACCTCATTTTCCAATGATATGATCTTCTGTATAGTTGTTGGCGGCCTTTTGGAGCTCTTCTGAACTATATATTCTCAGAGATTTCATTTGTTTTCTCATTTGAAGAAAGCTGCTGCTGAAGCAGCAGTCCACCGTTTTGCTTGAAGAATTTCTGCCTTAGACACTGATGAATAGCCATGTCATTTACAATTACTATGGCCAAGAAGCAAAAACTCAAGCCTACCCATAATGAACAAAGATCAAAATTTCCCACAACAAAATTGTGCGAAGATTTTATGTTTTTCTTTTTCGGGTCAGTTGGATGTAACTCCACAAACTATTAGCTAATATTTTTCCGGGATTTTATAACATTAGTACGTAGATACATAAACTTTGGTGTATTGCGAAATTTCTCTTGAATTTAGATTCCGGTCAAATGGAAATCGATGTGGCATCATAAATTAACAATATGGAAAATGAAAATATAATTTTTATTTTTATTAGACTCGCACGTTGATTTCGATTTAACCGGAATCTCACGAGAAATTTCGGAATACACCAAATATTATATATTTATGCACCTATTTTATAGATTCAACGAAAAGTAAAATAATTCTCTATTAGTTCTTGGCTTTACCACCTATTAACCCTTTGTAATCTATGTTTTAGGACAAGAACGAGAATAATACCTAATGAAAATTTGATGACCGGAAACTCAGAGCTCTTAGCAATGCACCCACGGCCAACTCTTCTCCCATCTCCCAAATACCCTTTCTTGCAAGAACAAGCATAACATGTTGGGTATTCTTGACATCATCTAATGATACGCAGCGGAATGTACAGTCAAGAAACAGATCAAGACATACAATTAATCATGCGATGAGCCCTATGAATACGTTAGATAGAGAACTTACGATTTGCAACGCTTCCAAGCTTCCAATGAATCCTACAAGGTTGTCTCCACAACTATGGTATCCACGTGTATGGAAATCCGATGCAGGAACAATTCCTCGGTATAAAGTTCAAGCAGAGAAAGCCAAGAAATCTCTGAATGAACTTAACGGTAGTTCTCTACGAATGATTTCTGTATTACGTCTAACGTCTAAACTTCTGACCGAAAGAATGAATTCTCTCTATTTATATTAAATAGAGCAGCCCATTAAAGCCCTAGCTTATATGATCTTTTATTCTTTAGTCTGCTTTAATTAATTAATAGTCCAACCATTAATTAACTAAAGCCCATAACTTCTAATTTAGCCCATTATCTTTCAATCTCCCACTTGGACTAATTTTAGATAACTTACCGTGCACTATGCATACCCTTGAGCGGATTAACAATACACTTGATAGTGTGACCCAATAGGCCCTCATTACCGACGATGATCTAATCAAAGTTTTCACAAAACTCCTGGACTGCGTTGTGCAGCGAACTCGATATAAGAAGGACGTTTACGTGGAAAACAGTAAACAAACCTTTACATGAAGTTTATGTAATATCCTTTCATTCATGACACACTCGATTGAGCTTAGGATTTTGCTATGTGTCTATCCCAATAGCTCAACCATTTTTCTCATCTTTATTATAAGACCCATATGATCATATTCAATTACTTTAATTGAATATATCTATTGCATTGGCCAATGACTTTACGGTCGAATAATATAGAGAAAATAAGTGCTCACTCGAAATTCCAATCGAGGAATGAATCTCATTCTTGGCTCAACTACCATTTTCATTTGTCTCATGATGCACCCAATCCAAGCCGTGTCTTGCCACTTGCAAGCGTTGTCATTGGTCAAAGTGCAGCACTCAACAAACAAAATGTGTAATGACCTCAAGTCTAAGGACTATTACATACTCCACACACTAAGAAATCGTAGACATCTAACAAACGATTTAATAGTAGGATATATCAATACTCTCCAAAGTATTCATGTGTCCATCACGGATATCAAATATCACGTAGTTGCGAGAACCACTACATTCTCTAAGAATGTGATGCAGACCACATGCTAACCTATGACATATCATCAATATCCCATTCTTGATGATCATTGGTTAGGGCTATTTTAGAATTATACTTTATCATTGATGTCTCACAGCAAAAATGACAGTGATAATTCAAGGGAACATATAAGAAAATAACGACAAATATCCAAATAATTATTCCATTAAATGCACAAAACCCATAGATAAAAACATTATCTTCGATTGTGATCAAAAGTAAGCATGTCTCAACAAAGGAGTTTCTAAAACATACAAACTTTAAACTCCCACTGAATCAAAGCCAATATCCCACATGTCTAACATACAAGCTCTCACAATAGCTTGGTAAAAGGGTCAGCTAAGATATCGTCAGTGAGTACTCTTTCTAATTTTACATTGCTCATTTCTATTATTTCTCTTATCAGATGATATCGTCTTAGAACATGTTTGTTTCTGTTTGGAAGCTCGCATCAGTGTACCCAGTCACTGATAGCTCTGGCTGCCCACCATAGACTAAGAAGTATTCTTTAGTCCTTCTAAGGTACTTAAGAATAGTCTTAACAGTTTTCAAATGATCCTCACCGGGATTTTGCTAAAATCCGCCTATCATGCTAAGCGCATAGGTCACATCTGGCATAATGCATATCATGACATACATGATCGATCCTATTGTTGGATTTGTATACTGAAAGCAGTTTGGTTGAGTTTGTATACAATGTTTCCTGTTACCACTATTACAATCTCCTATCTGAATTGATTACTTGATTGCATATATCTAAGTCCCCTTATCTCATATATAAGTTAGATCATATAGTGTGTAGAAGATCACAAAAGTCTGTATGATTGGTCAAGCTTAATGAGATATAAAAAGTATCACAGCTGAGACAACTTGAGGACGAGTTGTCGGTATAGGCTGCGGTATAGATAAAAAGTGACTTGACTTGGTTGCTTGTCTATACTGGTACGTCTCTGACGTATTGATGGATCACAGTGAGATGAGTTATTCTATCTGACCGTCGTGAAGAACCTAGATCTCGGTGACTTACGATGATCTAAACCTCGATAAGGTATTAGGTGAGTATGAGTTGCTGACCATCACTTTGACTTGTTATGGGTGAGGGTTACATGATTTAACCCAAGACTCTCTGCATCTTGGGTGGTGGTAGTGCTTGTATGTCATGCTAGTTATCTCAGACGAGTCACCGTATCCGTTAGGATGATGACGTCCCCTTAAGGAGCTCAAAAGGTTTATTGTACTAAACCCTGCAGGTTGAGTGATCTCAAGTACAATAATAAGGTTGAGTGGTACTACTTAAGGAATTAAAGATATTAATTATTTTAAGCAATGTAACGCTGTAAATAATTAATGGACGATGATATCTTAAATACGGGATTCAGAAGTCTAAGTGCAAGCCCGACTCAACTTCGTAATAAAGGGTAAGTCAACATTTATTCTCTAGTGGCATGAATGAATGTTTATAAATTAATTTATGTTCTGGGCTGAACATAAGATAATTAATTTATTTGAGGCCCATCTTTATTCCTTGCATTTGATCCCTGGGCTGGCCCATCCAGGCTTGTAGCTAGGGTGAAAATCGCCCACCTCTCTCTCAGTCCTACTGGGACTCTGATTTGATCCTCTCTATCCTAAAGGATATTATTATATTTATTAGATATGCATAGATCCTATCTAGATAGGATTTGGGAGTGCATTATAAATATAAGGTGAGAGAGAAAATCAAGGCTAATCCTCAACCATATTTTCGAGAATTACTATCTTGATATAGTGAGAATTTTCAAAATTAAGTGAGAAGAAAGAGGGTGATTTTCTATAGCATTCTCCATAGATTGTCCTCACTCGACATTGGAGTTTAGGCAAACGGGATACAGTCCAGAAGATCAAAGCACGAGTCTCGATCTATTCATCCCCGACAGATTCGCAGGTAAACACGAGAAAACTCATACGTATTGCAATTAATTATATAGGTGCATGCTAGGAATATAATCAATGTATGGTGAATTAAACATCCAATATAGATCATCAGGAGAGGGTTAAAATCAGATTTCCCTTCACCTATAGCCAAAGCATATGTGATCTTTTCATCAAGCAATTACATTATCATTAGAAGGACAATCCTTCTTAGACAACTTGATGCCATGTCCCATAGGAAGAAATATTTTCTTAGAATTTTCCATTGAGAAACGTTGTAACAATTTATCTATGTAAGTGGATTGTGATAGCCCCAACAATCTATTAGGTCTGTCCCAATAGATCTTGATCCAAGGATGTAGGAGGCTTCACCGAGATCCTTCATCATAAAGGATTTAGACAGCCAGTCTTTCATGGATTGCATCATGGATCGATCGCTCCCCATAATCAGAATGTCATTGACATATATGACCAGGTAGACAACGTTTCCATTCTCGCGCTTACTATAAACGCAAGGGTCATCTTTGCTTCTGACAAAGTCAAACAATTTGATAGCTCTGTCAAAACAAATATTCCAATTCCTCGATGCTTGCTTCGAGCCACATCTTTGAATCGGTGCCAGACACCGTTTCAGTTTAGGTCTTATGTTCATCATCATCCGACTCGACTTCATCATCTTGGTTCTCAACCATTAGATTCAATCTATGGGGTGCACGACGAGTTCTTTGTGGCCTATTGAGTCGGGTTGTTTGCGCAGGTTCATGCTGTTCATTTTGAACGTGAGTAGGCTCCTCCGTGTTGACTTCATCAACATTTTGGAGATTCTCAAGAATTTTCTCATGAATTTCTTGAGGTGGAGGTGGCACAACTATTGTGTCATCTTGTATTTGATGAGTCTCATTGTCTTGAGGTGGTCCTCAAGAGTCATTTCCTCCCAATAGATCGTCAAATACTCCCATCAAATTCTTGTTCACACTATTGACCAATCGTTCGTCCTATGTGTTGTTTTGTGGTTCTCGAATTTCTTCAAGATCTACCTCGTTGTGACCTTGTTCCTTGGAGACACAGGAGTCTTCAAGAAACGTCACATTCCTAGAAATGATCACCTTGTGACCTGAAGATGAGTAGAATTCATATCCTCTAGTTTCCTTAGGATATCCCACAAGACAACATTTCTCACTTTTCGATTCCAACTAATCACCAAGATTTTCTTAACAAAAGCAGACAACCCTGTCCGTAAATAGTTAAGATTTGCTCTTTTCCATATCATATCTCATATGGTGTTTTCTCGATCGATTTGGAAGGAACCTATTCAAAATATGAGCGTTAAGTAAGGCGTATGGCCCAAAAGGAATAAAGGAGACTAGCGAAACTCATCATGGATCGAACCATATCTAATAAAGTTCGATTTCTTCTCTCGGATACACCATTCAGTTGTGGTGTTCTTGAGGTGTCCATCGACCGATTCCATGTGATTTCAAGTAATCAAGAAATTCTCGCTTAAGTATTCCCCATCGATCCGATCAAGACTCTTGATACTTTTACCAAGTTGTTTCTCGACTTCTAACTTAAACTCCGTAAATTTATCAAGAGCCTCGAATTTGTGTTTCATCGATACACATATCCATATCTTGAAAATCATCGATGAAAGTTATGAGTATGAATATCCACCTTTGCTTGAGTTGGAAATGGTCCACACACATCCGAGTGGATTAACTCTAGCAATTCTTTGCACGTAACCCTTTCCCGAAAATGGTTTCTTAGTCATTTTCCTTTGAGACATGATTCACAAGCACCATATGATTCAAATCAAATGGTGTGAGATAATCTAATTTTCTCAACCTTGCTATCATTTTCTCATTGATATGACCAAGTCTACAATGCCAAAGATAAGTAGCATTATTCGTATTACTTAGCTTAGGTCGTTTGTTTTGCACATTGAGAATATCTCGTTCACATTCAAGCATATATAAACCATTCGAAAGAAAGTCATTTCCATAAAACATTCCATTAAGGAAAACGTACAACAACTGTTTCCAAAATGGAAGGAAAACCCTTCAATGTCTAACATAGGAATGGAAACAATATTCTTTGAAATAGCAGGAAAGAAATAACAATCATGTAAATCTAGTCTATAACCCGGGAAGATCCAATCTATAAGTCACCACGCTGCTCGCAAAAACTCTTGCTCCATTTCCCACGCCGTAGGTCGACCTCCCCAGATTCACTTTTCTCATCACACTAAGCCTCTTCACATTATTATAAATGTGTGAGCCACACCGTATCTAATACCCATGAATGTGAATTATTTATAGACATATTTATCTCAATGACAAACATACCTGAGCTACCCCCCATTGCACCTTGTGCCTTGAATTTTGGGCAATCTCTCTTCCAGTGCCCCTTCTCATGACAGAATAGGCACTCATCCTTTACTAACGTCGGCTTCTTCTTCTGAGCCCCTCCACTCTTCTTAGGCTTCAAGACATCTGATGCCTTCTTCTTGTTTTTCTTTTGTTTTTTCTTCCCTTTGGAAGATTGAGCAGAAGAGCTCACCATGAGCACAGATTTGCCATCAGAAGTAGAGGACTCGTAAGTCTTCAACATGTTGTGAAGATCAGTCAATCTCACCTTTGTGTTGTTCATATTGAAATTCACTATGAAATTCGCAAATGAACCAGGTAGCAATTGCAAAACCAGGTTTGTTGAGACATTGGCTGGCAGAGTCGTTCCAATCGACGCTAGCCTCTCAATCAATCCTATCATCTTCAATACATCACTACAAGAATTTCGCAAATAGACCACGGGGAATGCCCATGGTCTATTTCAAAAATCCGCATGGTCTACAAAGGTGTAGTCTATTACGTGCGGCTATAGACCACGTGGATTTCCGTGGTCTATTCATTATGACCACGGTGAAAACCGTGGTCTATAATGTCATAGACGACGGGCCACTGAAGGTGAACCACGGCCTTTCCCCGTCGTCTATGACATTATAGACCACGCGGTTTTCACCGTGGTTTATGATCGAATAGACCACGCGCATTCCAGTGGTCTATAAATCGAATAATATATTTTGTTATTTTATTATTTATTTAATACCCGCTTTCATAATTTGAATGTATGTTTCGCTAATTAAAATAATAATCCAAAATAGATATAAAATATTTTCATAATATTTATATCAAAATCAAGGTACATATTTCATAAGCATTCAAAACGTTATATCCGGAAATTCCCAATCTACATGTATTTTCTAACTAGCTACTATAATTTATCCAAAATATCCATTCACCATCTTCAACAACAAATATTTTCTAACTAGCTACTAAAATTCATAAAAAAAAAATCAACTTCACCATCTTCAAGCATTTCACCATCTTTGTTTCAACAACATCAATCATCTAACTTGATCTCATCTACATTTTTAGGGCCCTGCAAAACATATATATAGTGGATTATGATACAAAACACATACAATAAGTAAAACCTCAAGTTTCGAGACATGTTTCCAGAAGCCATACACACCGGCTAATGTCATCAGCCTCTCCGAGTAAATCTTCCACGTATACCTTCATATAAATAGCATCGTAAATTCCATCGAATGCTCGTAATTTTATAATGTAATTCCATTGAATGCTTAAGAGTGCAGAATTTCATGATGTACATCCGAGTAAAAAGTAGCTACCTTTCCATAATCCTGCGAAGAGCTCTTCCTGATATAGTCACCCAGTAGTTAGGATCTTCATTGCATTTCTGGAAGAAATCTGCCATCAGGGCTCCAGCTTTGTCTGGATGGTATGGATCTATGTGGAATCCAGATATACCATCTTCGATAATTTCCAACGGACCGCCATGACAAGTAGCAAATGTCGGGAGGGCACAGCCCATAGCCTCAACCACTGTTAGCCCAAATGCTTCATAGAATGCAGGCTAAAGAAAGAAATGAAGAGTATATCTTAACCAGAATATGATGTCCAAGTAATACTAGAACTTAAAATAAAACGCAGTTAGTTGCAAACGCATTACCTGAACAAAAATCCTTCTCTTGTCAGCTATGTAGCGGTAGAGCTCACCATTACGGGCTCTGTTAGTTTGTGCTGAAATCCACCTTATATGGCCATCCAAGCTGTATTGCTTAATGAGAGAGTGCATCTTTTCAATCTCTGCTATTTCTTCTCTGTCACTTGATCTTTTCACATCATTGTAACCAGCCACCACAACAAGATTAGCCAATTCCTTTAGCTTGGGATTTTTGCCATACATTTCCACCAGTCCTGTAATGTTCTTCACCCGATCGAGCCTCGCCATTGAAAAGATTATGGGCTTTGATGGATCTTTCAGTGTACCACTGTCACATAGAATAGGAGATGCAACCTAGAAGTGAGAAGTATTCTTCCTTAGACAATAGAACTTCCATATGGCAGATTTTCTTCCAATATGATAAATATAATAGTCTTACAAGAGAATATCTATGGAACTTGCCATCGTGTAAATTCCACTTACATGTGCTCATCATTCTGTTCAGGATCGTATATAAGCTTTTCAAGGATTCATGGAAAGAAGTTAGTCGCTTTGCCTTTTCAGTATAGGGAAGTATATACCTCATCAGCTCCAGGAGAAACTATATTGAACTTAGGATCAAAACATCAATTCCGTGAACAACACGGTATAGACCAGGCAGAGTGAAAGCTGTGTGACTCTCATATTGACCAACAGAATTCTTCCTGGAATCAAAGCAGCAGTCGGGATTACTTAAGATGTAAACTAAGTCCTCTGGTGCTTAAACAGTTGAGAGATATAAAGTTGCATCAAACTTAGAGCGAGACTCAATTTGTATAGACTATGGTTTCTTGATGTGCCAAATGCCAGGTTGTATGAATGCACATTATTGAGGCTTACTATTGGGTTCTCAAAATAAACATCAGAGAGAAACTAAACTCCTAGACATACCGAATATCAGAGTGTATGATAATGAACTTTGTCTAGGCTTATACTATCTAGGGGCAAATACGGGCATAATAACATTTGAAGAATCTGAAAACGGAGTTTATGGCACAAAGACCTCAAGAAATCCATTTACTGAAGGTCCATGGCATCCAACACGTGCCGGTTTCAGAAAAAATAGACCTTAAAAGAAACAAAATTTTAGCCAAAATTTGCAGCAAATGTTCTGCGTTACCCACCAGAAGCATCAAAATCTCCACACAAAAAAACTGAACCATAATGCAAGATGAAGTTTAGTGTATCCAAAATAGACAAGAAATATTGACATCAATAAGCAAAATTAAGTCACTTACGTTTCAGCAATTTCTTGGTATGTACTGGTGATAATAAAATCCGAGTGATTCATTGCTAGTAGATCAGCAGTGAACTGACATGAGAAGTGATAATTGTCCTCATACTTTTTCCAATATATGTCAGAATCAGGATACTTAGTTTTCTCTAAGGCATGTGCAATGGTACACTGGATACAGGACCAGAGAATTCTAGTTATATACAGCAAATGACTTTATTTAATTAAAAAAACTATGGAAATATAAATATCAGTTTTCACCTCCGTTACTCCCATCTTATGGGATAATAACGAAGCTACAAGATTTCCATCACTATAGTTGCCAATAATAAGATCTGGTACACCTTGTAATTCAGCAGCGATTTCACCAGCAGCATCCTAGCAGCGAAAAAATGACCATTTTCAAGAAGTGATTTATAGCAATTCATGTATACTAACATGAAGCAAAAATTGACCATTTTCATATGCAATTACCAGAAAATGTCATTCATACCTCTGCAAACTTATCCAGATAAGGCCAGACATCAAATCTCGAAATCCACTGGTGGAGTATCCCCTGCTCAGTTTTAAAAGGAACACATAGAATATGTGAGTGCTCGCAACCACTTATCTTCTCCAGTCGTTGATTACAAGAGGTACCTTTTGCATCGGGTATTAATCGAGTAACCTGGAAAAAGAAAAGATAGGCAAAGATAGAGAAACATAAGCATCACATAAACTAGCAGAAAGGAAAATAAATGTAATTACATTAGCATACAATAAGAATTCGAGGTACAATATTCAGCCCTTGCTTCTTAATCCTTTGGATCATCTCGGTCTCCAAGGCATGAACTTGATCTAGTATATACACAATCTGCAGATCAAAAAAAAGGAATAGAGGTCTAAAGTGACAGCCAAAAACACAAACACACAATAGAAAAATTGAAAATATTTTGGGTTCAATTCCTTTCTACAATAGATACCATCTCAACAATGAGTAGTTTTTTTCTTTTTAATGTCAAAATGACACACAACATATGCCTACAGGGAGCTGAGCTCCTAACAAGAAGATAATATTTATTGATGGAAAATAAAAAATCCACTTCTCTACCAGTTCCACCTTTACTCATACTGAATTCATTAAGAGTACAATTTCATTTGCATAAATCCCTGCAAATGCCACAAAATGTTGTTAACTTAAGGTTTGAGGAATTCAATTTCTCACTGGTTAGGAGGCCAAGTCCATACATTACTAACTATCAAATCAAACATACAATCCATCTCAACTAGTATACAATGACCATAAGTCAAGAATCTAATCATTAGTTCAAAATGCAATCACTTATACACAAACCCAACAATTTAAAGAATGAAGACAAACATGCTTTCATATGGTTCGAATACTAAAAGTTTATGAGTGAGGATTTTACCTTGGTAAGATATTTTAACCAAGATTCAAGATTTGTCGAAGGGAATAAATCTCACAACTTGATGCAGCACGACGCCGCTCGGCATAAAGGACGCGTCGGCACTCTCAATTTTCCCAAGCTCGCAGCCGCCTCGCCCACCCGGCCTCGGCCCGTGGACGTGCAGGCCGCCGCCGGCGCGCGCGATGGACACTATCGAGCGACGTCGTTATCCTCGCCGCCGAGCGCGACATCGTCTTCCTCGTCATCGCTATCGCCGCCATCGGCGTCGTCGGTGACGTCGATAGATCTCTCGACCGCGCGGAGGAGCCGAGCGAGATCGTGGATCTGCTTAGCTTGGGATCGTGCTTGACGCGGTGGAGATGAGGAACGACTTGTCAATACTCTTCTCTCACACTATCTTCTCTCTCGCTTTCTCTCATCTCGCGAATTTTACACGAGAGTAGATTTGAAAAATTAGGGCTTGTGAGTAAAAAATTAGCTAAGACATGAAGACGGGCTAAAAGACCACATGGCTAAGTGACGAAGACCACGCGCCTAAGCCCGTGGTATTTAGTCGACGATGATGTTAGACGACGCGAAAAAGCCGTGGTTAATAAAGTTATGCGCTAATAGACCAAGCGGTAAGGGCACCGTGGTTCATCATATGAAAACGCCAATGCACCACGCGGTTCTCTAGCCCGTGGTCTATAACCGCTTAAAAATATGGTTATAGACCACGCGTTTCACCACTCACGTTGTCTATGTCATAATAGACCACTTTAGTACTAATGTGCGTGGTCTACATGACGTGTGGTCTATGAGCAAAATTTTGTAGTGCATGTTCGGAGATCTCGCCCTATCATGAAGTCGTGCACTCAAGAGATCCCGAGTATTTCAAACTCCGGTGTTTGTGCTCATGTGGCAAACAAACTCTTGAGTGCTTAATCATTTCATAGGGTAGATGTATTCATGTTGCTTTGGAGTTCCAAACTCATAGAAGTCAACATAATACCTTGAGCCGACATAGCATCATCAACGTGCTTTTATGAGCAACCCCGTCAAACGAGGCATACTCGTGAGAAAGCTCATCTGGGATGGTAATTGATTGGTTTGTCCAAGACATACTCAATCTTATCGCCCTTAACACCAAGCGCAGTAACGTGCTAATACGGATAGTTTGACCCGGTCCAACAAATTTGTTTCCACCAAATATTTATATAACATAGTCGACATCGTGAATCGGACGAAAAATTTAGAAACAACAAATTAGAACAAAGTAAACACAGATCACAATCGTATCACTAATCAAATAAGTGGTTTGTTATATTGATTAGCTCTCACTAATTTTAACATATATTGCACAATCTAAATGCAAAATACGGATTTATAATAAATATAAATCTTAGTAGTCCAAGATCCAAGTCAATATTATTGTAGCCTCATGCGGTGATGACTACAAATAATATCACCAAGAGGCCTCAAAGCCAATTGCAATGACAGTTTTGCATCGATTAAGTTCAAGATCATCGCAGCTCTGCGGTCGATAACCACAATAATGACACTTGGTCGGTTTTGAATCCGAATGCAACAAAAGTCCTCAATTCGGGTTTATTAATCCAATTAATATGTGTCCACTAATTATCTTGATCACGAGGGCGATACAAAATAATTAAGCAAGTCAACCCCATCAAACTCTATGCATCTATGAGTGAGTCTTGGCCTTGTAGATTTGTGAGTAAACACGGGTGTAAAACTCTTGGACGAAAAGGTTATTGGCCTCATGATGGGCGACACGCTTTGTTTCAAAACAAAACTTGTATTTAGTGGGGATAAAACATGTGATACTAATAGTTTATTTTAATATCCAATATTAAACACAAAACACCATCGGTGCCACCCAGCATAAAATACGGACCACACATATTGGTACGCCTCACCCAAACATAAAAGCGGTCTCTAACTATTATAGTAAAAATATAAGCATAAAATCAAATAGCATGCTTATCACGTAACAACAAAATAGGGCTCAACGAATAAATTCATTAATCTAATTAATAATTTAACTCTAATTAAAAGTGGATTTAGGCATTTATATTAATTCCAAATTAATATAAAAATTCATTTAGCATTATTATTTCTAAAATAATAATCTAATAAGATTTATTAATCTAATTCATAAATTAATTCTTTAATTTATGAACATAAGAAAATTATATTAATTCTAAATTAATACAAAATCAAACTTTATACTATTATTTCAAAAATAATAATAAAGTTAAAATTTATTAATCTAATTAATAAATTAATGTCCATAATAGTGATTAGAATTATTAATTCTAAATTAATAAAATTAATCTATGTACATAAAATTATATTAATTCTAAATTAATATAAAATCAAAATTAATATTATTATTTCAAAATAATAATATTAAAAACTTATTAATACAATTAATAAATTAATTTGAGTAATAGGAAATTAAATTTTATTAATTCTAAATTATTAAAGCTGCTTTTTTTAAAATTTTATTTGGGTCGCTAAAAGGAACAAACAAAACCCGCCAGATGCCGCGGCCCAAGAAGAAAGATCACGGCCCGTAGCTGCGCCAAGACAACCGCCCACGGCCCAACAGATGACGGCCGCCAAAGAAGAACGCCCGGAAGCCCAAGAACCCGTGACGCGGAGGCCCGCCGCCACGCGAATGGCCCAAAGACGCGGCGGCGCCCAACGCGACGCGTTAGGTTTTCGCACGCACGCCGCCGTTCTTCTCCCGTCGTCGTGCGTTTACCGACACCGATGTCACCGCGAGCGACGGACGCCATTGCTCACGGCGTATCGCCGCTTCGCACCTTCTTCCTCCTCCGCCGCCGTGACGACGTGAAGAAGTGTCTTTGCAACAACCTGACGCGGCGGCGCCTCGCTTGGCCATCGATCGTCGCTTGTCTATCGCTTTCGGTGGATTTTAGAAGTTGCAGGGTTCGACGGCGGTGACGAGCGCGAGCGCCTCGCTCCGCGTCGTCGACCGCCGTCCGTGAAACGCAACTCGCGTCGGCGAGGAGGGGGTGAGTCGGCGGTGGAAATTTTCCTGCGAAAAGATTTCCAAATACGTCTAGATTTTCAAATTACTTTTCCTTTTCGTTTTTTTTCGTTTCATTTTTCCTCTTTTTATTTTAATAAAAACAGATTAATAAAATTAAAAAGGAAAACACACGAAACAAAAACGAAAAGAATTCGAAATTCTAAATTTTGAGAAATCCACAATTAATAGAACATGAATTAATTATAAATCGAGCCCCGGGCTCTGATACCACTGTTGGTAATTCTTGACCTCATCTAATGATACGCAGCGGAAAATACAGTCAAGAAACAGATCTAGATATACAATTAATCATGCGATGAGCCCTATGAACACGTTAGATAGAGAACTTACGATTTGAAACGCTTCCAATGGATTTTCAACGCTTCCAAGCTTCCAATGAATCCTGCAAGGTTGTCTCCACAACTATGGTATCCACATGTATGCAAATCCGATGCAGGAACAATTCCTCGGTATAAAGTTTAAGCAGAGAAAGCCAAGAAATCTCTGAATGAACTTAATGGTAGTTCTCTAAGGATGATTTCTGTATTACGTCTAACATCTAAACTTCTGACCTAAAGAATGAATTCTCTCTATTTATATTAAATAGAGCAGCCCATTAAAGCCCTAGCTTATATGGACTTTTATTCTTTAGTCTGCTTTAATTAATTAATAGTCCAACCATTAATTAACTAAAGCCCATAACTTCTAATTTAGCCCATTATCTTTCATAACAACCCTCAAGATTAGTGCAATGGATTAGCTTCACATTCGCTAACATCTCAAAAGTCATATCATACTCATATTAGTTTATTACACAAAACTTAAAAAGAAATCAAATTAACCAATCCGTCAAGCGGCTTTCTCATCGCAGCCGATGACGATGAACCCGTTGAGCCGAGAGAAGGCAAAAGGAGAGTCGTGATGTTGACCAGACTGCTCCGGGCGCGTGACATTCCCAAATTGTCAGAGCAGCCAGAAGCGCCACCCAATTTTCGATGCGGATCTGCCGTCGGAGATTGAGACGATCTCGAGGTTTTTCAAGAGATGAAGGGGCACGGAGGCGTGAAGGAGGCATCACAGCTGACGTCAGACTTCGAGCTCATCGAGCATCCGAGCCGACGCCGATGCCGGGGGGTATGGAACGGTTAGGTTTCCGCACTTGCTTTGGCAATTGGGTTTGGTGTCAAGCGGTTGTGAGTTGTGACAATGAATGGGAAGCATATGATTAGGAAATGGAAGAAGATGGAGTGTGGAGACATGTTTTCTTGTTGATGGACAAGTGTGACTGTGTGTAGTGGAAGATGGAGGCTCGTTGGCCCATTGGGACTATATATTATTCGCGCAATAATATCTAAGTCGATCTTAGCTAGCTTTGCATGTGGAGATGGTGCTTTGTTAGTTTTGGTAACTTTTGACTTATATGTCGACAAAATTTGCATTTGGTGTTTTGTTAGTTTTGGTAACTTTGACGTATATGTTGACAAAATTAGGCAAGTGCAATTAAATCTAACATGCTTTCTGTAATTCAATTATCTAGTGACTGAAAATTAAATGAGTTAAATCTAACATGCTATCAGTAATCAAGCGTGATAAACTTATGCATTTCTATTGATAAAGAACATATACGAAAAGGAACTGATGGGATATGGCCTAACCGCTAAAGCCCAACAGCAGGCCCACATGAACTGGGCCTGGCTTAGCTATTTCGGCTACACGGTTTGGCCCAAAAAGCCCAACACCTAAACCTTATTCAAGATCAACCATATCCTATCAGATATGGAAGGAGATAGTGGAGGAGATATTCAAGGATCGAATCTATCTTCAGAGATCGGATCACATAGTAATCGGTAGAGATCCACAACATGTATAAATAGAGGTTAGATTAAAGGTAGAGAGGCTGGCAACTATTTGAATACTCGAGCTTTTAGATACACTAATTGTAATCGCTTATAGTGAAAGTATTGAGGAATCACCTCCGTGGACGAGATCTTTCTTTTGATCGAACCACGTAAAAGCCTCTCGTGTTCTTTACTGTTTTCATAAATCTCGCACACATTAGATTTATCATTGGCGCCGTCTGTGGGAATTCTCCTACAAAAAGCTTCGTTTCTCTACACGAAATCAATGACAAGGACTCGTGCAAACATTAGCGCCGCTGGTGGTGCTGACAACAGACGATCCGAAGACCCCGACCAAGCTATCACACAGCGCCGGGGAAAAGAAGTCGCCGCTGCCGATAGCAACAATACGCTTGAGGGTTACATAGAAAACATACCTATACACCCTCAGGATCGCTGCCCTATCGGAGAAGGAGAGGCCGACCTCAACACCGGTGAGCAGGCGGTTCACCGATCTCATGAGGTCCTCAGCAGAGCCGTGTCGAAATTCCTCAACGCCCATATGGGCCAATTTCAAAGCTTCTTGAGTCAAAGGACAAACGGAGCGGGAACCTCAAGAACGTTCGGATTGGCAATCACGGGTGCCCGAGGTCGTTCACCTCTCCGAAATGATCGAGAACGTTCACCTCGGCGAGATAGACGAGAGCGCTCATCTCGGCGAGATAGACGAGAGCGTTCACTTCGGCGAGATAGCTGAGAGCGTTCACCTCGGCATCCACGAAGTCGGTCACCTCGGTATAACTATCGAAGTCATTCGCCAAGACCCGCCCGCGAGGCCGAACGGGACCGAAGAGAAGAAAGGCGGAGTCGATCCCCTTATCAAAGAGACGATAGACATCGCCATCGGTCTCCCATCCCTCCTGAGAGGGATGGCAACGAACTCCCAGGATTCGATCGGTACGGACGGATCATCTCCCCTTTCTCAAGGGAAATCCTGGATACACCCCTGCCGCAACGATATCGGGCACCCAACATCGCCGCCTACGATGGCCTCGGAGATCCATCTGATTTCCTTTTTGCCTATACTACTAACATGGTAAATCAAGGAATGGAAGATTTTCACATGTGCAAGATCTTCCCCGAGGTGCTAGTCTCCAACGCACGACGATGGTTCACCTCACTTCGCCAGAACAGCATACACAGCTTCAGAGATCTCATGGATCAGTTCAAATGGCGTTTCTACCAAAAGATGCCACCTCAGCAACCATCATCCGACCTGCTCACCATCCGCCAAGGACGAGACGAGACGATGTCAAATTTCGTCTCATGGTTTATCAAGGAATCCCTCAAGATCGATGATAGTAACGATCTTTACATCATTAATGCATTCAAAAATAAGATCCGACCTGATGCACTGAACAAAGAAATCACCAGGGAGAAGCCGAAGACGGCGAGTAGCCTTTGGACCCTGGTGGATAACTATGTCAAAGGGGACGAGTCGGATCGTAAAAAAAGGGAGATATGGGACGAACGAGAAGCCGAGAAAAGAGGCGGATGATCGAGGAAGGGGCATCGATCGTCAAGTGCCTTCGATAGAATCAAAAAAGGCCCAATGGAGTCCAGATTCGGACCTCGCCAACACCGGCAACAATCTGCTCAAGTCAAGGCGGAGATATTCGAGCTCCACACTGAGCTCTTCCCAAAACCATCTCCTATGAAAGGAGGATCCAAGAAAAAGTCGAAGGACATGTATTGCGACTACCACCAGGGGTATGGTCACAACACCGACGATCGTGAGAAGTCTCGGCTCGGAAATAGACGAGGCTCGTTAAAAGGTCGCCAAGAAATACCTCGACTGCACCACGAGCGAGTTGGGAAACAAGAAGCGGAGAGGAAAGAACGGAGGTGGCAACAATTATGGGCCGATCTTGAAGACCGTGCATCCCGATGATGACGAGGACGACGATTCCAACGCAATGGATCAAGTATACGCTATCACCAGACTCCCCATAGGTACGACGAGGTCGTCATTGAAAACCGAAGCTCGGAGACCGATCCCCGAGGAGCCAAAAAACAAGCGATTTCGGGACGGTGAGAGCATCGTGTTTTCCAACGAAGACCCAGTACCCAAGGTCATGCCCCATCAAGATGCTATTACCATACAAGCAGTGGTGGCCAATAAGAACGTCCATAGGGTCTACATCGACATCGATGCCTCTGTCAGCATCATTTTTCAAAGCTGCTTAGACAAACTCAAGGTCGGAGGGATCCAAATTCATCCAGCACCGTCTAAGCTACGGAGCTTCACTCAGGAGGCGATACAACCAGAAGGTATTATCACTCTTTCGGTCACCGTAGGACGTGCTCCCAGGTCGGTCACCAAAGTTGTTCAATTCTTCCTGGTCAAGGCTCCTCCGTATAACATCATCCTCGGAAGAGATTGGCTCTATGCCACCAAGGCCGTCTGCTCGATCTACCACTCACCATCAAAATACCTACCCCGGCCGGGTATTGAGTATCCAGGTGATCAAGCAAATGAAAAGAATACCCCGAGGATTTCACCAAGACGAGGCCTTACCTCGTGCCTAGCAATTACGAGAACCCTCCTCAAGTTGTCACCCCGGACGATCTAACCGACAACCTCCAATTATATGACGACGATCCTCCAAGGTCGCCAAGGTCGGCACCTGTGGTCCCGCCGACATTCGACAACATGTTATGCAACTTCTAAGGATTACATGGACGCCGCATGGTCCCCACTGATATGACCGAGTCTCACCCGAGCTCATCACTCATCGACTCAAGATCGACCCGCCACCAAACCATCCGACAAAGAAAGGGCATTTGCGGCGTAGCGCAGAAGGTGATAAGGAGAAGTGACCCAACTCCGTAAAGCCAAGATCCTGCTCGAGGTCAAGTACCCAACCCGATGGCTAACCTCGCTATAGTTCGAAAGCCGTGAGGGTGGCGCGTGTGTGTCGACTATACCGACTGAATAAGCACTACCCGGGATCGCTACCCTCCCGATATTGATAAAAGGTGGAGGCATTGGTGGGCCATGAGATCTTCGGTTTCCTAGATCTTTATAAGGGATACCACCAAGTCTTGATGAGCAAGGAAGATGCTCCAAAAACGGCATTCATTACTGACTTCGGTGTCTTCGGGTACATAAAATGCCCTTTGGATTGAAAAACGCTGGAGCTACCTACCAAAGAATGGTGGACGTAATATTCAAAGATCACATAGGAAAGATCGTCGAGGTCTACGTCGACAACATCGTGGTCAAAAGCTAAAAAATGGCAAGCTGTGTCGAGGACATCATTACTATCCTCCAGCTCCTTAGGTCGGCTAACCTCGAGCTCAACCCCCAAAAATGCACGTTCATGGTAAAAACGGGGAAATTCTTGGGATGCTGGGTTTCTCAAGAAGGGTTGAAGGCTAATCCCACCAAAGTGAAGACGATACTTGACATGCAAGTGCCAAAGACCGTTCGTGAGATCCACAAACTCACCGGATGCTTGGCCGCCCTCAGCAGGTTCCTATCCCGGGCTGCCGAGAAACAACTCCCCTTCTTCAAAATCTTGAGGAGAGCCCCGGATTTTGCCTGGGAGGATGAGCACCATGTCGCCTTCACACAGCTAAAGGAGTACCTCGCCGACCTGCCCACATTGTCCGCCCCAAAAGAAGGTGTTGTTGGTTTGTGAAATACTATTCTACGCAAGTGCACGTAATCAACAAGTAATATATGGAAATATTCCGAGATCGAATCCACAAGGAACACACTTTTTAAACCACGTCGAATACAATTTGTTTGTGATTATGAGAGAGACAAATTAAAGAGAACTTTTACACCAAGACGAGGTGAGATTTTAGACAATGAATGATTAACAAACAGATATCAGGAGGGAAAAATAGACTTGATCACTTGATTCCACCCATGTTCCGTACTCGCCACGCTTCAACATTACCTTGCCTCGTTATTATGACATGAAATCTTCCAACTCTTAGCATTTTTCCAAATCTAAGATTATACCCTCTAAGCTCGTCAATATATTCCTATACCGAAACGCTTTAAGAGTATCTCTACCAATCCATTCATTTATGTCACGCAAGGCAAACACATATTCCTATGCTATTCACACACATAATATTTAACTCATGTTCTTGCGTCACTTTCTTGTTTTCCACTCTATGAGAGCTTCCCATAAATCATAGAGCTAAGATCTCACCCATGGTGATCAATCACAAGCAAGATAAATAAACACCAAGAAAACGGTAATAACTTAACAAGATAAGCAGAAACGGGCTCGTCACACGAGCATGGGTTTCATCAAAAGATCAAGTCATATAAATTTAGCTCATAGCGAGCTGTGCAACAAAATTCAAAACACAAATGCCATAGCAAAATAAAAAGGAATTCGAGATTCAAAGTTAACACTCGTCGCCGGAATCACGTGCTCCTCCTCGATCATCGCCTTCCGATAGCTTCTTCTCCAAGCGTTGCCCTCGATTCTCCCCATATACTTGAATGATGAATGAATCTTCTCACGATTGTCGCCTCCCTTTAATAACAAACTCGACACTTTTAGGTGTACAGACATCAGGCACCGCAAACCCTTCATCCATCGATCCTTTCTTTTTCCGCTGGCTCGCAAAACGCGTCCCTTATGTCGTCTGGCCACCGCCACGCGTGGTGGTCCCGCATATCTCTTTTCGATTCTTTCATAAGCGGCTTCATCTCTTTCCTTTCTTTTCTTCCAAGCTCAACCTTGAACGGGCCCGCCCTCGTGCCTCGAATCCGATCTCATTTGTGGTCATCGGTCCTGAGCTCGCCAAGAGTCCGACCTCACTTGTGAGTCCGACTGCCACGAGTCCGACCTCGCCAGGAGTTCGACCTTCACGAGTCCGACCTCACTTACGAGTCCGACTGCCAGAGTCCGACCGCCACGAGCATCGATGACGAGGTCGCCTTCATACTTGTGAACTTTTCAATCTTTGAGCTCGGTGGTTGCGAGCTCGGCTCTATTCTTTCTTCCTGAGCTCGGAAGTCTTGAGCTCGGACCAACTTTCTCGATTTTCACTTTTCCCGAGCGCTGACTTCGCCTTTGTAGCTCGACTGCCTCCCGCATTTCTTCAAAGATACTGCTCAATCTTTCCTCGCACATCAAGTCAAGCTCGCTCACGAGTTCGGCCTTGCTTGACGCTCAACCCGTAGCTCGACTTTGACTCACGGACTTCACCCGCCTTCACCGCCGCTCTTCCCGCTACATGCCATAATTATTTAAATAACGATAAATGCAATTAAAAACCCTTTATTTCACCCGACTCAATCCTTCACATACACACGCAAACATAGCAAAACACACAACATAACATCGAAATAAACAAATGTAACCCTTGTTCACTCATCATAAAAGGTCATATAATAACTCTTTATAAGAGTTATCACACCCCAAACTTAGCTCATTACTCGTCCTCGAGTGATGCTCATACACACGACAAAAACACACCCACAAAACAAGAAGCGGTGTTCAAAATGTTCGACGATAACCAAGATGATGACTTAATCGCCTAGGACGCCGCTTTCACCATGGATCTTTAAAAGAAAAAGGATCATTCAGTTCTTCTCGTTGCAAATCTGGTCAATCACCTCGTATTGCAAGGGTGTCGCCCTTCAGATATCAACAGGTATATAACACATTAGCCACTACATGAATCTTCCCATAACTTAGTTCTTCTTAATATGACCATGCTTTGATTATCAAGTGCACAGATGTCTCCACATTTCAGTTCGGTCAACCCCCTCTCCACTAACATGAGTGTCATCAATACTGGATCAGTAGGTCTTTAAACTCATTCTTGGTTCCAACTACCCTGACATTTTTCTTCTCTTTTTATAGAGACCCCACATCTTCACCTTTTTCGTTTATCATCTCCGTTGTTTTTTTTTTTTTTTTTTTTACAATGACTATATTTTATAACCACCTCACCCTCAACTTCCGAGGTTACTTTACCGCCCACCCCAAACTTAGAACATAACATTGTCCCCAATGTCAAACTTATACAAAACCGGTGAGACACACGCTATCTTGAGACATAGAGATTACTACGGCACTATTATAGAAATGAGGAAACAGGCCTCACGTCCTATCCATGTCGACACACTCATGTATATTGTCTCGAGGGAGACCAACCAAATATGAGAGATGACACTCATATAAAATCGTAAGCAATTAAGATTCACCGATGCAATGGTCAATCCCTATAGGGCTAATATGCTAATACCAAAATTAATAGAGGTACATCCCACAAAATAAGGGTAAAGACCAGACGAGCAATAAGGCGTACCAAAGATCACAGTATAAATAAAACAGATTAACATCATAAAGCTATCCCTTGCCAATCAAGCATCATCCTTAGAAATCATCGAAAATAGAATCACATGCTTTTATTTAACAAAATAGAACAACCCAACAAAACACCAACCAACAGACACACAATAAAACACAAAACAAAACAAGGATTGAGTTAGAGAAAACGCCCCTAGCCTACACTTCGGGAGAACCCGAAGGAGTAGGAGAAACGCGTGTAGATGGGGTGGTAGCAGGCGAAAAAGCTTCGATTTCAGGAGACACAGCCAGCTCGGCCTCGGTCGAGTGCGCACTTCATCAGACGGGGCACTTGGTACCGAGCCTCGCTTGGGGCAAAGAGGTCGATCCGGCTGGTCGAGTTCGACTGGGCCAACATTCTTTCGAATCGAGCTCGGGTCGGCCTTGCGTTTTCTCTTTCTCGGCTCGGGATGTAATCAAAATCCGAGGTAGAGGCCAAGCTTGGAATACCCAATGGGGAATTCGGGAAGGTCATGATTACCGTAGATAGTGACCGAGGCTATCCTCCAATATCCGATCTCGCTTAGGACAAGACGCCCAAAAATGCTTAAGAGTGTCTTCTAGTGCAATGGATCAAGCATGAGGGCTTGACTCCCACGCAGCGCACTTCGCATGTCAGAACAAGAGTTCTCGGTTGAGGTCGGTATGGGCGGAGGATCCGCTTGCGCCGCTGCGAGATCGGGTCCAGAGAAGCACCGTGACGATGAGTCGAGTCTTGATGTCTATAAAGCTTTTTCAACGAGGCGATCCTCATCATCCCCGATAGGCACCCCGCCTTCATGCATAATCGAGTGATCGAGAGGCTGAAAGAACGATCGGCCTTTCTTCCTTTTAGGCACCCTCTACTACCGCGCGATTTGGGCGCCCACGCTGACGGACCTTCCAGTGAAAATGCAGAGAAGCATCAACATACGTTCTTCCGACACCATGGTATCATGGGTTGTTGGCAAAATCCGGCTTTTGATGAAATGGAGCCAGACATGAGCCTCCAATTTTAATGATGCAGCTTTAATGGAGCGACACCCCTGTGTGGAGAACTCCCATTCTGGCCTTCAATGGCGCTTAGTCGTAGCGCCTCCTCGAGGTCTTCACTGGAAGGAGACCTCTTCATGGTGGAGAAAGCGTCCTCCACCTCATTGTCTAGCTCATAAAAAGCATTAATGGTTTCCGGAGAGAAAACCACTAATTTACCTCTAACCACCGCAGACAACCCTTCCTTATTTGGCAAAGGCGTGATATTTGCATAGAACTCCTTAACAAGGGGTGTAATGGGGGGAGGTGGTATCGCCGCGAATGTAGCCCAACCATTCAAAGAAATTAATTCCACCACAAACATTGGGGTTTCCTTTGACTGAACCCTTTTCCATCCGTAGCGCCAGGCTTTAAGCGCTTAAATCTTTCGAACCCACCGTGAGCTCGAAATTTAGGGATGGCATCGATTGAAATTCTTGCCTTTTGTGACGAGGGTTTGTCCACTCTCGCCTTCTTGCTTTGAACATCTTCAGATTCATCGGCCTCCACTATCTTGGCCTTCCCCTTTTCACTGGGACTATTCTTTCTTTTGGAGGAAAGAGGCGTAACAGCCTGTGGAGGAGCTGGTGAAGTTTCTTGTGATACCTCTTCGTGCGAAATTACGAGGGTGGCAAAGATCATTGCTTGGAATGGATGATGGCGCACCAGCCCCGATCTTCATCCGAATCTCCTCATAATGACCGATTCAGAGGGGAAGAGATGGAGGCTACAAATTTGCACAATCAGAGCACATGAGAAAATGATCGTGAAAGGCGAGAGCAAAGATGCAAGCAAAATTGGAAATAAAGATTTAAAAGACCTAAAGGTGGAAAAGGAAAAGGCACGGTCTTTCAAATCCCAAAAGTCAACCAAATTTTTCCCGCTCTTTTGTTTTACCAAATTGGCAACTTCTATTTCACTTTCTCTTAATCCTCCAAATCCATTATCAAGGCAAGAATTAGCACCATGCTCGAATTTTCCCCAGGTACGCACGCATACATGCAATCAAAAGTCCCAAAATAATCCTCATCCTTTTAGCAAGGCTAAAGCAATTTATTATCATACTGAAAAACACCGAGACAAAACTAAAATAAAACAAATATGTACAAACAGTAATAGATGGGCTGCCCGCCACCGCCTCCATGGTAGCCCAAGATACCTCCCCGTCGAGCTTCTTCAGGGTGTTGAGGTCTTCACGAACGACCTCACCACCACAATAGTGCTTTACGCTGTCCATTCACCATGAATTCCCGACCGATGTCCCTTCAGTAATGTGATAGCACCGTAAGGGTGCTACCACCGAGAATTGTGAAGCGGACCCGACCATCGTGATTTCAGCTTTCCAGGGAATAGCTTCAACCTTGAATTGAACAGTAGCACTTGCTGACCCGGCAAGAACTCACGGCGCAAGATGTTGTTGTCATGCCATCTCTTTGTCCTCTCCTTGTACAATTTTGCATTTTCATAGGCAAACCAACGGAATTCATCCTTCTCACTTAGTTGCAACAAGCGAGCCTCCAAGAGCCTTATGCTCAAAATTCAGCCTCTTTATCGCCCAATAGGCTCGATGCTCGAGTTCCAAAGTGGAAGGTGACAAGCTTTCCCATATACCAACCGATAGGGGACATCCCTAATGGTGTTTTGAAAGTCGCTCAGAGGCCCATATCGCATCATCCAACAGTATGGACCAATCCTTCCGACTGTGGTTTACCACCTTCTCCAATACGCCTTTTATCTCTATTGAGAGTTCAACATCCATTGGTTTGGGGTGGTATGCCGTGGCAATCTTGTGGCGAACATTGTACTGCCAGATCACGCAACGCCTTGTTGACAAAATGAGTTCCTTCGTCACTAATGATAGCACGAGGAGTGCTAAACCGTGTAAAGATGTTCTTTACAAGAACTTGATTACAACCTTGCATCATTAGTCGAACTAGCTACGGCCTCCACCCATTTAGAGACATAATCAACTGCCACCAATATGTAGAGGTTGCCAAATGATGGTGAAAAGGACCCATAAAGTTCAGGCCCCAAACATCAAAGAGTTCTATCTCTAGATAAAATTTGTCAAGCATCTCATTTTGAGAAGAAATGTTCCCAACTCTTTGACATCGGTCACATTTTCGCACAAAGGCATGAGCATCCTTAAACAAGGTTGGCGTAAATAACCTCGATTGTAGAACTTTAGCCGCTCTCTCGCCCGCCAAGTGACCACCATAAGGAGTAGCATGACATCCTCTAGAATCGATTCCATTTCCTCACGGGACACAACGCCTCATCATCCGTCAAGACGTTGTTTATACAAGAATGGTTCATCCCAAAATAATGGTTCACCTCGGAAAGAACCTTTTCCTTTTTGAAAGAGAAGTCGTGAGGTAGCACTCCACCGACCAAGAAATTTACGAAGTCTCGCATACCAAGGTGTACTACAAGGTGCATGCTCATTAGTTGCTCATCCGAAAATGCATCCCTAATCGACACGGGTGTCTTCGCTTTCAAGAAGCTGGCAATCGAGATAAATGGTCGGCCACTGATTCTCGCACTTTCCTATCTCTAATTTCCGGATCGAATTCACAGAAGCAAGATCCACCGGATTAACCGTGGCTCGCATCTTTCTTGGCGACGAGATATCTTATGGCCGCGTGATCTGTGTAAACAATCACCTTCGAACCGATGAGGTAGGCTCAAAACTTTTCACATGCGAACACCACTGCTAGCAGCTCCTTCTCCGTAGTGGTGTAGTTTACTTGAGCTTCCACCAACGTTTTACTGGCATAATAGATGGAGTGGAATAACTTCTCCTTCCGTTGCCCTCGTACGGCCCCCACGGCAAAGTCACTAGCGTCTCACATCACCTCGAAAGGTAAGGCCCAGTTCGGTCCAATGATTACTGGAGCTGTCACTAGAGCTCGCTTTAAGACGTCAAACGCTTTCAGACATTCCGGGGTGAGTTCGAAGTGGCTATTTTTCTCCAGCAAGGCACACAGTAGCTTAGAAATTTTTGAAAAATCTTTTATGAACCTTCTGTAAAACCCTGCATGTCCCAAGAAACTACGCACCCCCTTTACGGTAGTGGGAGGTGGAAGTTTATCTATCACTTCGATCTTGGCCCTGTCCACTTCGATCCCCTTCTTGGATATGTGATGGCCTAGCACTATCCCCTCTTGTACCATGAAATGGCATTTTTCCCAATTCAAGACCAAGTGCGTCGCCTCGCAGTGCTCCAAGACCTTTCCCAAGTTACCCAGGCATACCTCAAAAGTATCCCCAAATACGGAGAAGTCGTCCATGAAGATTTCGACTGATTTCTCTACCATATCCAAGAAGATGGCCATCATGCAACGTTGGAACATCGCTGGGGCATTACAGAGTCCAAAAGGCATCCTTCTAAAGGCAAAAGTGCCGTAGGGACAAGTGAAGGTCGTTTTGTTGATCATCGGGTGCAATGGCGATCTGATGATAACGAGATACCCATCTAGGAAATGTAAGAACTCATTTCCAGCTATTTTATCAAGCATTTGATCCATGAATGGCGTAGGAAATGGTCTTTCCTAGTAGCCGTGTTTAATTTCCTATAATCCACACAAACTCGCCATCCCGTTATCACCCGAGTTGGAATTAACTCCCGCCGATCATTAGAAATCACAAGAACTCCTTATTTTTAGAACACACCGCACCGGGCTCACCCAAGAACTATCCGAGATCGGATAAATGATTCCAAAGATCCGACCATTTAATAACTTCCTTCTTCAATACTTCTTTCATGGTCGGATTCGGACGGTGCCGTGTTCTATGGAAGTGTCGGCAATCTTCCAACAATATCTTATGCATGCATGAGCCGGGCCGATCCCTTGATGTCGGCAATCGACCATCCAATAGCCTCTCTTTTGGCGCAAAGACCGTAATGTAGATTCTTCTTTGTCGAGCTCGAGCGCCACCGAAATGATTATCGGAAGAGTTTTTCCTCGCCGTATAAGCATATTTCGATGGTTGGGCAATGTTTTCGCACTAAGTATTGGAGGTTCGCTCATCGAAGGTTTGATACCTGGGCAGCCGATCTGCGAGCCCAGTGACTCCGGAGCTCGGCTGATACGAGGTGGGACTTCGGCCGATCTCTTGTTAGAGAATTGCTGAGGTCGCTCCCTTTCCGGTTCTAACTCCATGAGGTCGGCAACTTCATTATCACTGTCTTCGAACTGAGACGAGTGCTCCATCATCTTGTCCATGACGACCTGCTCTAATACATGAATTACCGAGCATTCCTCCACTTCGTCAGGATACTTCATTGCGTTGAAAACATTAAAGGTGACCTTCGATCGCTCACCCTCATTGTGAGTTCGCTGACATCAATCAAAGTTCTTCCAGTTGCAAGGAAAGGACGTCCCAAAATTATAGGCACCTCGTGATCTGCTTCGTAATCCAGAATGATGAAGTCTCGCAGAAAAATGAATGTATCCACTTTTACTAGCACATCTTCAATTTTTCCTTCAGGATGAGCCATGAGACCGATCGCGATTGCGGTGGTCACCGCTGTTGTGGGCCGAGCTTACTCCTATCCCGAGCTTCCCTATATTGAGAGCGACATTAAGTTTATACCGCCCTAGATCACATGAGCACCACCAACGTCACGACCTCCAATTGAACATGGAATTATGAAACTCCCTGGATCTTTCAACTTGGGTGGAATCTTGCTTTTAACATGGTACTACGCTTCTCGATCCGCCACTATTTCGAACTCCCCTGCGCCTCTTCTTTGTTAGGATATCCTTCAAGAACTTCACATAATTGGCATTTGTTCTAGTGCTTCCACCAATGGAATATTAATGTGCAGCTGTTTCAAGACATCTAGGAATCTCCAAACCGAAAGTGTCTTGTCGCTTTTTCAACCTTTCGGAAAAGGTGGTGGTGGTCGATAAACCACCTCGTCCATCGACTTCGGCAAGGAATTCACTTTGGCGTGCACCTCGGCATCACGAGGCGGTGCTTCCACTTCTACCAACTTGCTTTTAGTGTTTGAGGACTCCGCCTTCTTCTTGGTTCAGCAGCCTTTCTTGCATCTTCTTTCCACTTCGCAGAATGACACTCGACATGTTCTTTATCCTTTCGAGGTTCTCCGTGTCACTGGCAGATTACCGGTGGCCTTTCTCATCTCGTTGGCTAATTGTCCGATCTGAACCTCCAAATTCCTTAGCGAAGTGGATTGTCCTCAGACATCAAGGCCTGCCTTGGCCATATACTCATTTATCAAGGTTTCCATAGATTTGGGCATGGCTTGTTGTCGCTCGTTGGAAATTTTGTGGATATGTGTTTTCTCAAAATTTCCACCACCACTGTTCCAAATCCTTGTCCTCCCCACGAGAAATTAGGGTGTTGTCTCCACCTGTGATCAGTATGTTTGAGTAAGGATTATTCCTTTGGCCGCTTCGATTTCCATATAACACAAGGCCGGGTTCGATGGGCAACTATTAAACGATGTCCTTCCCACAATAAACGCATGATACCTCGCTTTCAGCATTGTGGGTGCGACCACTCGATACTTGTCGCTGAGCACCGGATTGGTTATTTGCAAACCTTTCAACATATTGCTCATAGACGCCACTGAGCGAGCTAGCGCCGTTAAGGCATCAACTTCCAAAACACCGCAATGATTTCTTCCCATCGAGCTCGAGAATTGGACCATTGGCGCTGTTATTTGCAATCCTTTCCAAAGATCTCATATGCCTCATTGTAGATTTGGAGAGAATAGCTCCATTTATGCGGAGCATTCAGCACCAAGCGTGTGGACGCGCTTAACCCATTATAAAAGGTCTCCAGTTGAATGCAGTGCGGAATGCCGTGGTGATGGCATTTCCGTAGCATTTCCTTATAACGTTCCCATGCCTCGCATATAGATTCATCATCATTCTGTTGGAACGACATGATATCATTTCTGAATCTTGCATTTTCGTAGGCGGGAAATACTTCATCAGAATTTTTCGCCGAGCTCGTTCTAGGAAGTGATAGAGTCTCGATGGAAGGCCATTCAGCCATGCTTTAGCACGATCTCGTAGCGAAAGTGGAATAGTCAAGTCTCGCTAACCTGGCCGGAACACCGGTAACTTAAACGAGTCGTGACCTCCGTGAACGATCGAAGGTGGAGATGTGATCCTCCGTGGTTTGCCCACCGAATCGCCCCCATCGCTTGGAGCATCCGAACATAACCGACTTCACTGAATCGGTTCGCTTGCACCCGGTCCGGTTATTCCTGATTCACTTCATTAAATCTCTGGGGTTAGCGTGAGTCACGTATACCCTTTCCGGCCATCAACGATGACTATGGCATTTCACATTATTCCCATTACCTCCTTGTGCGGCCATTTTGGCTTGTGCTCACTTGACGCTTCGACGCCGCCTCTCGACGGAAGGTGCGCTCAATCTCTAGATCTAGTGGGTACAATACTGCTACTGGTTTTATGATATACCACAGCCCGGGCCCGATTCACGGAAGAAAATAACAGAGTTAACCACTAATACTAAATAAACACAAAATTAAAATATCAACGTAATTTATAATTAGCGATCCCGAACAGCGCCTAAAAACTTGTTGTTGGTTTGTGAAATACTATTCTACTTAAGTGCACGTAATCACCAAGTAATATACGAAATATTCCGAGATCGAATCCACAGAGAACGCACTTTTTAAACCACGTCGAATACAATTTGTTTGTGATTATGAGAGAGACAAATTAAAGAGAACTTTTACACCAAGACGAGGTGAGATTTTAGACAATGAATGATTAACAAACATATATCGTGAGGAAAAATAGACTTGATCACTTGATTCCAACCATGTTCCGTACTCGCCACGCTTCAACATTATCTTGCCTCGTTATTATGACATGAAATCTTCCAACTCTTAGCATTTTTCCAAATCTAAGATTATACCCTCTAAGCTCGTCAATATATTCCTATACCGAAACGCTTTAAGAGTATCTCTACCAATCCATTCATTTATGTCACGCAAGGCAAACACATATTCCTATGCTATTCACACACATAATATTTAACTCATGTTCTTGTGTCACTTTCTTGTTTTCCACTCTATGAGAGCTTCCCAGAAATCATAGAGCTAAGATCTCACCCATGGTGATCAATCACAAGCAAGATAAATAAACATCAAGAAAACGATAATAACTTAACAAGATAAGCGTAAAACGGGCTCACACATGAGCACGGGTTTCATCAAAAGATCAAGTCATATGAATTTAGCTCATACCGAGTCAGGCAATGTAATTCGAAAACACAAATGCCATAGCAAAATGAAAAGGAATTCGAGATTCAAAGTTAACACTCATCGCCAGAATCACGTCCTCCTCCTTGGATCGTCGCCTCTTCCGATAGCTTCTTCTCCAAGGCGTTGCTCTCGATTCCTCCCGACATCGAATGATGAACGAATCTTCTCCGATTGTCGCCTCCCTTTAATAACCAACTCGACACTTTTTAGGTGTACGTACTCAGGCACCCGCAAAACCCTTCATCCACCGATCCTTTCTTTTCCGCTGGCTCGCAAAACGCTGCCCTTATGCCGTTGCGTGGCCACCGCCACGTGGCGTGTTCCCCGCATATCTCTTTTCGCTTTTTCATAAGCGCGGCTTCATCTCGCTTCCGCTCTTTCTTCCGAGCTCAACCTTGAACCGGCCTCGCCCTCGCGCTCGAACCGATCTCATTTGTGGTCACGGGCCTCGAGCTCGCCAAGAGTCCGACCTCACTTGTGAGTCCGACCGCCACGAGTCCGACCTCACTTGTGAGTCCGACTCGCCAGGAGTCCGACCGCCACAAGTCCGACCTCACTTGTGAGTCCGACCTCGCCAGGAGTTCGACCGCCACGAGTCCCGACCGCCACGAGCATCAATATCGAGGTCGCCTTCATACTTGTGAACTTTTCAATCTTTGAGCTCTCGGCTGGTTGCGATCTCGGCTCTATTCTTTCTTCCTGAGCTCGGAAGTCTTGAGCTCGGACCAACTTCCTCGGTTTTCACTTTTCCCGAGCGGCCGACTTTATCTTTGTAGCTCGACCGCCCCCGCATTTCTTCAAAGATTACTGCTCAATCCTTCCTCGTACATCGGGTCAAGCTCGCCACGAGTTCGGCATTGCTTGTGCGCTCAACCCGAGCTCGACTTTGACTCGCCGGACTTGGCCCCAGTCTTCACCGCCGCTCTTCCCGCTACATGCCATAATTATTTAAATAACGATAAATGCAATCAAACCCCTTTTATTTCACCCGACTCAATCCTTCACACATACACACGCAAACATAGCAAAACATACAACATAACATCGAAATAAACAAATGTAACCCGTCACTCAAGTATTTTATCATCAAAGGTCATATAATAACTCTTTATAAGAGTTATCGGAATGCGAGCTTATTTCCTTATATCCGGCTGCCCTGAGGAGGCAATCAAGAAGATCGTGCGAGATGAGCTCTGACGATAACTCCTATTTATTTTATCACCGAGCTCTCAAAGGATCTGAGACTAGGTACACCACTTGAAAAAAATAGCGTTGAATCGTGAACGCCAAGCGACATCTCCGACCTTATTTTCAAGCCCATTCTATCCAGTAACCGATCGACTTACCCCGAGACAAGTCTTGTCAAAACCTGAATCGTCAGACGATAGCTAAGTGGGCACCGAGCTCCGCGAGCACGACATCTTATACCCCTGCACCGCCATAAAGCGGCAGCTCTAGCCGACTTCCGGTAGAAGCCAAGTTTACCGAGGTCAATCCTACCAACGAGGTCGCCCAACCTCCGCCTCTTCCAACGGAGGAACCTACCCTCGCCCTACCTAATGGTTGTTGGCAAATGTACGTGATGATCGAGCCACATGAAAAATAGTGTTGGATTTGTATCACCGGAAGCGCTTTGAGCTTGTATACAATGTTTCGTTACCACTATTACAATCTCCTATCCGATTTGAATACTTGATTGCATATATCTGTGTCCCCTTATCTCATATATGTTAGATCATACAAAGGTGTAGAAGATCACGTAAGTCCGTATGATTGGTCAAGCTTAATGAGATATAAAAGTTTCACACCGAGACGACTTAAGGACGAGTCAGTCGCTTAGCCGCAAAGATAGATAAGAAGTGACTTGACTTAGTTGTTTGTTCATGTTGGTACGCCTCCGACGTATCAAGGATCACAAAGGAGACGAGTTCTTCTTTCCGACCGTCGTGAAGAACCAAGATCTCGGTGACTTACGATAATCTAAACCCCGATAAGGTATTAGGTGAGTATGAAAGGTCGACCATCACTTGACTTGTTATGAGTGAGGGTTATATTTCCAACCCAAGATTCTCCGCTTGGGTGGTGGCAAGGCTTATATGTCACGCTAGTTATCTCAGTATCGAGCAACCGTATCCGCTTAGACGATGACGCCCCTTAAGGAGCTCAAAAGGTTTATTGTACTAAACCCCGCAGTCGAAAGTTAGCTCAAGTACAATAATAAGGTCGAGTGGTACTACTTAAGGAAATAAGGATATTAATCGCTTAAGCAAATGATTGCTAGAAATGATTAATGGACGTCGATATCTTAAATACGGGATTCAGAATGTCTAAGTGCAAGCCCGACTCAACTTCTGTAATAAAGGCGTAAGTCAACATTCTTTCTCTAGTGGCATGATCGAATGTTTATAAATTAATTTATGTTCGGGCTGAACATAAGATAATTAATTTATTTGAGGCCCATCTTTATTCCTTGCATTTGATCCTGGCCGCCCATCCAGTGCCCGTAGTCAAGAAAATCGGCCTCGTGTCCTCTCAAAGGAAAGATTTTATTCTCTTTATCCCACAAGGATATAATTATATTTATGGAATATGCATAGATCCTTTCCATATAAGATTATGGTAATAATCTTGAGAGTATGGAAATAATCCTAAGAGTATGGAAATAATCCTAAGAGTATGGAAATAATCCAAGTGTATGGTAATATTCCATATAGATTATGGTAATATTCCATATAGGATTATGGTAATATTCCATATAGGATTAAGGTAGTGCATTATAAATATAAGGTATGAGATAATGTCTAAGGTATGCTCACATATTGAAAGCTTTAGAATTTTCGCCCTCTCTAGTATTAAGAAGAGAATTTTCGAAAGTTGTGAGTGAGAGCATTGGGTGATTTTCCAAGCATTCTCCATAGATCGCCCTCACTCGACGCTGGAGATTGGGCATCGGATACGATCCGTAAGGTCAAAGCACGAGTCTCGACCGCTCAATCGCCATCCCGCTCGCTCCACCCGATACATCCAAAGGTAAACACGTAAACCCCAACGTGTCGCGATTTAATTATATAGACGATGCTAGGTTTATAATCAATGTATGGTGAATTAAACACCCAAGATGGATCCTGGGCGAGGGTTAACATACGCTTTTCCCTACACTGGTATCGTGAGCCCGGATCGTAATCTCGCTCGCTGGATTAATTCACGCTGATTATTACGCATGCTATTATAATTGTGGATTTGTCGCTCATCGCGGCTCGCTTGCTTTGTTGGTTTTGTTTTTACACCACGAGAAAATCCGTGGTTAGATTAGATTTTTTTATGTAAATCTTATCCGTAAAGAAGAACAAGACGAACGAACGAAGAACGAAACGACGGAACAACAGGTTCTCGGCCAAGCTTCGGCGGTTTCTCGCGAAGTAGTCTCGCGGTCGCTAAAGGCGATCGCGAGGGCTGCGGGCGACGGGCGCTGCTCGCAAGGGATCCTCGGGCGCTTAGCGAGGATTACCCGCGAGGTCGCGCGCCGCATGCGAGCTAGCGGGCGACGGGCGCCAGCGCTCGCCGCGAAACCCGGCCATGAAAGGCACGCGGTCGCGAGGTTTGCCGCCGGGCGACGGCGTCTCGAGGCGCACGCTCGGCGCTGGGGCGTGGCTGCACGCAGCCGACGGGTCGCGGGTCGCGGCAGCGATCGGCGAGGCGCCCGCGAGGAGCCGCTGGCAGGCGGCGCGCGCGAGGTCAAGGCGCCAAGAATCGGCTTAGCCTCAGCGCCGCCCAAGACTTTACGGGCCACCGCCCGCACTGCTTCAGAATTCGCCCGCGCCCGCACGCGAGGCCCAATTGTTGAATCCGTCCGTGTCTGCACGCGAGGCCCGCCAAGTTTAAATATCGACTTTGTAAATCTATGTAATAGATTAGATTTAAATGTGGTGTTTCACGATCATCGCTACGAACGTTTTTTTTTTTATTTTTATCGCTCATATGCATGTCGGGATGTTTAAATTATGCAAGAGTATGCTATGTATGTTTAAATTACGCTGACAAACCTTTAAGTGTTTTACGAATTGGATGCGCATAGTAAGCATGCTAGGTTTATCGCGCTTATCAAGCATATTTTAGAATTCTCATGAGCATGTTTTACATGTCGAGTTCTATAGAAAAGCATGCTAGATTACGTGATTCGCATGGACAAACCTTTTGAATAAAAGACTAAAGCAAGCAACCCGACAAATTAATTTTTCAAATTAAATGTCAAGACCTCCACTTTTTGATCTCTAAACAAAGCGAGACGACCGTGAGTAAATGTCCACACGCCAGCTTGCTTGCACCGCTTATCATAAGTTTGTTAGATGAGATTTCTAAATAAAACTTTTAAATCTATTGAGAAGTGGGAGTTTCATGTAAACGCCCACACGCGGGCTTGCATGTACGATTTCATAAGTTCTCTAGATGATAGATATAAATAAGATAACAAAGAATTCGAATGAAGCTGTATGGTCCGAGAGTATACCAATTCTAAGAATTCATCTTCATGTTAAAATTGTGGTCAATGCTAGACATCACCTCAGTACAACTTCCGCCAAGTCCCTTCTTGTGATAGTGATGTGGTCAGTAAGGTCCAATCATTAATTTCATCATATAAGGATAAGTCGACGATTGAAATTAAACCGACTAAAAGGTATATTTTAGTCCGTCGAGGGTTCATGTGTAAACGCCCACACGCCGGCTTCGATGTGATTCCTTGGCATTGAGGTTTCAATTAATATTGTTTTATCAAAAGGTTACAATATTATTGTTACGTAATTATTTGCGATCGTATGCTTATGTTTTACATTATCGTTCGTATATGTCTCACTCCGATTATCAATATGCTCGCACAAAATCCGTTATCCGTCCAAATTTTATCGAGTGGAAACGAACATGGAATATGTTCTTATCCAAGAACACATGTTTGTTCTCACTACTCCTAAACCCGATGCCCATCGACGATCGACTAACGAAGATAGAGTCAAGGATTGAATAAGTCAAACAATGGCTAAATGCTATATGATGACTACGATGTCCAAAGGCTTTAGAACAGAAGATCGATGGTAGACGCGACGATATTTGGTCAAGTCTCGAGAGTAAGTTTGGGCATGGATCGATAGTCCGCCACACAATGAGAGAATTCATGGCAAGAGGAGAGTTCGGTCCATGAACATTGTACCATCTCATGGATAGTCTTGACTTATATCCGGCTGTCATCATCCTCAATACACGCCCAAGCTTTGAGAACTGCTGAATGCGATCATGAGCAAGACCAGTTTACACTTAGTCATTGTTTAATGATCTCGTTATTGAATTAGGGAAAGGAGACATGCTCTTGCTAGCACATCTAAGGCCCACCAAGCAAAATGGAAATAGAAAAGGTGCCAAAGGTGGTAAAGGCAATAGGGAGAATGGAAGAAGAACATGGTTACACCGAGGTTAAAGCAAGCAGGGAAGGCAAGTGCTTCGTTGTGCAAGACTGGCATTGAAGGCAAGTGCCCTATGCTCAAGGCTCAAGGTACGCTGCTTGTTTTAGTAACGAAACATGTTTAGCGACTCTGTTCTACCCATTCGGGTAGTAGATACAAGAATCGATCATGTTTGTTACACCTGCGGGTTCCTCGCGACGGGAGTGTTGATGGCGATAACGATCTCATGGGCAACGCGAAAGTCAGTCTGCGCTGGAGATGTTTTTATGTTTTGGGACACAGCTTTAGTTTTGAAAGACGCTTTATATGTGCCGGATTTTCATGGAACCTTGTTTGCTTCAAATTATTTACTCATGGATATTCTCGTTATTTTGATAGTGGTGTTTCTATCATAAGAAATGACGGTTATCTCGTGTTGGCACCTATATAATTCGCTTTATACTATTTCTCGAAAACATAATACCTATAACTATGTCAGCATCTTCATCAAACCCTAAAAGAGAAAGTTTTCAAGAAGATGACCTACTTTTCTCTGGCATCTTAGATTAGGTCACATCAATCTAAATAGGATCCAAAGACCGCTAAGAATGGAGCTGGTAATCTCACGCACTCCGTCCCCGCTAATCCCCGATGAAGGTAAGATGTCGACTGCACTTCAAAGCGCGGGTTATGAGCCACGAAATGTTGAGTTAGTCCATTCGACGTGGACCATGTCCACACAAGCTCGGGAGGGTACGAGTACTTTGTCACTTTCATTGACGACATCAAGGTACGGATACGTATACCGCTTCACCGAAGTCCGAATGCTTGAGAAATTCAAAGAGTTTAAGCAAAGTGGACTTAGCGGTAAAGTATCAAGTCATCTGTCCTGATCGCTGCTTAATACCTCAGAACGAAGTTTATGGACTATCTAGTGAAGGTGGGATTACTCCCAACAAGATTTCACGGGCACACCACAAAGAAATGGTGTCGAGCTAAGAAATAGACCTTTAGAAATGGTTAGATCTATGACGAGTTATGCACATCACGCCTTGCTCGGGGTACGCCTTGAGACGGCATACTTACTAAATCTAGTACCGCCCAAGTCACTGAAAAGACCCCTTTCGAGTTGTGGTTTGGGCAAGAAGCTGCTTCACATAAGGATAAGCGCCCAAAGACATGTGCCGAAAAAGAAGCGCGATGTTGGAGGTTAGATCCGACGCAAGGCGCTATCTCATCCCAGAGGAACGTGGTTTATTCTATAGTCCCAAGGATCAAGGTCATTATTAGACTAATGCTCGATTCTTAGAAGAGGACTACATGAAAAATCATAAGTCCAAAGTTGAAATCATTCTTCAAGAATTAGAAGAGATCGATTCCACCACCGACAGGCCAAAGGTACGAGATGTCGAGTCTAGTGGGAGATCGACACCGTATACTTCAAGAAATTGAAGTGGGTCGAGTTCCATCGAGATAATGACTGCAGTGGTACCACACGCAAGTTGTGCAAGTTAGAGAACCACAAGTATCTCGCACCCACCGCTGCTATTAGCCTGAGAACCTCGTCAGAGTGGGTGGTTGTTCGTCAACCCGACGATTTATGTTCGTGTGAATCTCGATTTAGTCCCGAGACTAACATGCAATAATCACCCATGGACATACAGAGGCAATACAAGATATTGATGCAAGATCACTGGCACACCGCTATGGACTTAGAAATGGAGTCCATAACTGCATGGATGTATATGAAAAGACACTCTACCGATGGCAAGGAAGCCATAGGTAGTAAGTGGATATACAAGAGGAAGAGATTCCGATGGAGAGGTTTCTGCTTTAAAGCCGCAGGCGTAAGGGTACTCGCTATCGAGGGCATCGATTTACGAGACCTTTTCAGCCGTAGCAATGCTCAAGTCCATCGAATTCTTCATAGCAGCCCACTGAACCTAGAGGTTTGGCAATGGATGTTAAACCGCTTAAACGGTTACCTTGAGGGGTAGAGACATCTATATGCAGAACCAAGGTTATGTGGTAAAGCGGTGAAGAGCATCTAGTATGGAAGCTTAAGAAGTCCATTTATGGACTTAAGCAGCCTCCCGATCATGGAACTTACGCTGACGAGGTGGTAAAGTCATGGATTTACCCAGCTGCTAGCGAGAGTTGTGTGTATCGTTAGATGTCAACGTGATGTGGTATTTCTTGCACTTTATGTAGATGACATCCTTCTAGTCGGCAACAACGTGAAGTCATATCGACGAAAGAGTGGATCCGATCGTTTCAAATGAAAGACTTAGGAGATGCAACGACATTCTGGGATCAAGGTTACCGAGATCGCAAGAAGAAAGTTGAGCTTATCTCAGCGCCTTACATTGACATCGCGATTACTGCTTTATATGCACCGCCAAGAAAGGATTGCTACCTTCGCATACATGCCTTTATCTCAAAACGCACACCTATGACCGCAAAGGAGATAGAGGAATGAGACAAGTTCCTTACGCTCGCCAGGAAGTCTCATGTACGCAATGCTAGCACGAGGTCCCATATCTCCTATGCGGTAGGCATAGTAGCTAGATATCGCCTAACCGACAAGCTCATTGACCAAGAAGAGATATACTCAAGCACCGAAAAGGACTCGAGATTATGCTAGTTTACCATGCATAGTCTAATGCCTTTTAGGTGCACTGGATTTCCAAGTCGACCGTGATGAGAAAAAGTCAACCCCGCCATGTGTTTACCTTGGGAGGTGGAGCCAGATCCTCAAGTGAGGCAAAGCGCATGATTGGACTCTACCATGGAAGCCAATATGTAGCCGCTCGAGGTTCTAAGGAGGTCAGATGGTTCAAGAACCACCATCGGATCTAGATGTGGTACCGGTTGCCCAAGAGTATCATAGTTTGTGATAACCTGCAGGCAAACTCGAAACCACGACCCACAAGCACCAAACACATAGAGAGAAAGTACCATGTCATACGAGAAATCGTTAGACGATAGACGTGCGATTGAAAAGATTGATACGATGGAAAATCTAGCGGATCCATTCACGAAGAGCCCGCCGCAAAAGTCTACGATGGACACGTTAGAGGACTCGATTATGTGATGGCACCCACTAGAAAGGAAACTTTTGTATAGTGGTACAAAGTGATGGTTGTTTGTAATAGCTAGTAGAAGACACATGTATACTAAAAGTTTGCTTTAGTATAGTGGGAGATTGTTGATTTGATACCAGCGCTTTGCTGAGCTTAACAATGTTTCCGTTACACTATTACAATCTCCATCTCGATTTGAATACTTGATTGATATATTCAGTGTCCCTTATCTCATATATAGATCAACGTGTAGAAGATCACGTTCCGTATGATTGGTCAGCTTAAGAGATATAAAAGTTTACACGAGACGACTTAAGGACGAGTTGTCGCTTTAGGCAGTATAGATAAGAAGTGACTGACTTAGTTGCTTGTCATGTTGGTACTCCGAGCGTATATGATCACCAGGAGATGAGTTCTTCTTCTCGACGCGTGAAGAACCAAGATCTCGGATCACGATAATCTAAACCTCGATAAGGTATTAGGTGAGTATGAGTTCGACCATCACTTATGACTATGTTATGAGCGAGATAAGCCAACCAAATTTCTCCGCATCTCGACTCACGTAGAGATACTTGATAATTGATCTGTACGATGATCTTAAATGATTAAGATGACTGTACGTTCAATGCAAGTCTGTACTCAACTTCGGTAATAAAGGGTAAGTCAACATTTTTCTAGTGGCATGATCGAATGTTTATAAATTAATTTATGTTCGGTCGAACATAAGATAATTAATTTATTTGAGGCCCATCTTTATTCCTTGCATTTGATCCTCGGGCCCATCCAGCCCGCTTATAGAAAATCGCCTCGGTCCTCTCAAAGGAAAGATTTTATTCTCTTTATCCACAAGGATATAATTATATTTATGATATGCATGATCCTTTCCATATAAGATTATGGTAATAATCTTGTGAGTATGGAAATAACCTAAGTATGGAAATAATCCTCAAGTATGGTAATATTCCATAGATTATGGTAATATTCCATGTGATTATGGTAATATTCCACATAGGATTAAGGTAGTGCATTATAAATATAAGGTAGAGATAATGTCTAAGGTATGCCACATATTCAGTAGAATTTTCGCCCTCTCATATTAAGAGAGAATTTGAAAGCGTGAGAGCATTGGGTGATTTTCCAGCATTCTCCATAGATCGCCCTCACTCGCTGGAGATTGGGCAACGGATACAGCCGAAGGTCAAGCACGAGTCTCGACTGCTCAATCGCCATCCCGCTCGCATCCACCTCGGCAGATCAAAGGTAAACACGAAACCCAACGTGTTGCGATTAATTATATAGACGCATGCTAGGTTTATAATCAATGTATGGTGAATTAAACACCCAAGAGGATCCTCGGGCGAGGTTAACATACGCCTTTCCTACAAAGGTAAGCGGGCAGTCATTTTGCTCGGTCCGAAAACAAGAACCTATGCACTTTGCTCCTTCCCACCATAAACAACGAGGTGGAATACTGAGCACTAATCTAGGACTTAGCAAAGAGCGAAAGTGGAAAAATCCATCTTGGAGATTCCGTGGTGGTAAACCGGTCTTAGAAAACGAGGCAAGAGGATAGGATGAACAATACCGTAAAGCAAAAGAACACTGCTTTGTATTTCACACCACCAATCCGCGAGGCGAGAATAATGAGCTGATCGCCCCAAGCAAAATTCTCGCCATCAACAAATCCACCGTGGAGGAAGTTCAATCCAATATCAAGAGTCCTACATCGGGCGCCATCAAGATCGAACCGAACTGACGACTCCTATAATAAGCCTACTCCGGATTAAAGGCGTATACCAAGATCGGCTCGCCAAAAACTGATGATCAAGTCCCAAAATATTCTGTCATGAAGGTACTTTACAGAAATCCTACCTCCAACCCCTCCCGAGATGCTTGGGCCAAGAGGCGGATATGTACTAAACGAGATCACATGGGATCTTGTAGCTACATCGATCACTAGCTCTCTCAAAGAAAACGCCGAGATCGATATTATCGCCCACTCATCCTAGACTCGGCCGAGCTCATCAAGAAGGTCCGCGCCAATTCCATGCCACACCAAGAAGCTACCTCAAACCGACTCATAGCCTACAAAGTCCACGGCCTTTAGCAGGAGAATCGACATCGTCTTCCTCTCGATCGAGCAATCGGTAGCTCGGTATTTAGTTGTGCCATAGATCTACTTCACAAAAGAGTCGTTTTGCCTCTTCAAATCTTCACAAGCAAAAGGATCCGTAACTTTGTTTGAAAATATAGTTTGGCCGCTCAGCATACCACACGCCTCGATCTCTGACAACGCACCATTCGACGAAAAAATTTCGAGAATGGGTGAAGAGCTCCAGATCAAACAACAGCTCACCTCGTTGCACACCCAGCAAGAACGGTCGACCGGTGACAAACCGCACGATCGCATAAGGATGAAAAAGAGGTTGACCGAGCTAAAGGGATTGGGTTGAAAAATCTCTCTCAAGTCCTCTAGTCATACGTAATCCACACCTCGACTTCCCACCGAACACCCTTCAACTTAGTCTACGGCACCGGTGTCGTTATACCACCGAGATCGCGCCCCACCCAAGAACTCTTCACTTCGCCAAATAGGCAACGAGTAACCTACGAGTCAATCTCGATGTCTAGAGGAAAACGCCGAACTTTTCATCAACGAAGCTAAGTCACAAATGCCAGTCGCAAAGGTACTGTAACAAGAGGCGAGCTTCTACACCTGGCAATGATCGTGCCTAAGTAAACAACGAAGCAACAGCCGAGCGCCTAATAAATTGGACCCGACATGGAAGGCCCATACCACGTCCACGATGACTCGTAACAGCGGGCCTATAAGCTCTTCACCTATCTCGGTGCACTTATCCGCGAACCTTGTATATCACCCAACCGATGAGGTATTTACATAGCTTTCATTTCACGCCGGCATTATGTTACCATTTCTTTATTTTTTTCCAAGCACGATGTCGCTACTTATCAATAAAACATCTTTTTATTATGAGTGGATTACTCGCCCTATCTTATATCTATGTGAAAACTGCCACCCTCGTGGAACACACCTACCTTCTCAAAAGGGACGCCTCTAAGACGACACCTACAAGTGGGCATACACAACTGCGTTGCCGTGGACCACCCTATCGATATTTCTCGACAAACAAGGCAGCATACAGATACTCATTAATTTGAACATCTACATGCAAACGACGTCCAAATCGGATCTCGGACATACAAGGGACAGATCTTATTAATTTGAACATCTACATGTAAACGACGCCCAAATCGGATCTCCTACAAGAAAAGCACATGACTCATTAATTTGAAACATCTACGTAAGATACAGATACTCATTAATTTGAACATCTACATGCAAACGACGCCCAAATCGGATCTCGCATAATTTATACCTCTTTATTGGGAAGATATACACTTCGCACAAAGTTCAAACATTTACTACTAAAAACCAAGTCCTAAGCTATATTTGTACCTCTTTATGGAAAAAATATACACTTGCACAAAGTCTAAATACATTTATGACTAAAACCAAGTCCTGTTATATACGATCACCTGCTTCCTAGTCCGCCTCGCCAAGAATCAAGCCCACCAGCTTCAAACAAAATTCCGTGTCGACCTCGAATCTTCCTCGCCGACTGACATCCTCGCCGTCAACTCCCGACGATGGGGCCCGCCACTGAGAAGACATTTCCACATGTTCAACCCATTAGCTCGGAGCACCTCAAGATGGTCCATATAGCCGCCCACCTCGACTTCTTCAACTCTCACATCGGGCCGGAGCTGCAATACGGGCTCGCATGCGCGCATATGGACGATCTCGCAGAAGCCGAGGCACCGACCAGCCTCGCGCAATCTTTAAAGCTCGGCGTCGGGCCCTCCGCCCTAGTACTCATGCCTTCGCGAACAGAGTTCGAGTTACTTCGTTGCTCGATATGGTGATACCACCGCATCGTGAATCACCGCCATATTCAACGTGTTTTTCCGAGACCCGCCAACTTCTCTCGCCACCGAAATGTTTCTTCACATCGACAAGCGCCCTCAAGGCACGCTGAGACATCCACCCGGACCTCAAGATGAATAATTTCGCCTTAGGCTCGCTTTCCGCTGTATGCTGGTCACCCGCTTAGCCACCGTCGCCACCGCTGGCGATGCGCGTTACCGATCCCAATGACTGACCATCCATGCTATGCAATGTCCGAGTCACCCGTAACGGCTCCTCCGTAACACCACCTCCTCCCCTTCTCAGCAAGTGGCACTGACCTCTTTCAACTTGGTCAAGATCGTGATTCTAGCCCAATGTATTGAGAAGAAGAGTGCTAAAGCAAGAGACAACACATTCATTTCAAAAGATGTATTTATTATTCACAAAGTGGAAGTTATCAAAGCTCGATCCTAATGACCCCGCGATCAAACCTATTACAAAGGTCCGATCACTCGAGCCTCGGTAAGGGCTCACTAGAGTGAAGACCGAGCTCGACCCCGCTCAGCCAGAGCACTTCAAGAAGGAGTTCCCCAAGCCCGCCTTCATCCTCTCAGACCGGAGACGCAAGATCAGCCGTCCGAGAGAATTGAGCCGCCATGTCTCACAGAGAAGTAAGGACCCCGCCCCAAGAATCACGCCGAGCGTAGTCCTTCGCTGCGCCGATCGACCGACCCAGCCCATGCTCGACCTGTCGTTAGGCATCTGCCGCTAACCCTCCGTGGTCGACACCACCCGCCCCGAGCACGGCAGCCTGTGTCCGGAGAAGGCGTAGAGGTCTCCGACTCGATGAGCTCACGGCAAAGGCCTTCAACATCGCCCTTGCCCCGCCAAAGGGCACTCTTCTCCACGAGCTTTTTCCGCCCACGCCCGGACGCCACACCGCCGCCTCTCTCGAGCCACTCGCGCCCGGCCATCTCCAAGGCCCGAGTCTTCTTCTTCAGGTAGGCTCAAGATGAGGCCTCAGACTCGCCCTCGCGGTGTCCTCAAGCAGCCAAGCCTGCCCTCGCAGACGCCTCCTCTGTATGCCGCACGAGACGCCCATAATGAGACCAAAAACCGTCCGCATATCCCGCCGTACGATGCAGATCCTCCGTCACCGTGGTCGCATCCTCTAAAATCACACCGTAGAAACACATAGCAAAAAGACAACGGCAGACACGGGATAAACTCATACCTTGGGAAGGATATAGGAGTTTGAACCGCACTGCACGTAATCCAGATTGCTATCTCACGCCGAGGACTGACTTGCCGAGGGTACGGTCACCAACTAGCTCGAGGTCGCCACCGCTCGGGTGCCGCCCGCTTAGTCCACCGCCTCTTGCGGTGGCCCCCCGGCTCACCGACTGCAGCCGGAGGAGACGGCCGCCACCTTCGCTTCTTTGGAATCGAGCTCACGCCAATAAAGAGAAGTTGATTAGCACAAAGACATCAAATATATCGAGGATATAGTGGAAAACAGGTGCCCTCACCCCCGATCCGACTTCCGATCCGAAGCTTCCGACCTATAAATGCTCGTACCTAGATCATTCAGTCGCCCCTGAAACAACAAGATATTTCACCAAACGTGTCGAGCTTATCCTCTATGGCACCCAAGGCCTTACACTTCACATCCATCATCTCGCCTGTGCCCTGCAGGAGTAACTCGGTGCCCATCACCGCAAAGAAGAACTTACTTGCCACTGGCACCTTGCGAGGGCAGCCACCTCAATGCCCGGGTCGCACAAGTAGACCACACCTCTATTTTGACGCTAAAAACGATCAAGACTTCAAAAGAAAGTTTCAACCGAGGCCATAATAGTAAACCTAGCCCAACCAACCCACCTAATGGAGTTCGGGGTCAACCGCATATCGAATTTGAAAATATTCTCGAATCTCGTAAAATGGGGCTAATGGGAACCTAAGGCCGGCCTTCCAGGGCCAACATATAATGGTAATAAATCCTCCGAGCAGGCCATAGCTCTATCCCTGATGCAGCAGCACCACCATGCCTCCGACCGGATATGTAATCCTTGCTATTCTCACAAATCGTAGACAACAGACGACCAACCCAGCCCCCCGACCTTGTACTCATCCCCATGCATGGTATCGCCAACCCTAGCGCTTAATACATCTAGACTCACCCATCAAGGTATGGGGTGTAATCCCTAATCTCAAACTCACTATCGTGAGGAAGACGATCGGCGATCCAAGGTGTAGAAGATAAGAGGAAGACATACTTACTTTTTCAAATATTCGCAAGATTCTCAAAGACATCAAAAGCTCGATTCAAAAATTCTCTATGAGGAAAACAGACGATATAAGGAAGTGACAGCTTTATCTACGGCCTATTAAAGTACAAATCAGCACCCAAACCGCCTTATTCAACTCCCACACGGCCTCACCACGACTTGACGCGAGGCAGACCCACAAGGGTTCGAGCGCCAACTAACCGCCGACACATATAACGATTCTAGACGCGCACATGTAGTCTAATAGTGCAATCATCACCGACTCCAGCCCGTACAACTCTGGCCGGACTTCTAATTGTTCACTCAATCCTGAGAAGAATCGCCACCGGGCCGACCCCCAGATTCTATCAACGAAAGGACACCACCGTCCAACTCGATAGTTCCGCCTCGACTCCCGCATTCTCCTAACGAAGGACCGCCATCTCGACTTCAGCCTTGTATCCACTCGCACGTCCGTCCAAATCAACTGACTTCGACAAATCACCCCACCGCTCCGACCGTATTCTCCCCGACGAAAGGATATCGCCATCCACTTCGACACTCCACTGACTCAACAAATGGTCCAAGATAGTCCGAACGGCGTAAACATCCAACTCAATGCGACTCGCCAATCATCGATTCCAACCCCAACATCAAAAAGGCAGGAAAATCCGACGACGACCTCACCGAGCAACAACCAACCCGAAAAATAACATCCTTCACCTCACCTCGGTGTAGTTGTTATCGACTAATTGAGGGGCTATGATGGGATATGGCCTAACCGCTAAAGCTCACACAGCTCCACGGAACGGCCCTCGCTTAGTATTGGCCACACGGTGGGCCCAAAAGCCCAACACCCAAACCCTATTCAAGATCAACCATATCCTATCGATATGGAAGGAGATAGTAGAGTGAGATATTCAAGGATCGAATCTACTTCGCAGATCGGATCACTAGTAATCGGTAGAGATCCACAACATGTATAAACAGGTTAGATTAGGCAGAGAGGCCGGCAACTATTGAATACTGAAGCTTTTAGACATACACCACATGAATCGCTATAGTGAAAGATTGAGGAATCACTCCCACGTGGACGAGATCTTCTTTGATCGAACCACGTAAAAGCCTCTCTTTTTCTTATCGCTTTACAATCGCACACTAGATTTATCGGAACTAGTATTACTTTTTCTTTTCTTTTTCTATAATATCACCTGATTTAATAATTAACTTTGATAATGAGTCACATTAATATTCTTGGTTTCATCTATGCTAAGTAAATGGAATCGCTCAATCGATATTATAATTTATAATAATGACATTCATCACTATATATTTATTGATATATTTCATTCATAAATTAACGGGTTAGAATTCAACCGAATATATAACATCTAAAAGAAGCCAAATGGTTGCATCAATAGGAATGTTGAAAGGCTGCTCTGATCTAGTTGTTAATTAATTAGCTCAAAATTTGTGTACATTAAAGAGTGGTTTTAAATAGAAGACAATTTTTTGGATACAAAGTCAAAAAGAAAGCAAACCCGTCCGATCATAATGTTTTAGCTCGACTACCTCAGTCGCATTTATGCCTTACGGGCCCTAAACAATAATTTGAAAAAGCCCTTTAACGCAAGTAAAATAATACGAAAAATAACATACTATATCAAAAGAAGATTCCAAAATGATGTAATTCATATCTTTACAAAAAAATTAAAAATCCACATCGATCTGGGTCTAATAACTGTAACTAGTAATTAAAATCCACATCGATCATCAATATATATATATATATATATATATATATATATATATATATATAATAAAAAGCTCTCTATAATTTTGGGGCCCTAGTTAGCCCTCGACTACTCTCCCACCATTTTAGTAATTTTGAGCTAATCCTCATTGTTTTCACGCATCAAGTTTAGGAATATTTTTATTTGCTAATATGATGGTAGGTCATAGTTTAATAAAGATTTTAAGTGGGTTCGCTTTGGATCGCTTTTGTTTATCACCGCCATTGCGCTTGATCTCAAAGTGCCTGGCTCCCACTACTTTGGAGTCAGTGTTCGTAGAGTCAAAGACGCGCTAAAATACTTTCTTCATGAACAGCAACTGCGAGTGGATGCAGCTCATAAACAAAAAATATAAGTATAGTAATTGACATTTTGGAGTTGGCAGGGATATTTTTTTTTTTCAATTACGAAATTTAAAGGCCAACACACGCGACCCCGAATCCTGGCCCTGTCTAGACAACCACTCTACCACTCAGCCAAACACACACACAGTGGGATATTTGTATCTTTCATTGTCATTGAGGTTCTGTATAAGGAAAATTAGTTAAAGTCTTAGTTGTTGATTACGATCAAATTTGATGGCTTATGATATATTGTATATCACAAAAAACTCATGTACTCATCCGCACCTCCTATAGTATAAAGTAACATTTGTTCTTAAAAATTGTATCATTTATATTAAAGAAAATATTATTTATTTTTACCCGACATTTATAAAATATCATTTATATCAAGAAACTATTATTCGTGAACGAAAATATCAATATACGCATCATACGACATCGCATACACGAGACCAACTCATCATATATACTTTGAATTTTCGAAGTCCACCTTACAAAAAAAATCAATTCAGGAACCCCTATTATAGGAAGAGAATACATTTGTTACAAAATAACATAAAATTGTTTAAAAATTGGCTCAAGATTAAGAGCACTTGAGATCTAGTGTATCAAATTTAGTTTCTGATTTTATGTCCCACTTTCAATTTTATTTTATTTTTGTCCTTCAAAATTTTAATTTTATATGCTTTAGTTTATTTTTCTAATTATTAACCATGATTTATTCAACTCAATTAGGATATGCAATTATTTTTTTATCATTTAATTTCTTTCACTTTTTATTGGTTAATAATCTATTAGAACCTATAAACCAAAGTCAAAAACGTGATTTTTTAACTTCACTTTTTAAATGTAAATTAAATATGATTCATAATATTAGAATAAATTTATTTATATTTTTTAAACAATAAATATAATAGTGAGACAAGTGATTAGGGTAGTAATGTCCGGTCTTTCAATCCAACCGAATTTCGAAAAGTGAACCAAAACCGAACTGCTTTAAATTTTTGTTAACCGAAAACCGATCAAGCTCCGACGCTCGGTTTTCATAACTCGAAAACCGAATTAAAATTAATTAATAATAAAAATAAATAAAATGATAATTAAAATAAAAATAATTATTAAAAACCTGATGCTTATTATATATAAATAAAATATTTAATAATAATTAAATATGATTAAAAATTAATTAAAAATTGATTTTAATTTTTAATTAATTAATTAATAATAAAAATAAAAATAATTTTTCGGTTCAGAATCGTTTCCCATTATTCGTTAACCAATAACCGAAATTTTTTCAACCTCGAACCGAACCAATCGATAACCTAATTTATCGGTTTCTGCTAACCGAATTTGTCGGTTTCTGTTCGTTTCCGTTAACCGAAACCGCTTAGACACACCTCTTAGATTGACACAATTAAAATGTCTAACGACTGAGGCCACCAAGCCGCCATCGCCGACCTCATCCACCACCTTCCCTATATTCCGCATTTAACCGAAGGTCTCATAGAACCGACAAAAGAAGAACTTCTTCCGCCGCTCGATTTTTGACTTGCTTTTATTTTGAAACTACGACGAGGTGATAAACAATACCACCCCGAGCTAGATTTAAACTGAAAACCTAAGGACCAGCCCTAGGGTGAGAGGAAAATTATGGCGATGGGCAAAGACACCAAGGCCCGCCAATCAAAAGAATTTGGCATTATTTAAGAAGTGGTATGTCGAACTTTTTGTAGTTCGGCATACACAGGAGGAAAAGGAAGAAGAAGACCGACTTAAGCTGTCCTCAGATATCAGAATAAAACCTCCGAGGGCGCAGTTCATCATCATCCTGGGAGCGACCAACTCAAAAGATTTTGAATAAAAACCTCAAGCAAGCTCTATTATTGCATAGGGATTCTAGATACGAAGGAAACGAAGAAACCCTACCAAAATCCCTCAAAGGCGGAAAGCTACTCTACAAGAAGGGAAGGGGAATCAACGGTAAAACTTCTAAAACCACCGCGAATCCGTGGCGACATCGACACATCACGGCCGTCATGCCATGAGACTCCTCGAGAAGAAGAAGAAGAAGAAGCCATAAATAACTTACTTGTTTTAGAAGGAATATCAAGAAGATGACATCGATATACCGCGAGAACGACGATGGAGGAAAAGACCGACACTGAAAGTTTTCGAAAAACAGAGTTTTTTTAGTTGAAAGTTGGTGGCGGATAAAGTGAAATGGGAAAAGGCGATTGTGGAAGTTATTCTCAACGTGCACTTTATCGGACCCCAACCGCCAGATACATTAAATGGATGTGACGTGTTCCGTGTTCGACATCGGCATGGCATCCCGTGTTTGACCTCGGCACGACACATTCAACCTCGTCACGGCGTTATATATCCGACTGGCATCCCGTGTTCGACCTCGGCATGACGTTACACATTCAACCTCGCCACGACGTTATATATCCGACCTCGATAAGAGATTACGTATTCGACCTCGGTAGGGCGACGAGTATTCGACTTCGGCCAATTTATGGCCGAGCGACATACAACTTCGGCAGGACTATGCGCGCTCCACTCCGCCAGACCACGAATTTTCACGAGGCAATGTCAGAACCACTGTCCCCCATCCTTCACGACCTCACTTCTACGTCTTTTGGAGGGGGGGGGGACGTGATAGGATACGGCCCAACTACTAGGCCCATGCATCAGACCCAATATAAATGGGCCCCAACATTATGCTCGGCCTATGTGAGTTCGGCCCAAGAAGACTCCTCAACCAACTACAACTCAAATCGCAAGTGGAGACGTAGAAGATTCGGATGTATATCTAAAAGAATCCTTATGAGAGAAGACTTTGTATTAGAGTCAAACTCAATATGATGGTATATAAATAGAGGCTAGATTAGAAGAAAGAGATCATCTACACTCTTTGTAATCGCTTCTTACACACTTAATACGATATACTCTCTCGCTCCATGGACGTAGATCTATTTCAAGAGATCGAACCACGCTATTTTCTTGTGTTCCTTGTGCATTTATTATCCTACGAAATTAAGATCGGTCAATTTAAGTTTTATGAATGTGCCTATCTGTGTTGGTTCACCAATGTAAATGATAATCGATATGGCACAATCGTGATATATATGGAACATATGGACATAAAACGAGACCGACTACTCAACCTTTATGGAAAATAACACAAATGTTTGGTAAAGACATGCCTTTCAGGTAAAACCCCCGTGAGTTACTATTCAGACAGTATAATTTAACTGATAAAATGAATGTTTGGCATGTACCATTGATCATTTTTATACTCAGTCCTCTATGTTTGTTTTTAAATATGCTGGTTGAGCAAATGATAGAATGAAGAAGTGTTGAGCGGAGAATCTCTTTTGTCGTTGATTTATAATAGAACCTTGAATGTACATCTTCATATGTATACCTCACACGTATTTTCGCTACAAAACTCTAAGTTATGTTATTATGATTATGTCAGATGAACAAGTCCTTTCGCTGCACTACCAAACTCTTTCTTTAAGGATTTGATAGATTAGACTCGAATGTGTAACTATACCACATTGATCATTGAGATCACTATGCTTTTATAAATGCCATTATTTCTCTTTAATGTATGATACAATAGTACAACGCCAATTTCTTTCTCTCTTCTTAATTCTCATCCCGAGTAATAGCTTCAGCTAAGTTGTCCTTAGGGTTAGCGGATTGTTACAATGCACCTTACTTCTGATATCTATTAGTGTTTCCTTTATAGGACTATTGTTTCCCAACATTTATGCCAATTTGATTATGCAAATTACAGTGGCTATTATTGACTAACTTATGATCTTCAACTTGCATAATCATAGAGAAAGCTCTACCCACACTCGGTAAAAGATCTAGAACCAACAATTGACTTCTAGCACTTTTATACCATCATGCAATCCAAGTAGAAACTGCATCAATCTCTGATTTCTTCTCTTTTAAGAGCAGTGTTACGAGCATTACAATTGCAATTTAGTGGTGGTAACAACATATCTAGTTCATCCCACATAGCAGACAAGTTGTTGAAATAAACCAACACAGTTTGATTACCCTGAGTATAACTATTGATTTTGCGTTGTAATCTATAGACTTTAGGACCATTGCTTAGTCCAAATTGTTCTTTTAATGCATCCCAAAGTTTCTTAGTATGGTCAATATGTACAAAAGCATTGACCAATTCTTTTGGGATAAAATTAATGATCCACAAAGACACCACGTAATCAGTTTTGATCCACACCTTATAATATGTATAATTAATGCTAGGCTTAGGCAGAGTACCATCAAGCAGTTCAAGTTTACTCTTATCACTTAGGGCAACATTGTGTAGTTGTAAAATCTCGATGATTTGATATAGTTGCATTTTGACTAGGTTTGCATTTCGACGATGATCGTCACCTGCTTCTTCCTCCAGATTTTTAGTTCCCTCATGTGATGCTTCCTTACCGAAATCATCGTGTTGCAGATCAGGATCTCTATTTTCTTCATCAACTAAAACATTCAACGACACTTGCTGATTTAATTTCTCGACATTATAGAGATAAAAGAGAAAAAGGTTTAAGAAGATTGGATCAAAATTCATGTTCTAGATACCATGAAGAAGTCGTAGATGAACAAAAGAATATTCCATTCAACTAAGCGAAGAGAGAATTAGAGCTAAAGTATCAATTAATAGTTCATCGCCCAAAATTGTTTGTGTAGGTGTGTTTCTCTTAATTATACAAAAAGAAAAGAGCGTAGACATGTCTCTGTTAGTAACTAAAGCTAATCTCCACTGTTGAAGCGAATAAAAGACCAACGGTTATTATTGCTTCTTTACTGAGATACATGCATCGAGTCTTCAGTAGTTAACTCATCTTCAATATAAAAGCAGCTCTCAGCTGCTAACTACCTGACTCCTTCACACCTACGGTGGATCTGATCAGACTTTCTATACTCTAGAAGAAAGGCGACTTCTCAATTTTGTTTTATTCAGAGTTGAGCTTTTATTTTCTCAACCTGCAACGTCTCAGGGTTTTGTATCACAACCCGACTCGGCTAATCCCGAATGATCGCTTTATCGGACCGCGACTTGAGGTTGGATTAAAGAAGCGGAAAGAAAGGGGAATCTTAGTGTTGATTTCAACCCATATAATTGGTAAGGAAACATGAGTAAACATGTACATAAGTAATATCGAGATCATAAGTGAATAAGTTGAGTATAAGGTCGATCAGAGGGTCTGACCAAACAGTAGTTGATTATGTAATCACTACTAGAATATTCAAGAGTTCAACATATATCTAGAATTCAAAAGAGTTTAAAGAGTTTGCAATGAATAAATGTGTGAAATATGCATATGAAGATGCATTCTCAAAAGCGAACCAAAGATGTTCCATTCTCATTGACAAAAGAAATCTTGCTCAACTCCATTCCGCTCCATCACCAGCTCAACCTGCACATCAAAAACGAATATGCATGGCTAAGTACAAAGTACTCGGTGGGCACATGCCAAAATATTTTATATTTTCTTCATTTAAATTGTCGTTCCCGATCCATAGTAAGACACAAGGGTTTTATTTGAAAGACCTTGTGCTTACTAAACAATTTCAATTATTTTCGCAACATTGCCTGGCCATGGGTTTTCTCACAACAATTTCAATTATTTTCGCAACATTGCCTCCCTTCACCCGAACGCACGATCGACCGTGAACGGTTCGTAGCCTATGTACACAATTCAAACCGGCATCCACCAAGGGACCCGAATTGTAATATCTCATGTTGGGCCACCCAACCCGAATGTATATATACAAAACAATAAATATTTTGGCATAATATCAGATTTAAACATTTGCGCTCAAGAAAGCAATAAAGCATAAGCAATAAACGATTTTCATAAAATCACATCAGGTTTAGATAAGAATGCCCACCTCAAGCATCGACCTTCAAGTACCGCTAGCAATCATTTTTCGTTTGCCACGTCCACGCCGACCTTGTCAACGTAAGAAATATAATTTAGTACGTCATTTGTTTATTTCGAGAAGATAGCTAAGATTCAACGAACTCGATATCTTTTAAGTCTTAGAGTTTTTCACTACTAGAAAAAAGATAGACCACGATAAAATGCGTAGTCTATGTATGTTGAACCAAGAGAAAAGTGGTGTAGAAAGCCAGCGCACATACACTACGCTTTTACGCATAGTCAATATCGACTATAGACTACACTTTTCGCACATACACTACGCTTTTAAGCTTAGTGTATACCCACTATAAACTACAATTAATTTTGCATACACTACGTAGTTTTATGCGTAGTCTATATCGACTATGACTACACTTATTTTCAGATACACTACGCTTTTATGCGTAGTCTAATTAAATGTCAAATTTACTACGGTTTTTAGAATTTACTACGGTTTTATAATTTACTACGGTTTTAATGCCAAATTTACTTCGGTTTTATGCCAAATTTTATATTTTATATACTACGCTTTTTCTATTACAACCGTAGTCTATTACGCCAGGATTTGGGAAAATCAAATATGTAATCACTACTTCCAGGACCTACTGTCTTAAATCTGTTACGGAAAACTGCAGTTCTTAGATTAGCCTCAAATATTAACCAAATATCAACCCTTTTTCCGCTCTATCCTGTGCACAATGCAATAAAACTTATTTCAATAATCTCGCTAGATAGTTATGAGAAAATGAGTCATGGCAAGGATACTATTCTTAGCTTCTTTGGTAATGGCTCTTAGGAAGTGTAGTTTAATGGATACTTTTTTCTAGTTGCATTTGAAGTCAACAAAATATTTGTTAACAAGAATTCATCTTAGAGCTGCAACATTATCATGAAACATTCAACCAGATCAATTGATGATGAGGAAAAAGGCTTTGTGGAGGGCTAGTCTAGAAAATATAACACAAACTGTGCTCCACAAACCACTTGGTTTACTTTTAAAATGCTAAATTTAATTATACAATCTACTCATAATGCCTTTACAAGAAAACTCACAAGATGCCTATGTAGGAAGTACTGAAAGTTTTAAAACGAACCAGACACTGTCTATTTAGGTCACAAACCTGGTCAAGGGAAAAAAAAATTGCCCATTATTCCATATAGGGAATGGGGACAAGATCCAAAGAAAATAATAGTGTATTCTTTGTTTGCAGCATTCTGTTTTCTAGATTATGTACAGAAAACTTACTTCACATAAATAAATTTAGGGTGAAGAAATACCACTTGATAGTTGCAGTAGCTGCAGCCAAGCAAAGATAATATTGTTTGGAATAAGTATCCAGACCAAGAGCAGATGGCTCCTTAGCTGCCAACTTTAATTTGGTGCCACCCACATTTAGTATGCCTATCCTAATCTACCAAATCAGTCAATCTACTTAAATTAACATCATCTAATTCTTGTCATCTATGTCTACTACTTCCAACTAGCCACATCTTGACTCAAAATAATGGTGTAACAAGTATTATTTTCAGAATGTGGAGTAGCATTTATGTAATGAGTGTGACACATAACAACATAAATCTTGCATTGACCATCATCATTCATTTAAAGCCGTCTAACGCTACAAAACTCAAGACTAAGCCAATTTGCAGTCACAATATAATGAGACATAAGGTTGAAATCAACCAATTTTACAGACATCCTAATGTAAAAGGCCATCATAGATTTTCATTTTTACACTTTGCGTCGTGCTATAGGTGCAAGTGAAATATGCGAGAGCGCCACATGATTCATTGCCAAGAACCGTAGCTGTATTGAAAATTTGAAACCAAAGCTACACAAGAGTACCTACCTTTACAATGGACAACATGATTTTGGCTTCACTGATCCAGACGGTAGCTTCCACAATTTCTTTGTCGCTACCAGGATTTTCTCCTCTGATGTGAGTCGGGTTCTTTGTCGTACGGAGGCCCTCCATCTTATGGCACGAGAGATTCGCTCGATTTTGTCAATAACTTCGGGTGAATCTCTAACGATAACCGAGCCTTCAGGTCGCAGCATTCTATCGATTTCCACCATCAGATCTACAAGGTTACATCTGCAAATATGACGAGTTGGTTAAGATTAAACACAAAAAAGAGAAAAGTAAGTTCTATAATTGAACTCAAAACGCATCGGGCTCCCACAAATATCTTTAACAGCGTAAAGATTGTATTTTCACATTCACAAATACCACAGGCAATGTTTTGGTAGGCAGCGAGGGTTTGGCAGAGCCGCGGTGGTGGCTCGACGACGAGAACGCCGTCGATGGAACAATAGTGAGCGGCAAGGAGGGTAAGACTGCAGGGATGGATCGCACGGCGGAGGGAAGGGTTTCGACGGCTGAAATTTTGAAAAGATGTGCGAAATGAAGTCTGAAATAGAAGTCCGAATATTTCATCCATGAAGTGTCAAAACGAAATAAAGTCTGAAATAATTGATGTTGAACTGTTGGCGAAGTTGGTTGATGCATTTGTTACTAACTCAAGTGTCGTGAGTTCGAAACCTCTCCATGTAACTTTTTTTTTTTTAATTTATGGACATACACTACGCTTTTTGTGTCAGAGTGTATTGGGTGTCAAAACGCGCACATACACTACGGTTTTTGTTAATCGCAGCCTTTACTTCATAAAGACCACGATATTAAGTAAACCGTAGTCTATGTTTCAACAATTTTCACACATACACTACGGTTTTGATAAAAACGTAGTCTATACATACAAACCACGGTTTTAAGAAAAACGAAGTCATGAGATGTAGAGAAAAGTCAATTTGTAGTAGTGTTTGGGTTTTGGATCTTCGTCGTCGACACGACTCCGCTTAACAACTATATTTCGCCTATTAGGTTCGCCTCGCAATGACGATAAATGATATTTCATTGTTGTATTCTTCCTTCCATCGATGTTTCTTCATGTCGCTTTGTACAATTTATGAATCCTAAGTTCATAAATAATCTTCTTCGCTTGTTAACGCTGCATCATCAATTTCGAGTTCTAATCCCTCATTCGTTACTAACATTTCCTCGCCGTGTTTCTCGCTCACACGTCCCACATATTCTATCGAGAAACTCATATCTATACTACACAATTAATAAGGATTTCATAATTCGATCATCTTCTAACAATCATTTTATAAATTAAAGTTACTTAAATAATATTTCAAGCGCTTACTTGGCAAATCAAATCATTAATTAATTAATTAAATATCTAATTTAATTAAGTAATCCATAATTACAAGTTTAATTAAATAGATCAATTAAAAGTCCAATAATATTTGATTAATCAAATTAATCATCCACTAATTATGATTTATTTCTAATTACACCTTTTTGCAATTTATTTAAGGTCAATCTCGTTACCTAAATAAATCACTTAAAAAGAATAATTCTCAAATCACCCTTAACATAATTAATTAACATGTTATTCGATTTCTAAAAATTAGACTTTATTCAATCTAATGAATTTAATTAACTCACTTTAAGTAATTGGTACTTAGATTATTATTTAATTAATTAAGAATTAATCTCAAAATTTAATTATTAGAATTAAACCTCATATTTAATTAATATGGAATTTGTTCTATCCTTAATTGCATTTAATGAATCATAGAAATAAATAATTCAAGTCCATTATCAATTTAAATTCTTAGCCCAATATTTTACATAAATCTAAGTTCATCTTCAATTTAATTCTAAGCCCATCTTAGTAAATAAAGACAAGAAATAGAAATAGCCTATTATCATTTTAATCTCGGGCCATGGCCCATTCTATTATTTCGGCCCATTTATTACTTATTCCATAGCCCATATTACTTATTATTTCGGCCCAAACTTGACCTATTATCACAAGGCCCCAAACATATAAAATTTCCAGCCCAATGAATTAAAACCTAAAACCAAGCCCAACCCAATAATTTTGGCCCACAATAACAAAGCCCAAATAAAATAAAATAAAATAAAACTAATTACTTAACCCTAATCTAAACCCTAGCCGCCCACACCCTTTACTCTCTCTCTCTCTCTCTCTCTCTGCCACACACACTCACGATACACACGAGACTACCGCCGCCCACGTCCTATCGGCCACGCCACCGGCCGACGAGAGGCGCCACGATCGCGGCCCTTCTTCTTTCTTTCTTCTCTCTCTTCTCTTTCTCTCATTTGCTAAACACACACACGGGAAGACACACACATACACACGCACACGAACGCCCTCCATCTGCTGTCGCCGTCCCCTTTGTCTCCGACAGGACATACCGTCATCACCGTGCTACGCCGCCACGAAGACCACAGCCCCATCTTCCTTTCTTTCTTCGTCTCCTCTCTTTCTCCATCTCAAAACAGATACATGCACATACACAAACATAGTCCGCTCTCTTTCGTGCCGCCGACGCATCAGTCCGACGTGATTATTGCGCCGACGAGCGTCGTGAACAGCCTTTTAGGCTTCACCCCTCAAATTCCTTATCTCCTTTGTCCCATCTCTCTCGATACAGATACACACGCACACACACCGCACTCTACTTTCTCGGTGAATTCCATGCGATGCCGCAAAAAACCGCACCGTCGTCGGTAAGTCCTACCGAACCCCTCATTGCGCCGCCTCTGTTCCAAACTCGTCGTTGCTTTCCAAATGGCGATCGCCATCATCAAGAACTGAAGTCGCGTCAAGCACGACCTCGGCCGCTGCCGCCGATGCCACGACCTCCATCCCGCCAAAGAAAAGAGCGTTGTCAATAGCACGATGGTATGCTCATGCCTCGCTCAAGCGCCTGCCATCCTCTCCTCATTTGTTGGCCGGAGAGCGGAGGATGCCACTGCCTATAGGTCGCTCAAGCTCGTTGTCGTGCCCGCAACCTCCGCCCCAACTCGATGATCAAATCGAGCCCCTGCTCCAGACGCTTCGGTTATGGATGCCATCGACGTCGATCACCCATCTGCCTCATCATCGATCGGTAGCCGAGCCCTAGTGGCTTGGTCCAGATTTAGTAAGAATGGTGTACGTTCAAAGTTGGTTACTTAGTTCTGTAGCTTCTTAATTCCTATGTACAAAAGATTAACCTAGATTGTTTGTCTCAGATCATCTAGTTCAACATGTAATCAGAAACATAGCTCTATCAATTGTGAAAATTTTGGTATTGTTTGTGGGTTTTGTGTTGATGGATCGAGTTAGCTACAAACTATCTTAATGAATTGTGTTAGTTGTTGTGGAGCAATGTTGGTCATGTGTTTCTATTCGTTATGTAAATGAAATGCATAAGAATTTTAGAGAGAGTTCGAGTGATATTGAACCGGATGAAGCTTTGCTCTTCTTTTTCCTCTGTAATGTCCGATCGGTTTGTGAAGGTAGAAAGTGGAAAGTATGGAGTGAAAAGCTTAATGTACTAGATATGAAATATTCGTAAGTATCACGAGGTACATGCTAGCTTAGGTATGTAAGAGGTGATTGTAAGTGTCGACAAAAGTAGAGGATTTAGGAAAAGTTGAGGATTTTAGGGATTTGAAATGATGTGGCGATGTGATAATTTATCCAAGATAAAGTGTGGCTCGGTTTGTAATCGCACTCGCTTAAATTTTCTCGCTCAAAATAAAAATAAAACGTCGACTATTATAATTTTTAATAATCGCCTAAACTCAAATCTTGTAACATAATAAATAAAGTTTTAATTCACGGTATTACATTTTGGCACATCATTTTGTCCAACAACAAAGAACACATGTCTTTGTTCATGCCCTTTACTTGAGATGTTCGATTTATCGCTCTTTTGTTGGGAAGAGTATTGAATGTATCAAGGAGTGTCAAAAATAAATGACACTTGCACAATGGAACTGTGATAATTCTTTTCCTCTTATCGATTTAAAATAAGATCAAACCGAGAAAAAAATTTGGTACAGAAAATAAAATGTAAGACAAGACTTTTACGTGAAAACCCAAATCGAAAACCATGAGATCAAGTCTAAAATCTTCGACTATGAAATATAGTAGGCTTACAAATTCTTCCTATACTAAATTGGTGAAACACAAATATCTCGAGTTAAATAACCCGAAAAACATAAGAGGATAGAATTACAATTTTAAGAGAGATGAAAATCTTGTCATCGATCTTTCCACACCACTCTTCTCTCAAAATGCACTCACCAAACTCTCTCTTGTTTTGTCTCACTAGTTGTACTGATTGCACAACTCTTGCACACTTTGCATCTGCATAATTGCAGCTCAATTTATCTAGGAGATAAGATGCAATTTTCTTCATTCCACCGCACATGTTGAAAACATTGGTATGATGCGCTCCAAAAGATATATATATCTTTATGATATCTATATATGTTGAATTTGATGCAATAAATTTATACATTTAACAGAATAACTTTATACGCTCAACGCCGCAGTAATATTTGCATTCTTACGTATTTCATCATCTCTCTATATATATAGAATATCAAAATAAACATATGTACATTAAATTACTAATATACCCCTTATCTTTTATCAAAATCCTCCTCTTTGTACGCCCCCGACGACGTATGTTTCTGTTAGTTCATCGGCATCGGTGATCACCAATAGACATTTTACTTGAATCTCTTAATTATTTTGATAAATATAAAGAATTTAATTTATAATATTGATAGGAGCATGAGTTTATTCAAAAGTCTATCAAAAGTATTGTCTTAATGATTTACTCCTCCGTCTCATTTAGAGTGTTTTATTTCTTTTTAGATTGAAGATTTAGAAAGAAGGATAAAGTAGTTAAAGATTAAAAGTAGGAAGACTCACACTTTTGAAGGGATAATTACTTCATAAAATGGAATGAGATATTTCATGATGACAACCCAAAAAGGAAAGTGAGACATTTTAAATGGGATAGAGGGACTATTTGGTAATATATATCATTGAAAAGTTTTGATCCATTGACGACCTGACGCAAGTTTTTTAAGTAAACATGGTTTACGAAGCACTAACCTTTGGAAGCTTGAATTCCACCTTTAATATCTACAACGTTTGTTCGTCGGTTGTGATGCGCCGTTGGAAAGTTGAGCTGAATGAAGGGTGTCACCATTCTCATCCCTCCTACTTGATTCCATATTACACCGTTTTGCGCCATAGATTTCGCTCGTACTCTTACTTTCTCACTAATCTCATCATCTTATAGCAAAATCTTGTTGATTTTGAGCGAATTATTTTAGAGAGATTTGTGAGTGAAATTACTTACCTAAAAGTTAAAACACATCTATATACATAGCCCTTAGAAGCTTTTCATCTTAAAAAGAAAAGAAAAAAGAGAAAGAAAATAAAATCCTCTTCTGTTGAATGCAGTCTTCTTGGCTAGCTACTTCGTCATAGTTTTTGCTTTATATATTTTGTAAATTCAAAACGACTGATAATAATAATATAAGGTGAAAATAGTATGTTTCAGTCTGTAAATGATTGGTTGACATATAAGGGCTGATAAATGAGTGGACCACATAGACACCGTAAAAAAAAAAAGAAATTAAAAAATCTTATCCTTTTAAATTTGTGTGTGATTCATTAATAATCTACTTCTGTCGTATATAAATGGGCGTATTATTATTAATATACGATGAAAATTGTATGTTTCAGTATTCCTGCTTACATACATTATCGTGGTTTCCCATTTCTTTCTTTGTGTACTCCCAAACGTTTCAACTAAAGTAATACCTTTTCTCTTTTTTCCTTTTTCTTATTTTAATTGCAGTTCAATTTGTAGAAGTTTGAAGGATAAAGAGATATTGATAGATGTATGAACTTAGAGAGGAAAACAATTGGTTTGAGTTTTATTATCCTGAAACTTGTTAATGAAATACAGTAAGCATGTCTCTATAAAATTGTTTTTAGGATTTTCCCGACCGGTGAAAAAGCACTTTCCGACGGGTGAATAAATTCAATTTTTGAATCGAGACTTTTCAATCTGATTCATCAACTTTCATAACGAATTCATTTGGTTCTGGGTTTTAGGATAAAAGTGTTTCTCATTCAACATAACTCTCTTTTTTTTTTTTTTTTTGATATCATGGGGAACCCGCACCGCCACCTTAGGTGCAAGACTTAGAACCCCACTGGTCCCTGTGCAATACCGCAAATCACACAGATGTAAACCACACTTGAAAACCAGTGTGCGCTCAAACCCATAGAGGCGTTTGGTGGGGTTCAACCTGTGACCTCTCTACCACAGTGAACCCACCTTAACCATCGGGCCGTCTCTTGTGACAACTCTATCTCTTTATATATATATATAGAGAGTGATCAAATAGTACCGAGCCCAGGATAGTATGTAGTACTAATCTCATCCACTCATCTCATAGATCCTATGGCCGAGATTTTTCGGACTTTTTGCTTAATTTACCGATTTTAGTAAAGTAAGGGTAGATTAGTAATTTGATTTGTTATGTGATTGCGAAAACAAAACGATGCATTTGAACATAATAATGCATTCAAATGAATAAAAATGCATGCATTTGAACATAATAATGCATGCGGTTCAAGCTCACGCCCAGACGGGCGCGCCTGTACATGGGCACGCCCAGCGGCGCCATGCTCGTGCTCGCGCCCGTCGGCTGCATTTTACGTTTTGTTAAACGATCGACATGTTTTGATCAATGCATGGAGGTGCTTTGTTCAATGCATGGACATGCTTTGTTCAATGCATGGACATGCTTTGTTCAACGTTGTTGTTTTGTGGCAAATGCGCTTTTACGCTTTATTCAATGCATTGTCATGTTTTGTTCAATGCAGTTCATGTTTTGTTCAATGCATTTTATGGTTTCGACGTAAAATCTCTCATTCATCCTTCTATGTCAATTCCGCTGCCTCTTTCGTTGATTACCGCTAATTCACAATGAAACACCGCCATAGCCATCATATTTCTCGATTCTTCAATCATCTATCAAATTTATCTTCTATTTTTCTCAAAATCCATCAATTTTGTTCTCAATTTTTTCTTCTTTTCTTTCTTTCAAAATATATTGTTTGTTGTTGTTTGTTTATATTGTTGATGTTCACGGTTCCACCGCCGCCGCCGCCATCGTCATTGTCGTTGCCGCCGCCTTCGCCTCCGTGCCATCCGTTGCCACCAAGGAGGAGTAGAAGAAGGTTGATTTGATTTGTTCCCATTTGCCCTTGCGAAAATTAAAAAAAAGGAAAAGAAAGGAGTCGCCACGTGTCGCCTTGTGGCGCGCCACGTGTTCAAAATGTGGTCTAGATTGAGTACTACATACTATCACGGGACCGAAGACTACGGGAACCAACCCTATATATATATATATATATAGAGTGGATCAAACGAGAACCAAATCTTTTTGCGAACTCTGCGAACCATGCATAAGACGTTGAAGATGATGACAAAATGGTATAAAGTTGTGCATAAAGAACTTTCTAAAATTATTTTGTTGTGCAACAATTTTAGAATGTTTTCGTTAGCATAACTTTATAGGTTTTATTCATCAACTTTATATCGTCACAAGATAGTTCTCAAGTTCTCAAAAGATGAGTTCTCAATGGATCCAACCCCTATATATATATATATATGAGGATTAACGTGAGAACTATTTTTATCGTGAGAACGTGAGAACAAAAAAATGATGATTCACGGTGAAAGTTGTTTAATCCGTTGGGAAAGTTATCGAATCCAAAAAATAGAATTTTCGCTTCTCATGGGATTCGAACCATTGTGAAAAATTCTGAATTTTTGAATTCATTAACTTTCTCAACTGATTCATCAACTTTCATAACGTATTCATTTGATTCTTAGTTTTTAGGATAAGAATGGTTCTTATTTGAACCAAACTATATATATATATATATATATATATATATATATATAGAGAGAGAGAGAAGGTTAACGTGAGAACCACTTTTATCGTGAGAACGTGAGAACCAAAATGATGAATTCATTGTAAAGTTGATGAATCCACCGAGAAAGTTATCGAATCCAAAAATAGAATTTTCTCCTCCATGGGATTCGTACCACGGTGAAAAATTTAGAATTTTTAAATTAAGAACTTTCTCAACGGATTCATCAACTTTCATAGTGAATTCATTTGGTTCTTAGTTTTTAGGATAAAAATGGTTCTCATTTGAACCTAACTCTCTCTCTCTCTATATATATATATAGAGTGAGGTTCAAATAAGAACCAATTTTAACGTGAGAACTAAGAACCACGAAAATTTTTTACGAACAAAATGAATATGCTATGAAAGTTAATGAATATCATGAAGTTAATGAATCCAAATTGAAATTTTCACAAGGGTTCGAATCCCATGAGAGGCGAAAATTCACATGCGAAAATTCTATTTTTTTTATTCATTAACTTTCGCAGCGTATTCATTAACTTTCATAGCATATTCATTTCTCATATTCTCACAATAAAAATAGTTCTATCTCACGTTAACTCCCCCTATATATACATACATATATATATATATATATATATGAATTAGTTCATATACATATAATCTTTCACATATGTAAATGAAAACAAATCATATCTATTATATTTGAAAATCTAATTGTTATATTTAAGTGTGCATCTAAATTAGTTATATGCACATTTCTACAAATAATTGTGTATTTGTGCATCTGCATCTTAATTTGTGCATTAAATTTGAAGCGTCCATATTGATTTATCAAGGGTTGATATTTGTCCTCATTTTTACACTATAAAGAATGTCCACGCGATAATCACTCCAAATATTATTATTATTATTATTATTATTATTATTATTATTATTATCGAATTAATGGCTACAGTGTGCAAAATGAGCTATTAAAGAATCACCCTTTTTGTATTCATGTTCTCCAATATCAAATTGTTTGCACAAAATTTTAACTAGAATTTGCTAGCAACAACGAATCACACCATGAACTAAAACACGATACTTTAATTATCTATTGTCTGATACCCCTGAAAGCAAAAGCTTGTGCATATCCGCATGTACAATACATTCATTCTAATTAAAATTCATCAACGACCCGAAGAGATGGCTGAGCCCAAATTCAGTTGATACGGTAATATGTCCAGAAATCGATCCTCTTCAAAGCCTGACGATATGATGGACCATAAAGTAATGATGCACAATGTTGAGCCAAACAGAGCCAATGCTTTGAAAATGAAGAAGCAAGCGAACCACCTTCTGTCCGCGAGTATGGGGAGTCCCATCTCCCATTGTTTCCCGGCCCCAGGCACAGTGAAGGCGGCTGGTAAACCACCGTGAGAATAATAGTCGCAATTAGCATGCAAGAATCTGCCGTGCTTCTCATCCATGCTTCACTCTCTTTCAACAACTCCTTGTGCTCCTCCGAGAACATTTCCTTTGTTTCTTCTCGTCATTATTTTTCGCCTCGATAAACCATGATGGTAACATTGCCTCCACGTCGTACATATTTGTAAATGCAATTAGTTTAGATTAGTATAGATTTCAGCCCGGTATTGAAGCTGCCCAACTTCTCACTGCTATTTTCGCCGAGACGGACGAAGTTACCACGGCATCGGGCTGTCCTTATGCAACAAGGGCATCCTATTGCTTTATTAGCAAGGCTTTGGCTCCAAAGCACAAAGGTCTCTCCACTTACGAGAAGGAATTCTTAGCGATCATCCTTACAACCGAGAAATGGAGGTCTTACTTGCTACACAACCAGTTCACTATCAAAACCGATCAGCAAAGCTTGAAGTTTTTATTAGAGCAGAAAATCTCAACTCCAAGACAACACAAATATCTTACTAAGCTTCTTGGTTTTGATTACAAAATCGAATACAAGAAAGGTGAGAGAATAAAGCGGCCGATGCACTTTCAAGAAGAGATCACGAAGATAGTAGTATATCTATGATCACGTGGGAACACCATTATGGATTGCGAGTTGATTACGAGCTACGATGGGGATGATATTGCACATGAGGCAATAGAGGAGTGTTGCACAACTCCTTATAACCTCTTCTACTTTGCATATGTCAATGGGTTGCCCAGGTTCAAAGGTCGACTTTATGTAGGTATAGGAGGGGAATTGAGAGCCAAGATATTACTTTTATGCATGAATCCAGCTATGGAGGCCATTCCGGATAAATGCTACGCTCAACGAGTTCGAGCCACATTCCTATGGCCGGGTTATGAAATGAAACAATGACGTTAGTGACTGAATGTAATCAATGTCAGTTGAGTAAACACGAAAATACACGACAAGCTAGATTATTACAACCTCTTCCTCTACCATCACAGGCGTGGCAAATGATAACTATGGATTTTGTCGAAGGACTTCCTCTATCCCAAAATTAAGACTCTATTTGGGTTATCGTGGATCACTTCACCAAGTTTGCTTATTTTATTCCCCTGAAACATCCATATAATGCCTTGGGGTGTGCAAAGTCTTCATCGAATGTATATATCGACTTCACGGATTACCACAGAGTATTGTTTCGGATAGAGGCCGTGTGTTCACGAGCAGATTTTGGAAGGAATTACTGCACATTTTGGGCATTCAACACCTTTTGAGCACGGCCTATCATCCCCAGACCGATGGCCAAAGAGAACGAGTTAACCAATGCTTAGAAACGATTACGCAGATGTGAAGCCAATCGCCCAAGAAATGGAGTTCGTGGCTAGCTTTAGCGGAATTTTGCACAATACCTCATTCCACTCCTCCATCGCGACGCCACCGCTTCAAGCTCAGATGGGTATAAGCCCTCCACTCGCTCTTGCCTCTTATTCGACCCACGGTGATGGGTGTCAAGCTACGGTGCGAGAAATGGACATCCAGAATGCTAAAACGACTGACAAAGCGCAAGATACCATGAAGAGGTATGCTGACAAGAAACGGAGACACAGGGAATTCGAGCCGCACAATTGGGTATATCTCAAGCACAAACCTTAAAAACATCACTATCTTCGCCTCCACAAGAACTGGAAACTCAGTACCAGGTATGCGGGGCCATTTGAAATTGTGAAGAAGATTGGTGCTGTCACCTACGAGCTACACTGCCGTCAACTACAAAGATTCATCCAGTCTTTCACGTGGGACTACTCAAACGGAGTGTCCGTAATTCTCAGAACATCACACCCACACTGCCGAATTTTGATGATGATGGAAAAATGATGATTCATTCTGTGAAGATTCTGGCACGACGAATTGTGAAAAAAATGCAAGGTCGGAGGTATTAGTGCAATGGGCTCATTTTTGAAGGAAGAAGCTACTTGGGAAGATTTTTTGGAAATGGAAGATCGGTTCCCTCACCTGTTCGACTTATGGAAAAGTCATAATAAGAAGGGGTAATTGTCATGAAGAGTATGTGGGCACCGACAACTTGCATGAGAAGAGCTAACGACTTGCATGGGAAATAATCGATCTTTAATGATTGATGACACGTGGCAAGGACGGTTAAAGCGTATAACAAACTAACAAACTATTATCTCTCAGAATCGTATGCATGCGGTGAGTGAGTATATAAGAGAGAGCAAGGCTTGTAATACCATGATATAACTCATTTGTGAATTTGCTGAATAACAATTACTTTTTCTTCCTTCGTGCGTCTCTTTCCTTGAATTTCGAGGTATAGATTTGATGTATTAAGGAGAACGATCGCTGGATGTATCAATTTGGTATCAGAGCCTACTTCTAGTGACCGTAATCCAAGGACAACTAGAATGGACAACTGAATGGGGAATATGGAAACTCAACTCTCTCAGCTACAACAATAGTAAGCTGAGTTTCACAAGGCGTTAGCAGTAACTCAACAACAACAAACAGAAAGCAACAAGTCGTTAATGGCGGCAATGCAACTGCAATTTGAAGAAATGAGGAAAGAACTCAGACTCAAAGACAGAATGAATGGGGAGATACAGAGCAATGAAGAAGAAATAGGATCGGAGGAAGAAGACGAGTCCAACAACAATAAAAGCCGGAACTCATCAAGAAACAAAGGTAACTCACAAAGCTAATGCCATTTCAATTCTTCGAGAATGCCTAGACTGGAATTTCCAAAATTTAATGGCGATAATCCATTGCAATGGATTCGAAAGTGTGGGAAATACTTCGCAGTTAATCCAATGGGAGATGAGGAAAAAATATTCATTGCATCTATGTACATGGAAGGAGGGGCATATTTGTGGTATTTGGAATATGTAGAGGATAATGAGGGATTGTCATGGAGGAAATTTGGAGATTTGGAAAGAGATTTGGAAGTGCAGATGGAAAGAGTGTGGTGACACAGTTTAACCAACTCAAGCAAACGATCGATGTAGCAAACTACACAGCCAAATTTGAAGAATTAAAAACCTTTGTGGCATTAGGGAATCGGAGTTTGGGGGAGGATTATTTCATCAAATGCTATGTAGGAGGATTGAAGGATGAAATCGGAAGTGTAGTAGAGATGTTTGAACCAATCAAACTCAACCACGCCATATCCTTGTCCAAGAAGCAAGAGCTACAGATCAGTGCAATACAAAAAAGGAGCAAGGAATAACAACATATTCATGGAAGCTAAGAAAGGGGTAGAAGATACGGGAGTTAAACCATCTTCTACCATGCATCAGCCCCAAAAGAACAATCTTCAAGAAGCTGACGTCGGCTGAAATCGAAGAGAGAAGAAGAAAAAAACTCTACTTCAATTGCGACGAACCATATCAACTGGGGCATCGATGTAGAAAACTTTTCATCATAATATGCGAAGGGAAAATGGAGGAGACTGAGTTAATTCTGTAGGAGATTGATAATGAAGAAGAGGAAGTACTGGTATCGATCAACGCGCTAGAAGGGCAAGTAGTAGCCGATATAATAAAACTCAAAGGCGAGATAGGAAGGCAACATATCACGTTGCTCATCGACACGGGCAAGACGATAGTTTCTTGGATGCAATGATCACAAGAAAGAGTAGGAGGTGAAGTGGAATTCACGAACTCGATGATACTACTATTGCGGTTGGGGGTTAAATGGAATGTAATACGCGATGCTCAAACTTAGAATGGGAAATGAGTGGCTGCAAGTTCTCGACAGCTATAAGAATCATACAACTTTGAGGGTGTAACATGGTTGTGGGAGTGGATAGATTGAAGCAATTGGGACCAGTTACGTTTAACTTCAAGGAGCAAAATATTAGCTTCTACAAAGGAGGCAAGAGGATAATAACGCTGCAAGGAATAAGACAAGAAGAGATATCTTTGAAAATGACCACTGGAAAATCTTTCAAAAGGGCAATGCAAAAAGAGAAATGAGCTGTGTTGGGTTGTCTTTGTATGATCACAGCTGCACAAGTGGTGGAAGACAGCAAACCACACGATGATATCAAACCTTTACTACACAAATATCTATATATATTCTAAAGCCCTACCGAACTACCCCAAACAAATCGCATAATCATAAAATTCCACTCAAAACAGACATCACAGAATTCAAACTAAACCCTACAAATACCCCTACCTGCAGCGGATGGAGATAGAGAAACTCGTAAAGGAGATGCTGAGGACATGAGTGATACAACCGAGTACGAGTTCCTTTTCCTCATCGGTTCAACTGGTTAAAAAGAAGGATGGAACTTGGCGTTTCTGCATTGATTACAGGAAGCTTAACTCCATTAGAGTAAAGGATAATTTTCCAATACCACTCATAGATTATCTACTTGACGAATTGGGAGGTTCCAACATATTTTCTAAAGTTGACCTGAGGGCAGGTTATCATCAGATACGGATGCACAAAGGAGATGAATATAAGATGGCCTTCGTAACATCGAGTGGCTGTACGAGTTCAAAGTAATGCCCTTCGGCTTAACCAACGCTCCAGCCACATTCCAAGCGTTGATGAATAACATTTTCAGACCGTATTTGAGTAAGTTCGTTCTGGTATTTTTTGATGATATATTGATATATAGCAACTTGATACAAGAACATTTGATCCATCTTAAGGTGGTGTTTCGCACTTTATCTGAGCATCAACTATACGCAAAGGCGTCTAAGTGTGTATTTGGCCAACAACAAGTAGATTACTTGGGACATTTAATCAGTGAAAAGGGTGTAGAAGCTGACCTTAGGAAGATCAAAGCGATGACTGAATGGCAGAGACCCAAGACATTGAAGGCGTTACGAGGTTTTTTAGGACTGACGGGCTACTACAGAAAGTTCATCCAAAATTATGAATCCATTGCTCGGCCCTTGAACGATCTAACTAAGAAAGGAAGTTTCAAGTGGTCATCTGTAGCCGAAGAAGCTTTTGAAAGGCTGAAAAGAGCTATGACCTCAGCCCCGGTATTGAAGCTGCCCAACTTCTCACTGCCATTTACGCTCGAGACAGAGGCAAGTTACCACGGCATCGGGCATGTCCTTATGCAACAAGGGCATCCTATTGCTTTCATTAGCAAGGCTTTGGCTCCAAAGCACAAAGGTCTCTCCACTTACGAGAAGGAATTCTTAGCGATCATCCTTGCAATCGAGAAATGGAGGTCTTACTTGCTACACAACCAGCTCACTATCAAACCGTCAAGAAGCTTGAAGTTTTATTAGAGCATAAAATCTCAACTCCAAGACAATACAAATATCTTACTAAGCTTCTTGGTTTTGATTACAAAATCGAATACAAGAAAGGTGCAGAGAATAAAGCGACCGATGCACTTTCAAGAAGAGATCACAAAGATAGCAAGATATCTATGATCACGTGGGAACACCATTATGGATTGCGAGTTGATTACGAGCTACGATGGGGATGATATTGCACATGAGGCAATAGCGAGTGTTGCACAACCCTTATAACCTCTCGTACTTTGCATATGTCAATGGGTTGCTTTGTTCAAGGGTCGACTTTATGTAGGTATAGGAGGGAATTGAGAGCCAAGATATTACTTTTATGCATGAATCCAGTTATGGAGGCCATTCCGGATAAATGCTACGTTTCAACGAGTTCGAGCCACATTCCTATGGCCGGGTTTATGAAATAAACAATGACGCTAGTGATAAATGTAATCAATGACGCTTGAGTAAACACGAAAATACACAAAAGTCGGATTATTATAACCTTTTCCTCTACCATCACAAAGCGTGGCAAATGATAACTATGGATTTTGTCAAGGACTTCTCTATCCCAAAATTAAGACTCTATTTGGGTTATCGTGGATCACTTCACCAAGTTTGCTTATTTTATTCCCCGAAACATCCATATAATGCCTTGGGTGTGCAAAGTCTTCATCGAATGATATATCGACTTCATGGATTACCACGTAGTATTGTTTTGATAGAGACCATGTGTTCACGAGCAGATTTTGGAAGGAATTATCGCACATTTTGGGCATTCAACAACCTATGAGCACGACCTATCATCCCTGTGCCGATGGCCAAAGCGAACGAGTTAACCAATGCTTAAAACGATTTACGTTGTATGTGCAGCCAATCGCCCAAGAAATGGAGTTCGTGGCGGCTTTAGCGGAATTTTGGTACAATACCTCATTCCACTCCTCCATCGCGATGTCACCGCTTCAAGCTCAGATGGGTATAAGCCTCTCCACCGCTCTCGCTTCTTATTCGACCCACATGTTATGGGTGTCGAGCTACGGTGCGAGAAATGGACATCCTGGAACAGTTGAAACACACTCGCAATGCGCAAGATATCATGAAGAGGTATGTCGACAAGAAACGGAGACATAGGGAATTCGAGCCGCACGATTGGGTATATCTCAAGCTCAAACCTTACAAACATCACTCTCTTCGCCTCTACAAGAACTGGAAACTCAGTCCCAGGTATGCGGGGCCATTTGAAATTGTGAAGAAGATTGGTGTTGTCGCCTACGAGCTAGCACTGCCGTCAACTACAAAGATTCATCCAGTCTTTCAAATGGGACTACTCAAATAGAGTGTCCGTAAGTCTCAGAACATCACACCCACACTGCCGAATTTTGATGATGATGGAAAAATGATGCTTCATTCTGTGAAGATTTTGGCACAATGAATTGTGAAAAAAAATAATAGCGCAAGGTCGGAGGTATTGGTGCAATGGGCTCATTTGCCGGAGGAAGAAGCTACTTGGGAAGATTTTTTGGAAATGGAAGATCGGTTCCCTCAGCTGTTCTGACTTGTGGACAAGTCATAATAAGAAGGGGGTAATTGTCATGAAGAGTATGCGAGCACCTGACAACTTGCATGAGAAGAGCTAACGGCTTGCATGGGGAAATAACCGATCCTTAACAGATTGATGACACGTGGCAAGGACGGTTAAAGCAGATAACAAACTAACAAACTATTATCTCTTGTAACTGCATGCATGCGGCTGAGTGAGTATATAAGAGAGAGGCAAGGCTTGTAACAGTCATGATATAACTCATTTGAGAATTTGCTGAATAAGAATTACTTTTTCTTCCTTCGTGCGTCTCTTTCCTTGAATTTCGAGGTATAGATTTGATGTATTAAGGAGAACGATCGCTGGATGTATCACAGAACAGCAACATGAAATAAAGAGTACTCGTTGGTGTCGGTATGCACGTATAACAATTAGCTCCACATTCCCTACTTCGGCTGCATCATTAAGAATCGGAGGGTTTCCCAGTAGCTCAACTGCTCTATCCTCATCCATTAATTTTTCAATCACCTAACAACTTCTCAGCTAAGAGGCGAAAATCTGCTTGCATTTCTCCATAACTATGCGTTCCATAATGAAACAAAGAATTGGAACTTATTTATGATGTATTAACATGAAACAACATTTACCATAAAATGACATATGCCAAGAATACTTTTGAATAGTATTGCCGTTTTACTAGTGCTGACTTGTGATGTATCTTGTCGAGCCAACTACTGCACTCTTACCGTGGCAAGAGATCCATCCTTTTTTTCCAATATCTTTAATGCCACATCTGCAATACAAGATCATATTATGAATCAAAATTAAGAGTTTTATTAAGCTGGATTAGGTGTACACAACACCAAGAATACAAGACCATAACACTCGTAAAATTGAGTATTGAAGGGGACAATAATTATCCTTGTTGCGCGCGCAAAAGCACGTGTTATCTCTACTCGCTCTCGCTCGGACTCATCCATTCGACTAGGCTTTGCACGAATTTTTTTGTGTTTCATTGCGATGGCTAAATGAAGAGCTCTGTCTCCCCTCTCTGTTATGACGTCGCTTGCTAAACTCCGTTCCTGCTTCAGAAGACATTAACCAACTAAGGCTTCCCTATATATTTACTTTCAGTGATAGCATAGAAAAAATTAAAACTGAGAAATATATACATAACCTTTCCAATTTTGATTTGTGTTAACTTAAGGTATAGGAAGAAAGTTCAACTCCTGATGTAGGCTGAAAATTGGAAACGTTGTCAACAATTTCGGTTGAATCTTGTGCGTCTGGAATTGGATGACTCATCCTAGCTGACTTGTTCAACAATCAATATTTTCACAATGGATGTTGATCTTAGCTCTAAACCACTTCAGAAGTAAGAATTTTTAGTGAACAAAACAAAATTGTCATGATTGAAGACTTTTCCTTATGTTTCTTTTGTTTTGGGGCTTAGAATTATTATTATTATTTATAGTACAAGCAGAAAATTACTATTTGTATTTGGCAAGAAAATCTTTCAAATATTTTTTTTCAACAGCTTTGGCTATAAATAAGAACCAGTACGTAACCCGTCGAAATTCGACGGTAAATTATTTTACAATTTACGGGGAGTTAAAGTTATTACAATAATATTAGTATCATGTTAAATAAAACTCATAAATTTTTTTAATAATAATAGTATTAATAAAAAAGATAAAAAAATTGAAAATTTTCCACCTAAGTATGTCGATTAATGTTAAACCCCTTTAGAATTTATATAACCGTATATGTCCCAAACTTTAGTAAAAATTTATTTTACTATCCGTTTGTGTCCCAAACTCGTTTAAATTTTAAAATATCTAAATAATTAAATATAAATTATTATAGTAATTAATTATTTGTCTCAATGGAACCAGACCATTATGAAGTGAATATTAATAATAAATACTATAAATAAAGGTAGATTCATCCTTTAGTAAAATTCAAGTTTTGTTTATAAAGCAAACATCTTTATATTAACGTGATGCTACGGACTTAATATATAATTAAATTGTAGTGGGAATACATTGTAATTTATAAGTAGAAACTTAAAACTAATGAATATTTGACTAAAACTCAATCACATTTAGTTGTTGATTGTGACAAAGCACGATAATGAGTATAAGGTTCAGCCCTCGGACTCCTATAATTATTTAGCACGTAGGGATGAACCAAAATGATGAATCTAGGTTCCAAACATACGAATCCATCTAGAATATATATATATATATATATATATATATATATATATATATATATATATATATATATGCAAATGGGAGGTAGGTGTGTTTTTAGCCACACATTAAACCACAAAAAGAAAGGAAATAGAAATAATACCTATAGAGCTCACACGTAACTCTTATGATGAAGAGACAGGGACGAGCCTTCGTTTCGCATAATATGTTCAATGGAATTGAAGGATATTTTTTTTTTTTTATATATATATATATATATGGAATGGGATATATTATGTAGCTCAAGGATTGGTATAGAATTATGATCGGTAGAAGAGTAAGAAAGTGAAAACTTAACAACACATGTTTTGTTTTCGTAAAGCTCAAAGGTTTATCGCTTCTGAGTACTTGGGATGATTTTACAATGAAAGAACCGCCTATTTATAGCAAAATTTTAGACAACAAATGGTGCGTACACCTATCAACTAATAATGCATCTAACTATTCATACCACTAAACAAATGGTGCGTACACCTATCAACTAATAATGCATCTAACTATTAATATCACTAAAATAATGCCTATTACTATTGATACCACTAAAATAATGCCTATCTATCAACTAAGGCGTAACATATGTGTAACACCTGTTATCAATTAATAATACATTACACGTTATATCCTATCGTGTAAAGAAAAACAGAAAAGAAGAAAATTACAAAAGAAGAACAGCTACAATTTAATAATTGTTGCCCATCCGTCTAATCTTTAGAAATCTCTATGAGTTTACGGAATTGTGTCGCAGACTTTGAGAATCTTCAATGTCTTCTTCTTCTTTATCCGTATTGATGATACTAATTTCTTCATCCGCAAGACTATCACCTTCTCTCGAAAGGAAGGAACATATTCCAATTTGGTGTAACCCATATTTGTAAATAATGTCCTTCAGTTGCAAGTTTATACTTCATCCATAATTCAAGTTTAGGGATGTTTTCAGACTTCTGAAATATGTTAATTTGTTCTTGAAATCGAAATGTAAAATGATCCGTTCCTCTTTTGCATCTGGTTTGAAGATATCGCCCGTAATATTCAATGTCCACAAATAAATTCTTTTTCTAGCTGGGCGATAACTGTGAGATGTAGCTTCTGGAAGAGAAGCTAGAATTTTGCAGTAGACCTTTGATTTGGAAGATAAGGATGAAATATTGCCAGCTGTCAATAAAAATTTTTCTCCCAATTTGTTCATTAGGTCTTCTGTTTTTTCTGTATAACTGAATTCCATGAAATCAATCATACCATTGTGGTAAAAATTGATTGTCATTTCATCTGGCATGTCAGTCTTGTTTAAATCAATCTGTAAAAGTAGAAGGCCAGGAATTCTGATCTGTTCATCAATTAGTATCCCTTCTTTCTGTATAATTTTATAAACATCAGGCCTTTGTATGATTTTTACGCCCTTGAATTTTGATTCATTGAAATAAATTTCAACAATTTTCTTTTGTAAATCAACAAGGTTTTGAGGAAATCCTTGTAAAACTTTTGTAGAAATAATTTCCTCAAGGTCAGGAACAATTTTCAGGACTGGTTCCATTGTTTCTCTCCAAGGAATATCAAGAATTCTAATTTTAAAATTTTCAAAACTTCTTGGAGGTGGAACATACTGGGTTTTTGTTTTCAAAAAATCAATTTTTTGATTTAACTTTGTAATGGTTGATTCCATGACCGAGATCGTCTGATCTTTGTAATTACAATCATTTTGTAAATTTTTCAATTGATTGTTAAGATCAGAAGTTTTCTTTTCAAAGTCCACAAGTTGTGATTCATAATTTTTTAGCAAAGAAGACTGATGTTGAATCACATTACTTGGGTTTTCTTGTGCTATTTGAGCAAAACTTTTGACTTCCTCTGGTTCAATAAAAAATTCCTGTATACCAAAGGATTCTCTAGCATTTGATAATGCTTCTGAAAAACTGTAATAACCTTTCCAAAGAGGTTTAGGACAATTAATATATTTTCGAACAGTATTAAAGTTATGAAAAACTCCAATTTTTGTTCCTCTGAAAATAACATAATGTGTAAACTTCTTTTGGAGTTGCTCTGGTTTTTGATTTTGTTCAGAAAAATAAAATGCCAGAGCATTTAAAACTTGGACTTTAAAAGCTGTAGCTTTTGGCAATGTTTGAATATGCCATAGATTATCAAGGATAACCTGTTGTCTTTGTGTAACCTTTGTAATTGCTACGAATCGCGTAGCAGATTTGAGCATTTTGTAAAGTTCTGCTCCAAATTGAATTTCATCTTTGTAATCTTTGGATTCTCTTAGTGCGGAGAAGCGTGTAACACTTTTAGTTTATAAATCAAGAGATATCCATTGGATAATGTCTCTCGAACCCGAATCGTATAATTTTCTTCCTTTCGGTCTTAGAGACTTGGTGTGTAACTTTTCTTTTCCTTTTGAAGGCTTTATAATTTTTCTATCCATTTCGCATAAAAAAGACGATTTATCTTTCTAGATAAGAGGTCAAGAATATTATTATCTTTACCTTTTATATGTTCAAATTTTACTCTATAATTATTTCCTTGAATTATTTGTTGTAAATTTATCCATCTTGTCTTATTAACTTTTTACTATTAGCATTATTAATAAATTTTACAATAGCTTCACAACTGCTCTAACAATTGAATTCATTTTTAACCATATTTTAAATTTTTCTAAAGAATTTATTAATGCTTGTATTTCATAATCTAAAGATGTCCAATTTAAACTGTTTTATTAAAGTTTCCACTAGCATAGCATTATTCTTTCTTCATTTTTGATTTGAATTTATGGGGTTTACAAATTAATATTGCTCCTCATCCTTCTTTACATCCATCACATTGAATAATTATATAACTATCACTTGTAGGTAATTCTAAAGGTTTAATATTTTTTATTTCATTTTTAATTTTTTGAATAAGTTTTTCATCTTCTATATTAAAATGTCGTTGACCATTTTTAGTAGTTTTACTATATAATGGACCCACTAATTTACTAAGATTTGGAACAAATTTCCTAGCATAATTTACTAATCCTAAAAATGATTGTATTTGTTTTAAATTTGTTAATTTATTTGGAAATTCTAAAATTTTAGTAGCAATATGAGGTTGTAATTCTATTTTTCCATTTCCAATCTCTAATCCTAAAAATGAAATTTTTCTTTTAAATAATTCCATTTTCCTTTTACTAATTACTATACCATTCTTTTCAATTTCCTTAAATATAATGTTTAAATGTTCTTCATGTTCTTTTAAATTATTACTTGCTACAAGAATATCATCAATATATACTAGACAAAATTTATATTTTAAAAATATATTATCCATAAATCTTTGAAAGATAGCGGTAGCATTTTTAACCCAAAACTTAATACATTCCATTCAAATTGTCCTTACGGACAAGTAAAAGCGATCCATGGTTTAAACCATTCTTCTAATTTTAACTCGATTATATCCACTTTTAAATCAAATTTACTAAATATCTTTTTATTTTGTATAAGTGCAATTAAAGTTTCTTTATTTGGTATGTTATAACCATCATCTTCACAATTATCATTTAATCTTTTATAATTGTATACTATCCTAGGTTTTCCTCTTTTATTTTCGAATGATTTCTTACTATAAAAGTCGAGATCTATGAGGACTTTCTCAATGTCTAATTAATCCTCGTTTTAACATTTCATTAACTGCTTTCTAAATTCTTCTACATCTTCTCGCACTATACTCTCCATTTTTGTTCTTATTGTAATTTCGGTAACTTTATTTTTATTTTACAAACATAATTCACTTTTGCTTTTGTAATATCATCTCCTATTAATCCTAGTTTTTCTAATCTTAATATTATAGGATAATTTTACTTGTTGTAATATCGAGCCCTTTTCTAATTCTTGTGAAATAAATTGTGAGAATAATTTTATAGCTTCATTTTCAATGAAATTATTTTGTTTGTTTTGTACTTGTTTTAAAATATATATATATACCCGATTAATTACTCAAATTTGTTTAAATTTGTAAATATAATCTTTAAAAATAATTGGTTATTCATCTCAAGAAAGTAAGCATTAACAAAAATAAAGAAATTTTTATGTAAGCTTGTAGATTAGTTATAGGACCCGTTTAGAATATATATATGTACATGTCATAATGTCGATTTAAAGATAATTTTACTATCTATTTTCATCCTAAACCCATATATACCTGCTAATTATCCAAACCTATATAAATTTATAAATATTAGTTGTTATAATCTTGAATTCAAGGTTATTGTTTAAAAATAAACTGTTTTTTGTTTTTGTTTTAATTTTGAATTTGTGAAGTCTTATGAAAAGTTAACGTGACATTCAAATTGTTTCCTTTTATTTATATTTTTGATTGTGGAGTCTCATGAAAAATTAACACACATTTTTATTTTTATTTTAAATAAAAATATAAAATATAAGTTTTTACAATCTTGAATCCAAATATTGTTTGAAAATAAACTATATTGACTGTATCTTTTATTTAGAGGTGGTCCCTGTGAGGTCGACCACCTAATGATGCGTAGTGACTACATTCAATTAGTTAATAAGACAATACTAAATTAAATTTTTCTAATTGAGTGTGATTTACGACGTAATTTGGTGAGATCGATCTCACAAGAGTTATGCTCTTTTATTTAGGAAAGTTTCACGAAAAAATAATCTAGGATTCAAATTGTATGATTTTACTTAGGGTCTCAATTGGTGAAGTGAAAAAATGTTGTGAGATTATAAAATTTAGAATATAAAAATGGCAATTTAAATGGAAAAGTATTTATTTCAAATTAAACGGAGAAATTACTAAATTTTAAATTGAAGTCTAATGAAAATTGATATGAAATTCTAATTTTTCTTCATTTTCTTTTGTGCTTTTCACCAGTAACTCGTAAGGATAGTGAATCTTATGTGAACCGCTACTTAAAAGTTGAAATATTTCTCATAGCTAATAAAAATACATCCAAAAAGAAGGTGCGGCTTCAATTTTCAATTCTAAATACATGCGATAGATAAAATATAGTACACAAGTAATTAAATAAATCAAGATGTTGTCCCCAATAAATCGAATTTTTATCTTCGTCATTATGCAATCTCGTAAACTTGTAGGACAATTCAACATTGCATTCTTCTTGGTGAAGCCAATCATGCATCTAATACATAGTCGACATCATATCAGCAAGATACTTTGATCAACATTCTTCATGATATCTGCTTTGTACAACAACAAACATTGGATATCCATTTGGGTGGAAGTTTTTTTTATTGTGTTGAAATATATATGCACAAAGCAATATAAAAATAGAAAATTAAATTTATTGTCATTAACATGTAGTTATGTTATTATAAATTGTAGTTAAGTTATAGGCGTGAATTGTGTTATTGTAACTTATGGTATTTAGTGATTGCTTGTTAATTGCCCAAAACGGTCTATTGAAAAGAAACAAAATAAAAGTTACAAATTCATAAAATATAAGAAGAATACTGAGAAACATCAATATAATTAAAAAAAATGTGTGTGTGTGTGTGTTGGCCTAGTGGTAGAGTGGTTAATGTCCGAGGCCAAAGGTCTCGGGTTCGAGTCCACCGTAACGCAGCCTTTAAAATTTCTGTATTAAATTACCAAAAAAAAATATAATTAAAAAATGTATTAATATATTACAAAATATATGAATTTGGACAATCTATGTAAGATTGCAACAAACAAATTTATAGTAAAACAAATAAGTGATTGTTAATTTAGATGAATAAATTAGTAAATATTTAAGAAGATCAAATATTATACATGCACCATAAATAAATGAATAAATTAATATTAGTTATAAAATGATAGATTTCCAAATTTTGTAATGTGAACGAAATTTGAGAATTTTTTTTTTTTTTTTTGTTTTTTGGTTTTGCAGTTGTTATGAATTACTTTAAACAATATTATATGCAATATTTAATTATATATCCAATATGAAATTACCTTTATTACCGGCTATAATCCAATATATTTTTAGTCTAATTACAATCGTTTATGGTATGTAATGTATAAATAACAAACACTTAATATTCATTAATTGTAAAATTACATACCTTACTTATACAATGCATTATATAAATTGAGAAGTTATATTGAGGAATTTAGAAAAATAAGAATAGAATTTTATGAAAATGCCACATAGGATTGAGAATCAATATGGTGTCTTCAATACGTAATATAATATATAATTTATAGATGAGATGTGTAGCTACTATATGTATTACCCTGTCAACAATGGATCCAACAATTAATATGTACTTCCTCAGTGAACCAAAAGGTTGTATTTAATTTTTTTTTTTCAATTCGTTCATAAAAATGTGTATTTTTCTTTGGATTATTGATGCCTAAATACATGAACTTTAGACATATTTTGGTTTTTTCCACGAACTTTAAAAATTATCAATAAATACACGAACTTAACATCATTGTGATTTTTCCCACAAATTGAATAACGGTCAAAATTGAAACTGACGTGACAGTCGAGGTGGAACCACTTCATCAAAACGACGTCGTTTTATTTATACAATATATATTAATTGACGGTAAATACGTGAACTTTAGATCTATTTTGTTTTTTCCCACAAACTTTAAAAATTTATCAATATATACACGAACTTAACTTTATTGTAATATTTTTCACAAATTGAATTATGATCAAATTAAAGTTGACATAACAATCAACGTGTCACCACTTTATCAAAACGACGTCATTTTACTTATACAGTATGTATTTAAAAAAGATTTTAAATACACCTCACAACTCTCTCCAAGCCAAACCTTATCGTAAGTTGAGGTTAGAGAAAGAGAGATGAGGTGGGATGGAGTGCGGTGTAGGTGTGAGTTAAGGTGGATTTAATATTTTTTAATACCTATTATATAATTAAGAAAACGATATCAATTTAACAATGTGATATCACGTCGATTGTTATATCAGCTTTACTTTTTACCGTCATTCAATTTGTGAAAAAAATTACAATAATGTTAAGTGTGTATTTATTGACAAATTTTTAAAGTTTGTGAGAAAAATCAAAATAGACCTAAAGTTTGTGAGAAAAATCAAAATAGACCTAAAGTTCATGTATTTAACCGTCAACTAATATATATTGTATAAATAAAACGAAGTCGTTTTGATTTAGTGACGTCACGTCGACTGCCACGTCAGTTTCAATTTTGATCGTTATTCAATTTGTGGGAAAAATCACAATGATGTTAAGTTCGTGTATTTATTGACAATTTTTAAAGTTCGTGGAAAAAGTCAAAATATGCTCAAAGTTCATGTATTTAGGCGCCAATAACCTTTTTTTCTGAATATTTTTTTACACTTACAATGGGGACACATTTTCTACTCACTATAATTTATTAAAATTTGTATCACTAAAAACAATACAAATCTTTGGTTGTCGGAGGAAGTATCGCATAGCAAAGGCTCAAATATATTAGAATGGGCTTCAATTGGGCCTTTTTTAGAGTAACCAGGCTTTCTTTAATTTATGTAACACTGAAAAGTAATTATTTATAGAACGCAGGATATAACACAATATTATTAGAACATCAAGGTTCTTACGTAATTGAATCGAACACAACGTACAACATGTAAAGAGGAACTATAAGAGTATAGATAACGCTTTTCTCTCCTTCATGAAGACTAGAGAGTAGGCGGATGAAACATTGTCTAGTATACATAATTTTGCACTATTCATATTAAAGTTTTTAGATATGGGAGGTGGTGGTCAATTACTAGTTACGAAGAAACATTATCTAGCTAACAGATGCAACGTTGTTCCTTCATCATTCCTCATTGTAGCAAGCCGTTCATTACTCCCTGTTGGAGTTTGTTAAACTCTAAACCAAGCCTCCTCTTTTTATGGTAACACACCAAGAAACACGGGAAGGAGATCATAAGAGATAAGGATGAAGGAGTCGGCTTTTCGGTTCCCATATTCCAAGAGCTAGTTGGAGCTGCTAACTGCCACGACTACTTCAGTCCTAGTGGATCAAGACATGGTCCAAGACGTGCAGTCAAATGCCTCTCAAATCCTATATAAGAGAGATAGATCGGCAGCAGTCAGACACAACTCTTGAAAAAAGCACTGAAGATTTGTTCCTGTCTTTGAATCTGTTTTCATAACATTTCTGATAGCACGAGTGTTTTAACTTCTAATTGTTTTAGAAGAGGGTCAATTTTTATACATGAATGTTGTAAGGAAATCTTTTATAGTTTCATAGATAGTTTTCAATTCAGAGTGTCCGATTTTATCTTTTGATAAAGTAGTGAGTTTTTGTAAAATTCACTATACACTTATAGTGGTTAATTTCGCTATAGATTGATATCTACATATTGTAATTTTAATTTGTAGAAAAATTTCATTTTCAGTGTTCTTTAAGTTTTTAATTCCACTATTTTACTCTGTGTGGGGATAACAGTCTACACAACTGTTTCGTGTTTAGGCGAAGCAACACTTTTGTTCCGACCAAATTGTTCTACTTAGTCGCTCGCAATAGCACGAGGTCCCTATAGCGTGGTAAGGTCGACCCAAGTCGAATCTCTCGAGGAAGACTTAACAGGGCTTATGATGTGTTACGATGAAAGCAATAAATCTAAATCCTAAACTTGATTTGGGGTGATGATTAACTAAGATTAACATGAAAATTAAACATGCCAACGATTCAACGATAGTTCAAAGCAGTTCAAACGCACAGGAATTCTTCAAGAATGTGAGATAAACTAGGGCATTAGGGTTCTTCGCCTTGATTAATCGATTTATTGCTTGATCAAGAAATTTACCTATTCATGCAATATTCAAACCTTAATCCAAACACTCGACTTTCGTTCCGTGGATTAAACCTAGGTTATCAAATTTCACAAATACATAAACTACTAGAGTCCCGTTTCCGGTAACCTCTAATCCAATCTATTCCTATGATGCAACGTATCTATCTCTCGATAATACACGAAACATAAACAATTAAATGGTGATCAATCACTTAATCATAAACCCTAGGATTCAATTGATGCACTCAATCAAAACAAATAATCAATTAAACAATTTGAATCACCCAACCCTAGAAAAGAATTAGTTCATGCTCATCTCACGGATCAAACAATTATAATCGATAGAAATCATAATCCAATAATTCAATGAAGGAAAAATCGAATAATAATCCTTACAATCGTAAATGTCGTTGATGGATTTCTCCAATCAAATGTCTTGAATCAATCCCAAATGCAAAAGAAATAACTTGGAAAATAGCGATGAACAGTTATTCGCGTGGGAGAGAATTCTGAAAACTGATGGAAAATAAAACTGAATATTTCGTGCGTAAGAATGTCTAGGGTTTCACGCGTTACAACTTATATATATTCGCGGAAATTCACGCCCAGCGCCGGACGGAGACCCAGCGCCGGACGCGAGGTCTTCAAAACCAGGCCAAATAATGAGCACCCAGCGCCGGACGCGTACTCAGCGCCGGACGCGGGCGCTAGGAACGGAGGCGGCGCGGACGCATACGGCGCGGGCGGCGGCCGCTTCTCTCGACGGACTCCGATTGACGCCCACGCGCGGGCGCGAAATACGGGCGCGACGTCTTCTCGACAACATCACTTGAGACACCCAGCTCGGACGCCTTCCGGCACGGACGCGGAATGTCTCGACGATTCAACTCGCGCCCGGCACGGACGCGACACTACGCCGGACGCGGGCTTTCACGCGGGCGCTCCACCTTTGCCAGACGCACCCAGCGCCGGCTACGCCGAGTCCGACGCTTGGGTGCGTTTTTAAGCTCCAAATGTGTAAAACGCGACTTTCCCTGCACAAAACAAAACAAGCATGATTCCAATAAAAAGATATTCAAACTTAAGCATATAGGAACCAAAACGTAACAAACAAACAAAGAAAAACACAACAAAAACATGCAAAACAACTCCCCCACACTTAACTCTTTGCTTGTCCTCGAGCAAATTTAGTTTCTTGAAAAGAGTGGTACACATAGAATCAATACTTCAAATAGAATCAATCTCATATTCACATCCATTCAATGCATCTTAATAATATAGTTCTCAATATAATGATCCTCATTCATCAATCAAAACATGTGACTAATCATAGAATAGCTGTGCTTCAACTCAATATGATCTCAAAAATCAATATGCGACTTATATGGTTCCCTTTTCATGTAAGATATCCCAATGACAAAATCAAATAAGAATTTGTGGAACTTAAAACCGATTATAGGACAATGATCGTTAGGTGGAAACTTCAAGTTATACACTCGAGTATCCTAACGTAGATATCTATACCCATAGCAAATAGTCTTCATTCGAGAGACAACACAAACAAGAGGGGTAGAGCCCCTTATTCGAATTTTAAGCCCACTTATTTCATACAATTTTTTTTTTTTTTTTGTCCACTTTTTCTAGAAAATCATACAAAAGACAGGTTCCATTTACGAAGCATATGACATCCGATCACACACTTTGTCTAAACACAGCTTCCTAATTATGTCCCACAGTTCAAATTGACGCCTAAGAATTATCAAACTAAAAACCATATACCAAGATGCAAAGAAATTCAGATCAAAACGCAATCAATTCAACTTAAAGCATAATTCTTCATACACCATTGATTTCAAGAGAATAAATTCGTCTCTAATCCAAACAAAGAGTTAAGAAACGATGAAACACAACGACAAGACGCAACAAAACGGGAAACGACAAACGACAAAACAAAAACGACACAAACCAAACGATATCCCCCCCACACTTAAAACAGGAAAGGTCCTCATTGCATATGAATATAAAAGTATAGTAGAGGCGACTTCCCTGAAATTGACGAAACAGAGCGGCGGGACATCAAAACCGAAACAAACCTACAAAACAAAACACAAAAACAGAACGAACAAAGAACAAAAACAAAACGAACAAAGAAAACAAAAACAAAACGACACACACAAAACGGAAAAACATACACTCCAATAGTGAAGAATCACTATTGGTCGACGGCGTGGTGGAGGTGGATCGCCATGAAATGAAGTCCAAGCTTTCCATCGAGCCTCGAGAATGCCATGCGCCGATTATGCTCACCCATCTGCCGATTGTATTGGTTCCAAGATGGTTCTCGCCTCTCCAAAGTCGGTTCTGCTCACAAGATGTTCATTTTGTTGATCGAATCGAGAGGAGATGTCTTGACGAAACTCGTCCATTGACCGCTAATTCATTCCGAGCTGCCCAAACTCCTCACGCATGGAATAGTAGCCCTGCCCCGATGGACCTTGCTGAGAAGGGAACTGTGGGTGATCGGGATCGGCGTTGCTCTGAAGAGGCTCTGTATCCTCTCCTGCATAGGCATGCTGATCGCCTTCTTCATCAGATGCAAGAGTGGTATCAAAAATCATCATGTCACCAGAAGGGGGATGGGATGGTCCTGCAGCCTCTTCTTGAGCTTCGGCAAGCTGCGCATGCATGTATCTCCTCACACAGTTCCTCCTATCATGCGGTACAAGGGTCGTCTCATTATAAGCAAACGGGGCGCCTCGAAGCTCACTGAGGTCAATCCTTTTCGGCCTTATCAAATTCTGTCCAGGAATGTGCGTGCCCTCATTACTAATTATCCTCAAATGCACAGCTAGTCCAGTGGGGATTTGGCACAAGGTAGGCCGACACTTCTTACGGCGCTGAATTAACTGCAGATGCTCCCAAATGAAGAAGGTTGGGCTAACCTTCGTTTTCTTAACCGCAAGTGAGGAGGAGGAAACCTCGGCCGATTAACTTTATTAGCCTGTTCATTGTCAAGACATTGAAGGCGGTGAATTTGTGCACCATTGCCAAAGGATCCTTGATAAACCCACTCGGCATCCCAACCGACGCACCGTTATTAAAACACGAAAGCTCGCCAAGCCTCTCTCACATTGAATGATTAAGGTACACCACGCACCCGAGGTCGGAATCCAAATACACCCTTCATAACACGAGGTGTAACAATATACTCATTCCCCAATGTATTGACGTGTCATATTATCGATTCATCATCAAAACTCATCAGCAAGAGAATTCAACCAACAACGGAGAATATCCAGTAATTCCATCATAGCATACTTGAAGTGTTTCTAAGTTCTTTAAATATTTTTAATCTTATCTTCCGCACTCCAAACTTATCATCGGTTGCCAATTAAATACACGCGGATGAGTAATATCTTGATGGATAAAGCGGCGATGAAGAGTACCTTCCACGGGATTATAGATAGGGAAGGCGGTGAATACATAATCTCGATATCTTGATGGGTTCCTCCATAGGAATGTCATCATCTCGTGGATGACGTGAGCTAGATCTCTTTGGATTCTTCGCACGAACCATATCCGTAAGGGAAGTATTTGGGCAAGGCAAGTGAAACGCCGGACGGAGGCGTGCAACGCAGCGTTGGCGCGCGTTGGAAAGATGGGGCACGGACGGGCGCCGGACTCAGCCGAAAGAGGTTGGATTGCGCGTTGTGGACTCAGCCGAAGAGGTGGATGCGAAGCGGCGGCAGGATGAAGCGCCGGACGGAAGCAAGCGCAGCACTGGACGGAAACGCCGGAGGAGGAGCGCACGGACGCGCGGGCGAGCGCCGATTCGTATGAAAGAGGATGAAACGACGCGTGCGAACGCCGGACGGAAGCCGGGCGACGGCGCTATGGGGAAACGCCGGACGGAGGCGAGCTTGGCGCGGAGGTGGCGCCGAGGGCGAAACGCCGACGCGCGCGAACGCCGGACGGAAGCGGGCGCGGCGGCGCTGGGGAAACGCCGGACGAGGGCGACGGCGCGGAGGTGGCGGACGCTGAGCGGCGCGGGCAGCGGACGCGCGTAACGCCGGACGGCTGGCGCGGCGCCGGAGGGACGGCCGGATGGATTCGAGCGGCGGGAGGCGGTAACGTCGGACGCGAGAGGAAATGGCACTGCGAGAGAAAGATAGAAATTAGGGTTGAATCCACACATAAATATTTAATATTATTTATTTTATTTTTATTTTATTTTATTTTTTTTTAATAAGAAACGGACCAGTACGGTTGCACCCCGTCCGTACTGGTAACACTCTCTGCCCGAAAAATAAAATTTTTCCAGCCGGTTTGGATCGTCCGTCCACTGGGTAATCTCTCCGCCTAAAATAAAATTTCTCCAGTACGGTTTGATGCGTCCACGGGTACCTTCTCTGCCCGATAACAATAATCTCCACCCAGCGCCGGTTTCGTCCCGTCCGGCGCTGGGTGAGCCTTTTCTTCAATTTATACCCAGCGCCGGTTTGCCTTTCGTCCGGCGCCTGGGATACCCCTCTGGACGGAATTTTTAGTCTTTTCTTCTTGTATCCAACACTCCAAGATATTCAATTCCAACCTGCACCACACAAAACAAAAACAACATCAAAACACAAGCAGAAACAAAACAAAAGAAAACGAGGAAAACAAAATCAACATGGGTTGCCTCCCACTAAGCGCTAATTTTAACGTCGTTAGCTCGACCATTGAATCCTCATTCGACATTGCTTCGAGTCTTATCGACTCGCCCATCACATTTGATGCTCCTTCAATGTACAACTTCACCCGTTGTCCATTAACTTGAAAGGACTTCTTGTCATCACGACTGTATAATTTCACCGTTCCGTAGGGAAACACCTCTTCTATCTCATATGGACCACTCCATCTACTTCGAAGCTTCCCGGGAAACAATCTTAACCGTGAATTGAACAAAAGCACTTTCATTCCAGGTTGAAGATCTTTTCTCACTAATTTCTTATCGTGAATCCTCTTCACCTTTTCCTTATAAATTCGAGCATTCTCATAGGCTTCATCACGCAGTTCTTCAAGCTCAGACAACTGTAAAGTTCGCTCTTTTCCGGCTTGAGACAAATCCAAATTCACATTCCTTATCGCCCAGTATGCTTTATGTTCAATCTCCACCGGAAGATGACAAGACTTACCATAGACCATCTTATAAGGGCTCATCCCTAAAACGGTCTTGTAAGCTGTTCGATATGCCCACAGAGCCTCGTTCAATTTAGTTGCCCAATCTTTTCTCGACGGCTTCACCATTTTCTCCAGAATCCCCTTGATTTGCTTGTTGCTCGCCCTCGGCCCGTCTCAAGTTTGAGGATGATACGGTGTTGCAACTTTGTGGGAAACTCCATTCTTCTTCATCAATTTCTCAAATTATTTATTACAGAAATGTTTTCCCCCATCACTGATTATAGCTCGAGGGAATCCAAACCGCAAAGAATATTATCCCGCACAAACTTGATGACAATATTAGCATCACATGTCCGGTAGGAATCGCCCACCCATTTGGACACATAATCTACAAGAAGAAGAATATACTCAAATCCACAAGACTTTGGAAACGGACCCATAAAATCAATGCCCCACACATCAAAAATCTCAACAGTAGATTAGTATTTAAAGGCATTTCATTTCTAACTCCTATAGCACCCACCCGCTGACACCTATCACATGCTAAATGAAATTATGTGCATCCTTAAAGATTGACGGCCAATAAAATCCAGTTGAAGAACCTTAAAGCGCTCTTCGACCCCAAAATGTCCTCCACAGTCAAGCATGACACAACGTCGGGATATCTAGTTGCTCCTCTTACTGAATGCATCTCCCGATAACCTCATCCTTACCAAGGCGAAAAGATGAGGATCATCCCAATAGTAATTCTGGGAGCAAGAGACGAGATAAAACCTTTTCTTCTCTTGAGAAGAAATATCGAATGTAATTTTCCACTTGCAAGATAATTACATATGTCAAGATACCAAGGAATAACCTGAAGTCTCAAATGCATGCTCAAAGGAAACTCATCACTAATGCCGATTGATGCAAGTCATCCGCTTGGGAGCACACATAAAGGAAGACGAGATAAATGATCCGCCATCGCATTCTCACGAATCCCCTTTTGGATATCACATGCCTAATACAATCCCACGTCACCATAAAACGACTCTTTTCCCAACTCAATGAAGATTGCATTCAATACAACGTGCAAGAACCACATCTAACTTCCTAAGACAATCATGAAAAGATAATCCAAAACCGAAAAATCATCCATAAAAACCTCAATGAAATTACCAATCATTTCTCGAAAAGATAGAAGTCATGCACCTGAAATGTTCGGTGCATTGCACGCATCAAACGCACATCCTCCTCCACGCGAAAGTGCCAAACGGACAAGTGAAAGTTGTTTTGGCTTGATCCTCCTGATCAATTGCCACCGATAATAGCCGTATTGCACCATCAAGAAAACAATAGTATTCATGTCCACTAGCTTATCTAACATTTGGTCAATAAATGGAAGAGAAAATGGTCCTTTCTAGTGGTGGCATTCAACTTCGTAGTCGATGCACATTCTCCATCCATGGTGGTCCTTGTAGGCACCAGCCTCCTTTATCATTCTTTACCACGGTTATACCTCCTTTCTTGGGTACCACGTGAACCGGATCGACCCATCGACTATCTGCGACGGGTAGACGAGTCCCTCTCGCAAGGAGCTTTAGAATCTCCTTCTTGACTACCTCCATAAGGTTAGATTCAACCTCCGTTGTCCTTCCCGAATCGCCTAGCCCCATCTTCAAGTACTATCCGATGCATGCACATTGCCGGGCTTATCCTCGAATATCGACTTACTCCATCCAAGAGCTCGCTTATTCTTTCTTAGACCTCAATGAGTTGTTCTTCCTCTACCTTGCTTAACCGGCAAAGATTATGACAGTGCTTCGCTCACTCTTCAAGGTAGACATATTTGAGATGCTCGGGTAACTCTTTGAGGTCCTGGTTTCTCATTCGAAGGTAATCTTTCCACTTCTATCTCCGGTTCTCCTCCGCAACCTTGCTCTCCGCATGAGCTTTCTTCATTCTCATCATAACTCGCAAGGAAAGTTTCTATGCGATCTTCCGCAATACACATGTCTCGACCACCAAGCAATCAATAGCATCTATGTAAGAACAATTATCAATTGCATCAGAAGATGGTACTATAGTGCTATCTCTAACTGAAAAGGACACAGTTTCTCCCAACACTGTCATTTTCAATACACCATTTTTAACATCAATCAAAGTGTTGGTAGTAGCCATAAAAGGTCTTCCTAAAAGAATTGTGTGCTCTCTACCATTTTCTTTAATGTCACCCACATCTAGAACAACAAAATCAACAGGAATGATCAATCCACCCACTCTAACTAATATGTCCTCGATAATCCCCCTAGGATAACGAATTGATCTATCAGCTAACTGTAAACACATGCGAGTAGGTTTTAATTCCCCTAATTCAAGTTGCTCAAAAATAGAGTAAGGCATTAAATTTATACCGCATTCAAGGTCGAGCATGCCTGTAGCTTCCTTTCCATTTCCCAAAGCAATCTTTATCACAAAGCTTCCTGGATCGCGCTGCTTTGGTGGCAATTGATGCTGAAAAATAGCACTGGCAACCTCGGATACAATCACCTTCTCATCATCTACAAACTTCCTCTTCTTCGATGCTAACTCTTTAAAGAACTTGACATAGTGGGGACGTTTCGAATAACGCCAAGGAGAGGCAAGTTCACATTCACTTTAGATAGCATCTTGTAGAACTCTAAGAACTCCGATCCTTCTTTTCACTCTCAATCTGCTCGGAAAGGGAATTGGAGGTTCAGATGAGTCTCGGCTTTGTGAAGCCTCGGATGTCTCTTCTCTTCATTCTCAGGCTCTCCTTTGCACTTCCTCACCACCTTAGTCAATTTCGTTCCTCAAGTGGAATTTCCACTTTATTGTCAATTATTTTCCACCCTAAGAACTGTATTGCATGTGCTTGCTCAGTCGACCAGTAATTTTCCTTTTGTCCTTGTTGTGCCTGTTTTCTAACGGTCCCAAATTAACCGTCTCTACTTGAGTCTCTATCCTCTTCATTGATGCTTCCACGCACTCAAATCTCGATGACTTGCCCGAATGAAAGTGTGTAGAGAATCTTCAAGTGTTGGCTTCCTGAGCACCCGACCGCCGCTGGGTTTGTGGAGGTGGTGCACGCATTATTGTTGCGATAGCTTTGGAACCGCCTTCCGAGGAGGTTCTTTGTCTCGAATCGAGCTCCTTGACTAGATCCTCCTTGATTCTCGATTCCGGGAGAAATTAGGATGATCTCTCCACTGGATTGTATGAATTCGAAAAGGGATCGATTTAGGCCTCTGGCTGATACCCTTGTTGATTGCCTCTTTCGAACCCTTGCCGAACCCTTGCATTGCATTCACTTGCGCGCCTCATATGCCATCTCATTGGCCCGCTGGCATATGTTGGCCCCATGTCCCGCTCACCACAAATCCCACATGTCTCCATCGACATCACTTGTTCGCTCGAATCGGGCGGTGGTCGAGACTGCTCACCCTCATTAGTTGAACTTGGCGAGTGAGCTCCGCCAATTGTCGGTCACTTCATAATTGGGTGTAATCTCTTTAGGCCGCAGCAGTCTTCGCCCCGCACTTCTCCTTTGTGAGTTTGCAGCTAGCGCCTCCGTAATCTCGCTAACGCCCTCAAGGTGTGGTTTCCAATGTCTCCTCCAGCCGCATTATCTATCATATATTGATAGTCCATCGTCAATCCATCGAGAAAAACTGATTGAGAAGCTCACCGGTAATGATGATGCGGACACCGCCGCCAGAACGACTTGAACCGATCCCATGCCTCATGCATAGGTTCTCCACCATCCGCTTGAATGTGGCTATCCGAGCCCTCACTCTTGTGTCTTTGGTTCGAGTAGTACTTTCCCATGAACTTATCATACACGGCTTGCCAACTCGTCAATGAACCGGGTGTAGAGACATCAACCATGTCTTGGCTCTATCTTTCGGTGTAGGAAAACACCTCATTCTCGCCGTATCCTCGGTAAGTCTGCTCGGGAAAAGTGTGAACCCGCATAGAACTCCTGATGAAGTTCAAGGCATCCTCGCCAGCATCCCGTAGAATGACGGAAGCAGGTTGAAGTGAATAGGCTTCAACTCATAGTTACGGGCCGGATCCCCAAGGACTATGCATGACGTTGTCACCCCAATGACGGGTCGAGCAAAATCACGCATCCTCGGGTTTCCTTCTTCATGGGCTCTTCCATTTGCTGCCATTTCTTCCGCACAAACTCCTCACTGGAGATCTACTCCCAAACTCGCATTTTCTCTCTTTGCTGACTTGCCTCACTTTCGACAAGCTTTCTTCCGAGTTCAAGGATTAAATTCTCCTACCCCGTGAATGTTGTCGAACACTGGTGCCAACTTCCTTTTGAGACTTCGACGACCTAGCATACACAAACACAAGACAAGAAAACGGATTACGCACTGTGGGAAGAATTAATCAAACAAAAAAATAAAAATAAACCAAAATAGAAGATAGGTGGGAAAATAACACAATCAAAATGCCTAAAGCCTTCCCCAAGAACAGCGCCAAAATTTGTTCCACCAAATTGTTCTACTTAGTCGTCATAATAGCACGAGATCCCTATAGCGTGGTAAGGTCCACCCAAGTCGAATCTCTAGGAAGACTTAACAGGCTTATGATGTGTTACGATAAAACAATAAATCTAAATCCTAAACTTGATTTGGGGTTGAACTTAACTAAGATTAACATGAAATTAAACATGCAAACGACTCAAGCCAAGCGCTCAAGCGCTCAATCGCAAGCAGAATTCTTCAAGAATGTGAGATAAACTAGGCATTAGTGGTTCTTTGCCTTGATTAATCGATTTATTGCTTGATCAAGAAATTTACCTATTCATGCAATATTCAAACCTTAATCCAAACACTCGACTTTCGTTCTGCGGATTAAACCTAGGTTATCAAATTTCACAAATACATAAACTATTAGAGTCCCGCTTCCCAGACCTCTAATCCAATCTATTCCTATGATGCAACGTATCTATCTCTCGATAATACACGAAACATAAACAATTAAAATAGTGATTAATCAATTACCAAATTCATATCATGCACGATATCATCTCTCGATAATACACCGAAACATAAATAATTCAATAGAGATCAATCACTCAACAATAAACCCTAGGTTTCAATTGGTATTCTCAATCAAACAAATCATCAATCAATCAATTTGAATCACCCAACCCTAGAAAGGAATTAGTTCATGCTCGTCTCACGATTCAAACAATTAAAATCGATAGAAATCATTATCCAACAATCAAATGAAGAAAAATCGAATAACAAGTCTTACAATCGTAAATGTCGTTGATGGATTTCTCCAATCAAATGTCTTGAATCAATCCAAAGCAAAAGAAATTACAAGGAAAAATGATGAACAGTCGCGTGGGAGAGAGCTTTTATCCAAGCAAAACTGACGGCAAAAACTGAAAATATCGTGCGTAGGGTTTCACGCATTTTAAAACATATTTATAGCCGCTAAAATTTCACGCCCGGCCACGGACGAGTCCCAATACGGACGCGAGGTCTTCAAATCAGGCAATTATCGAGCACCCCACCGGACGTGGACTCACGGACGCGGGCGTGGAAGCGAGTCCAGCCACGGACGAAGGGGCCGACGGACGCGCCCTTCTCTCGACGGCTTCAACTTCGCCCAGCGCGGACGCATGGCGGCACGGACGCTGGCCGTCTCTCGATGGATTCCAGATTGACGCCCGGCACGGACGCGATGCGCACGGATGCGACGCGTCTTCTCGACAACTCAACTTCGAGACACCCAGTACGGACGCATTCCAGCCACGGACGCGGAATGTCTCTGGATGATCTCAACTCCCAATAGATCTTGATCCCAAGGATGTAGGAGGCTTCACCGAGATCCTTCATCATAAAGGATTTAGACGACCCATCTTTCATGGATTGCATCATGGATCGATCGCTCCCCATAATCGTAATGTCATCGACATATACGACCAGGTGTAGACAACGTTTCCATTCTCGCTTACTATAAACGCAAGGGTCATCTTTGCTTCTGACAAAGTCAAACAATTTGATAGCTCTGTCAAAACAAATATTCCAATTCCTCGATGCTTGCTTCGAGCCACATCTTTCAATCGGTGCATAACCGTTTGAGTTTAGGTCTTATGTTCATCATCATCCGACTCGACTTCATCATCTTGGTTCTCAACCATTAGATTCAATCTATGGGGTGCACGACGAGTTCTTTGTGGCCTATTGAGTCGGGTTGTTTGCGCAGGTTCATGCTGTTCATTTTGAACGTGAGTAGGCTCCTCCGTGTTGACTTCATCAACATTTTGGAGATTCTCAAGAATTTTCTCATGAATTTCTTGAGGTGGAGGTGTCACAACTATTGTGTCATCTTGTATTTGATGAGTCTCATTGTCTTGAGGTGGCCCTCTAAGAGTCATTTCCCCTCCCAATAGATCGTCAAATACTCCCACTGAATTCTTGTTCACACTATTGACTAATCGTTCGTCCTATGTGTTGTTTTGTGGTTCTCAATTTCTTCAAGATTCACCTCGTTCAGACCTTGTTCCTTGGAGACATAGGAGTCTTCAAGAAACGTCACATTCCTAGAAATGATCACCTTGTGACCTGAAGATGAGTAGAATTCATATCCTCTAGTTTCCTTAGGATATCCCACAAGACAACATTTCTCACTTTTCGATTCCAACTAATCAGACAGCATTTTCTTAACAAAAGCGGGACAACCCGGTCCAAGTAAATAGTTAAGATTTGCTCTTTTCCATATCATATCTCATATGGTGTTTTCTCGTCGATTTGGAAGGAACCTATTCAAAATATGAAAGCGTTAAGTAAGGCATGACCCAAAAGGAATAAAGGGAGACTAGCGAAACTCATCATGGATCGAACCATATCTAATAAAGTTCGATTTCTTCTCTCGGATACACCATTCAACTGTGGTGTTCCCGGAGGTGTCCAGTCTGACCGGATTCCATGTGATTTCAAGTAATCAAGAAATTCTCGGCTTAAGTATTCCCCTCATCGATCTGATCGAAGACTCTTGATACTTTTACCAAGTTGTTTCTCGACTTCTAACTTAAACTCCTTAAATTTATCAAGAGCCTCGGATTTGTGTTTCATCAGATACACATATCCATATCTTGAAAAATTATCAGTGAAAGTTATGAAGTATGAATATCCACCTTTTGCTTGAGTTGGAAATGGTCCACACACATCTGAGTGGATTAACTCTAGCAATTCTTTGGCACGTAACCCTTTCCCAGAAAATGGTTTCTTAGTCATTTTCCCTTTGAGACATGATTCACAAGCACCATATGATTCGAAATCAAATGGTGTGAGATAATCTAATTTTCTCAACCTTGCTATCCTTTTCTCATTGATATGACCAAGTCTACAATGCAAAAGATAAGTAGATTATTCAGTATTATTTAGCTTAGGTCGTTTGTTTTGCACATTGAGAATATCTCGATTCACATTCAAGCATATATAAACCATTCGAAGAAAGTCATTTCCATAAAACATTCCATTAAGGAAAACATACAACAACTGTTTCCAAAATGGAAGGAAAACTCTTCAATGTCTAACATAGGAATGGAAACAATATTCTTTGAAATAGCAGGAAAGAAATAACAATCATGTAAATCTAGTCTATAACCCGAAGGAAGATCCAATCTATAAGTCACCACGCGTTCTGCAGCAACTCTTGCTCCATTTCCCACGCGTAGGTCGATCTCCCCAGGATTCACTTTTCTGCTGTCACTAAGCTTCTTCACATTATTATAAATGTGTGAGCCACAGCCGGTATCTAATACCCATGAATGTGAATTATTTATAGACATATTTATCTCAATGACAAACATACCTGAGTGTAGGGAAAACATATGTTTAGCCCTCGCCCCGAGGATCCATCTTGGATATTTAATTCACCATACATTGATTATAAACCTAGCATGCGTCTATATAATTAATCGCAACACGTAGGGGTTTTCACGTGTTTACCTTTGGATCCGAAGAGGTCGATGGAGCGAGATGAATGGATCGAGCGGATCGGACTCGTGCTTTGACCTTACGGACCGTATCCGGTTGCCCAATCACCAACGTCGAGTGAGGACGATCTATGGAGAATGCTTCGGAAAAATCACCCTTTGCTCTCACTTCACAATTTTCGAAACTCTCTCAATTGGACAATGAGGGGGCCGAAAATTCTAGGTTAATTATGTGAGCATTAACTTAGACTTTATCTCATACCTTATATTTATAATGCACTACCTTAATCCCATATGGAAATTACCATAATCCTATATGGAAATTACCATAATCTATATGGAAAATTACCATAATCTCGTGATTATTTCCATACTCTCGTGATTATTACCATAATCTTATATGGAAAGGATCTATGCATATACCATAAATATAATAATATCCTTGTGGGATAAAGAGAATAAAATCTTGCCTTTGGGAGCATAAAGGCGCCGATTTTCCTTGGCTACGGCCTGGATGGGCCGACCAGGATCAAATCAAGGAATAAAGATGGGCCTCAAATAAATTAATTATCTTATGTTCACCCGAACATAAATTTATTTATAAACATTTATTCATGCCACTAGAGAATAAATGTCGACTTACCTCTTTATTACCGAGAAGTTGAGTCGGGCTTGCACTTTAGACATTACGAATCCCGTATTTAAGATATCGAACGTCCATTAATTATTTATAGCATTACGATCGCTTAAAATAATTAATAACTTCATTTTAAGTAGTACCACTCGACCTTATTATTGTACTTGAGCTAACTCAACTGCGGGGTTTAGTACAATAAACCTTTTGAGCTCCTTAAGGGGCGTCATCATCCTAAGCGGATACGGTGACTCGACTGAGATAACTAGCATGACATACAAGACGCCACCACCCAAGATGCGAGAATCTTGGGTTAGAACATATAACCTCACCCATAACAAGTCAAAGTGATGGTCAAGAACTAATACTCACCTAATACCTTATCGAGGTTTAGATCATCGTAAGTCACCGAGATCTTGGTTCTTCACGACGGTCGGAAAGAAGAACACATCTCACTTTGTGATCCTTCAATACGCCGAGATGTACCGGCATAGACAAACAACTAAGTCAAGTAACTTCTTATCTATATCTGCACCTAAACCGACAACTCGTCCTTAAGTTGTCTCGGTGTGAAACTTTTTATATCTCATTAAGCTCGACCAATCATACGAGACTTACGTGATCTTCACACACCGTATGATCTAACTTATATATGAGATAAAGGGACACGATATATGCAATCAAGTATTCAATTCGGATAGGAGATTGTAATAGTGGTAACAGGAAACATTGTATACAAGCTCAACCAAAGCGCTTTCAAGATACAAATCCAACGCCGAGCTACCCCCATTGCACCTGTGGCTGAATTTTGGGCAATCTCTTCCAAAGGCCCTTCTCATGCGATGAATAGGCACTCATCCTTTACTAACGCCGACCTTCTTCTAAGCCCTCCACTCTTCTTAGGCTTCAAGACATCGATGCCTTCTTGCATTTTTTCTTTTGTTTTTCTTCCTTGGAAGATTGAGTAAGAGCTCACCATGAGCCTGATTTGCCATCGAGTAGAGGACTCGTAAGTCTTCAACATGTTGTGAAGATCGGTCAATCTCACCTTTATGTTGTTCATATTGAAATTCACTATGAAATTGCAAATGAACCGGTGGCGGTTGCAAAACCGGGTTTGTTGAGACATTGGTGGCAGAGTCGTTCAATCGACGCTAGCCTCTCAATCAATCCTATCATCTTCAATACATCACTACAAGATTTTCGCAAATAGACCACGGGAATGCCCATGGTCTATTTCAAAATCCGTGGTCTACAAAGGTGTAGTATATTGCGATGCGGCTATAGACCACGTGGATTTCCGCGGTCTATTCGGTTATGAACCACGATGAAAACCGCGTGGTCTATAATGTTATAGACAACGAGCCACTGAAGGTGAACCACGGCCTTTCCCATCGTCTATGACATTATAGACCACGCGGTTTTACCGTGGTCTATAATCGAATAGACCACGCGCATTTCCCGTGGTCTATAATGAATAATATATTTTGTTATTTTATTATTTATTTAATACCCGTTTTCATAATTTGAATGCATGTTTACGCTAATTAAAATAATAATCCAAAATAGATATAAAATATTTTCATAATATTTATATCAAAATCAAGGTACATATTTCATAAGCATTCAAAACGTTATATCCGGGAAATTCCCAATCTACATGTATTTTCTAACTAGCTACTAAAATTTATCCAAAAATATCCATTCACCATCTTCAACAACAAATATTTTCTAACTAGCTACTAAAATTCATCAAAAAAAAAAATCAACTTCACCATCTTCAAGCATTTCACCATCTTTGTTTCAACAACATCAATCATCTAACTTGATCTCATCTACATTTTTAGGGCCCTGCAAAACATATATATAGTGGATTATGATACAAAACACATACAATAAGTAAAACCTCAAGTTTCGAGACATGTTTCCAGAAGCCATACACACCGGCTAATGTCATTGACCTCTCAGAGTAAATCTTCCACGATACCTTCATATAAACAGCATCGTAAATTCCATCGAATGCTCGTAATTTTATAATGTAATTCCATTGAATGCTTAAGAGTGCAGAATTTCATGATGTACATCCGAGTAAAAAGTAGCTACCTTTCCATAATCCTGCGAAGAGCTCTTTCGATATAGTCACCAAGAGTTAGGATCTTCATTGCATTTCGGAAGAAATCTGCCATCAGGGCTCCAGCTTTGTCGGATGGTATGGATCTATGTGGAATCCAGATATACCATCTTCGATAATTTCCAACGGACCGCCATGACAAGTAGAAAATGTCGGGAGGCACAGCCCATAGCCTCAACCACTGTTAGCCCAAATGCTTCATAGAATGCAGGCTAAAGAAAGAAATGAAGAGTATATCTTAACCAGAATAGATGTCCAAGTAATACTAGAACTTAAAATAAAACGCATGATTAGTTGCAAACACATTACTTGAACAAAATCCTTCTCTTGTCAGCTATGTAGCGGTAGAGCTCACCATTACGGGCTCTGTTAGTTTGTGCTGAAATCCACCTTATATGGCCATCAAGCTGTATTGCTTAATGAGAGAGTGCATCTTTTCAATCTCTGCTATTTCTTCTCTGTCACTTGATCTTTTCACATCATTGTAACCAGCCACCACAACAAGATTAGCCAATTCCTTTAGCTTGGGATTTTGCCATACATTTCCACCAGTCCTGTAATGTTCTTCACCGATCGAGCCTCGCCATTGAAAAGATTATGGGCTTTGATGGATCTTTCAGTGTACCACTGTCACATAGAATAGGAGATGCAACCTAGAAGTGAGAAGTATTCTTCCTTAGACAATAGAACTTCCATATGGCATATTTTCTTCCAATATGATAAATATAATAGTCTTACAAGAGAATATCTATGGAACTTGCCATCGTGTAAATTCCACTTACATGTGCTCATCATTCTGTTCAGGATCGTATATAAGCTTTTCAAGGGATTCATGGAAAGAAGTTAGTCGCTTTGCCTTTTCAGTATAGGGGAAGTATATACTCTCATCAGCTCCAGGAGAAACTATATTGAACTTAGGATCAAAAACATCAATTCCGTGAACAACACGGTATAGACCAGGCAGAGTGAAAGCTGTGTGACTCTCATATTGACCAACAGAATTCTTCCTGGAATCAAAGCAGCAGTCGGGATTACTTAAGATGTAAACTAAGTCCTCTGGTGCTTAAACAGTTGAGAGATATAAAGTTGTATCAAACTTAGAGCGAGACTCAATTTGTATAGACTATGGTTTCTTGATGTGCCAAATGCCAGGTTGTATGAATGCACATTATTGAGGCTTACTATTGGGTTCTCAAAATAAACATCAGAGAGAAACTAAACTCCTAGTTACCGAATATCAGAGTGTATGATAATGAACTTTGTCTAGGCTTATACCATCTAGGGGCAAATACGGGCATAATAACATTTGAAGAATCTGAAAACGGAGTTTATGGCACAAAGACCTCAAGAAATCCATTTACTGAAGGTCCATGGCATCCAACACGTGCCGGTTTCAGAAAAAATAGACCTTAAAAGAAACAAAATTTTAGCCAAAATTTGCAGCAAATGTTCTGCGTTACCCACCAGAAGCATCAAAATCTCACACAAAAAACTGAACCATAATGCAAGATGAAGTTTAGTGTATCCAAAATAGACAAGAAATATTGACATCAATAAGCAAAATTAAGTCACTTACGTTTCAGCAATTTCTTGGTATGTACTGGTGATAATAAAATCTGAGTGATTCATTGCTAGTAGATCAGCAGTGAACTGACATGAGAAGTGATAATTGTCCTCATACTTTTTCAAATATATGTCAGAATCAGGATACTTAGTTTTCTCTAAGGCATGTGCAATGGTACACTGGATACAGGACCAGAGAATTCTAGTTATATACAGCAAATGACTTTATTTAATTAAAAAAACTATGGAAATATACATATCAGTTTTCACCTCCGTTACTCCCATCTTATGGGATAATAACGAAGCTACAAGATTTCCATCACTATAGTTGCCAATAATAAGATCTGGTACACCTTGTAATTCAGCAGCGATTTCACCAGCAGCATCCTAGCAGCGAAAAAATGACCATTTTCAAGAAGTGATTTATAGCAATTCATGTATACTAACATGAAGCAAAAATTGACCATTTTCATATGCAATTACCAGAAAATGTCATTCATACCTCTGCAAACTTATCCAGATAAGGCCAGACATCAAATCTCGAAATCCACTGGCGGAGTATCCCCTGCTCAGTTTTAAAAGGAACACATAGAATATGTGAGTGCTCGCAACCACTTATCTTCTCCAGTCGTTGATTACAAGAGGTGCCTTTTGCATCGGGTATTAATCGAGTAACCTGGAAAAAGAAAAGATAGGCAAAGATAGAGAAACATAAGCATCACATAAACTAGCAGAAAGGAAAATAAATGTAATTACATTAGCATACAATAAGAATTCGAGGTACAATATTCAGCCCTTGCTTCTTAATCCTTTGGATCATCTCGGTCTCCAAGGCATGCACTTGATCTAGTATATACACAATCTGCAGATAAAAAAAAAGGAATGGAGGTCTAAAGTGACAGCCAAAAACACAAACACACAATAGAAAAATTGAAAATATTTTGGGTTCAATTCCTTTCTACAATAGATACCATCTCAACAATGAGTAGTTTTTCTTTTTAATGTCAAAATGACACACAACATATGCCTACAGGAGCTGAGCTCTAACAAGAAGATAATATTTATTGATGGAAATAAAAATCCACTTCTCTACCAGTTCCACCTTTACTCATACTGAATTCATTAAGAGTACAATTTCATTTGCATAAATCCTGCAAATGCCACAAAATGTTGTTGACTTAAGGTTTGAGAATTCAATTTCTCACTGGTTAGGAGGCCAAGTCCATACATTACTAACTATCAAATCAAACATACAATCCATCTCAACTAGTATACAATGACCATAAGTCAAGAATCTAATCATTAGTTCAAAATGCAATCACTTATACACAAACCCAACAATTTAAAGAATGAAGACAAACATGCTTTCATATGGTTCGAATACTAAAAGTTTATGAGTGAGGATTTTACCTTGGTAAGATATTTTAACCAAGATTGAAGATTTGTCGAGGGAATAAATCTCACAACTTGAAGTGCACGCGCCGCGTCGCGCCGGCATAAAGGATGCGTCGGCACTCTTAATTTTCCCGAGCTCGCGGCGCCCTCGCCCGCCCGGCCTCCTCGGCCCTCGTGGCGTGCAGGCCGCCGCCGTGAAGGCGGCGCGATGGACACTTGTCGAGCGACGTCGTCATCCTCATTGTCGAGCGCGACATCGTCTTCCTCGTCATTGTCGTCGCCGCCGTCCGCTGGCGTCCTTTGGTGACGTCGATAGATCTCTCGACCGCATCGGAGGAGGTGGCGAGATCGTGGATCTGCCTAGCTTGGGATCGTGCCGACGCGGTGGAGATGAGGAGCGACTTCGTCGATACTCTTCTCTGCACTATCTTCTCTCCGCTTTCTCTCATCTCGTGAATTTTACACGAGTAGATTTGAAAATTAGGGCTTGTGAGTAAAAAATTAGCTTAGACATGAAGATGGGCTAAAAGACCACATGGCTAAGTGAAAGACCACGCGCCTAAGCCCGTGGTATTTAGTCGACGATGGATGTTAGACGGACGGAAAAAGCCGTGGTTAATAAAAGTTATGCGCTAATAGACCAAGCGGTAAGGGCACCGTGGTCATCATATGAAAAAACGCTAATAGATCACGCGGTTCTCTGCCCGTGGTCTATAACCGTTTAAAAATATGGTTATAGACCACGCGTTTCACCACTCACGTTGTTCATGTCATAATAGACCACTTTAGTACTAATGTGCGTGGTCTATGACGTGTGGTCTATGAGCAAAATTCTTGTAGTGCATGTTCAGAGATCTCGCTCCTATCATGAAGCGTGCACTTGAAGAGATCCCGGAGTATTTCAAACTCCAGTGTTTGTGCTTGTGAGGCAAACAAACTCTTGAGTGCTTAATCATTTCATAGGGTAGCATGTATTCATGTTGCCTTTGGAGTTCAAACTCATAGAAGTCGACATAATACCTTGAGCCGACATAGCATCATCAACGTGTTTATGAGCAACCACATCGAATGAGGCATACTCGGGAGAAAGCTCATCGGGGATGGTCTTGATTGGTTTGTCCAAGACATACTCAATCTTATCGATCCTTAACACCAAGCCTTGAGCAACGTGGTCAATACGGATAGTTTGACCGGTCGACAAATTTGTTTCCACCAAATATTCATATAACATAGTCGACATCAGAATGGCGGACGAAAAATTTAGAAACAACAAATTAGAACAAAGTAAACACAGATCACAATCGTATCACTAATCAAACAAGGGTTTGTTGTATTGATTAGCTCCCACTAATTTTAACATATATTGCACACTGAATGCAAAATAGGGATTTATAATAAATATAAATCTTAGTAGTCCAAGATCAAGTCAATATTATTGTAGCCTCTGCGGTGATGACTACAAATAATATCACTCGATGAGCCTCAAAGCGATTGCGGTGACAGTTTTGCATCGATTAAGTCGCATCATTGCAGCTCTGCGGTGATAACCACAATAATGACACTTGGTGGGTTTGAATCGAATGCAACAAAGTCCTCAATTCTTGGTTTATTAATCCAATTAATATGTGTCCACTAATTATCTTGATCACGAGGCGATACAAAATAATTAAGCAAGTCAACCCCGTCAAACGATGCTTCTATGCATCTATGGTGAGTCTTGGCCTTGTAGATTTGGGAGTAAACACGGTGTAAAACTCTTGGGCCTAAAAGGTTATTGGCCTCAAACAATTATGATGGACGACACGTTTTGTTTCAAAAACAAGACTTGTATTTAGTGGGGATAAAACATGTGATACTAATAGTTTATTTTAATACCCAATATTAAAACACAAAACAATTACTGGGTGTCGCCTACCCAGGCATAAAATACGGACCACACATATTGGGCGCCGCCTACCCAAACATAAAAGCGGTCTCTAACTACTATAGTAAAAATATAAGCATAAAATCAAATAACATGCTTATCACAGAATAACAGCAAATAGGGCTCAACGAATAAATTCATTAATCTAATTAATAATTTAACTCTCTAATTAAAAGTGGATTTAGGTATTTATATTAATTCCAAATTAATATAAATATTCATTTAACATTATTATTTCTAAAATAATAATCTAATAAGATTTATTAATCTAATTAATAAATTAATTTTTAATTTATGACCATAAGAAAATTATATTAATTCTAAATTAATACAAAATCAAACTTTATACTATTATTTCAAAATAATAATAAAGTTAAAATTTATTAATCTAATTAATAAATTAATGTCCATAATAGTGATTAAATTATTAATTCTAAATTAATAAAATTAATCTATGTACATAAAATTATATTAAATCTAAATTAATATAAAATAAAAATAATATTATTATTTCAAAAATAATAATATTAAAATAAAACTTATTAATCCAATTAATAAATTAATTTGAGTAATAGGAAATTAAATTTTATTAATTCTAAATTAATAAAACTGTTTTTTTTAAACGACCCATTTGGGCCGCTAAAAAAGCTTGACCAAAACCCGCCAGATCTGCGCGACTCGTGAGAAAGATCACGGCCCGCGTAGCTTGCGGCAAGCACAACTCGCCCACGGCCCAACAGATGACGGCCGCCCTTGAAGAAGCGCCGGAAGCCCAAAGAACCCGTGACGCGGAGGCCCGCCGCCACGCGAATGGCCCGGTAGCGGCGGCAACGCGCGACGTTAGGGTTTTCGACACGGCGCCGCCGTTCTTCTCCGTCGTCGTGCGTTTCCCGACACCGCGTCGCCTGCGGCGATGGGCCTTCGGCGGTCGATACCGCCGCCTTTCGCCTTCTTCCTCCTCGCGCCGTCGTCGCGGCGTGAAGAAGAATCTTCGCAACAAGACGATCGCGGGCGTGGCGCCACGCGCGCCATCGACTGTCGCTTGTCTATGCGTTTCCCGATGGATTTTTAGAAGTTGCAGGGTTCGACGGCGGCGACGAGCGCGAGCGCCTCGCTCCGCGTCGTCGACCACCGTCCGTGAAACGTAACTCGCGTCGGCGAGGAGGGGGTGAGTCGGCGGTGGAAATTTTCCTGCGAAAAGATTTCCAAATACGTCTAGATTTTCAAATTACTTTTCCTTTTCGTTTTGTTTCTTTTCATTTTTCCTCTTTTTATTTTAATAAAAACAGATTAATAAAATTAAAAAGGAAAACACACGAAACAAAAACGAAAAAATTGAAATTCTAAATTTTGAAATCCACAATTAATAGAACATGAATTAATTATAAATCGAGCCTCGGCTCGATACCCTTGTTGGTAATTCTTGACCTCGTCTAATGATACGCGGCGGAAAATACAATCGAAAGCGGATCTAGATATACAATTAATCATGCGATGAACCCTATGAACACGTTAGATAGAGAACTTACGATTTGCAACGCTTCCAATGGATTTGCAACGCTTCCAAGCTTCAATGAATCCTCGCAAGGTTGTCTCCACAACTATGGTATCCACGTGTATGCAACCGATGCGAGAACAATTCCTCAGTATAAAGTTTAAGGAGAAAGCCAATAAATCTCGAATGAACTTAATGGTAGTTTCTAAGGATGATTTACGTACACGTCTAACGTCTAAACTTCGACCTAAAGAATGAATTCTCTCTATTTATATTAAATAGAAGACCCATTAAAGTTCTAAATTATATGGACTTTTATTTTTAGTCCGCTTTATTTAATTAATAGTCAACCATTAATTAACTAAAGCCCATAACTTCTAATTTAGCCCATTATCTTTCATAACAACCCTCAAGATTAGTGCAATGGATTAGCTTCACATTCGTTAACATCTGCAAAAGTCATATCATACTCATATTAGTTTATTACACAAAACTTAAAAAGAAATCAAATTAACCAATCCGTCAAGCAGCGCCTTCTCGTCGCAGCCGATGATGATGAACCTGTTGAGCTGAGAGAAGGCAAAAGGAGAGCTCGTGATGTTGACTAGCACTCTGTTCTGGCGCGTGACGTTCCCAAATTCATCGTAGCAGCGTAGCGCCACCCAGCTTTCGATGCGGACTGCGTCGTCGGAGATTGAGACGATCTCGAGGTTTTCTGAAGAGATGAAGGGGCACGGAGGCGTGAAGGAGGCATCGCAGTTGACGTCGTACCCCGAGCTCATCGAGCAGTCGGAGCCGACGCCGATGCCGAAGGGGTATGGAACGGTTAGGTTTCCGCACTTGCTTTGGCAGTTGGGTTTGGTGCTGGCGGTTGTGAGTTGTGACAGCGAGTGGGAAGCATATGATTAGGAGATGGAAAAGATGGAGTGTGGAGACATGTTTTCTTGTTGATGGACAAGTGTGTGACTGTGTGTAGTGGAAGATGTGGAGGCTCGTTGGCCCATTGGGACTATATATTACTGTTGCAATAATATCTAAGTCGATCTTAGCTAGCTTTGCATGTGGAGATGGTGCTTTTGTTAGTTTTGGTAACTTTTGACTTATATGTTGACAAAATTTGCATTTGGTGTTTTTGTTAGTTTTGGTAACTTTGACGTATATGTTGACAAAATTAGGCAAGTGCAATTAAATCTAACATGCTTTCTGTAATTCAATTATCTAGTGACTGAAAATTAAATGAGTTAAATCTAACATGCTATCAGTAATCAAGCGTGATAAACTTATGCATTTCTATTGATAAAGAACATATACGAAAAGGCGATGGGATATGGCCTAATTCTAAAGTTTCAATGAGCCCACATGAGGCTGGCACGGCTTAACTATTCGGCTACGGTTTGGCCCAAAAAGCCCAACACCTAAACCTTATTCAGATCAACCATATCCTATCGGATATGGAAGGAGATAGTGGAGGAGATATTCGGATCGAATCTATCTTGTAGATCGGATCACATAGTAATCGGTGAGATCACAACATGTATAAATAGAGGTTAGATTAAAGGTAGAGAGGTGGCAATTATTTGAATACTCGAGCTTTTAGATACACTCATTGTAATCGTTTATAGTGAAAGTATTGAGGAATCACTCTCCGTGGACGTAGATCTTTCTTTTATCAAACCACGAAAGCTCTCGTGTTCTTTCTTGTTTCATAAATCTACACACACTAGATTTATCATTGGCGCCGTCTGTGGAATTCTCCTACAAAAGCTTCGTTTCACACGAAATCAATGGCAAGGACTCGTGCAAACATTAGCACCGCGGTGGTGCGACAACAGACGATCCGAAGACCCGATCGCTATCACACACTCCAGGGAAAAGAAGTCGCCCCGCCGATAGCAACAATACGCTGAGGTTACATAGAAAACATACCTATACACCCTCGGGATCGCCGCCCTATCGGAGAAGGAGGCCGACCTCAACACGGTGAGAAAGCGGTTCACCGATCTCATGAGGTCCTCGAGCCGTGTCGAAATTCCTCAGCGCCTATATGGGCCAATTTCAAAGCTTCGAGTCGAAGGACAAGCGGGCGGGAACCTCAAGAACGTCCGGATTGGCAATCACGGGTGCCCGAGGTCGTTCACCTCTCGAAATGACCGAGAACGTTCACCTCGGCGAGATAGGCGAGCGCTCATCTCGGCGAGATAGCCGAGAGCGTTCACCGTGATATAGCGAGAGCGTTCACCTCGGCATCCACGAAGTCGGTCACCTCGGTATAACTATCGAAGTCATTCACGAACCGCCCGCGAGGCGAGCGGGACCGAAGAGAAGAAGGCGAGTCGATCCCTTATCAAAGAGGCGATAGACATCGCTATCGGCCTCCCGTCCTCACGAGAGGATGGCAGCGAACTCCCGTGATTCGACCGCATGCGGACGGATCATCTCCCCTTCTCAAGGGAAATCCTAGATACACCACCGCCGCAACGATATCGGGCACCCAACATCGCCGCCACGATGGCCTCGGAGATCCATCGATTTCCTTTTTGCTATACTACTAACATGGCAATAAAGGAATGGAAGATTTTCACATGTGCAAGATCTTCCCGAGGTGCTAGTCTCCAACGCACGACGATGGTTCACCTCACCGCCGTAACAAGATACACGCCTTCGAGAGATCTCATGGATCGGTTCAGTGGCGTTTCACCAAAAGATGCCACCTCAAAGAACCATCATCCGACCCGCCACCATCCGCGAGGGCGAGGACGAGGCGATGTCAAATTTCGTCTCATGGTTTATCAAGGAATCCTCAAGATCGATGATAGTAACGATCTCTACATCATTAATGCGTTCAAAAATAAGATCCGACCGACGATCGAACAAAGAAATCACGAGGAGAAGTCAAGAGGCGGTAGCCTTTGGACCTGGTGGATAACTATGTCGAGGGGACGAGTCGGATCGTAAAAAGAGATATGGGACGAGAAGGCCAGAAAAGAGGCGGATGATCGAGGAAGGGGCGATCGCGAAGTGCCTTCGATAGAATCAAAAAGGCCCAATGGGTCAGTTGGGACCTCGGCCAATCATCGCAACAATGCGCTCAAGTCGAGGTGGAGATATTCGAGCTCCACACCGAGCTCTTCCCAAAACCATCTCCATGAAAGGAGGATCCAAGAAAAGTCGAAGGACATGTATTACGACTACCACTGGGGTATGGTCACAACACCGACGATCGCAGTGCGGGCTCGGAAATGAGCGAGCTCGATAAAAAATGCGCCAAGAAATACCTCGACCGCATCACGAGCGAGTTGGGAAACAAGAAGAGAGAGGAAAGAACGGAGGTGGCAACAATTGTGGGCCGACCTTGAAGACCGTGCATCCCGACGATGACGAGGACGACGATTCCAACGTAATGGAGCAAGTATATGCTATCACCGGACTCCCCATAGGTACGATGAGGTCGTCATTGAAAACCGAAGCTCGGAGACCGATCCCCGAGGAGCCAAAAAACAAGCGACTTCGGGACGGTGAGAGCATCGTGTTTTCCAACGATGACCCAGTACCCAAGGTCATGCCCCATCAAGATGCTATTACCATACAAGCGGTGGTGGCGATAAGAACGTCCATAGGGTCTACATCGATTATCGCCTCTGTCAAGATCATTTTTCAAAGTCGCTTAGACAAACTCAAGGTCGGAGGGATCCAAATTCATCCAGCACGGTCTAAGCTACGGAGCTTCACTCAGGAGGCGATACAACCAGAAGGTATTATCACTCTTCCGGTCACCGTAGGACGTGCTCCCAGGTCGGTCACCAAAGTCGTTCAATTCTTCCTGGTCAAGGCTCCCTCTCCGTATAACATCATCCTCGGAAGAGATTGGCTCTATGCCACCAAGGCCGTCTGCTCGGTCTACCACCTCACCATCAAAATACTCACCCCGGCTGGAGTATTGAGTATCCAGGGTGATCAAGCAGCGGCGAAAGAATACCTGAGGATTTCAGCTCAAGATGAGGCCTTACCTCAGGCCTAGCAATTACAGAACCCTCCTCAGAAGTTGTCACCCCGGGATGATCTAACTGACAACCTCCACTTATATGACGACGATCCCTCCAAGGTCGTCAAGGTCGGCACCTGTGGTCCCTACCGACATTCGACAACATGTTATGCAACTTCTGAGGGATTACAGGGACGTGTTCACATGGTCCCCACTCGATATGACCGGAGTCTCACCCGAGCTCATCACTCATCGACTCAAGATCGACCCGGCCACCAAACCAGTCCGACAAAAGAAAAGGGCATTTGCGGCAGAACACAGCAAGGTGATAAGGGACGAAGTGACCCAACTCGTAAAGCCAAGATCTGCTCGAGGTCAAGTACCCAACCCGGATGGCTAACCTGTCATAGTTCGAAAGCCGGGAGAATTGGCGCGTGTGTGTCGACTATACCGACTGAATAAGCACCACGAAGGATCGCTACCCTCCCCGATATTGATAAAAAGGTGGAGGCATTGGTGGGCCATGAGATCTTCAGTTTCCTAGATCTTTATAAGGGATACCACCAAGTCTTGATGAGCAAGGAAGATGCTCCAAAAACGACATTCATTCTCGACTTGGTGTCTTGGCACCAAAAATGCCCTTTGGATTGAAAAACGCTGGAGCTACCTACCAAAGAATGGTGGGCGTAATATTCAAAGATCACATAGGAAAGATCGCCGAGGTCACGTCGGCGACATCGTGGTCAGCTAAAAAGCGGCAAGTCGTGTCGGGGACCTCGAGACTATCCTCCAGCCTCCTTAGGTCGGCCAACCTCGAGCTCAACCCCCAAAAATGCACGTTCATGGTAAAAACCGGGAAATTCTTGGGATGCTGGGTTTCTCAAGAAGGGTTGAAGGCTAATCCCACCAAAGTGAAGACGATACTTGACATGCAAGTGCCAAAGACCGTTCGTGAGATCCACAAACTCACTGGATGCTTGGCCGCCTCAAGAAGTTCCTATCCCGGCCGCTGAGAAACAACTCCCTTCTTCAAAATCTTGAGAGAGCCGGATTTCGCTCGGGAGGATGAGCATCATGTCGCCTTCACACAGCTAAAGGAGTACCTCGCCGACCTGCCCACATTGTCCGCCCCAAAAGAAGGTGTTGTTGGTTTGTGAAATACTATTCTACTAAGTGCACGTAATCAACAAGTAGTATATGGAAACATTCGAGATCGAATCCACGAGGAACGCACTTTTTAAACCACGTCGAATACAATTTGTTTGTGATTATGAGAGACAAATTAAAGAGAACTTTACACCAAGACGAGGTGAGATTTTAGACAATGAATGATTAACAAGCGAGATATCGGGAGGAAAAATAGACTTGATCACTGATTCCACCCATGTTCCGATCGCCACGCTTGACATTATCTTGCCTCGTTATTATGACATGAAATCTTCCAACTCTTAGCATTTTCCAAATCTAAGATTATACCTCTAAGCTCGTCAATATATTCCTATACCGAAACGCTTTAAGAGTATCTCTACCAATCCATTCATTTATGTCACATAAAGGCAAACACATATTCCTATGCTATTCACACACATAATATTTAAATCATGTTCTTGCGTCACTTTCTTGTTTTCCACTCTATGAGAGCTTCCCAGAAATCATAGAGCTAAGATCTCACCCATGGTGATCAATCACAAGCAAGATAAATAAACACCAAGAAAACGATAATAACTTAACAAGATAAGCAGAAAACGGGGCTCGTCACACGAGCATGGGTTTCATCAAAAGATCAAGTCATATAAATTTAGCTCATAGCGAGCTGTGCAACAGAATTCGAAAACACAAATGCCATAGCAAAATAAAAAGGAATTCGAGATTCAAAGTTAACACTCGTCGCCGGAATCACGTGCTCCTCCTTGGATCGTCGCCTCTTCCGATAGCTTCTTCTCCAAGGCGTTGCCCTCTGATTCCTCCCCCAGATACTGAATGATGAATGAATCTTCTCCTGATTGTCGCCTCCCTTTTAATAACCAACTCTGACACTTTTTAGGTGTACAGACTAGGCACCTTCAAACCCTTCATCCACTGATCCTTTCTTTTTCCGTTGGCTCTGGCAAAGCAGCGTCCTTTATCTTTGTTAGGCCAGCCACCACACGGTCGTGGTCTGCATATCTCTTTTCGTTTTTTCATAAGCGGCTTCATACGCTTTCCTTTCTTTTCTTCCAAGCTCAACCTTTGAGCGGGCCCGTCCTCGTGCTGAATCCGATCTCATTTGTGGTCATCGGTCTCGAGCTCGGCCAAGAGTCCGACCACTTGGAGTCCGACCGCCACGAGTCCGACCGCCACGAGTCCGACCTCGCTTGTGAGTCCGACCTCGCTTGTGAGTCCGACCCGCCACGAGCATCAGCATCGAGGTCGTCTTCTTACTTGTGAACTTTTCAATCTTTGAGCTCGGCTGGTTGCGAGCTCGGCTCTATTCTTTCTTCCCGGAGTTCGGAAGTCTTGAGCTCGGAAGTCTTGAGCTCGGACCAACTTCCTCGGTTTTCACTTTTCCTGAGCGTTGACTTCGTCTTTGTAGCTCGACTCTGCTCCCGCATTTCTTCAGCATTACTCGTTCAATCCTTCCTCGTACATCGAAGTCAAGCTCGCTCACGAGTTCGGCCTTGCTTGTGCGTTCAACCTGGAGCTTGACTTTGACTCAGCGGACTTCGGCCTCGTCTTCACTGCCGTTCTTCCTGCTACATGCCATAATTATTTAAATAACGATAAATGCAATTAAAACCCTTTTATTTCACCCGACTCAATCATTCACACACACACGCAAACATAGCAAAACATACAACATAACATCGAAATAAACAAAGCGAACCGGTTCACTCATCATCAAAGGTCATATAATAACTCTTTTATAAGAGTTATCACACCCCAAACTTAGCTCATTACTCGTCTCGGTGATGCTCTGTTACTAAAGCAAAAACACACCCACAAAACAAGCGGTGTTCAAAATGCTCGACGATAACCAAGATGATGACTTAATCGACTAGGACGTCGCTTTCGATCATGGATCTTTAAAAGAAAAAGGATCATTCAGCTTCTTCCGTTGCAAACCGTGATCACCTCGTATTGCAAGGGTGTCGCGCTTCAGATATCAACAGTATATAACACATTAGCCACTACATAAATCTTCCCATAACTTAGTTCTTCTTAATATGACCATGCTTTGATTATCAAGTGCAGATGTCTCCACATTTCGGTTCGGTCAACCCCTCCACTAACACGAGTGTCATCAATCTTTGGATCGATGGGTCTTTAAACTCATTCTTGGTTCCAACTACCTACGACATTTTTCTTCTCTTTTTATAGAGACCCCATATCTTCACCTTTTTCGTTTATCATCTCCGTTGTTTTTTTTTTTTTTTTTTTTACAATGACTATATTTTATAACCACCTCACCCTCAACTTCCGAGGTTACTTTACCTCGCCCACCCCCAAACTTAGAACATAACATTGTCCCCAATGTTGAAACTTATACAAAACCGAGGGGTGAGACACAGTTATCTTGAGACATAGAGATTACTACGGACACTATTATAGAAATGAGGGAAACTGAACCACAATTAGGTATGCCCAGAGTGAAGGGTAAGGAATAATATATGTGGGTATATGATAAGCCTCATTTTTACCTGATTTATAAGGCCATATTTGTTTCGTTTATAATTGATAAGTGATCTTTTGAGCTGTCTTTTGATATATTTATGTTTACCTTGGAAGATATTATGCCGTGTGTGTTTCATGTCATTTTAGTACAGGTTTTGATGTCAAAGAGGTGGATCATGATAAAGAGGAATCAATAGCCTAGTCGCGAGCTCGTGCGAAGAAGAACTATTTGAAAATGACGTTGAATATGACATAATGGATCTGACAAGGATGGATTTGCAAAGTTTACTATGTTAAAGATCATCTCGATAGGAGTTCGTAGGCGCAAACGGATCGTAATTCGGAGTCCGGACGAGAGAGAACAGAGCGAAACGACGAAGTCGCGCGCGCAGGGAATCACGCCTCGCGAACCGAGCTCGCGATGCCGGGTCGCGAGGAAGAGCAGATTGGCCGTGATTTGGAAGCTCGCGAGGCGTCTTCGCGAGAAGCAATTGATAACGCGTATTGCGAGGCTTAGGTTGCATAATATATTTATATATATCGCATATCACCGCTTGAGGAGAGTGGGGCGCACACATTAGAGCTTTTCATTCACCAAACAAAGCAGAACACCTTTTCTTCTTGTTTTCTTTTCGCGTTTGTTTTTCGAATAGATTAAATAGCTTAGTTTTTCTATTCCTTCCGATTCGATATTTTAATTCCGACTTTCGGTTATATTTTAATTTCAGTTTATTAGTTCGGTTTTATTCAAGATTCGTATTTAATTTGATTTCGGTTGCACCAATTGTTCTTCGTGGATCCTTACGGTTTTATCTATCTATCTCAATTTATGCTTTATTTATTTAATTATTGTTTTGTTATTTTAATTATCGTAGCTAAATTCCGTATTGATCCACAGGGGTTTGTATGTCGACTAGATTCGTGTAATTTATCTGTTGATACTGTTTTGCCGTCCCTTCATGATTTATAAATCTTGGCTTTAATTCTCATGTGTTGGTATCTGATCAATATCTATGCATGCTAGTTATGTGATTAATGTCTCTGCGGAATTAATTGCATAATCGATATCTGGAGTTTATAATACAGTTTTTGCCTTGAGACCCGACGGAGATAGGTGAGCTGTAGGAGGTTATATCTTTGTGTGCTTTTGGTAATTAGCTTACTTCTCTTGAGACCCGACGGAGATAGAGTTTAGGCTAACCTACTACTATAAGTCGTCTGGCGGAAACTATAGTTACATTAGTGATCCTTCATCTGAATGTGGATTAAATTGGTAAACAGTTAATAGGTTAATTTTGTGAATTTGGTTAGGTTAAGTACATCCCTAGGGTCAGTCTTTCATATCTGGTTTATTCCTTATTTATTTTACGAGTCTAGTTTTATAATATCCTTTCTTGATTTTGTTGCACGGATAATAATAAAGATTACGTGTTAATTAATTCTTTGTGTTCTCAGTCGTGATACTTCGTGGATCGATATATATACTTTTTGCTTTTACTATCAATTTATTTGGTAGGAATATTAGCGATCAAATTTTAGGCGCCGCTGTTGGACCTGCATTTAGATTGCATAGTGATAATTTTACGAATTGTAGTTATTAATTCAAAGCGTTTAAAAAAAATCATAAAATAGAAAATAAATAAAAATTATTATTTTTGTGTTGCTTCTCGGATCGATTAGGTTTTTATCTCTGCTGCGGATGATTACAAGATCTCAAAGGAGAGAAATTATTCCTTTGGATCTTGAGATTGAAAGATCACATAAGAGAGAGTCGAGAAAGAAGACAACAAGCAATGGCGGAAAGACAACCTCAAGGCCAAGATCGGATGGCGAGATGGAAGCGATCTTTGCGGCAATGCGGCGTCAGCTGGCGTTATGTAATCGATAGGCGAGATGGGTGGATTTAGCACAACCCATACCGCTCGACCACATATACGAGGCCACCTACGGATCGGTTCAAGGTGGAGGATGGGGCGAACGTCAATGCCAATAATTTTGAGTTAAAGCACGCCCTCATCGACATGATACAAGCGGGCGATTTGGGGAGGGTTCTTGAAGACCCCAGCGCACATTTGGGCGTTCACGAAATCACGTGATACCGTCAGCGAGCAGTGCCGGTGATGCCATCCGGATGCGGATGTTCGGATTTTCACCGGCGAGTCAGCGAAAAAGTGGTTTAAGACTTGGACGGATCAAGAATCACCACGTGGGAGGCGGTTATGCGAGAAATTTACGTCCAAATACTTCCCACCGCCAAGCGCAGAAAATCATTGCGAGATCTCCCATTTTCACAATTGGGAGATGAGTGGGTATTGAGCACAGGGGCGTCTGAAACCGCCCGCAAGTGTCCTGACATGGGTTTTCACGGCGACAAGTGACACAATTTTATAGTGGACTCAATGCTAACACGGAGCATTGTTGATCGTCGGGGAGGATGCACCGCTCGATCGTGGAATAGGCGAGGCGTTGAGAATAATTGAGAGATGGCATCCAGCGGTTATCGATGGCCGATGGAGACAAACCGATCGGAAGAGTGGGCTGGCATGAGAGTTGGATGACAAGTATGATGATTTATTGGAGAAATTTACATCTTTGCAGAAGGAGTACGAAGCCGAGAGGAAAGGGCAGATGACTGTGGCCATGGCGCAGAATATCGAGGAGGTTCAATTTTTGAACCAAAGGAGTAATGGCCAGGGGAATCAGAGTGGGAATCCGCCCTATCATCCCAACAATAGGAATCATCCCAATTTTTCTTATGCTAACGCGCAGAATGCTCGACAATTACACTTTGGTTTCTTGTTAATAATGAAATGATTGTGGAGCCCAAGAAGCCGAGCATTGAGGATATGATGCAACAATTGTTGGCGAGCAATCGTGAGATAGCAACGAGTCACCAACAAATGGTGACTCAAGTGAATATTCAGATCCAAAGACTTGGGAATAGGATGAGCAGCTACGGAGAGCACGGTCAGCGCCATCAACAATACGGTGATAGCCCTTGGAAAACAAGTAAAGATGTTGGAGAACCAAGTGGGGCGGATGGCGATGATGAGAGCTGGAATGCATAGGCGAGGCAATTCCCAAGCAATCTTGAGCAGAATCCTAAGAATCATATGTCTCCGAATCGGTGCAATGCGATTTATTTGAGGTGGAGCTTCATATGAAAATCATCACGGAGTGCCAAAGGGACCGAGAGGATCATCGAGGGAGAGCAAATTCTCGCCTCGCGAGTAAGTATCGCGAGGAAGGATCGCGATCCGGGTCGTGAACAAAGGCGGAGAGCACGTCGCGCCATTACCTCGCGATGAATCATCGCGACAAGAGGTCGCGAAGGAAGGTGGGGAGCTCGTCGCGAGGGAGTCGAGAGAGAAAGACTCGCGAGGTAAATTCGCGAACACGACAGAGAAGGCCTCGCGACAAGCCATCGCGAGGGAGTTTGCGGACTCTAACGCCAAGGCGGGCGGCGCCTCGCGAGAGAAGGAAGAGGCGTTCGCGGCGAAGAAAGAGAGAAATCGCGAACCAAAGTCGCGAATGATCGAATCGCCAAAGCCTTCTGACCCGTTTCGAGCGTTTAGGAAAGCGAAATATGATGAGAATACGCCGCTTCAAAGAGATTTTCCGAAAGTGAACATTAATCTTCCTTTTTGATGCGGCCGAATATGCTGGATCGTCAAATTTCTCAAGGATGCATTGGCGAATAAGAAAAAGTTGGGAAAATTTGACAAGATCAACCTCTCGAAGAATGCGGTGCTATCTTGCGAGAGAAAGTTACAGTGAAGCAAAAGGATCAGGGAGCTTCACTTTGAGTGCGAGATCATGGGAACACCTTCCCCAATGTTTTATGTGATGCAGGCGACATAAATCGATCTTGTTAAATGTGTTCAATCGCTTGAGTGGGCAAAGCGAAGAAGACCTCAATTTCATTAATGATGGTGACGGTCGGTTGCATACCCTAAGGGCATAGTTGAAGATGTGTTGGTAAGGATTAGGGATTTTGTCTTTCCGCTTATTTTGTTATTTTAGACATTCCCGAATTTAAAATCAACCACTAATCTTGGGTCGACCTTTTCTAGCAGCGGTCGTGCGTTAATTGATGTCGTGAAGGCGATCGACTTTCGTGTCGACAATGAGGGCTGAAAATCTCCATATATGATGCCGTAAAGCAACATGATAGTCGAGCATGAAGAGTGTCATTCGATCACTCACTGTTCATTCGCCAAATCTCGAGCTTGAAGTCAACCCGACCGGGTTGACAAGGGTGCTAAAAGAAGAGATGGACTCGGCATGGAACTCCGAGTGTCTTGTTCAAGTTTGGGGAGGCCACTTCCATATTCGGTGGTGATGCGCGGTCGATGAAAATATCGAGGCAAGCATAGATTTGGGAAGAAGTGCTCACGCAAATCGCTTGATTGATCGAGGTTAGTATGGGTCTAGCTAAAGACATTTAAATTTAGCACTTGTTGGGAGGTAACCCGATGTTTTGTTTTGTTTTGTTTTGTTTTCGTTTTGTTTTGTTTTCTTTACGCTTGTTTACGTTTTGTTTTTCGTGTTTGGGTTTGGTGTACGTTTTGTGGGTTGAGTTGAATAACGAGCACCGATGATGAGAATTGTTTTTATTAGAAAATCTATTGCAATTGATTTTGTGAGGCGAAGCATGTTATGATTGTTGTGAGTATTGAGCCTTTGAGAACTTGATCACACTTTTGAAACACCGTGAGACTTGAGCTTTTGTTGTCATATCTTTTCGGTCTTGTTTCTTCCTGTGAATAGTGTGAAATAGCATGTGTTTCTCTAGAACTTGCTACGGTTCTTTTCGAGGTTGCATTGATGTGCTTAAAATTATGAGATGATATTAGGCATTCTTTTCTTAGCTTATACACTATCGAACACTAACGGTTTATTTATTATCATTTGATAAGCTTGGTTTGAGCTACCTAATTTTTTTCATATAGCCATTGGTTGGGTTATGTTGTTAGTATGATATTTGGTTGCTTGAAATTGAGGGTTGAGAAAAAGAAAGGAAAGGAAATAAATGATGAAAGTGATTATTAAAAATAGTTGCTTATCCATATAAGTTCGAAAAAAAATAAAAAAAAAATAAAAGAGATGACACAAGTGTGTGAAAAGAACATAAATGGGTAAGTAACTAGAGCTTGAAATGAGTATATCACTTTTATGAAAATTGTGAAATTCTTAGAAGAAAATGACTTCTTGGTATGGAGATTTGAAATGAATTGTTAAAATTTGGGAACTGTGTCTTATGATGCTTATGGTGTTTTCATTATGGGTTTATGAGTCACTTGGCCTAAATATATCCTACCTTACCAAAGAGCCTACATTATAACCTTTTATAAGACCTTTTTGATCTTAGTTCTTGAGCACATATTTGAGCGATGGAGAATTAGAAGATTTATGACTTATGGTAGATTCCATGTAATTTTGAACTTTGAGAGCATACACATCCTCCTTGATACGCTTGAGTGTTTGAGTTTTCTTATATATATATCCATGTCGTGAGGATTCAAGTTTAAGAAGAACTTGTGCTTATGATTTTTATGATATGTTGAGTTTAACGAAAGAGGTTGTGATTTGATTCATTTGTTTGAATCTTTTATTGCTCATGGCTACGAGGCTTATTGTTTTGTCGTTCGACTCTTTGCTATCTTTAATCGTCTCCTTTGTTCTGATTTGTTTGAGGACAAACAAAGGTTAAGTTGGGGGAGTTGATAAGCCTCGTTTTACCCGATTTATAAGGCCATATTTGTTTCGTTTATAATTGATAAGTGATCTTTTGAGCTGTCTTTTGATATATTTATGTTTACCTTGGAAGATATTATGCCGTGTGTGTTTCATGTCATTTTAGTACAGGTTTTGACGTCAAAGAGGTGGATAGTGATAAAGAGGAATCAATAGCTAGATCGCGAGCTCGTCGAAGAAGAACTATTTGAAACGACGTTGAATATGACGTAATGGATCTGAAAAGGATGGATTTGCAAAGTTTACTATGTTAAAGAGCATCTCGATAGGAGTCCGTGGCGCAAGCGGATCGTAATTCGGAGTCGGACGAGAGAGAACGGAGCGAACAGCGAAGTCGGCGCAGAGGAATCACGCCTCGCGAACCGAGCTCGCGACCTTTGGTCGCGATGCCGGGTCGCGAGGAAGAGCAGTGGCCGCGATTTGGAAGCTCGCGGCGTCTTCATGAGAAGCAATTGATAGCGCATTTCGAGGCTTAGGTTGCGTAATATATTTATATATATCGCATATCACCTTGAGGAGAGTGTAGGCGCACATTAGGAGCTTTTCATTCACCAAACAAAGCAGAACACCTTTTTCTTCTTGTTTTCTTTTGCGTTTGTTTTTCCGAATAGATTAAATAGCTTAGTTTTCTATTCCTTCCGATTCCGATATTTTAATTAGGCTTTCGGTTATATTTTAATTTCGGTTTTATTAGTTCGGTTTTATTCAAGATTCCAGATTTAATTTCAGATTTCAGTTGCACCAATTGTTCTTCGTGGATCCTTACGGTTTTATCTATCTATCTCAATTTATGCTTTATTTATTTAATTATTGTTTTGTTATTTTAATTATGCGTAGCTAAATTCCGTATTGATCCTGGGGTTTGTATGTCTGACTAGATTCGTGTAATTTATCTGTTGATACTGTTTTGCCGTCCCTTCATGATTTATAAATCTTGGCTTTAATTCTCATGTGTTGGTATCTGATCAATATCTATGCATGCTAGTTATGTGATTAATGTCTCTGCGGAATTAATTGCATAATCGATATCTGGAGTTTATAATACAGATTTTGCCTTGAGACCCAAGCGGAGATAGGTGAACTGTAGGAGGTTAAATCTTTATGTGCTTTTGGTAATTAGCTTACCTCTTGAGACCCAAGCGGAGATAGAGTTTAGGCTAACCTACTACTATAGGTTGTCTGGCGGAAACTATAGTTACATTAGTGATCCTTCATCCGAATGTGGATTAAATTAGTAAGCAGTTAATCGGTTAATTGTGTGAATTTGGTTAGGTTAAGTACATCCCAGGATCGAGTCTTTCATATCGGGTTTATTCCTTATTTATTTTACGAGTCTAGTTTTATAATATCCTTTCTTGATTTTGTTGCACGGATAATAATAAAGATTACGTGTTAATTAATTCTTTGTGTTCTCGAGTCATGATCCCGTGGATACGATATATATACTTGTTGTTTTACTATCAATTTATTTTGTAGGAATATTAGCGATCAAGATCTGAGTGAGAATATTTGGTGGGTGCGAAAGAAAAAGCTTGTAAGCTCAAAGGGGACCCTAGGAAAAATATCATATTAAGGAAGGCTAGAAAGGCACAATCGATCCAAAAGGGCCTACGTCGTATCCATGTTGACACACTCATGTATATTGTCTCGAGGGGTACTACCAAATATGAGAGATGACACTCATATAAAATCGTAAGCCAATTAAGATTCACCGATGCAATGGTCGATCCCTATAGGGCTAATATGCTAATACCAAAATTAATAAGTACGTCCCACAAAATAAGGGTAAAGACCAGACGAGCAATAAGGCGCACTAAAGATCACGGTATAAAAAAGCAGTTAACATCATAAAGCTATCCGCGCCAATCAAGCATCGTCCTTAGAAATCATCGAAAAGCGAATCACATGCTTTTATTTAACAAAGCGAACAATGACAAAACACCAACGGCAGACACACAACAAAACACAAAACAAAACAAGGATTGAGTTAGAAAGCGCCCTAGCCTACACGCCGGAGAACCCGAAGGAGTGGGGAAAGCAGCGTGTAGATGGGGTGGTAGCGAAACAAACAACCGATTTCGGGAGACACGGCCAGCTCGGCCTCGGTTCGAGTGCGACTTCATCGAGATGGGGCACTTGGTACCGAGCCTCGCTTGAGGCGGCGGTCAAGTCGATTGGTGAGTCGACTTGGGCGACATTCTTTGCGAACTGAGCTCGGGTCGGCCTTGCGTTTTTCTCTTTCTCGGCTCCAGTGACAGAATCAAAATCCGAAGGTAGAGGCCAAGCTTGGAATACCCGATGTGGGAATTCCGGGAAGGCTGGCAGATTTACCGTAGATAGTGACCTGAGGCTATCCTCCAATATCCGATCTCGTTTACGACAGTACGCCCAAAAATGCTTAAGAGCGTCTTCTAGTGCAGCGGATCGAAGCATGAGGGCTTGGACTCCCACGCAGAGGCACTTCTGCATGTCTAGAACAGTAGGCTCGGTTGAGGTCGGTATGGGCGGAGGTGGATCTGCTTGCGCTGCTTGCGAGATTGGGTGCAGTAGAAGCCTTTGCGTGACGATGAGTCGAGTCTTGATGTCTATAAAAGCTTTTCAGCGAGGCGATCCTCATCGTCCCGACAGGCACCCGGCCTTCATGCATAAGCGAGTGATCGAGAGAAGGAAAAACGATCGGCCTTCTTCGCTTTTAGGCACCTCTACTTGGCGCGGATTTGGGCGCCTCGTTGACGAACCTTCCGGTGAAAATGCTGGAGAGAAGCATCAACATCGTTCTTGAGCACCGTGGTATCATGGGTTGTTGGCAAAATCCGACTTTTGATAAAATGGAGCGGACATGAGCCTCCAATTTTAATGATGCAACTTTAATGGGCGACACCTGTGTGGAGAACTCATTCTGTGCCTTCAATGGCGATTAGTAGTAAGCGCCTCCGCCGAGGTCTTCTTTGGAAGGAGCCCTCTTCATGGTGGAGAAAGCGTCCTCCACCTCATTGTCTAGCTCATAAAAGCATTAATGGTTTAGGGAGAAAACCACTAATTTACCTCTAACCACCATGAACAACCCTTCCTTATTTGGCAAGGCGTGATATTTGCATAGAACTCCTTAACAAGGGGTGTAATGGGGGAGGTGGTATCATGCGAATGTGCCCAACCATTGAAAATTAATTACACCACAAACACTTGGGGTTTCTTTGACACGGAACCCTTTTCCATCAGGTGCCTGGGCTTTAAGCGCTTAAATCTTTCAAACCCACCGTGAGCTCGAAATTTAGGGATGGCATCGATTGAAATTCTTGCCTTTTGTGACGAGGGTTTGTCCACTCTCGCCTTCTTGCTTTGAACATCTTCAGATTCATCGGCCTCCACTATCTTGGCCTTCCCTTTCTTTGGGACTATTCTTTCTTTTGGAGGAAAGAGGCGTATGACTGTGGAGGAGCTGGTGAAGTTTCTTGTGATACCTCTTAAATGCGAAATTACGAGGGGTGTGGCGGCATCATTGCTTGGAATGGATGATGGCCGCACCGCCCCTAGTCTGCTGCTTGAATCTCCTCATAATGGTGATTACATGGGTGGAAGAGATGGAGCTACAAATTTGCACTGTCGAGCCTGAGGAGAAAATGATCGTGAAAGCGAGAGCAAAGATGCAGACAAATTGGGGAAATAAAAGATTTAAAAAGGCGAAAGGTGGAAAAGGAAAAGCGCGGTCTTTCAAATCCCAAAGTCGACCAAATTTTTCCCGCTCTTTTGTTTTTACCAAATTGGCAACTTCTATTTCACTTTCTCTTAATCGTACGCAAATCCATTCTTGGGGCAAGAATTAGCACCATGCTCGAATTTTCCCAGTGTATGCACGCACTGCAATCAAAAGTCCCAAAATAATCCCTCGTCCTTTTAGCAAGGCTAAAGCAATTTATTATCATCTGAAAAACAGAGAGACAAAACTAAAATAAAACAAATATGTACAAACAGAATAGATGGGCTGCCCGGCGCCTGCTCTCCATGGTAGCCCAAGATACCTCTGTCGAGGCGTCTTCGGGGTGTTGAGGTCTTCTCACGAGCGACCTCACCACCACAATAGTGCTGACCTGTTGTCCATTCACCATGAATTCCCGACACTGATGTTCCTTCTTGTAATGTGATAGCAGTGAGGTGCTACCACGAAGTGTGAAGGGACCCGACCATCGTGATTTAAGCTTTCAGGGAATAGCTTGACCTTGAATTGAGCAAGAGCACTTGCTTGCCGACCGGCAAGAACTCACGCGTATGAGATGTTGTTGTCATACCGTCTCTTTGTCCTCTCCTTGTACAATTTTGCATTTTCATAGGCAAACCAGCGAATTCATCCATCTCACTTAGTTGCAACAAGCGAGCTTCTCCAGTGACCTTATGCTCAAAATTCGGTTTCTTTATCGCCCGATAGGCTCGATGCTCGAGTTTCGGTGGAAGGTGACAAGCTTTCCCGTATACCAACCGATGGGGACATCCCTAATGGTGTTTTGAAAGTCGTTACGTAGAGCCCATCTTGCATCGTCGTCGTATGGACCAATCCTTCCGACAGGTTTACCACCTTCTCCAATATGCCTTTTATCTCTATTGGAGAGTTAAACATCCATTGGTTTGGGGTGGTATCTTGGTGGCAATCTTGGAGAACATTGTACTTGGCTGGGGCGACTCTCCTTTGCCTTGTTGACAAAATGAGTTCCTTCGTCACTAATGATAGCACGAGGGTGCTGCCGTGTAAAGATGTTCTTTGCAAGAACTTGATTACAACCTTTGCATCATTAGTCGAACTAGCTACTGCCTCCACCCGTTTAGAGACATAATCAAGCGCCACCAATATGTAGAGGTTGCCAAATGAGGTGGAAAATGACCCGTAAAGTCTGAGCCCCAAACATCAAAGAGTTTTATCTCTAGGATAAAATTTGTTGGCATCTCATTTCGAGAAGAAATGTTCCCAACTCTTTGACATCGGTCACGTTTTCGTACAAAGGCATGAGCATCCTTAAACAAGGTTGGCGAAATAACGATTGTAGAACTTTATTGCCGTTCTACGGCTGAAGTGACCACCATAAGGAGTAGCATGACATCCCTCTAGAATCGATTCCATTTTCTCATGTGGGACAACGCGTCTCATCGGTCCGTCGGCCACGGTGTTTATCTGAGAATGGTTCATCCCAAAATAATGGTTCACCTCGGAAAGAACCTTTTCCTTTGTTGAAAAGAAGTCGGGAGGTACTGCTCGACCAAGAAATTCTGAAGTCGCATACCAAGGTGTACTACGGTGGTGCATGCTCATTAGTTGCTCATCCAGGAAATGTATCACGAATACGGACACGGGTGTCTTGGCCTTCAGCGATTGGCAATCGAGATAAATGGTCGGCCACTTGATTCTCGATACTCTTCCTATCTCTAATTTCGGATCGAATTCACAGTAGAAGCAAGATCCACGGATTAACCGTGGCAGCATCTTTCTTGCGACGAGATATCTTATGGCTGCGTGATGCGTGTAAACAATCACCTTGAACCGACGAGGTAGGCTCGAAACTTTCACATGTGAACACCATTGCTAGCGGTGTTGGATTTGTATCTTGAAAGCGGTTTGGTTGAGCTTGTATACAATGTTTCTGTTACCACTATTACAATCTCTATCTGAATTGAATACTTGATTGCATATATCATGTCCCTTATCTCATATATAAGTTAGATCATACGGTGTGTGAAGATCACGAAGTCGTATGATTGGTCGAGCTTAATGAGATATAAAAGTTTCTGGTGAGACAACTTAAGGGCGAGTTGTCGGTTTGAGCTGCCGATATAGATAAGAAGTAACTTGACTTAGTTGCTTGTCTATCTTTGATGCGTCTCGACGTATTGAAGGATCACGATGAGATGTGTTCTTCTTCGACCGTCGTGAAGAACCAAGATCTCGGTGACTTACGATGATCTAAACCTCGATAAGGTATTAGGTGAGTATGAGTTCTTGACCATCACTTTGACTTGTTATGAGTGAGGGTTATATGTTCTAACCAATTCTCGCATCTTGGGTGGTGGTAATGCTTGTATGTCACGCTAGTTATACATGTCAGTCACCGTATCCGTTAAGGATGATGGCGTCCCTTAAGGAGCTCAAAGGTTTATTGTACTAAACCACGCAGTTGAGTTAGCTCAAGTACAATAATAAGGTTGAATGGTACTACTTAAGAAATGAAGTTATTAATCGTTTTAAGCGATCGATTGCTATAAATGATTAATGGACGTTCGATATCTTAAATACGGGATTCGTAATGTCTAAGTGCAAGCCCGACTCAACTTCGGTAATAAAGGGGTAAGTCGACATTCTTTCTCTAGTGGCATGATCGAATGTTTATAAATTAATTTATGTTACGAAATTTGAACATAAGATAATTAATTTATTTGAGGCCCATCTTTATTCCTTGCATTTGATCCCAGGCTGGCCCGTCAGGGCCGTAGCGAGGAAAATCGGCCCTTATGCTCCCAAAGGCAAGATTTTATTCTCTTTATCCATGAGGATATTATTATATTTATGGTATATGCATAGATCCTTTCCATATAAGATTATGGTAATAATCCGTAGAGTATTGAAATAATCACGAGAGTATGGAAATAATCCTAAGATTATGGTAATTTTCCATGTAGGATTATGGTAATTTCCATATAGGATTATGGTAATTTCCATATGGGATTAAGGTAGTGCATTATAAATATAAGGTATGAGATAAAGTCTAGGTTAATGCTCATTATTGATTACAAGATTTTCGTCCCCTCTTGAGAGAAAAGAGTGTGATTTTGAAAATAGTGAAGAGAGCAAAGGGTGATTTTCGAAGCATTCTCCATAGATCGTCCTCACTCGGCGTTGGAGATTGGGCATCAGGGATCTGATCCGGAAGGTTGGCACGAGTCTCGACAATTCGATCCGTTCATCCGTTCGATCCACCTCGGCGGATCGAAGGTAAACACGTGAAAACCCTACGTGTTGCGATTAATTATATAGGCGCATGCTAGGTTTATAATCCTTGTATGGTGAATTAAATATCCAAGATGGATCCTCGGGCGAGGCTAAACAAATGTTTTCCTACAATTGGTATCGAGCACGGGATCGAATCTTGGCTCTGTTGGATTAATTCAGCGTTTGATTATTATGCGTTTAATTAATTATGGATGCATCGTTGATAAATATTTCGTTTATTGTTTTTGTTGGGTTTTGTTTTACACCACGAGAAAATCCGTGGTTAGATTAGATTTTATTACGTAAATCTTATACGTAAAGAGAAAACGAGCGAAAGAGCGAAGAAGCGGCGGGAAAAACAGGTCTCGGCGATCCTGCGGGCGGTTTCGCATGGCGAGCCTCATGATCGCGAGGAAAATCGCGAGGGCCCGCGAGCGGCAGGCGCGTTCGCGCGAGATCCCTGGCGCTAGCGAGCGAGCTTCATGGTCGCGAGGATAACCAGCGAGCAGCAACGCCGTCGCGAGCTAGCGGCGGCAGGCGGGCGTTGCGCGAAACCGGCGCTGAGCGGCGGACTTCATGATCGCGAAGTTTTGACGGGCGGCGACATCTCGGCGGATGTTCGGCGCTCGGGCGTGGCAGCGCAGACGCGTGCTCGGCGGGTCGTGGTCGCGTTAGCGACCGCGAGGTAGCCGCGAGGAACACGCTGGCGGCGGCGCGCAAGGGTGAGGCGGCGGTGGGCTTTGCCCTAGCGCGGCCCGGCCGCATTGGGCCGACCCGGCCCGGACCCATTTTTCCGGCCAATCCAGATTTTCCGGTCCGTGCCCGTACGCGAGGCCCATTGTTGAATCCGGTCCGTGCGGGCACGCGAGGCCGTTTTAAGTTTAATTCGTACTTTGTAAATCTATGTAATAGATTAGATTTAAATGTCGAGGTTTCACGATTGGGCGCGATGAGCGTTTTATTTTATTTTTATCGTTCATATGCATGTCGTGGATGTTTAAATTATGCAGTAGCATGCTATGTATGTTTATATTCGTTGACAAACCTTTAAGTGTTTTACGAATTGGATGCGCATAGTAAGCATGCTAGGTTTATCGCGTTTATCAAGCATATTTTAGAATTACTGCGACCATGTTTTACATGTTGAGTTCTATAGAAAAGCATGCTAGGATTACGTGATGCGCATGGACAAACCTTTTGAATAAAAGACTAAGCAAGCAACCCGACAAATTAATTTTTCAAATTAAAATGTCAAGACCTCCACCTTTTGATCTCTAAACAAAGTGAGGCGCTTGTGAGTGGCGTCCACTGCGTGGCTTGCTTGCCTTGTTTATCATAAGTTTGTTAGATGAGATTTCTAAATAAAACTTTTAAATCTATTGAGAAGTGGGAGTTTCATGTGTAGCGATCCACGCGTGGCTTGCATGTGTGATTTTCATAAGTTCTCTAGAGATAGATATAAAAAGAGATAACAAAGAATTTGAATTGAAGCGGTATGGTCCGGTGGTATGCCAATTCTAAGAATTCATTTTCTTTGTTAAAATTGTGGTCAATGCTTAGACATCACCTCAAGTACAACTTCCATGAAGTCCCTTCTTGCGATAGTGATGTGGTCTAGTAAGGTCAATCGTTAATTTCATTTGTCATAAGGATGAGTTGACATGGATTGAAATTAAGCGACTAAAAGGTATATTTTAGTGCAGTCGAGGGGTTCGTGTGTAAAGCGCCCACAGCGTGGCTTGCATGTGGAATTCCTTGGGCGATTGGAGGTTTCATTAATATTGTTTATCAAAGGTTACAATATTATTATTCACAATTATTTGCGATCGTATGCTTATGTGTTTACATTATCGTTTCGAGATATGTCTCTTTACCGATTATCAATATGCTCGCACAAAATCCGTTATCCGGTCCAAATTTTATCGAGTGGAAGCGAAACATGGAATATGTTCTTATCATTTGAAGAACACATGTTTGTTCTCACTACTCCTAAACCCGATGCCCACTAACGCATCGACTAATGGCGGAGAGTCAGCGGACTTTGGAATAAATCAAACAATATGGCTAAATCTATATGATGACTACTATGTCCAAAGGCTTGCGGTGCGACATCGATCGATGGTGAGCCGCGACGATATTTGGTCAAGTCTCGAGAGTAAGTTTGGGCGATTGGATCGGACGATCGACTTCCACACAATGAGAGAAATCTTGGCGTGTAAGATGGAAGAAGGAAGTTCGGTCCATGAACATGTCTCCCATGACTCGTCTCATGGATAGTCTTGATCGGTTGGGAGGAGGTATGGCGAAGCCAAGGTCGATATCATCCTCAATACCTTGCCAAGTCTTTTGAGAACTTTCGGCGTGAATGCGATCATGAGCGGACCGAGTTTACACTTAGTCGGTTGCTTAATGATCTCGTTCTTTGCGGAAGGAGTTATGGGAAAAGGAGCACATGCTCTTGCTAGCACATCTAAGGGCCCAAAATTTTCGTTGCAAATTGGAAATAGAAAAAGGGTACCAAAGGTGGTAGAGGCGAGGAAATAGTGGGAGTAATGGGAGCAAGAACATGGTTGCCACGGAGGCTTGAAGAAGCGAAGGAGAAGGGCAAGTGCTTCAAGTGCTTGGTGGGCCCGGGCATTGGAAGGCCAGTGCCCTATGCTCAAGGCTCAGTACGCGCGTTTGCTTTAATGTGAAACATGTTTAGCGACTTGTTCTACCCATTCTTGGGTAGTAGATCTGGTATACCGATCATGTTTGTTACACCTGCGTGGGTTCACTGCGGACAAAGGAGGCTGTTTGATGGCGAGATAACGATCTCCATGGGCAGCAGCAAAAGCCGAGGCCGTTGCGGTTGGAGATGTTACTTTATGTTTTGAGAAAGCAGTTTTAGTTTTAAAGGCGTTTTATATGTGCGGATTTTCGGTGGAACCTTGTTCTGTTTCAAATTATTTACTCGTGGATATTACATTATTTTTGATAGTGGTGTTTCTATCATAAGAAATGACGAAGTTATACGTGTTGTACGTTATATAATTAAGCTTTATACTATTTACGCCAAACATAATACCTATAACTATGTCGCATCTTCATCAAACCCTAAAAAAGAAAGTTTTCTTCATGAAGATGACTCTACTTTTCTCTGGCATCTTAGATTAGGTCACATCAATCTAAATAGGATCAAGGCGGCTAAGAATGGGCGTTGGGTGATCTCACGGTTACTCCGTTCCGGTCTGCGAATCTGTATAGAAGGTAAGATGTCGACGGACCAAAGCGAAGGGTTATAGAGCCAAAGAAATGTTGGAGTTAGTCCGTTCGACTGTGTGGACCAATGTCCACACAAGCTCGTGGAGGTGCAGTATTTTGTCACTTTCATTGACGATTACTCGAGGTGCGGATACGTATACCCTTCACCGCAGAAGTCCGAATGCTTTGAGAAATTCAAAGAGTTTAAGGCGGAAGTGGAGGCGAAGCTAGGTAAAGTATCAAGTCGCTGCGTTCGATCGCGGTGGCGAATACCTCGATAACGAGTTTATAGACTATCTAGTGAAGTGTGGGATTACCTCCCAACGCACTTCACAAGACACACTACAACAAAATGGTGTGTCGGGCGAAGAAATAGGACTCTTTTGGAAATGGTTAGATCTATGATGAGTTATGCTACATTGCCTATTTCGTTACGGGGTATGCCTTAGAGGCAGTGACATACTTGCTAAATCTAGTACCGTCAAGTCGGTCGAAAAGACCGCTTCGAGTTGTGGTTTGGGCGTAAGCTGGTTTAAGCCACATAAAGATATGGGGCGATCCGGCACATGTCTTTGAACAAGAAGGCGACAAGTTGGAGGCTAGATCCAGCGCAAGATTGTTTATTGGCTATCTAGAGGAGCGAAGGTGGTTTATTCTATAGTCTAAGGATCGAGAAGGTCATTATTAGCACTAATGCCCGATTCTTAGAAGAGGATTATATGAAAATCATAAGTCCAAAGTTGAAATCATTCTTGAGAATTAGAAGATGATTGTATTCCACCACCGATTAGGCGAAAAGTGCGAGATGTCGAGTCAGTGGGAGGATCGACACGGATACTTCAAGAAATTGAAGTGGGTCGAGTTCCACCGAGATACCGACCGTCATAAGTGGTACCTACCCGACAAGTTGTGCAAGATAGAGAACCACAAGTTTCGCACCCACCGTTGCCATTGTGCTGTAGAACCTCGTCGTAGTGGGAGGGTTGTTCGTCGACCCGAGCGATTTATGTTCGTGGGTGAATCTTGGTTTAGTCGAGGCGAGCAGACAATAATCGACCCATGGACATACTGAGGAGGCGATACAAGATATTGATGCAAGATCATGGCACACCGCTATGGACTTAGAAATGGAGTCCATAACGGCTATGGATGTATATGAAAGACACCTCTACGGATGGCAAGGAAGCCGTAAGTAGTAAGTGGATATATAAGAGGAAGAGATTCCGATGGAGAGGTTTCGCTTTCAAAGCCGGGCTTGTGGCGAAAGGGTACACTTTCAGTTGAGGGCATCAATTTCGATGAGACCTTTTCGCTGTAGCAATGCTCAAGTCCATCGTAATTCTTCTAGCCATAGCAGCCCACTTGAACCTAGAGGTTGGCAAATGGATGTTAAAACCGCTTTTCTAAGCGGTTACCTTGAGGAAGGTAGAGACATCTATATGCGACAACTGAAGGTTATGTGGTAAAGGTGAAGAGCATCTAGTATGGAAGCTTAAGAAGTCCATTTATGGACTTAGCGAACCTCGATCATGGAACTTACGCTTTGTGAGGTAGTAAAGTCCTATGGATTTACCCAGTTGCCTAGCGAGAGTTGTGTGTCGGTTAGATGTCAGCGGTGATGTGGTATTTCTTGCACTTTATGTAGATGACATCCTTCTAGTTGGCAACAACGTGAAGTCATTATCGGGCGTAAAGAGTTGGCTATCCGATCGGTTTCAAATGAAAGACTTAGGAGATGCGGCGTACATTCTTGGGATCAAGGTTTACCGAGATCGCAAGAAGAAAATGTTGAGCTTATCTCAGGCGTCTTACATTGATACTGTGATTACTCGTTTTAGTATGCAGACCGCCAAGAAAGGATTGCTACCTTTCAGACATGGCGTTCCTTTATCTAAGATGCAGTCACCTATGACTGCAAAGGAGATAGAGGAAATGAGACAAGTTCCTTACGCTTCCGCCGTAGGAAGTCTCATGTACGCAATGCTATGCACGAGGCCCGATATACGCTATGCGGTAGCATAGTAGCTGAATATCGATCTAACCTGGACAAGCTCATTGGACTGCGAGTAAAGCATATACTCAAGTACACGAAAAGGACTCGAGATTATAGGCTGGTTACCATGCGAGATAGTCTAATGCCTTTGGGTTATCTGAGACTCGGTTTTCCAAGCCGACCGTGATGAGAAAAAGTCGACCTCGGGCTATGTGTTTACCTTGGGAGGTGGAGCCGTATCTGGCGGAGTGAAAGCAAAGCGATGCATTGCGGACTCTACCATGGAAGCCGAATATGTAGCCGCTTCGGAGGCTTCTAAGGAGGCTGTATGGTTCAAGAACTACCTCATGGATCTAGATGTGGTACCTGGTTTGCCCAAGAGTATCATAGTTTATTGTGATAACTCGGTGCGATGCAAACTCGAAGGAACCACGGACCCACAAAGCGACCAAACACATAGAGAGAAAGTACCATGTCATACGAGAAATCGTTAGACGAGGTGGCGTCTGATTGAAAAGATTGATCTGACGGAAAATCTAGCGGATCCATTCACGAAGAGCTGCCGCAAAAAGTCTACGATGGACACGTTAGAGGACTTGGATTGCGCTTGATGGCACCCACTTAGAAAGGAAACTTTTGTATAAGTGGGAGAAGCAAAGTGATGGTTGTTTGTAATAGCTAGTAGAAAGACACATTGTATACTAAAAGTTTGCTTTAGTATAAGTGGGAGATTGTTGGATTTGTATCTTGAAAGCGGTTTGGTTGAGCTTGTATACAATGTTTCTCGTTACCACTATTACAATCTCCTATCCGAATTGAATACTTGATTGCATATATCGTGTCCCTTATCTCATATATAAGTTAGATCATACGATTGTGTAGAAGATCACAAAGTCCGTATGATTGGTCAAGCTTAATGAGATATAAAAGTTTCTGGTGAGACAACTTAAGGATGAGTTGTCGGTTTAGGCTGCGATATAGATAAGTGACTTGACTTAGTTGCTTGTCTATCTTTGTGCGTCTCGGCGTATTGAAGGATCACGATGAGATGTGTTCTTCTTTTCGACCGTCGTGAAGAACCAAGATCTCGGTGACTTCGATGATCTAAACCTCGATAAGGTATTAGGTGAGTATGAGTTCTTGACCATCACTTTGACTTGTTATGAGTGAGGGTTATATGTTCTAACCAGATTCTCCGCATCTTGGGTGGTGGGTGCTTGTATGTCACGCTAGTTATCATGTCAGTCACCGTATCCGTTAAGGATGATGGCGCCCCTTAAGGAGCTCAAAAGGTTTATTGTACTAAACCCCGCAGGTTGAGTTAGCTCAAGTACAATAATAAGGTTGAGAGGTACTACTTAAGGAAATGAAGTTATTAATCATTTTAGCGATGATTGCTATAAATGATTAATGGACGTTCGATATCTTAAATACGGGATTTGTAATGTCTAAGTGCAAGCCCGACTCAACTTCGATAATAAAGGGGTAAGTCGACATTCTTTCTCTAGTGGCATGATCGAATGTTTATAAATTAATTTATGTTCGGGTGAACATAAGATAATTAATTTATTTGAGGCCCATCTTTATTCCTTGCATTTGATCCTGGTTGGCCCATCCGGCCCGTAGCCAAGGAAAATCGGCACCCCTTATGCTCCCAAAGGCAAGATTTTATTCTCTTTATCCCACAAGGATATTATTATATTTATGGTATATGCATAGATCCTTTCCATATAAGATTATGGTAATAATCCGAGTATGGAAATAATCACGAGTATGGAAATAATCCTAAGATTATGGTAATTTTCCATGTAGGATTATGGTAATTTCCATATAGGATTATGGTAATTTCCATATGGGATTAAGGTAGTGCATTATAAATATAAGGTATGAGATAAAGTCTAGGTTAATGCTTCATTATTGACTACAAGATTTTCGTCCCCCTCTTGAGAGAAAAGAGTGTGATTTTCGAAAATAGTGAAGAGAGCAAAGGGTGATTTTCGAAGCATTCTCCATAGATCGTCCTCACTCGGCGTTGGAGATTGGGAATCGGGATCTGATCCGAGAAGGTCAAAGCACGAGTCTCGACCGTTCGATCCACCTCGACAGATCCAAAGGTAAACACGTGAAAACCCCTACGTGTTGCGATTAATTATATAGACGCATGCTAGGTTTATAATCAATGTATGGTGAATTAAATATCCAAGATGGATCCTCGGGGCGAGGGCTAAACAAATGTTTTCCCCTGCCAGCTCATTCTCCGTAGTGGTGTAGTTTACTTGAGCTTCCACCAACGTTTCTTGGCATAATAGATGGGTGGAATAACCTCCTTAGTTGACCCAAGACGGCCCCCAAGGCGAAGTCACTAGCGTCTCACATCACCTCGAAAGGTAAGGCCCAGTTCGGTCCAATGATTACTGGAGCTGTCACTAGAGCTCGCTTTAAGACGTCAAGCGCTTTCGAGACATTCCGGGGTGAGTTAGTGGCTATTTTTCTCCAAGGCACCACGGTGGCTTAGAAATTTTGAAAAATCTTTTATGAACCTTACAGAAAAAACCTGCATGTCCTAAGAAACTACGCACCCCTTTACGGTAGTGGGAGGTGGAAGTTTATCTATCACCGATCTTGGCCCCGCCCACTTCGATCCTTCTTGGATATGTGATGGCTAGCACTATCCTCTTGCACCATGAAATGGCATTTTCCCAATTCAAGACCAAGTCGTCGCCTCGCGGCGCTCAAGACCTTTCCCAAGTTACCGGGCATACCTCGAAAGTATCCCCAAATACGGAGAAGTCGTCCATGAAGATTTCGAGTGATTTCTCTACCATATCCAAGAATATGGCCATCATGCAAGCGTTGGAGCGTCATTGGGGCATTCTGAGTCCAAAAGGCATCCTTCTAAAGGAAAAAGTGCCGTAGGGACAAGTGAAGGTGGTTTTGTGTTGATCGCCGGGTGCAATGGCGATCGATGATAACGTAATACCCATCTAGGAAACAGAAGAACTCATTTCCAGCTATTTTATCAAGCATTTGATCCATGAATGGCGAGAGGAAATGGTCTTTCCTAATAGCCGTGTTTAATTTCCTATAATCCACACAAACTCGCCATCCCGTTATCACCGAGTTGGAATTAACTCTGCCGATCATTAGAAATCACGGTAACTCCTCATTTTTTAGGAACACCACCGCACCGGCTCACCCGAGAACTATCCAGAGATCGGATAAATGATTCCGACATCCGGCCATTTAATAACTTCCTTCTTCAATACTTCTTTCATGGCGGATTCAGACGGCGCGGTGTTCTATGGAAGTCTTGTGGCAATCTTCCAACAATATCTTATGCATGCATAGAGCGGGTGATCCTTGATGTCGGCCATTGACCATCCAATAGCTCTCTTGTATTTGCGCGACCGTATGTAAATTCTTCTTTGTCGAGCTCGGCGCCACGAAATGATTCTTTGGAAGAGTTTTCCTCGCCCGGATAAGCATATTTCAGATGGTTGGGCAATGTTTTCAGACTAAGTATTGGAGGTTCGTCTATCGAAGGTTTGGATACCTGGGCAGGCCGATCTGCGAGCCCAAGTGACTCCGGAGCTCGGCTGATACGAGGTGGGACTTCGGCCGATCTCTTATTAGAGAATTGCTGAGGTCCCTCCTTTTCCAGTTCTAACTCCATGAGGTCGGCAACTTCATTATCATTGTCTTCGAACTGAGACGAGTGCTCCATCATCTTGTCCATGACGACCTGCTCTAGTACATGAATTACCGAGCATTCCTCCACTTCGTCCGGATACTTCATTGCGTTGAAAACATTAAAGGTGACCTTCTGATCGTTCACCCTCATTGTGAGTTCGCCTTTTTGGACATCAATCAAAGTTCTTCCAGTTGCAAGGAAAGGACGTCCCAAAATTATAGGCACCTCGTGATGCGCCGTAATCCGAATGATGAAGTGCGGGGAAAATGAATGTATCCACTTTACTAGCACATCTTCAATTTTTCCTTGAGGATGAGCCATAGACCGATCGCGATTGCGGGGTCCTTGCTGTGGGCGAGCTCTCCTATCCCGAGCTTCTCGAATATTGAGGCGGCATTAAGTTTATACTCGCTCCTAGATCACATAGAGCACGACCAACGTCGCGACCTCCAATTGAACATGGAATTGTGAAACTCCCTGGATCTTTCAACTTTGGTGGAATCTTGCTTTTTAACATGGTACTACTGCTCTCAGTCAGTGCCACTATTTCGAACTCCCCCAGGCGTCTCTTCTTTGTTAGGATATCCTTCAAGAACTTCACATAATTTGGCATTTGTTCTAGTGCTTCCACCAATGGAATATTAATGTGCAGCTGTTTCAAGACATCTAGGAATCTCCGAAACTGAGTGTCTTGCTGTTTCTTTTTCAACCTTTCGGGAAAAGGTGGTGGTGGTCGATAAACCACCTCGTCCATTGACTTCGGCAGTGGATTCACTTTGGCAGGCACCTCGGCATCACGAGGTTGCTTCGGTGCTTCCACTTCTACCAACTTGCTTTTAGTGTTTGAGGACTCCGCCTTCTCTTCTTGGTTCAGCAGCTCGGTTTCTTGCATCTTCTTTCCACTTCGCAGAGTGACAGCCTTGACATGTTCTTTATCCTTCCGATGGTTCTCCGTGTCACTTGGCAGATTACCAGGTGGTCGGTTTCTCATCTCGTTGGCTAATTGTCCGATCTGAACCTCCAAATTCCTTAGCGAAGTGGATTGTCCTTGTATTACTGCGTCTGTCTTGGCCATATACTCCTTTATCGAGGTTTCCATAGATTTGGGTGTGGGCGGCTTGTTCTTTGCCGGTTGGAAATTTTGTGGATATGTGTTTTCTCAAAATTTCCACCACCACTTGTTCGACTCCTTGTCCTCCCCACGAGAAATTAGGGTGTTGTCTCCACCCGTGATTGTATGTTTGTGAGTAAGGATTATTCCTTTGGCGTTCGATTTCCCATATAACACACGAGGTTGGGTTCGATGGGAAACTATCAAGCGATGTCCTTCCCCACAATAAACGCATGATACCTCGTTTACTTGCATTGTGGGTGCGACCACTGGATACTTGTCGCTGAGCGGTTGGATTGGCTATTTGCAAACCTTCGACATATTGATCATAGACGCCACTTGGCGATTAGCCGCCAAGAGCATCAACTTCCAAAACACCGCAATGATTTCTTCCCCATTGGAGCTCGAGAATTGGACCATTGGCAGTTGTTATTTGCAATCCTTTCCAAGTATCTCATATGCCTCATTGTAGGATTTGGAGAGAATAGCTCCATTTGCGGAGGCATCTAGCACCAAGCGTATGGACGCGTTTAACCCATTATAAAAGGTCTCGGTTGAATGCGATGCGGAATGCCGTGGTGAGGGCATTTCCGTAGCATTTCATATAACGTTCCCATGCCTCGCATACTGATTCATCATCATTACATTGGAGCGACATGATATCATTTCGAATCTTGCATTTTTCGTAGGCGGAAATACTTCATCGTGAATTTTTCGCGAGCTCGTTCGAGTGATAGAGTCGATGGAAGGCCATTCACCATGCTTTTGCACGATCTCGTGGCGAGAAAGGGAATAGCCGAAGTCTCGGTAACCGGTGGAACACCGGTAACTTAAATGAGTCGTGACCTCCGTGAGCGACCGAAGGTGGAGATGTGGATCCTCGTGGCTTGCCCACTTGAATCGCCCCCTTGTTTGGAGCATCGGAACATAACCGCTTCACTCGAGGCGGTTCGCTTGCACCTCGGTGCAGTTATTCGGTTCAGCTCATTAAATGCGGGGTTAGCGTGAGTCACGTATACCCTTTCCCCGTCATCGGTGATGACTATGGCATTCCTCCATTATTCCTATTACCTCCTTGTGCGGCCATTTTGGCTTGTGCTCTCGGACGTTCGGCGTCGTCTTCCTCGACGAAAGGTGCGTTCAATCTACGGATCTAGCGGGTACAATACTGCGCTACTGGTTTCTTGATATACCGCGGTCGGAGGCCCGATTCACGCAGAAGAAAATAACAAAGTTAACCACTAATACTAAATAAACACAAAAATTAAAATATCAACGTAATTTATAATTAGCGATCCCCGGCAACGGCGCCAAAAACTTGTTGTTGGTTTGTGAAATACTATTCTACGCAAATGCACGTAATAAACAAGTAATATACGGAAATATTCCGAGATCGAATCCACGAGGAACGCACTTTTTAAACCACGTCGAATACAATTTGTTTGTGATTATGAGAGACAAATTAAAGAGAACTTTTACACCAAGGCGGTGAGATTTTAGACAATGAATGATTAACAAGCAGATATCGGGAGGAAAAATAGACTTGATCACTTGATTCCACCCATGTTCCGTACTCGCCACGCTTCAACATTATCTTGCCTCGTTATTATGACATGAAATCTTCCAACTCTTAGCATTTTCCAAATCTAAGATTATACCTCTAAGCTCGTCAATATATTCCTATACCGAAACGCTTTAAGAGTATCTCTACCAATCCATTCATTTATGTCACATAAGGCAAACACATATTCCTATGCTATTCACACACATAATATTTAACTCATGTTCTTGCGTCACTTTCTTGTTTTCCACTCTATGAGAGCTTCCGGAAATCATAGAGCTAAGATCTCACCCATGGTGATCAATCACAAGCAAGATAAATAAACACCAAGAAAACGATAATAACTTAACAAGATAAGCGAAGCGGGGCTCGTCACACGAGCATGGGTTTCATCAAAAGATCAAGTCATATAAATTTAGCTCATAGCGGTCAGGCAATGTAATTCGAAAACACAAATGCCATAGCAAAATGAAAAGGAATTCGAGATTCAAAGTTAACACTCGTCGCCAGAATCACGTCATCCTCCTTGGATCGTCGCCTCTTCCGATAGCTTCTTCTCCAAGGCGTTGCCCTCTGATTCCTCCCCCAGATACTGAATGATGAATGAATCTTCTCCTGATTGTCGCCTCCCTTTTAATAACCAACTCTGACACTTTTTAGGTGTACAGACTAGGCACCTGCAAACCCTTCATCCACTGATCCTTTCTTTTTCCGTTGGCTCTGGCAAAACGCGCGTCCTTTATGCTGTCGTGGCCAGCCGCCACGTGGTTGTGTTCCTGCATATCTCTTTTTCGTTTCTTTCATAAGCGCGGCTTCATCTGCTTTCCGTTCTTTTCTTCCGAGCTCAACCTTTGAACGGGCCTGTCCTCGTGCCTGAATCCGATCTCATTTATGGTCATCAGTCTCGAGCTCGGCCAAGAGTCTGACCTCACTTGTGAGTCCGACCTCGCTTGTGAGTCCGACCTCGCTTACGAGTCCGACCTCACTTGTGAGTCCGACCTCGCTTGTGAGTCCGACCTCGCTTACGAGTCCGACCTCACTTGTGAGTCCGACCTCGCTTGTGAGTCCGACCTCGCTTACGAGTCCGACCTCGCTTACGAGCATCAATATCGAGGTCGTCTTCATACTTGTGAACTTTTCAATCTTTGAGCTCGGCTGGTTGCGAGCTCGGCTCTATTCTTTCTTCCCGGAGCTCGGAAGTCTTGAGCTCGGACCAACTTCCTCGGTTTTCACTTTTCCTGAGCGTTGACTTCGTCTTTGTAGCTCGACTCTGCTCCCGCATTTCTTCATCATTACTTGTTCAATCCTTCCTCGTACATCGAAGTCAAGCTCGCTCACGAGTTCGGCCTTGCTTGTGCGTTCAACCTGGAGCTTGACTTTGACTCAGCGGACTTCAGCCTAGTCTTCACTGCCGTTCTTCCTGCTACATGCCATAATTATTTAAATAATGCATAAATGCAATTAAAACCCTTTTATTTCACCTGACTCAATCTTTCACACATACACACGCAAACATAGCAAAACATACAACATAACATCGAAATAAACAAACAGAACCCGGTTCACTCAAGTATTTTATCATCAAAAAGGTCATATAATAACTCTTTTATAAGAGTTATCGGAATGACTTCTTTCCTTATATCCGCCGTCTCGGAGGAGGCAATCGGTAAGATCTTGGTGCGAGATGAGCTCGGACGATAACTCCTATTTATTTTATCATCGAGCTCTCAAAGGATCGGAGACTAGGTACACCGACTTAAAAAAATAGCGCATAATGGTGAGCGCCAAGCGACATCTCCGACCTTATTTTCAAGCCCATTCCATCCAGTCTTGATCGACTTACCCCCGAGACAAGTATTGTCAAACACCGAATCGTCGGGACGTATAGCTAAGTGGGCACTTTGGAGCTCATGAGCATGACATCTTATACTCCCCTGACCGACCATAAAGGGCAAGCTCTGCCGACTTACGGTAGAAGCCAAGTTTACCGAGGTCGATCCTACCAGCGAGGTCACTCCAACCTCCGCCCTTCCAACGGATGAACCTACCCTCACCTACCTAATGGTGTTGGCAAATGTCGTGGGACGGAGCCTCATGAAAAGCAGTGGCAGGCGGGCATTTTGCTTCTCGGTCCGAAAAAAAGAAGTAACCTATGCGCCGGTTCTCCTTCCCGACCACAAACAACGAGGTGGAATATGAAGCACTAATCTCGGGACTTCGCTAGCAAAAGAGTGAAAGTGGAAAAATCCGGATCTTTGGAGATTCCGGTGGTGGTAAACCGGTCTTAGGGAAATCTGAGGCCAAAGAGGATAGGATGAAACAATACCTGAGAAAGCAAAAGAAATCTTGACATGTTTGGTATTTCACAATTCACGAATCCGAGGTGAGAATAGCGGTGGCGTCCTCGATAAATTAGCCTCGTCGTCAACAAATCTACCGTGGAGGAAGTTCAATCGAGTATCGAAGAGCCCCACATCGGCGTCATCACGAAGATCGAACCGAACTGGATGACTCTTATACGAGCTTACCTGGAAGAAGGCGTGCTACCACAAGATCGGCTCGAAGCCAAAAACTGATGATCAAGTCCCAAAAATATATTGTTCATGAAGGTACTCTCTACAGGAAATCCTACCTCCAACCCCTCCTGAGATGCCTTGGGCCAGAAGAGGCGGACTACGTACTAAACGAGATTCACATGGGATCTTGTGGAAGCCACATCGGATCACTAGCTCTCTCAAAGAAAACGTTGAGATCAGGATATTATTGGCCCACCCTCATCTTAGACTCGGCCGAGCTCATCAAGAAGTGTCCGAAGTGCCAATTCCATGCCACAGTCAAGAAGCTACCTCAAACCGACCTCAGTAGCCTACAAAGTCTATGGCCTTTTGTGCAGTGGGGAATCGACATCGTTGGTCCCTTCGACCGAGCACCGGGGCAGCTTCGGTATTTAGTTGTAGCCATAGACTACTTCACAAAATGGGTCGAAGCGGAGCCTCTTTCAAATCTCACAAGCAAAGGGATCCAGAACTTTGTTTGGAAAAATATAGTTTGCCGCTTCGGCATACCACACGTCTTGATCTCGGACAACGGCACCCGGTTAAGTCGACAAAATTTGAGAGAATGGTGTGAAGAGCTCCGGATCAAACAACGATTCACCTCGATTGCACACCCGGCGAGCGGTCGGACCAAGTGACAAACCGTGCGATCGTAAGGATTGAAAAAGAGGTTAGGCGAGCTAAAGGGATTGGGTTGAAAATCTCTCTCAAGTCCTCCGGTCATCTGAGCGACACCTCGGACTTCCATGGTGAAACACCCTTGACTTAGTCTACGGCACCGAGGTCATTATACCGGTGAGATCGGTGCCCGAGCCCAAGAACTCTTCAGCCCGCCCAAGAAGGCGAGGAGAACCTACGAGTCAATCTCGATGCTCTAGAGGAAAACGCGAACTCGCTTTCATCAATGAAGCCAAGTACAAATGCCAGGTCGCAAAGTACTAGAACAAGAGGGTGAAAGCCTCCACACTCCAAGTAGGCGATCTCGTCCTACGAAACAATGAAGCCAGTAAAGCCGAGCGCCTTAATAAATTGGACCCGACATGGGAAGGCCCATACCGCGTCCACGAGGACCTCGACAAAGGGGCCTATAAGTTTGCTCACCTATCTGGTGCACTTATCCCCCGAACCTGGCATATCACCCACCTGATGAGGTATTTTACATAGCTTTCATTTCACGTCGGCATTATGTTAGCCCTCTTTTTATTTTTTCCAAGGCACGATGTCGTTTACTTATCAATAAAACATCTTTTTTTATTATGAGTGGATTACTTCGTCCTATCTTATATCTATGTGAAAATCCATTTTCACCTCGGGTGGAACACACCTTACCTTCAAAAGGGGACGCCCTTGCGAAGATGACACACCTACAAAGTGGGTACACAACTAAGCGTGCGTCAGGGGACCACCCCTATCGAAATTTCTCGACAAACAAGGCAGGCATACAGATTACTCATTAATTTGAACATCTACATGCAAACGACGTCCAAATCGGATCTCGTACAAGCAAGCATCTGATTACTTATTAATTTGAACATCTACATGCAAGCGGCGTCCAAATCGGATCTCGTACAAGCAAGCACACGACTACTCATTAATTTGAAACATCTACGTGCAAGGCATCAGATTACTCATTAATTTGAACATCTACATGCAAACGGCGTCCAAATCGGATCTCGTACAATTTATACCTCTTTATTGGGAAGATATACACTTCAATACAAAGTCTAAATACATTTACGACTAAAACCAAGTCTAAGCTATATTTGTACCTCTTTATGGGAAAAATATACACTTGATACAAAGTCTAAATACATTTATGACTAAAACCAAGTCTAAGCTATATCTGAGATCACTCGGGTTTCGAAGCACCTCGCCAAGAATCATGAAGCTACACCGCTCGAAACAAAATCTCCGTGTCGACGACATCCTTCCTCACCGACTGATATCCTCGCTCGTCCAACTCCGGCGATGGGGCCCGACCACGAGAAGACATTTCGACATATCTCGAACCCATTAGTCGGAGCACCTCGGCATGGTCCATATAGCCGCCACCCACCTCGACTTCTTCAACTCTCACATCGGCTGGAGCTTGATTGCGGGGCTCGGGCATGCGTCGCTTGGACGATCTCGTAAAGCTGGAGGCACTTGACCAGTTCCTCAAGGCAATCTTTAAAGCTCTTGTTGTTGGGCCCCTCCTCGTCCCTTAGTACCATGCCTTCGGTGACGAGGAGTTGAGCTCGGTCGTCTGCCTCGGATATGGTGATACCACCAGACCGGTGAATCACCGCCTCATATTCGGCGTGCTCTTTCGAGACCCGCCAACTCTCTCTGCGCCTCATTTATTCTTCACATTGTATCAAGCGCCCTTGAAGGCCGTCAGCAGAGACATCCACCCCCTGGACCTCGAGATGAATAATTCTCAGCTTTAAGGCTTCGTTCTCTGCCAGAAGGTGGGTCACCTCGCGTTTAGCCACTGAAGGCGCTTTTCGGCCCATTTGGCGATGCGTGATACCGATCAGCGACTTGACTATCCATGCTATGCGATGTGCGAGTCATTTCGTAACGGCCTCCTCCAGAACACCACTTCCTCCTCCTTCTCAGCAAGGGCACCTCGGACCTCTTTCAACTTGGTCAAAAGATCGTGATCTAGCCCAATGTATTGAGAAGAAGAGTGCTAAAGCAAGAGACAACACATTCATTTCAAAAAGATGTATTTATTATTCACAAAGTGGAAGTTTGTACAAAGCTCGGGATCCTAATGACCCCGACGATCAAACCTATTACAAAGGTCCTTGACCGAGCCTCTTGGTGGGGCTCACTAGAGGGAAGACCCGAGCTCGGCCCAGTGCCGCCTGCCTCAACCAGACTTGAAGAAGGAGTTCACAAGCTCCGCGTCTTCCTCCTCAGACCTTTGGGAGGCGGCATCGGCCGTCAAGAGAGAATGGAGGCCGCCAGGTCTCCGAAAGGAAGGACCCCACCTCGGCAATCACGCGAGCGTAGTCCTTCTGCTGCGCCCTAGGATCGACCTCGACCCAGCCATGCCTGACCTTGTCGAAGTCAGGCATCTTGGCCGCCAACTCCTCCAGGTGGTCGGACACCACTGCGTCCTGAGCACGGCAGCCAGGTCCGAGATGAAGGCGGAGAAGGTCTCCGATTCGATGAGCCTGCTGGCAAAGGCCTTCAACATCGGCCCTTGCCCCGCCCGGTGAGGCACTCTTCTCTTCGAGTGACTTCTCCACCGCGCCCGTCGGCGCCACGGCGCCGCCATCTCCTCTCGAGCTTTCTTCGCTCGGCCGGGCCACCTCGAGGCCCGAGTTTTTTCTTCGAGGCGGCCTCGGCGGCCCTGCGACCTCAGCATCGGTCCTCGCGGCCTCAGCAGCCGCTTTCGCGGCCTCGGCATCGGCCTCTCCCTCTCCAGGGCGTCGTACCGAGAGACGCCCTCAATAATGAGACCGGCAATCCGGTGCATATCCCCGGCCGTACGATGCAGATCCTCCGCCGCCGTGGTCGCATCCTGAAAATCACACCGTAAGAAACACATAGCAAAAAGAAACAACGGCAGACACGGTATAAACCTATACCTTTGGGAAGGATATAGGGGAGCTTGGAACCGGCACCTCGTACGTAATCCTAGTACGGGTATCTGCTGCCGAGGTCGGACCTGACTTCGGCTGAGGTACGGTCACCAACTAGCTGAGGTCGGCCACCGCCAGGGGTGCCTGGCTCGGCTTAGTCCACCTCGCCTTCTTTGCCGGTGGCCCCTGGCTCGACGACTGTGCTGGAGGAGACGAAGCCGCCACCTTCGCCTTCTTGCGAGAATCGAGCTTCACTGCACAATAAAAAGAGAAGTTGATTAGCACAAAGACATCAAATATATGAGGATATAAGGGAAAAAAGGGGTGCCCTCACCCCGGTCCGACCCCGATCCGAAAGCTTCCGACCTATAAATGCTCAGCCCGGCATCATTCAGGTCGTCCTCGGTGAAACTATAAGATATTTCACCAAACGTGTTGAGCTTATCCTCTATGGCACCCAAGGCCTTACACTTCACATCCATCATCTTGCCCAGGCCCCAAGTATAACTCGGGTGCCCATCAGCCCCCAAAAAGAAGAACTTACTTTGCCACTGGGGCACCTTCGAGGGGGCAGTCACCCTGAACGCCTGCCGGGGTGACAAGTAGTACACACCTCCTGTATTCTTGACGCTAAAAAAACGCATCAAGATTTCTAAAGAAAGCTTCTCATCGAGGCCATAACAGGTAAAACCTAGCCCAACCACCGACCTAATGGAGTTCGGGTCAATCGGCATATCGAATTTGAAAATATTCTTGAATGCTCGAGAAAATGGGGCTAATGGGAACCTAAGGCCGGCCTTCAAAGCGTCGACATATCGGTAATAAATCCTCGGAGGGCCATAGCTCTATCCCGGATTGCGGCGAGCACCACCATGCCTCCCGGAATATGGAATTCCTTTGCTATTCTCGCACAATCGAGAGGCGGTCGAGAGGCGACCTAGCATCCACGACCTTGCACTCATCCTGCACGGATGGTATCGCCAGAACCCTAGCGCTAATACATCTAGACCTACCCATCAAGGTATGGCAGGTGTAATCCCTAATCTCAAACTCACTATCGGGGAAGGAAGATGATCGGGCAGATCTAGAAGGTGTAGAAGAGGATGAGGAAGACATACTTACTTTTTCAAATATTCGCAAGATTCTGAAAGATGATCAACAGCTTCTTTGATTCAAAAATTCTCTATGAGGATAAAACAGACGAGGATGAAGGAAGTGAACAGTTTCTTTATCTATGGCCTATTTAAAGTACAAATAGGCACCCAAAACCGCCTATTCAACTTCCCACATGGCCTACCATGACTTGATGTGAGGCAGACGCGCGCGTGGTTCGAGCGCCAACTAAGCGCACGGCACGTATACGACGTATTCTGGGGCGCGCGAGACATATCGGTCTAATAGTGCAATCATCACTCGACTCCGGTCAACTCGATTCGGACCTCGCAAATTATACAAATCAGTCCAGAGCAATCCATCTCAGTTCGGACCTCGGCAAATTGTTCGACTCAATCCGGAACGGCAAATCGCCAGCTCATTTCGGACCTCGGTATTCTATCAACGAAAGGACACCACCGTCCAACTTCGGATAGTTCAGTTCAGACCTCGGCATTCTCCTAACGAAGGACCGCCGTCCGACTTCAGCCCGGTTATCCACCTCGACACGTCGTCCCAATCAATCTGGACTTCGACAGATCACCCCAGTCAGTTCGGACCTCGACATTCTCCTGACGAAAGGATATCGCCATCCACTTCGGACAACTCAGTTCGGACTCAACAAATGGTCCAGCATAGTCCGGAACGGCGAAACATCCAACTCAGTGCGGACCTCGGCCAATCATCAGATTCCAACCCCAACATCAAAAAGGCAGGAAAATCCTCGACGATGACCTCAGCCGAGCAACAACCAACCTCGGCAAAATACATCCTTCACCTCACCTCGGTGTAGTTGTTACTCGACTAATTGGAGGGGGCTATGATGGGATAAGGCCTAACCGCTAAAGCCCAACAGCAGGCCCACGTGAACTGGGCCTGGCTTAGCTATTTCGGCTACACGGTTTGGCCCAAAAAGCCCAACACCTAAACCCTATTCAAGATCAACCATATCCTATCAGATATGGAAGGAGATAGTAGAGGAGATATTCAAGGATCGAATCTATCTTCAGAGATCGGATCACATAGTAATCGGTAGAGATCCACAACATGTATAAATAGAGGTTAGATTAAAGGTAGAGAGGCTGGCAACTATTTGAATACTCGAGCTTTTAGATACACTCATTGTAATCGTTTATAGTGAAAGTATTGAGGAATCACTCCTCCGTGGACGTAGATCTTTCTTTTGATCGAACCACGTAAAAGCCTCTCGTGTTCTTTACTGTTTTCATAAATCTCGCACACACTAGATTTATCAGGAACTAGTATTACTTTTTCTTTTCTTTTTCTTATAATATCACTCGCATTTAATAATTAACTTTTGATAATGAGTCACATTAATATTCTTTGGTTTCATCTATGCTAAGTAAATGGAATCGCTCAATCGATATTATAATTTATAATATGAATTCATACACGTTATATATTTATTGATATATTTCATTCATAAAGCGAACGAAGTTAGAATTCAACCGAATATATAACATCTAAAAGAAGCCAAAATGGTTGCATCAATAGGGAATGTTTAAAGGCTGTTTGGCGATCTAGTTGTTAATTAATTAGCTCAAAATTTGTGTACATTAATAGAGTGGTCGCGAAAGTTAGAAGACAATTTTTTTTGGATACAAAAGTCAAAAAAAGAAAGCAAACCCGTCTGATCATAATGTTTTAGCTTGACTACTCTCAGGGCCGTACCTATGCCTTACGGGGCCCTAAGCAAGAATTTGAAAATAGGCCCCTTTAATGCAAGAAAAATAATATGAAAATAACATACTATATCAAAAGAAGTATTTCAAAATAGACAAAGAATTCATATCTTTACAAAAAAAATTAAAAATCCACATTGACTGGGTGCAGGTGACAACTAGACTTGGAGAATTAAAATCACATCGTTGTCGATATATATATATATATATATATATATATATATATATATATATAAAAATGGGCCCCATAATTTTGGGGCCCTAGTTACGGCCCTGACTACTCTCCCACCATTTTTAGTAATCTTTGAGCTAATCCCTCATTGTTTTCACGCATCAAGCTTAGGAATATTTTTATTTGCTAATATGATGGTAGGTCTAGTTTAATAAAGATTTTAAGTGGGTTCGCTTGGATCGCTCTTTGTTTATCACCGTCATTGCGCTTGATCTCAAAGTGCCTGGCTCCCACTACTTTGGAGTCAGTGTGCTGGCGTAGAGCTCAAAGACGCTGCCAAATACTTTCTTCATGAACAGCAACTGCGAGTGGCTGCAGCTTCATAACAAAAAATATAAGGCGCATAGTAATTGACATTTTGGAGTTGGCAGTGGGGATATTTTTTTTTTTTTGTCAATTAATACAGAAATTTTAAAGGCTGCGTCACGGTGGACTAGAACCCGAGACCTTTGGCCTCGGGCATTAACCACTCTACCACTAGGCTAACACATACACAACAGTGGGGATATTTTGTATCTTTTCATTGTCATTGAGGTTCTGTATAAGGGCAAATTAGTTAAAGTCTTAGTTGTTGATTGCGATCAAATTTGATGGCTTATGATATATTGTATATCACAAAAACTCATGTACATTCATCCGCACCTCCGAACAGATAAAAGTAACATTTGTTCTTAAAAATTGTATCATTTATATTAAAGAAAAATATTATTTATTTTTTACCTGACATTTATAAAATATCATTTACATTGAAGAAACTATTATTTGCACTAAAGAAAATATCAATATATGCACATACGGACATCCGCACATGAGACCAACTCATCATATATACTTTGAATTTTCAGAAGTCCACCTTTTACAAAAAAAAATCAATTCATGGGAACCCCTATTATAGGAAGAGAATACACTTGTTACAAAATAACATAAAATTGTTTAAAAAATTGGCTCAAGATTAAGAGCACTTGAGATCTAGTGTATCAAATTTAGTTTCGTATTTTATGTCCCACTTTCAATTTTATTTTATTTTTTGTCCTTCAAAATTTTAATTTTATATGCTTTAGTTTATTTTTCTAATTATTAACCATGATTTATTCAACTCAATTAGGATATGCAATTATTTTTTATCATTTAATTTCTTTCACTTTTATTGGTTAATAATTCATTATTAGAACTGATAAATCCAAAGTCAGAAAACGTGATTTTTTTTAACTTCACTTTTTTAAATGTAAATTAAATATGATTCATAATATTATAATAAATTTATTTTATATTTTTTTTAAACAATAAATATAATAGTGAGACAAGTGATTAGGGTTGTTAAACGGTTCGGTTTCGGTTAACCGAACCGAATTTCTCGGAAAAAGTTGAACCAAAACCGAACCGTTTTAAATTTTGGTTAACCGAAAACCGATCAGTTTCGACGTTCGGTTTTCTGTTAACCGAAAAACCGAATTAAAATTAATTAATAATAAAAATAAATAAAATGATAATTAAAATAAAAAATAATAATTAAAAAACTGATACTTATTATATATAAATAAAATATTTAACAAATAATTAAAATAATTAATAAAAATTAATTAAAAATTGATTTTAATAATTTTTAATTAATTAATTAATAATAAAAAATAAAAAATGATTTTTTCGGTTCAGAACCGTTCAGTTATCGGTTAACCAATAACCGAAATTTTTTTCAACCCTGGAACCGAAATCGAATCGATAACCGAATTTATCGGTTTTCGGTTAATCGAATTTGTCGGTTTCGGTTCGGTTTCCGTTCTAACCGAAAACCGTTTAGACACCTATTGACACAATTAAAATTGTTGGATATTGGATTTTGTCTGAAGATTAAGCGGTGCATGCATGCTCTGGTGGCTAAATTTGTAATAAATACTAGTTACTACATCAGGTTTATTTTGACTGATGTAATAAATAATGAGACAATTTTAAAAGCAATAATTTTGCTACAATAAAGATAAAAAAAATAGCTACAGTTTTAAAAATATATAAAAACTAGTAATTATTAATAAAATATTCTTCAATATGCTATTAACGTGAATTCACGAAATTAATATCATGAAATCGTGTAAAAGTGTAAAATATATGATTTTACAAATTGTGATTCGAATATTCATGTGAATGTCGTATTTCTTGAGTTCTTGAATTATTTTCATATATTTAAGAACAATAACATATGAGTTTTTGAATTATATTTGTGTATTTATAAACAAAAACATAAAATCTTACAAATCTTATTCGTGTAATTATGTAATTATTACAAATTCGTGTATTTAGGAACAACGTCAACAGACATAGTGAGAGAAGACGAGGCATGCACGTGAGAAATATGTTCGACTTGTGAGAAACCAATTATCATAAGGACAAACTTAATAAATTACAAGATTATTGGAAAAAAAATGTCCCTTAGGACAAATACGTCGTTAAGGTGGGTTCTCGTGGCGAGAGGTCATAGGTTGAACCCCACCAAACGCTTTATGGGTTTGAGCGCATGTGCTGGTTTTCCAAATGTGGTTTACATGTCATGTGTGGTTTGCGCTTATTGCACAGAGGCGGGGTTTACCATTCTTGCACCAAAGATAGCGCCACGGTTCCCATGATACCAAAAAATCATATCGTTCATTAATTTACGAATGATATATAGGTGAACTAATTATGTTCCGTTGTTCGAAAACTATGAAGACAATCTTGATGGAGAACGAAGATCTGAGGAAATAGTACGATATATAGATACTAGTGTGTAATCCGTCGAAATTCGACGGAAAATTACATTATTTTGTTTCTATGGTTATAAGAAATAAAATATTTATGTATAAAATAGATGTTAATTAATTATCAAAACCCGTATAATAATATCCAAATATTATAAAGTAAATATTAATAGTACATAGTATAAAAAAAAATCGAGCACCACTAATTGTGAAAATATTAGAAATGGAAAAAATAACTAAACATTTAAAATATGATGAAATTAAAAGTAAGCTTTAAGATTAATGGTCGCAATCACTTTAAACATTCATAAGTAGGCCTGTCTAAGTGGTTAAAGATTTTCGGTTAGAGAGGAACCGAACCGGAACCAAATGGTTTTGGTTAACCGAAAACCGAAAATTCGGTTATTGGTTCGGTTCTCGGTTCCAATATATATAATTTTTTCGGTTAATGGTTAACCGAGAACCGTTCGGTTCCGAACCGAAAAACTGATTTTAATTATAAATATTATTATTATTATTATTATTATTATTATTATTATTATTATTATTATTATTATTATTATTATTATTATTATTATTATTATTACTTTAACTTTTAATAGACTAATTAGAAAGTACAAAAGTAAAAACCCTAGATGAAGTTTGATTTTCAACAATTGAATTCATCACATCAGCACAACACAGGCTGTGCAGCGACGCTTCTATCTTTGAGATTATCATTCTCTCGGAATCGGACCTCGATTCTTCATCCGACGACGCCGCTGCCCTTCTGCTCTCCTCTCCCTCTTGCTGGTTGTCGTCGGCCCATCCCTGCTCGCCGATGCCCACAGGTAGCCCGCGCCGCAATCGTTCCCAGCCCATTTTAGCACAACCGTTGTTCCTTCTTTCACGGCCTTCCCTCCCTACTCGCCAACGCCCACAACCAAAGCCCACAAGTATCAACTTCATATATAGGAAAGTCAGTTGTATGCTTATTGTGTTTGTTTTTCAGTACCTAGTATATTATTCGATTTTGTTTTTTCACACTGCCTTGTTTCATAAATGGGTATTACTGAATCATGATAAATGTTGATTAATGAGTTGGTATGAATTTTCTTTGGACATCATCAGAATATGGGAGAGAGTTTGTTGGGGACCATCTGTTTCTATGCGATTATTTCTATTTATAAATTTTGTTTTTATTTTGATCTAATGATTACATTATGATGTTTGCTTATTAGAAAGTCTTGAATCAAGTTGGAACGAAAACACTCGTAAAGCAATTTTTCGTCAATTAACTTTGAAAACCTACTAGATAAAAGAAAGAAAGAAGCCCACTCACTCTTAAACTTAAAAATTAGCCCAATTAGCATTTTTACGTAGACATGCGAAGAAACTTATTGAGCTCGTAAAATTTTCATCACTTTTAAATCACCGTAATTTGTGGTTGAGTTCGTAATTTTTTGGTTTTCGGTTAATCGAAAACCGAACCGAAATAACCGATCGGTTTTGGTTGCTAAGAAAAACTTAAACGGTTCGGTTTCGGTTCCTGTTTTTTAGAGAATTTCGGTTCGGTTAACCGAAACCGAACCGTTTCCCAGCCCTGTTCATAAGCATGCTGATAAATGTTTGTACTCGTCTCCAGTACATATACACGTGCTCGTCTTAAATCCGATTAGTTATCCAAACTTTTAAATTTATAAATATAAGTTATTACAGTGATTGGAATTTATATGCACATACATATCTAAAATCTGATTGAAAAATGATTTTATTACTCGCTCTTGTCCAAAAATACGTGCTAACTACCGAAATTTATTTAAATTTATAAATATAAGTGGTTATAGTAATTGTTTATATGTCTCAGTAATGACTCGAACATTACAGAAAAAACATTAATTAATATAAATAACAAAAAAAATAAAAATAAAGAACATGTATAGCTTATACATAATAACATTCGTCTCACATTTGATTAATTACCCGAACCTATTTAATTTTATGAACTTTATAAGAAATTGATGCTAAATTCAAAATTTGTTTAATTTTTTAAAATATATATAATTTTATTTCTATTTTGAATTGGTGAAGTCTCATGAAAAAAAATAAAAAATTATTAGAAAAATTAAATTAAATTTCTCAATTAAGAGATATAACTATTTATGTAACAGCCCTCTACTACTAATGACAGATTAGTAGAGACTATTGTTGGGAAATCTGATTTTAACCCTCTCCCGATGATCTATCTTGGATGTTTAATTCACCATACATTGATTATATACCTAGCATGCACCTATATAATTAATTGCAACACGTTGGGGTTTTCGTGTTTACCTTTGAATCTGTCGAGGCGGAATGGATCGAGACTCGTGCTTTGACCTTCCCGATCTGTATCCGGTTGCCCAATCTCCAACGTCGGTGAGGACGATCTATGGAGAATGCTTGGAAAATCACCTCAAGCTCTCAAGAATTTTTGAAAATCTCTCAAGGATGAACCCTCAAATTCTCGAAAATAATGATGATGATTATTAATCATTGACCTAGATTTAATCTCTTACCTCATATTTATAATGCATTACCATAATCCTATATGGAAATTACCATAATCCCATATGGAAATTACCACAAACCTTTATAGAAAGGATTATTACCATAATCTTATATGGAAAGGATCTATGCATATCCCATAAATATAATAATATCCTTATAGGATAAAGAGAATCAAATCCTTGCCTTGTAGAGCATAGGGCCGATTTTGCCTAGCTTACGGACTGGATGGGTGACCAGGATCAAATGCAAAGAATAAAGATGGGCCTCAAATAAATTAATTATCTTATGTTCGACCCATAACATAAATTAATTTATAAACATTTATTCATGCCACTAGAGAATAAATGCCGACTTACCCTTTATTACGAAGTTGAGTCGGGCTTGCACTTAGACATTACGAATCCTCGATTTAAGATATCGAGCGTCCATTAATTATTTATAGCATTACATTCGCTAAAATAATTAATATCTTTAATTCCTAAGTGGTACCACTCAACCTTATTATTGTACTTGAACTAACTCAACCTGCGGGGTTTAGTACAATAAACCTTTGATCTCCTTAGGGACGTCATCATCCTAAACGGATACGGTGACTCGTCTGAGATAACTAGCATGACATACAAGCACCGCCACCACCCAAGATGCGGAGAATATTGGGTTAGAACATATAACCTCACCCATAACAAGTCAAAGTGATGGTCAACAACTCATACTCATCTAATACCTTATCGAGGTTTAGATCATCGTAAGTCACCGAGATCTTAGTTCTTCACGACGGTCGGATAGAAGAACTCATCTCACCGTGATCCTTCAATACGTCGAGACGCATCACCGGCAGACAAGCAACCAAGTCAAGTCACACTTATCTATACAAGCAGCTATACCGACAACTCGTCCTCAAGTTGTCTCGGTGTGAAACTTTTATATCTCATTAAGCTTCGACCAATCATACGGACTTCGTGATCTTCTACACATCGTATGATCTAACTTATATATGAGATAAAGGGACACGAGATATATGCAATCAAGTATTCATTTCAGATAGGAGATTGTAATAGTGGTAACAAGGAAACATTGTATACAAGCTCAACCAAAACTGCTTTCGAAGATACAAATCCAACAATCTCCCACTTATACTAAAGCAAACTTTTAGTATACAATGTGTCTCTCTACTAGCTATTACAAACAAAACCATCACTTTGCTTCTCCCACTTATACAAAAGTTTCCTTTCTAAGTGGGTGCCATCTAGCGCAATTCAAGTCCTCTAACGTCCCCGACGTAGACTTATTGCGGCAGGCTTTAGTGGGTGCCATCTAGCGCAATTCAAGTCCTCTAACGTGCCCGACGTAGACTTATTGCGGCAGGCTTTAGCGGGTGCCATCTAGCGCAATTCAAGTCCTCTAACGTGCCCAACGTAGACTTATTGCGGCAGGCTTTCGTGAATGGATCCGCTAGGTTATCCGTCGTATCAATCTTTGCAATCAGCACGTCCCCTCGTCTAACGATTTCTCGTATGACATGGTACTTTCTCTCTATGTGTTTGCTTGCCTTGTGGATCCGTGGTTCCTTCGAGTTTGCCATTGCACCTGAGTTATCACAGTAAACCATGATACTCATGGGCAAACCAGGTACCACATCTAGATCCATGAGGTAGTTCTTGAACCATCTGACCTCCTTAGCACCTCCGGTGGCTACATATTCGGCTTCCATGGTAGAGTCCGCAATGCATCGCTGCTTTGCACTCCGCCAGGATACGGTTCCACCTCCCAAGGTAAACACATAGCCTGAGGTAGACTTTTTCTCATCACGGTCAGATTGGAAATCCGAGTCTGAATAACCCAAAGGCATTAGACTATCTGCATGGTAAGCCACCTATAATCTCGAGTCCTTTTCGGTGTATCAATATATGCTTTACCATGATCCAATGAGCTTGTCCAGGGTTAGACGATATCTAGCCACTATGCCCACCGCATAGCAGATATCGGGCCTCGTGCATAGCATTGCATGCATGAGACTTCCTACGGCGGAAACGTAGGAAACTTGTCTCATTTCCTCTATCTTCTTTGCGATCATAGGTAAGCGCCTTTAGATAAAGGAACGCCATGTCGAAAGGTAGCAATCCTTTCTCGACGGCCCGCATACTAAAACGAGTAATCACGGTATCAATGTAAGATGCACGAGATAAGCTCAATATTTTCCTCTTGCGATCTCGGTAAACCTTGATCCCAAGAATGTACGTGCATCTCCTAAGTCTTTCATTTGAAAGGCGATCGGATAACCAACTCTTTCGTCGATAACAACTTCACATTGTTGCCGAATAGAAGAATGTCATCTACGTAAAGTGCAAGAAATACCACATTACCGTTGACATCTAAGCGATACACACAACTCTCGCTAGGCAACTGGGTAAATCCATAAGACTTTACCACCTCGCCCAAACGTAAGTTCCATGATCTTGCATCATTGTCTTCAGTCGCCTCGTTGTGCGTCCATGGGTCGATTATTGCTGTTCGTTTTACGGGACTAAATCCAAGATTCACCCACGAACATACATCGCTCGGGTTGACGAACAACCCTCCCACTCTGACGAGGCACTACAGGCACAATGGCAGCGGTGGGTGCGATAACTTGTGGTTCTCTGTCTTGCACAACTTGCTTGGTAGGTACCACATGCGGTCGGTATCTCGGTGGAACTCGACCCACTTCAATTTCTTGAAGTATCGGTGTCGATCCTCCCACTAGAATCGACATCTCGCACCTTTGGTCTAATCGGTGGTGGAATACGATCATATTCTAATTCTTGAAGAATGATTTCAACTTTGGATTTATGATTTTCATGTAGTCCTCTTCTAAGAATCGGGCATTAGTGCTAATAATGACCTTCCGATCCTGGGACTATAGAATAAACCACTTTTCGTTCCTCTAGGATAGCAATAAACAACCTTGCGTCGGATCTAGCCTCCAACTTGACTTTCTTGTCAAAGGCACGTGCCGGATGGGCCCATATCCTTATGTGGCTTAAACTCGGCTGCGCCCAAACCACAACTCGAAAGGGTCTCTTCGATCGACTTGGATGGTACTAGATTTAGAAAGTATGCCGCTTCTAAGGCATACCCCGTAACGAAATAGGCAAAGTTGCATAACTCATCATTGATCTAACCATTTCAAAAGAGTCTTATTTCTTCGCTTTGACATACCATTTGGTCGTGGTGTGCCGGTGAAGTCTTGTTGGGAGGTAATCCCACACTTCACCAGATAGTCCATGAACTCGTTGTTGAGGTATTCGCCACCGCGATCGAACCTTGATGACTTGATACTCTTACCTAGCTTCGTCTCTACTTCCGCCTAAAATTCTTTGAATTTCAAAGCATTCGAGACTTGCGGTGAAGCGGTATACGTATCCGTACCGAGTAATCGTCAATGAAAGTGACAAAATACTGCACCCTCCACGAGCTTGTGTGGACATCGGTCCACGAGGTCGAATGGACTAGCTCTAACATTTCTTTGGCTCTATGACCCTTCGCTTTGAAGGGTGCGGTCAACATCTTACCTTTTATACAGATTCGCAGATCGGGAGCGAGTAAGCGTGAGATTACCCAACGCCCATTCTTAGCCGTCTTTGGATCCTATTTAGATTGATGTGACCTAATCTAAGATGCCGGAGAAAGAGGTGTCATCTTGCTAAGAAAACTTTCTCTTTTAAGGTTTGATGTAGATGCTGACATAGTTATAGGTATTATGTATTGCGAGAAAAAGTATAAAGCGAATTATATAATGTGCTACAGATAACCGTCATTTCTTATGATAGAAACACCACTATCAAAAACAATGAATATCCATGAATAAACAATTTCAAACAGAACAAGGTTCGCCGAAAATCCGCACATATAAAACGTCTTTAAAACTAAAACTGTTTTCTCAAAACATAAAGTAACATCTCCGATCGCAACGGCCTCGACTTTCGCCACGTTGCCCATGGAGATCGTTATCTCGCCATCATTCGGCTCCTTGTCGCAGGAACCCTCGCAGGTGTAACAAACATGATCGATCGCACCGTGTCTACTACCCAAGAATGGGTAGAACAAGTCGCTAAACATGTTTCGTTACTAAAGCAAATGGCGTACCTAGAGCCTCGAGCTTGGGGCACTTAGCCTCCAATGCCCGCCTCACCGCACTTCAAGCATTTGCCCTTCTCCTTTGGCTTTTTCAAACCGTTGGTAGAGCCCTTTATATTACTCCCACTCTTTCTTTAGCCTTAGCATCTCTTGAATTCCACTTTTCCTTTCATCTTTCGATAAAGCGGTGGTTTCTTTGAGGTGCGTACTAAAGATCGTGCACCTTGCCCATTTGCGTTCTTCCGCTACTAGATCCTCTTGCAATGAATCTAGAGTATAACTCTTATCATAAAGGATCTTTATAACGAAGTCATCAAAGACTTGGGCAAAGTGTTGAGGATCATATCGATTCTCGACTACGTCATCAATATATCCTCCAACCAATTCGAGCTCTCCAAGAGATTAATCATTTGCTCTACATGGTTATGCATCGAATCGCTTTCCTTCATTGAACTTGATATTATTGATTTTGTCAAATTATGACAAGCGATTCTCGTCCGACTCTCATACAATTTCATAAGACTTAGACATATCGTGGCTGCATCTTCCATCTCTTGATCTTTGGAGTTGCGGGGACTCGCATATGGTGACCAAAAGAAGACACTTTGTCATTCTATTTGATTTGTCTCATTTCTCGTGCTCCTTGCGCTCCTCATCGAGATGAATTGTCTAGAGGCTTGGGACGGGTGTAATGAGTACAAATAGATTTTCTTCCATGCAGAAGAACATTCTCAATGTTTCGTTTCCACTCGATCAAATTTGGACCCGATAAGGGATTTTGTGCGAGCATATTGATAATCGGTGTAAGAGACATATCTGAAACGATAATGTAAACACATAAGCATACGATCGCACATAATTGTGAATAATAATATTGTAACCTTTTGATAAAACAATATTAATTGAAACCTCCAATCGCCCAAGGAATCCCACATGCAAGCCACGCGTGTGGACATTTACACATGAACCCCTCGACCAGACTAAAATATACCTTTTAGTCGTTTAATTTCAATCCATGTCAACTTATCCTTATGACAAATGAAATTAACGATTGGACTTTACTAGACCACATCACTATCACAAGAAGGGACTTCGTGGGAAGTTGTACTTGAGGTGATGTCTAAACAATGACCACAATTTTAACAGCAGAAAATGAATTCTTAGAATTGGCATACTCACTCGGACCATACCGCTTCCAATTCAAATTCTTTTGTTATCTCATTTTATATCTATCTCTAGAGAACTTATGAAAATCGCACATGCAAGCCACGCGTGTGGCGTTTACATGAAACTCCCACTTCTCAATAGATTTAAAATGTTTTATTTAGAAATCTCATCTAACAAACTTATGATAAACAGTGCAAGCAAGCCACCGCGTGTGGACGTTTACTCACAATGCGTCTCACTTTGTTTAGAGATCAAAAGTGGAGGTCTTGACATTTTAATTTAAAATTAATTTGTCGGTTTGCTTGCTTAGTCTTTTTGTTCAAAAGGTTTGTCCATGCAGATCACGTAATCCTAGCATGCTTTTATATAGAACTCAACATGTAAAATATGCTCATGTAATTCTAAAATATGCTTGAAAACGCGATAAACCTAGCATGCTTACTATGCGCACCCAATTACGAAAACACTTAAAGGTTTGTCAACGTAATTTAAACATACATAGCATGCTCTTGCATAATTTAAACATCCACGACATGCAATGAACGATAAAATAAAATAAAACGTTCATCGTGGCCCACTCGTGGAATCTGCACTTTCCGCCTAATATATTACATAGAATTGCAAATCGGATCTTTATAATCTTGAACGGGCCTCGCGTGCAGGCACGGACCGGACTCGTCAAAACAGATTCGGCTGGAAAACGGATCGGGCTCGGCCCCATCACGCGGCGCGTCATGAAGCGCCCAGACACGCTTGCGTGCCGTCGCACCGCCGCGCCGTGCGACCGTTTTCCGTCGTCTCGATCTGGCTACTTTCGTCTTCGTTTTACTTTTACAGATAAGAATTATAGAAAAATAAATCTAATCTAACCACGGATTTTCTCGTGGTGAAAAACAAAATCCGACAAAATAAAACCGAGCCACGATGAACGACAGATCCAACAAATAATATATAGCGCACGTAATAATCAAACGTGAATTAATCCAACAGAGCCAAGATTAAGATCCCAGGCTCTGATACCAATTGTTGGGAAATCTGATTTTAACCCTCTCCCGATGATCTATCTTGGATGTTTAATTCACCATACATTGATTATATACCTAGCATGCACCTATATAATTAATTGCAACACGTTGGGGTTTTCTCGTGTTTACCTCGAATCTGTAGGCGGAATGGATCGAGACTCGTGCTTTGACCTCTTGGGATCGATCCGGTTGCCCAATCTCCAACGCCGAGTGAGGACGATCTATGGAGAATGCTTGGAAAATCACCCTCAAGCTCTCAAGAATTTTGAAAATCTCTCAAAGGATGAACCTCAAATTCTCGAAAATAATGATGATGATTATTAATCATTGACCTAGATTTAATCTCTTACCTCATATTTATAATGTATTACCATAATCCTATATGGAAATTACCATAATCCCATATGGGAATTACCATAATCCCATATGGAAATTACCATAATCCTTTATGGAAATTACCATAATCCAATATGAAAATTACCATAAACCTTTATGGAAATGATTATTACCATAATCTTATATGGAAAGGATCTATGCATATCCCATAAATATAATAATATCCTTATAGGATAAAGAGAATCAAATCTTTGCCTTGTAGAGCATAGGGGCACCGATTTTGCCTAGCTTACGGGCCTGGATGGGCCAGCCCAGGGATCAAATGCAAGGAATAAAGATGGGCCTCAAATAAATTAATTATCTTATGTTCAACCCGTAACATAAATTAATTTATAAACATTTATTCATGCCACTAGAGAATAAATCTTGACTTACCCATTAATTATCGAAGTTGAGTCGGGCTTGCACTTAGACATTCTGAATCCCGTATTTAAGATATCGAGCGTCCATTAATTATTTATAGCATTCTGATCGCTTAAAATAATTAATATCTTTAATTCTTAAGTAATACCACTCAACCTTATTATTGTACTTGAGCTAACTCAACTGCGGGGTTTAGTACAATAAACCTTTGAGCTCCTTAAGGGACGCCATCATCCTAAACGGATACGGTGACTCGTCTGGATAACTAGCATGACATACAAGCTACCGCCACCACCCAAGACGCGGAGAATATGGGTTAGAACATATAACCCTCACCCATAACAAGTCAAAGTGATGGTCAACAACTCATACTCATCTAATACCTTATCGAGGTTTAGATCATCGTAAGTCACCGAGATCTTAGTTCTTCACGACGGTCGATAGAAGAACTCATCTCACCGTGATCCTTCAATACGTCGAGACGCATCAAAGCATAGACAAGCAACCAAGTCGAGTCACTTCTTATCTATACGCAGCCTATACCGACAACTCGTCCTCAAGTTGTCTCGGTGTGAAACTTTTATATCTCATTAAGCTCGACCAATCATACGGACTTACGTGATCTTCTACACATTGTATGATCTAACTTATATATGAGATAAGGGACACGGATATATGCAATCAAGTATTCATTTCGGATAGGAGATTGTAATAGTGGTAACGAAACATTGTATACAAGCTCAACCAAAAGCGCTTTCAAGATACAACCAACAACTATCACTTTAAAACAGTAATTAAGAGACATGAAAGACAATTTACTACAGCCATGTGAGACAAATATCAAATAAACTAAGAAACTTCAAACCATTAGATACAAGACACACATAATTTACATGTGGAATTAGACCAACAGATCCTTAACAAAAGGGTTCAACTGATCTGAAGGTATTTAACTGTCAACTTCAAAACATAACTTAGTGTTCTATTGCAGCGGAAAAACATGTGAATACACATATGACGATGTGTAGTCAAGGTTCTACTTATCAGCGACAAAAAGGGTACCAACTTCTCAACACACCTCCATCCATCATTTGCTCAACCTACACATTTAAAAACAAACATACATGGCTGAGTACAAGAATGCACTCAGTGAACTCATGCCAAAACATTTTATCAACTTTAATTTACACTGTCCATCACAGTAAGACACAAGGGTTTTATTTGAAAAGGCCTTATACTTACGAAACATTTTCATCATTTCATAAACATTTGTCTGGCCAGACATATTTCTCTTGTATGTATGATCCATATCCTTTCCTTTCCTCATAACATTACCATTAACGCCGTAGAAGTAGACCTCCTTCTACGTCGTCGTGATCGATCGAGAATTGTCCTTTCAGCACACAGTCACCTTTATGTGTACACGTTAACCCTAGCCAGGAACTTACCTGTAATATCCCGATAATTTTAAACTAGGTTATGATAAAATTAAGTCGTTAATTAGAGTTTTTGGTTTCGATAATAAGAATAGTAATTTATCAAAGCAAATTTTTTTTTTACTATCCATAATGTGAGAAGTTTTATATTACGACTTTAAGTAATTAGTAAGACAAGGAATATCTATATATATATATATATATATATATATATATGTTATTCCTTGTGATAGCGATTTTTCCAACGACGATTAATTTTTGATAATTAATCTTAAGTTATTTTTTTTTACACGACGAAGTTTGAAATTTAATTCCAAATTAACGAAGTACTAGATAAGTGAGAACGACTTTCTTATTAACGTATTTACATGACTCAAAATTTAGTATAAAGTTTAAAGAAAATATCTTCCTCAATTTTTATATCATGACCGAAAAATAATGAATGGACAATGGATGGTTTTGCTTGATTTTTAATTCACCACATGTTTGATAGTTGTTTTTATATTAATTAATTAAATTCCAAATTAACTAATTAAAATAAATCGAAATTCTCCTTTTGCTTACTAATGTTGACCGATCAATATGTATAGGAAATGATGGGATATTTTTTTTAATTGGGGTCCACATATATACTTTAGACTTATAACTTAAGTAACTAAAGTGAAGATATTTTACCATAATTCATTCTTCTTTTATCTCCTTCTCTCTCATTACCGTGAAGAAGAAGAAAAAAGTTCTTCTTCCATTTTTGAAGCACAAGCTCAATTCTTTGACGATTCTTTGATTCCTCCACAAATCAAAACCGATTAAAAGGTTGGAAATCTCATAAACTTTATAGAAATGCAAGAAAATGAAAATTTACAATTTAGATTGAGCATAATGAAGGCTTCGATTATTTTGGAGAAATTTTGAAGAATTGTATAAATATTTTATGTTCATGATTTAATATTGTTTATATGATATTTATGAACTTAGATTTGAAATATCATGCAAAGTTGAGAAGTTTGAGAATTTTTCTTCATTATGGTCGATCATTTTGAGATATGATGAACATGTTCTTGATTTTTGTTTGGATCTTGATATTTAATTTTCTTGATGATTAGCATGTAGATATGTGTTCTAGATATATCAAGAATGAGGTGTAATTGATTTCAAAATTTTAAAATCAAGTATGAGAAAAGAAGCATGGTGGTCAAAACTTTAAGATTTGGGTTTAGTCTAGATTTTGAGAGAAGAGGCTAAATTTCTTAACTCTATGAACTTAATATAGCTTAAGTTATCTACATTATTGGATGAATACCATATGAACTTTGTAAGATTTTAATTCCAAGTCTAGAAGAAGTTATGCTTTAGGATCGAATCTGGCGACACGCCACCCTCTGCTCAAACCGCAATATCTCTCTCGCGAAACTATTTTTGAGCACCGTTTTTTTATAAAAAACTAGACTTCCGTGGATTTCTAATGTCATCTTCAAAACACCCTAATTCGTTCTATAACAAAACAGTTTATTGTTCAAATTTGACTGTTCTGCACATCAACATATTTATTGAAAACAAATCAACTTGAAACAAGACAACTGTTGTTCGATTTTTGTAAATTTTTTACTATGAATTTGAAGACATATCCTTCACGAAAAATGTTCTTTTACGAGTTTAAAATCTATATATAAAATTTTAGAAATTTTAAGTATGTTTAAGTGGTCAAATATATGATGCAATGTGCACCGAAAGCTACGAAATTGCAAAGAAGCTTAACATTCAATTTTATTGTCTTATTTAATGTGAAATTAAATATTATTCCTTCATGAAAATTCTGCTTTATGTGTCCAAAATCAACATCGAAAATTTGGGAATTTTGAAGAACGTTTAAATGTCTAAACTTGGGAATAACCGAGGCGCTCAATGAAAATGAAATTTCAAAGACATTTAGAATCATAATTTAAAAAAGATATTTCACTTAGTTTGAAAACAACTTTGAATGTGTCGAGCATAGTTATTTGAAATGAGCACATTGTGGTGTTGAATATGTTAGTGCGTGAGCATAGTTATGTTTAATGCACATAGTAATGTTTTATGTCTAGCATAAATATTGTGTTAACTGGGATGTGAGAGACGAGAATATAATTTAAACCTTAAGTTCCAAGGTGGGGGTTTTGAACCCAATTTAAGGTTTACAAATTATAAACATGTAGTACAAGCTTAGATGTGTTAAGAGTTTAAAACAATGAGTAAAATGTGTTAAGAAAGATAAAATGGTAGCTTCACTACGATGGAGTTAAATGCATTTGAGGTTTAACCATGCATCTTAAAAATGGAATTGATTTCATAACTGAAATAGTTTTACTGATAACTACCTAGTATGACAAAGTTTTCTGGGAATGTTATGAGGCTTGAAGCGATGTTTCGTCTCATTAAGTCACGATAATATTTGATGAGAAATACGAAATAGATGAACTAACCTTATTTAGCTAAATGTGCAAGAACTCTGAAAAATCAAAACTAAGTACTAAACCCTGATATGGTTCAAGAAAGTTATCGAGTCCGTTACATAATCCCTACGTTGCTAGAGACTTGAACAAGTTATAATTTAGTTTCTTACTTAAAGGTGGATACGAAAGTAGTCGACGAAGGACAAAGGAAAAACATCGAGTTAGGAAGAGATAATACCAGGTGGGCTTTACTATACTCAACAAAGATAAAATGCTTATGAAATGTTTTATTTACGATGCTTTCTTACAAGAAATGATGATGAAATGTTTTATTTAATTACCTGCCCAAATGTTTATGTTTTTATGCATGTATCATATCCATGAATGATAATGAAGTTGTTGGGTCGCTCCCAACGTATGAATGAAAATCGAATTCGGATCCTATGCTAGAAGGACAATTCCTAGCCTGGATTAACGTGTACACTTAAGGGTGACTGTGTGCGTAAAGGACAATTCTCGGCCGGTCACAGCGTCCTGGAAGGATGCCTCCTTCTACGGCGTAAATGATGATGTTATATGAGAAAGGAAAGGATACAGATCATACATACAAGAGAAAATGCATGCGCAGGCGATATTTTGAGTAAATGATGAAAATGTTTAGTAAGCACGAGCATTTCAAATAAAACCTCGTGTGTTACTGATGGGGCAGTGTAATTTAAAGTTGATAAAATGTTTTTGGCATAAGTCCACTGAGTGCATTCTTTGTACTCAGCCCTGCATGTTTGTTTTTAAATGTGCAGGTTGAGCTGGTGATGCGATGGAGTAGTGTTGAGCAGTAGGACTCTTTGTCACTGAAAGTTATACCTTGATTGCACATCGTCATATGTGTATTTCACATGTTTTCCGCTGCAAGAATTCTAAGTTATGTATTGAAGTCCAAAAGTATTCTTGATATATATATATATCTCACAGTTCAATGTCAAATGGTCTTTTCCGTTTCTTAATTCCCGTTCAAAGTAATAGTCTCTGCTAATCCGTACTTAGGATTAGTGGGCTGTTACAAAGTGGTATCAGAGCAGTTCGTTCTTTGAAACCAAAACATTCTTTCAAAGTTAAGTCTAGATTGAGTCACTAGACTTCTAGAGATCAGCTGATTGTGGTCAACACTCCATCACATCAAGCTCAACTAGAATGAGATAAATTACTTTTTCTCGAAAGTTTTGAAATGAAAAGTTTGAAAGTGAAAAAGGATTGAAATGATTTTCGAAAGAAATGAAAGTTATGAAAGATGATTGATACGATGTTTCAAGTTATGAAAAGAAATGAGATATGAGAAAGAACTGACAGTGAAATGGGAAAGTGTTGACAAAGATATGTCAAAAAAGTGAAATGTTTGAATTCGTGGAATTCAATGAGATTTATTGTTATGAACAAAGTTATATTATCAAATGTTTAAATTTTCGAAATTTCAAGTTTTTGAAGACAATGAGTATGTTATCCCAAAAGAACTTAGACTGTTTAAGACGCATGATCCATTTTGCGAAAGAACATAGAAATATGAACTATGAGAATTTTATCTCATCTTGAGAACAAAAGCGAGGATGGAAATGAGAATAATACGAGTTGAAAGACGAGAACAACGAGAACAAAGTTGAGGAAAACTAAAAAGCAAAAAGGGAAATGATGATGGCAAGAACTGAATGATGATGTCGAAATGATGAATGTCATTATGCGATAAGTGACATGAGTATAGTCTTTTCCTTTGGATGTTCACGCGCGACGGAACTCCAAATCGACTATGACTTTTTCGTTAGAAACAAAATAGAAATGTGATCAAAGAATCAGTTGATGTTAGTATTGTGATTGTTACAAAATGAGAGACCACGATGTGGTAGAAATTGTTAAAGGCAAATTGAGAAATGGGGTTTTAGTGGTATGAGTAAAATTTTGGATGTAGGATAGTATGTTGATAAACCTTACAAATTATGATAAACCAGTACGAGTTATATGAGGTTTCAAATTTTATTCATTTCCCAAATTCTGTCATTGAGTTTAACTCTATGATCTAGTTCCAATTGAGAAATCATTTAAAATTCTCACTTTTTCTGAAAGAAATTTACAACCCGAAAATTTATAAAGTGTCCTTGTGAAACCAAGCTCTTATGTGACTGAGAAAGTATTTGTGACGGGTCTGGCCAGCCCATATGACCAAAGAAATTTCAGTAGTCGTCATTCTGGTCTTCGGACCCTATATCCCAATTATTCAGTTCAAAGAACATGTTGATTCAAACTTTGAAAGTTGTCATCTTGAATTGTGAAACCGTACCTTCTGTAAAGTTGTCATGATAAATTTTCTTCAATCCTTGAAACCAATAAGTATGATGTAGGTTGACTTATCTTGTCACCTAAATATTCAGATCAGTAAGGTGATAGACATCAAGTAGTTATGATGTAAAGAAGTTCTCGATGAGACGAGATATATTTTCTCCTATGATACACATAGATGTGGTGACCCTTGATGGGTTTACCAGATACTGATGACAGTAAAGTTATTCCTCTATGTCACTGTTATGATAATAAAGTTATGGACAAGATACTCTTTAGCATTGAGTGCAAGAGTAGAAGTAAAGAAAATTATATGATATCATTGAAATATAACCTCCTCTTATTATGTCATAACAAGAAAGATTACAACTTATCTTTAAGATAGTTGATTGTCCTTAAGACCTCGTTAGTAGGTTGGACATGTTTAAAGTATGGAGATGCACGATACTCTTTTCAATGGATATCTAAAGAATGATATCATCTCGTTAACAAGTCTCTCGCTTTATAACTCAACCGTTAAGATTATGCTTAAGCGGAATTAATTCCGAGTATTTGAGACTTTAATTAAACCAATGATAGTGAGATTGATGGATCATAATCATGAGATATGTGAACAGCTAGGATAGCCTTAGCATTTAAACCAAGTATGGAGAAAATATCCCCGAAGTCGAGATATGGTAATGAGGCGCTTATGCTTGGGACTTAAGTTATGGTGCACAAGCGTATCACCCTATATGACAACAATGACGGTTTTAATCCTGAAAGTGAGAACCGAAGTATAATGAAAGTAATATTACTTTCAGATATCGTGCTCAAGGAAAAGGGGCAAGAATTGTGAATAGCTAAAGAAACTACGAGCTATACAGTTATGATATAGCCAGGATATGATAAGTTTCAGAAACAGTCTGATTACGATAAGTAAGGTAATTCCTTTGAAGCAAAGAAGCGGATTAAGAAATAGATTCATTATTTGAGATGAAACCTTAGTACTCTAAGTTACATAGATATAAAACGCTCGTCTTGTGTGTTTTGGTATTTAATAAGCAAGATAACTTCTAGAGACGATGGCGAAGGAAATACATTCAAGAGAACAAAGGAAGAGATTCACATGGAAGGACCTTAAGGTGAATCTAATTGGAAAGTAGTTTCTCATATAACGACCCACAAGGTGGAATTTTAGGTACCTCCGGCATTGAAATGAAGCAAACATAGAATGTCGAGAAAAAGGGAAAGATATATGACGTCAAGGCGAAAGTATGATACGTTCCAAGTAGATTTGGGATTTTTAACTTATGCGAAAACACTTAGTCAATCAATGAAGACTAAGGGAAATGACGTATATACAAAAAGGATATTACAAATGATGGCGCTACAAATGCCAGTTTAAGGAATCCTCTTAAAAGGATTTTAAAGTAAGAATACATGAAAGATATATTCTTAAGAGCGATAGAGAGAAAAAGGAAACTAAATCATTCATATTGGATTAAGAACATATGATAGTGACAGATACATCACGATCTCTACGATAAGATTAGATTATCAAGGCAGCAATACCAAAGGATAGACTGATGTAGACTTAGCCGCAAAATGTAATTATAAAAGAATAATTGTAATGATGACCGAGAAGGATATGGTGAATAAGGTAACAGGAGGCCATCGCAAGGAAACATGATGCCACAAGGGCAAGGACAAGGACAAATGAGATAAATGTTTACTTGGACAGACTGGAACACCGCAGACTAGAGCCTATACTCTGCATCGAAAATAGAACGAACAAAACCAGGGAAGCCTGGTAGGTATGAGAAAACTTCTCAACATACCTATAATACTTTTGTTCGATACGGGTGCTTCACATTCTTTCATCACAAAAGTATATGTAGATACGCTAGAACTCAAATCAGAACAAACAAATCAAGAAATGAGAATCTCTTCACCTATAGGTGGAATTATAGCCGTCACACGTGTTTGCTTGAACTTAGAATTGAACCTAGAACCGCTTAAAGTTCTAGCCAATAATCGGGATCATAATACCTATGGAAATGTAGCTATAATCTTAGGAATGGATTAGCTAGTCGAAAACTTTTTCCCAGTCACGTATAAAGAGATGAAGATTCCATTTCAATTTTGGAAAAGAAGCTACGAGTTTCCATGGAGTCAACATGGGTAGGAAGGTACCGATTATATTCGCACTACAGGCAAGGAAAATGATGAACAAGAAAGGATGTCGAGCATTCCTTGTTTACCTAAAACGAGATGAGAAAGCTGAAATAAAATATAGGATATGAAAATTGTTCTGGAATTTCAAAATGTTTTTCCCGATAATTTACTAGGATTACCCCCTGACAAACAGCTAGAGTTCACCATCGGCTTTGGAACCAGGATTAGCCCCAGTGTCAAAAGCGCTCTATCGAATGGCTTCAAGGAAATTGGAAGGATTAAAAAATCAAATGCAAGAGTCATAGGATCTAAGTTTTATTTGACCTAGTGAATCACCTTGAGGAGCACCTGCTTTATTTATCAAAAAGAAAGATGGTTCATTGAGAAGGTGCATAGATTATCGAGAACTGAATAAGTTGACACTTAAGAACGAATATCCACTGCTAAGGATAGATGATTTGTTCGGTTAGTAAAAAAAGGAGCAAGTGTGTTCTCGAAGATTGATTTCAAATCAAGATATCATCAACTCAAGGTGCGATCAGAAGATGTATTCAAAACGGCTTTCCGAATAAGATATGGCCACTATGAGTTTATAATTATTCCATTCGGACTAACTAATGCGCCAGCCGTATTCATGGACCTCAAAAATCGAGTGTTCCACCCGTACTTAGATAAATTTGACTTAGTCTTTATAGATGACATCCTCATCCATACGAAGAACGAGAAAGAACATAAAGAACTCTTGAGAACTGTCTTGCAGACATTAAGAGTCGAATAAATTTCTGCCAAGTTTAGTAAATGTGAATTTTGCTAAAAAGTAATATTCCTTAGGCACATGGGTCTTCAGAATGAATCAAAGTGGATCCGGTAAAAGTTGAAGCAATGCAAGGATGGAAGTCGTCAACAATCCAAAATGAGATCAGGAATTTCTTGGGTTAACTGGCTACTATCAGAGATTTATTGAGGATTCTCAAAATAGCAAGGCCAGTGACACAACTACTCCGAAAATGAATCAAATTTACATGAACCAATAAATGTAAGGTCATGTGTTGATATGAGATAGATGATAGACTATGCATCACGACAACTTAGATCACATGAATAGAACTACCCAACTCATGACTTGAAATTAGCAGCAGTAGTACACGTACTAAAGTTTTGGAGACATCACCTATATGGAAGGAGTTGTGAGTTCTTCACAGATCATAAAAGTTTGAAATATTTCTTTGAACAAGGAAACTTAAATATGAGATAGAAAAGATGGCTCGAATTAGTAAAAGATTATGACTGTAGTATAAATTATCACCTACGAAAGGTTAATATAGTAGTTGATGCCCTAAGTTGTAAAACTCAGTCTAAGTTATGATATATTCTTACAGAGAAGGAGAAACTCATCAAAGAGTTTAAGAAAATAAAGATAGAAATAGTCGAGCTGCCAAAATCGATCATGATACTTATTACAACACTCACATTGACGTCTGATTTGAGGAAAAGGATAATAGAAGAACAAAGGAAATATGAAAATTTGGAAAAGACAAGGGTCAAAATAAGGACGGAAGGGCTAAAGGATTTTAAAGAAGCGCCTGACAATGTCATATTGTTTGAAGAAAGGTTATGTGTTCAAAACAATAATGAGCCCATAAATGAAATCATGAGTGAAGCCCATGATATTCCTTATACCGCTCACACAGGCAGCACTAAGATATATCAAAACTTACGAGAAAAGTTTTGGTGGGAAGGTATGAAACGAGATGTAGCCTCATTCGTCAAGCGTTGTTTTGTTTGCCAACAAGTAAAGGCATTACATCAACGACCCTATGGAAGTTACAACCTCTAGAAATACCCGAATAGAAATGGGATGACATAGCAATGGATTGGGTGACATGATTGCCAAAGTCAAAAAGAGGTAACACTACTATATGGGTAGTAGTGGATCGACTTACCAAATGTGTCCATTCTCTGCCTATTCAGATTACTCATGGATATGATAAGTTAGCTCAGTTGTACATAAAGAAAATCGTATGTTTACATGGGGTACCAAAACCTATCACATTAGATAGAGATTTCAAGTTTACCCCTAGATTTTGGACTAGTTTGCAAAAGAGTTAGGCACGAGATTGAACCTTAGCATTGCTTTCCACTCACAAACAGATGGACAGTTAGAAAGGACAATACCGACGCTTTAGGATATGTTGAGGACATTAGTGTTGGATCGAGGTACAAATTGGAAACGCGTTTTTCCACTTATTGAGTTCACCAACAACAATAGTTGTCAAGCAATGATCAATATGGCCCATATGAGGCATTATATGGAAAGAAGTGTCAGTCACCACTTTATTGAGATGAAGTAAGTGAAAGGAAAGTTTAAAGGCCTGACACCAGGAATGAAATGATTGAGATTGTCCGCCAAATCAAGAAAAGAATAAAAGAAGCTCAGGATAGACAAAAGTCATACGCCGATACGCGTAGATCTGAGCTGCATTTTGAATGCGGAGATAAAGTTTTTCTTAAAGTTTCTCCATCGAACGGAATTATAAGGTTCAAAGTACAAGGAATGTTGAGATCACGTTTTATAGGACCTTACGAGACCCTAGAAAGAATCGGCCTAGTAGCCTATAGATTGGCTCTCCCGCCATGTCTGGGAATGTACATAATGTTTTCCACGTGTAAGTAGTTAAGAAAGTACGTGTATGATCCAAAACACGTGATCCATCATGATGACATTATTCTTAACCCAGATATGAATTATGAGGAAGAACCTACGACTATTTTAGATCGTAAAGTTCAACAGTTAAGAAACAAGTCCATATCTTCAGTGAAAGTCCTATGGAGAAACCATGGACAAGAGGAAGCCACGTGGGAATTTGAGGTGTTATGATAGAAAGATATCCCAAACTCTTCTAAGGTATGCAAATTTCGGGATAAAATTTCTTTTAAGGGGGATAGAATGTAATATCCCGATAATTTTAAACTAGGTTATGATAAAATTAAGTCGTTAATTAGAGTTTTTGGTTTCGATAATAAGAATAGTAATTTATCAAAGCAAATTTTTTTTTTTATTATCCATAATGTGAGAAGTTTTATATTACGACTTTAAGTAATTAGTAAAACAAGGAATATATATATATATATATATATATATATATATATATATATATATATATATATGTGTGTGTGTGTGTGTGTGTTTTCCTTGTGAAAGCGATTTTTCCAACGACGATTAATTTTCGATAATTAATCTTACGTTATTTTTTTTTACACGACGAAGTTTGGAATTTAATTCCAAATTAACGAAGTACTAGATAAGTGAGAACGACTTTCTTATTAACGTATTTACATGACTCAAAATTTTAGTATAAAGTTTAAAGAAAATATCTTCCTCAATTTTTATATCATGACCGAAAAATAATGAATGGACAATGGATGGTTTTGCTTGATTTTTAATTCACCACATGTTTGATAGTTGTTTTTATATTAATTAATTAAATTCCAAAATAACTAATTAAAATAAATCAAAATTCTCCTTTTGCTTACTAATGTTGACCGATCAATATGTATAGGAAATGATGGGATATTGTTTTTAATTGGGGTCCACATATATACTTTAGACTTATAACTTAAGTAACTAAAGTGGAGATATTTTACCATAATTCATTCTTCTTTTATCTCCTTCTCTCTCATTACCGTGAAGAAGAAGAAAAAAAGTTCTTCTTCCATTTTTGAAGCACAAGCTCAATTCTTTGACGATTCTTTGATTCCTCCACAAATCAAACCGATTAAAAGGTCGGAAATCTCATAAACTTTATAGAAATGCAAGAAAATGAAAATTTACAATTTAGATTGAGCATGATGAAGGCTTCGATTATTTTGGAGAAATTTTGAAGAATTGTTTAAATATTTTATGTTCATGATTTAATATTGTTTATATGTTATTTATGAACTTAGATTTTAAATATCATGCAAAGTTGAGAAGTTTGAGAATTTTTCTTCATTATGGTCGATCATTTTGAGATATGATGAACATGTTCTTGATTTTTGTTTGGATCTTGCTATTTAATTTTCTTGAAGATTAGCATGTAGATATGTGTTCTAGATATATCAAGGATGAGGTGTAATTGATTTCAAAATTTTAAAATCAAGTATGAGAAAAGAAGCATGGCGGTCAAAACTTTAAGATTTGGGTTTAGTCTAGATTTTGAGAGAAGAGGCTAAATTTCTTAACTCTATGAACTTAATATAGCTTAAGTTATCTACATTATTGGATTAATACCATATGAACTTTGTAAGATTTTAATTCCAAGTCTAGAAGAAGTTATGCTTTAGGATCGAAATCTGGCGACACGCCACCCTCATTCAAACTGCAATATCTCTCGGTAGAAACTATTTTTGAGCACCGCTTTTTATAAAAACTAGACTTCGTGGATTTCTAATGTCATCTTCAAAACACCCTAACTCGTTCTATAACAAAACAGTTTATTGTTCAAAGTTGGTGCTCGCACATCAACATAGTTATTGATAACAAATCAACTTGAAACAGGACAAGCTGTTGTTCGATTTTGTAATTTTTAATATGAATTTGAAGACAGTTCCTTCACGAAAAATGTTCTTTACGAGTTTAAAATCTATATATAAAATTTTAGAAATTTTAAGTATGTTTAAATGGTCAAATATATGATGCATCGAGGTTGCACCGAAAGTCTGTAAACTATGACAAGCTTAACATTTGAATTTTATTGTCTTATTTAATGTGAAATTGAATATTATTCCTTCATGAAAAATCTCCTTTATGTGTCCAATATCAACATCGAAAATTTGGGAATTTTTGAAGAACGTTTAAATGTCTAAACTTGGGACGAACTGAGACTGCTCAATGAAAATGAAATTTCAGCACATTTAGAATCATAATTTTAAAAAAAGATATTTCACTCAGTTTGAAAACAACTTTGAATGTGTCGAGCATAGTTATTTGAAATGAGCACATTGTGGTGTTGAATATGTTAGTGCGTGAGCATAGTTATGTTTAATGCACATAGTAATGTTTTATGTCTAGCATAAATATTGTGTTAATTGGGATGTGAGAGACGGGAATATAATTTAAACCTTAAGTTCCAAGGTGGGGGTTTTGAACCCAATTTAAGGTTTACAAATTATAAACATGTAGTACAAGCTTAGATGTGTTAAGAGTTTAAAACAATGAGTAAAATGTGTTAAGAAAGATAAAATGGTAGCTTCACTACGATGGAGTTAAATGCATTTGAGGTTTAACCATGCATCTTAAAAATGGAATTGATTTCATACCGAAATTTTTTACTGAGAACTACCTAGTATGACAAAGTTTTCTGGGAATGTTATGAGGCTTGAAGCGATGTTTCGTCTCATTAAGTCACGATAATATTTGATGAGGAAATACGAAATAGATGAACTAACCTTATTTAGCTAAATGTGCAAGAACTCTGAAAAATCAAAACTAAGTACTAAACCCTGATATGGTTCATGAAAGTTATCGAGTCCGTTACATAATCCCTACGTTGCTAGAGACTTGAAAAACGTTATAATTTAGTTTCTTACTTAAAGGTGGATACGAAAGTAGTCAACGAAGGACAAAGGAAAAACATCGAGTTAGGAGGAGATAATACCAGGTGGGCTTTACTATACTCAACAAAAGATAAAATGCTTATGAAATGTTTTATTTACGATGCTTTCTTACAAGAAATGATGATGAAATGTTTTATTTAATTACCTGCCCAAATGTTTATGTTTTTATGTATGTATCCTATCCATGAATGATAATGAAGTTGTTGGGTTGCTCCCAACGTATGAATGAAAATCGAATTCGGATCCTGTGCTAGAATGACAATTCCTAGCCTGGATTAACGTGTACACTTAAGGGTGACTGTGTGCTGAAATGATAATTCTCGACCGGTCACTGCGTCGTGGAAGGAGACCTCCTTCTACGGCGTAAATGATGATGTTATTTGAGAAAGGAAAGGATATGGATCATACATACAAGAGAAAATGTCTGCGCAGGCGATATTTTGAGTAAATGATGAAAATGTTTAGTAAGCACAAGCATTTCAAATAAAACATCGTGTGTTACTGATGGGGCAGTGTAATTTAAAGTTGATAAAATATTTTGGCATAAGTCCACTGGGTGCATTCTTTGTACTCAGCCCTGCATGTTTGTTTTTAAATGTGCAGGTTGAGCTAGTGATGCGATGGAGTAGTGTTGAGCAGTAGGAATCTTTGTCACTGAAAGTTGTACCTTGATTGCACATCGTCATATGTGTATTTCACATGTTTTCCGCTGCAAGAATTCTAAGTTATGTATTGAAGTCCAAAAGTATTCTTGATATATATATCTCACAGTTCAATGTCAATTGGTCTTTTCCGTTTCTTAATTCTCATTCAAAGTAATAGTCTCTCCTAATCCGTACTTAGGATTAGTGGGTTGTTACATTACCCTCCGGCATAGGATCCGAATTCGATTTTCATTCATAAGTTGGTAGCGAACCAACAACATTCATAAATATTCATGAATATGATACATACATAAAAAATAAATATTTGGGCAGGTAATTAAATAAAACATTTTATCATCATTTCTTGCAAACAAAGCAACGTAAATAAATCATTTGATAAGCATTTTATCTTTGAGGAGTATAGTAAAGCCCACCTGGATTGTAGATTTTCTCAAAACGATTTCTTCCTACGCCAATCGATCACGTCCGCGTCCCACCTTTACGTAAAAACTAATTTAGTACGTCGGTCACGTTTTCAAAGAACGTCAAAGTCTAATAAGCTTTGATAACTTTCTATAATAATACTTCGCACATTTTCAACTAAATTAGTACGTCTTTTCATCGAATATCTTAACTAATAACTTCGATAAAGCGAACTATGATCTACGACCTCACATTAATCATTTAGGTTAAACGCCGAACTTATACTAATATCTTTCGATAAAATGATTTCAATTATGAAATCGTTTCTTATAAAAGAGATATTCTTAAAATTTTAATACATTTTAAACGTATTAGTGTATTTATTCAACGTATACCATATTTCTATTAGACGTATATCATAACATTGATCATGTACTAACGTATTTCATACGTTTTGACTTAAGTCAACGTTTTTTACTTTTCTTAACATATATTTCGAATTATTCACCTATATGTATATCAATATACATATAAATCGATATTCAATCGATTTCTACTCATAATATCATAAGTCTCGATTTTTCACGTTAATCTACAATCATGTTCGGTATTAAACTAAAGTATGACCTAACTTGTACATTACATAACATTTTTCACATCTTACGTCATTTAACACAACGTTTCGCCGTAAACATAGTATTCTATGTTTCTAAAATTCCATAAATTCTTAGTAGGTCTAAAATATATTCTAAGCACATAATATATGATATTACTTGATAAAATGAATTTAATACCCTTAAAACCTACACCTAAGCTTTCGGCCCATATATATATAATTATCAAAACTCTTCCAAAAATTCTTATAAATTCACATAACATATTATATTAACATAGGATCATTAATATGTAATAACATTAGCTATAGAAAAATTGAACATCATATTTCCATACTATATAGCTCTCGGATGTTTTTGGAAAAACCCTCAACCATTTTTCTAAAATTCTAATAAAATCACACAACACATAATCATCATCATATATCACTAATATAACGTAATATTCAACAATTACAATTCATACTTCAATATACCAATTACTAGTGATTCTCGAAAATTTCCAATATATGAACAAACTATTTTCTAAAAATCTAATAAATTCATGTAACACTTCATTATACTAACGTCTTTCGATAAAATGATTTCAATTATGAAATCGTTTCTTATAAAAGAGATATTCTTAAAATTTTAATACATTTTACACGTATTAGTGTATTTATTCAACGTATACCATATTTCTATTAGACGTATATCATAACATTGATCATGTACTAACGTATTTCATACGTTTAGACTTAAGTCAACGTTTTTGACTTTTCTTAACATATATTTCGAATTATTCACCTATATGTATATCAATATACATATAAATCGATATTCAATCGATTTATACTCATAATATCATAAGTCTCGATTTTTCACGTTAATCTACAATCATGTTCGGTATTAAACTAAAGTATGACCTAACTTGTACATTACATAACATTTTTCACATCTTACGTCATTTAACACAACGTTTCGCCGTAAACATAGTATTCTATGTTTCTAAAATTCCATAAATTCTTAGTAGGTCTAAAATATATTCTAAGCACATAATATATGATCTTACTTGATAAAATGAATTTAATACCCTTAAAACCTACACCTAAGCTTTCGGCCCATATATATATAATTATCAAAACTCTTCCAAAAATTCTTATAAATTCACATAACACATTATATTAACATAGGATCATTAATATGTAATAACATTAGCTATAGAAAAATTGAACATCATATTTCCATACTATATAGCTCTCGGATGTTTTTGGAAAAACCCTCAACCATTTTTCTAAAATTCTAATAAAATCACACAACACATAATCATCATCATATATCACTAATATAACGTAATATTCAACAATTACAATTCATACTTCAATATACCAATTACTAGTGATTCTCGAAAATTTCCAATATATGAACAAACTATTTTCTAAAAATCTAATAAATTCATGTAACACTTCATTAAGGCTCTACAACAATAATATGCTATAATATCACTTAAGCATGAATCATACATCAACATATTCACCCCAACAATTTTCGGTAATTTCATATAATACACATATGTTTTTCAAAAATTCTAAATAAATTACTAGAAGCTCAATTACTACCATATATCATTAATCCATCAACATATAATTATTATAAGTTTTCGGTCATTACATAAAAATTCATAGCATGCTTAACTTTGTAATTAATCATAATATATCAATCATATACATCATAATAAACATTTTTAATAAACAACAAAACATTATAATAACATTTCTCATTTTTTTATCATTAATCAACATAAGCATATCATAAGATCAAACGGTTGAAAATCGAAAATCTTAACGTATATAAAAAGCTCGTTCGATTTATAACCTCTTAATCGGCGTCGATTTTTACGACAAATGATTTTACTACCTAAGATTTAGGAAATAAAATGAAGAGCGACTCTTTTTTTTCTCACAAGCTCACGGTAATAAGAGGGGAAAGAGATGATGTTGTTATGTTGTTAATATCTTATAACTAGTTATTAAAGTTAAAGGAATAAAAGACTTAATACACACAAATTTCCTCTCCTATCCTCCTTCGGTCCACACATAGTAATGCAAGACAAAAATAATTTGTGACTCACTACTACTTTAATACATCATCTTATGACTTAGTTAATACCCATCACAATCATCAATTAAAGAAGAAAAATCCTTCACCTTTTATTTAGTAAATGCATCGGCCACCTCAAAGCTCCAAGGGATGATTTTTATTTTTTTGTCTTATACTAATATACAAGGATCCTACCCATTAATACACCCATGCAATCACATTCAAAGAGTTCCAACTTTTCTTCTTACCTTAATTGTCAACAATTTTCGGTAACCACAATGCCAACACACCTCCCACTTGATCCTCTCATTACACCTCTTGTCTTATGTATAAAAATATCCCACTATCATATTTACTACATATCATGATAAAAAGATGGCAAATTTTATTCAATTAATCCTACTATTACAACATTAACGACACTTATGTAGTGTAGGTGTCATACATTTTATTTTCTTGCAATTAATAGTTATATGACATAATATAAGTCTTAGATGATAAATTAAATCATAGGAAAAATAATTAAAATTATTCCATGTCACAAACCCTAATTTTCGAAACCCTAATTTTCGAAAATTAGCTCACTTTATTCAATCTTTATTCCTTAATTATCTAGCATTATTTTAAATGATAAATAATGCTCTTATTACATAAAATAATTATAGGAATTTAAATATTATAATTCCTCAATCGTTAGACTAAGTTTTCGAATCGTCTCTAAACGTTGACGTTCGAAACGTCTCAAAACGTTAATAACCGAACCATCTCAAAATGTTCATAATAAGGTCGTAATCACGTTATCAATTCATTTCATTAATAAGGAAATTTAATTCTAAGCTTCGTCACTTAGAAAAATAACGTAATATTAACTATCGATATTCAATCGACGTTAGAAAAATACTTTCGAAAGAAAAGTATAAACTATATTCCTTAATTCACTAATCATTAGTGAATATGATATAAAAATCCCTTGTATCATAGATAGTCGAAATCAATATTCGATAAGTTACTAAATCAATTATCGAAACGAAACCCTAATTCACGACCTTAATTATCGTAATTAAGCTTTAAAACTTAGGGATGTTACAATTTATCTGGTCAATTAATTAATTAACCAAACTAAATTGATAGTGCAAAATAATTGTTACACTTTGTGATGAAAAAATGCACACAACTATTTATATAGGTTTGAGTCTCATTAGAAATGATAATTTGCTAATTTATTGCTCTAATTTTTATGGACTCACATTATTTGACAAACTTAAATATTATTAACTAAAGTAACCTTAAGCAAATTAAACTTTTAAAATCAAATTTTCAATGAAAAAATATAAGTATTTTTATGGTCAGTTAATTAATTAATTGATCAAATTAAATCAGGGTGTAAAATAATTATGGTATATATGAGAAAATATATATTGATTTAAATTTTGTAAATAGATAAATACAATCAAAAAGTACTCTCTTAAAATATTCGTATAACTTATAATATTAGACAAAAAGAACATATTCAATTTCTTGTTAGTTTTGATCGGTGGACCAATGAAAGATATCTTAAACTAATTATAGCATCATCCATAAGGTGGCATTAAATATGTAGTTTAAAATTTAAAAAATTAACTATTAATTTGGTCATCTAACTAATTAATTAGCCAAATTAAATTAGTAGTATAAAATAATTGAAGGATGAAAAAATATACATTGATTCTAAGTATTATATAAGTTGTTCAATTGGTAGAGTATGATTATAAATCAATGTGGGATAAGATATTTTAGTATGATTAGAATTAGAATTTAAAAGACATTAAATGTAGAATTTAGATAAATAAGAATAGAGGAATTTAATGGTACCACATAAGATATGAGGATGGGGTGGCACTAAGTTTCACTAATCCTATTATATATTGATAAGGTGACATTAAATGGATAGTTTAAAATTTAAAAAATATAACTATTTATTTGGCCATCTAATTAATTTTATTTATCCAAATTAAATTATTGGTGTAAAATATATAACTATTTATTTGGCCATCAAACTAATTAATTAGCCAAATTAATTTAGTGGTGAAAAATAATTGTAGGATGAAAAAATATACATTGATTCTAAGTATATATATATATATATATATATATATATATATATATATATATAAGTTGTTCAATTGGTGGAGTATGACTATAAATCAATGTGGGATAATATATTTTAGTATGATTAGAATTAGAATTTAAAAGACATTAAATAGAGAATTTAGATAAATAAGAATGGAGGAATATAATGGTGCCACATAAAATATGAGGATGATGTGGCATTAAGTTTCACTAATCCTATTATATATTGATAAAAAATTTAACAAGATAGATCATTTATGATAATTAAGGCATTGGGATATAAAATTTATACTCCACACACATTCCGTGTTAATTTTCGTTCAAAAATATTGTCATATTTTCGTGGGTTTTGCTTTGTATTTTCTTTGTGACTGAAAATATGCGATGGGATACTATTCACAACAATGTTCCAAGACTCAATGGACCTCGTAAAAAGTGTTCAAGTGTCAAATCCATGGGAATGTACCAGGCTACCTGCATCGACCTCACCTCCGCATGCAGCCCTTGGCCGCTTATGCAATGGGGATCGACATTGTGGGCCCCTTTGTAAAGCACCGTGACAGCTCAATTTTTAATTGTTATGATCTATTACTTCACGGAAGTGGGTGGAAGGCGAGCCCTCGCGAAAATCACAAGCAAGAACGCCTCAACTTCGTATGGAAGAACATAGTGTCGTCGCTCAGATCCCCATATCCTCCTTTCGGATAACTAACACAATTCACTGATAAGACATTCAAAGATTGTCAAGAGCTGGATCCAACAAAGTTCACCTCGGTGGCCCATATCAAGCAAATGGTCGAGACCGGTTACCAACAGACCATCGTAAAGGTCTAAAACTCGTCTCGACCGAGCTAAAGGCCTCTGGGTGGAAAATTTACCATGTGTCTTATGGTCGCGTGCCAACAACGCCCGGACCTCGATCGAGAAACACCATACAGTTTGGTGTATGGAACCGCTAAAGGATCCTCGCAGAGATCGGAGTACCGAGTCCTCGTATCATCGACTTCTCTCGTCAAGCAAATGGGGAAAATCTACGAGCTGATCTAGACTTACTCGAAGAAAAGAGACCTCGCCACATCAAGGAAGCTCGGTACAAGCAACAAGTAGCTCGGTATTACAACGGTAGCGTTAAACCCCGACAATTCCAAGTGGGCGACCTCGTACTCGAAATAATGAAGTCAAGCAAAGCCAGCGGCAAGCCCGGAAGCCACATGGGAAGGACCACCGGGTCGATAAGTCCTAAGCAAAGGGCCTATAAGCTCGCTCAATTGTCAGGTGAGCAATTACCCAACGATGGCACATCATCCATCTCAAGAAATATTATGCATAAGTGTCAAGGGTCGGTCTTGTTCGGTCATATTTTTAAAGTCCTGCTTGAGTCCGAGTCTTATTTGGTGGTCGCGCTGCCTTTATCAATAAAATATTTATTTTACGAGTTCTACTTGTCACTAATGCATAATTAATCTTCACATCATTTACCCCACGGAGGACAAATTCCCTCGACGGAGGTCGATTACATTCGTTTCATACGAATGTAAATTTAAACGCGCATGCCTACATACGAGATCGAGACTACCTTCGCTTATTTCGAGCGTTCCTTCTATGTAGATGAAGGGACCACCCTCCCGATGACCTCGGCAAAAACGGGAACCATTCCTACATACGAGATCGGACCACCTTCGCTTATTTGAGCGTTCTCTATGTAGATGAAGGGACCACCCCTCCCATGACCTCCAAAAAACAGAACCATTCCTACATACGAGATCGACTACCTTCGCTTATTTCAGCGTTCTTCTATGTAAATGAAGGGACCACCCTCCCCGACGACCTCGCAAAAACAGAACCATTCCTACATACGAGATCGGACTACCTTCGCTTATTTCAAGTCGCTCTCTATGTGAGCGAAGGGGACCACCCTCCCGACGACCTCGTAAAACACAGAACCCCACCGCAGGTAGACGAGAGGCGATTTCTTCTGAGCGAATTTCTACGAGGACTAACTACTTAGATATTACTCTTATTCAAATACAAAGACAACAAGAAACCATTCTTATTAAATAAAAGACGACAGGTTACATTTTACGAGGACGAGCGGATCGGGAAAAGTCGAGCCAATCCCACAGAAAAATCGAATGCTCATCTATACTAATCCTACCTCTACCTCGCCCTCGGTCTATATTACGAGCCCGGCCAGCGACCTCGGTCACTGACGACGCGCTCTGCGAGCTCGGCCTCGGCATTGATGGCGCCGGTCTCGACGCATGGAGGGTTGCACGCCTCTTGCGCGCCACTCGGATCGTCATAATTAGGTTCATTTATTCTAGATCGAGAGCTCCGCATAGAAGGCCTCGTGATCCCGTCAAGTATTTGTCGTTGCAGGTCGGCGATGCGAGTTTGACAACAGATATGCTCGAGCCTTTTCAATTCAGCAGATCGCTCGTGAATTGCCGGAGGTCCCACCATATTCGCTACTGCACCTCGAACAACGGGCAGCCTCGACAACCTCGCTTCAACTTCCGGATCGCCATCCTACCATTTCGGTGGATAACCCCATCGTACTCGGCATGCTCCTCGCCATCACCTTGGCCTTCTCCTTGGCGACCTCAACGCCTCCTCCAATTCCAAAAGCGAGCCCGAGCTGTCATACGCTCTCCTGGCGGCTTTATGCTTGACATCGGACTCACGCAGACGTGGCCAGCTGCCGCCTTATATGGAGAGTTCGACCTCTTTCAACTCAAGAGCCCGCGATAGGTCTTGATTCGGTTCAACCAAGGAGAAGCATCAAGCATTTCAGAGAGACATCGAATAAAAAGATAAGTTTCTTAACATAAACTTGTGATTTTATTAACATGCCCTTAAAAATCAATGTACATTTACATTCAAAAAAAAAAAAAAAAAAAAAAGAAGATTGGGATCAATCACCCCTCCGTGACTTGACCATGTCCACATTCGCCGCCTCAAGCCTCGATGATAGCCGCAGCCTCTTCCGCCTATTCCGCCCGACCTGGCTCTTCGAACCACCGAGTCTCGACGCTTGCTGAAGATCAGCTGCACCTCACCCCTTTGCATAATCGGATAGTAAAGCTTCGTCGGGATCCCGATCCACGGACAAGCGCGAACATGCACTCAGCGGACAAAAGAGGAGGAGGAGGAGGTTCTGCAAGACGGAAGCTCCTTCGGCCGCGCGACGCAGCACATCAAAATAGGCCTGCCTCAGACATTATCCTCGGTCTCCCTCGCACTCCATACTTGGCTTTGTCCAGTCAGGTAGTCTCGGCGACATCTTCGATTGCATCCGAGGCCAGCAGCTTATTAAGCACCTCGGGCGTCGAGACCATCCGAGAAGCTCGCCGACATGAACGACCTCTCGCAAAGGCGCAAGGCGTCTCCTCGCGAGCCGCCATGTCCGCCTCCCGACGGCGAACTGTTCCACCTCGCCTTCATCAAGGCAACCCGGACTTCCGCCCCGGCCTTGCCTCCTCCGCCACAAATGCTCCCACCGACTGCCCTTGGCCACGCCTGCAATAGCCATCGTGATCGGCCGCTCGCTTGACGAGGTCTGGACCTTAGCCTCGACCTCGGATATTTTGAGTAAGGAGGGTATTCTTCGCCTCCACCTCCCGAGCATACTGGGGCCACCCAGTCAAACTGCGTAACGGCGCCTTCAAGTAATCCGATATAAGATCGACATTGACACCTCGGCCGCCACGCCTCGACCTTCATACATTATATACATCAGTCGAAAACATGCTTTTACTACAACACAAAGTATAAGGACAGTACAAAACTCGAAAGAGAGAGGAGGCGCCGATTGGAACCAACGATCTCGACTCACCTGCGGCGAACCGAGGACTCAGGGGCTACATCCTTCCGCCTCTTCGGTGCCACATAAAATATGAGGATGATGTGGCATTAAGTTTCACTAATCCTATTATATATTGATAAAAATTTAACAAGATAGATCATTTATGATAATTAAGGCATTGGGATATAAAATTTATACTCCACACACATTCCGTGTTAATTTTCGTTCAAAAATATTGTCATATTTTCGGTGGGTTTTGCTTTGTATTTTCTTTGTGACTGAAAATATTTCTTTATATGCAACTATGCAAGATACGAGCGGATTCCTTCGAGATACCAAACTATATATATTATGGTTTAGATGGGAAAGAATTCACAAAAAGGATATCACTATTCACTCGTACTAGTTTAGGTAAGAAAATATTTTGAAAAAGAATTAAGATACATACGCTAAAAGAGATAATTGTCATTATTTGCTAATCTAACTTTTTAGAGAAAAATAAAACCGGAGGTAAGTTATATTATATGTATACTAGGAATGTTAATTTTCCGACTCATTAATTGGTTATTGCAACTTGATTTGACAATCAAAGAAAATATTCCGGATGTATTTTTAATTTTTTGGAGACATAAGGCAAACTTCACTGATTAAACCAAATCATCGGAAACAATATCTAATAGCCATGTGAAGGCCACAACTCGTACCAGACAATCCTGGTCGAGAGAAATATCAAATATAGATAATACAAGTTATCACTAATCGAAAATGAATGAAATTAAATAAAAACTTGTGTGCGTACTAATTAGGGTTTGAAAATATCATTTGATCGAATATTGTTATCAGATGGAGCCTGCAGCCAACTTAAAGACTGTTTCAACCATCTGGTCATCATCAAATATTTAAACACGTGTCTTTAGTAGTATTATTATTATTACTACTAGTGTATAACCCGTCGAGTTTCGACGGGAAATCATTTTCATTACAAATTATAAATTAAAGTGTAAATTTTAAAAATAAGTCTATACTTTTTTTCGAGGTTATAGTATTTCAACAACTCATCGGAATAAATTTTTAAATAAAATAAATTATAATAAAAATAGGTTAAGGGGAATTTTCTTCAAATTTTTTCCACTTATATGTTTAAAGGGTAATCTATATGCTCGTACTCACAACAAATCTGATTAAAAAAATTATTACTCGTTCTCATTTTAAACTCATATAATTTTATAAGTTCTTATAATTATTGGTTATTTTTCTTAATAAAAAACTTGGATATTAACTAAGCATTAATAATAAATAGTATAAACAATAAAAATTTAGAAAATAAAAAAATTCCTCTTGCACATATTGATTAATGTTTAGAGTTGTTTAGAATTTAGATACTCATATATTTCCTAAATCGAATTAAAAAGTGATTTTACTATTGATTTTCATCTCAAACTCGTATATTAATACCCACTAATTAGTTTAGCACATAAATGTAATTTTATTTAGGTTTCAATTCATGAAATCTCATGAAAAAATTGTGCACAATTCCAAATAAAACGGTATATTAATTTCGCTAATTAACTGAACTCATTCAATTTTATGAATATAAGTTGTTACAGTAATTGATTACTCGCCTAAGATGTAAATATTTGTACATGTTCCAAATCCAATTAGAAAGTGATTTTATCATATGTTCTCATCCCGAACTCATAATACCCATTGATAACTCAAACATGTAAATACCATTTTATTTAGATATTCAATCTATATAATCTAGTGGAAAAATGAAGTTGGCAGAATTTTTTAAAAAAATAGTGAAAATAAATATGAAAACTTGATACTCTTAATTAAAGAAATTTTAGAATATTAAAATATATAAAATTAGAATATATGAATTAAAAATACAATAAATGAGTATTTAAGTTAAATCAAAATAGAGTTTAAATATTAATCTTGCAAATAGAATTCAGACTATCGAAATATGATAGTTGATTTTTTAATAATCTTGCAAAGTTTAAATATTAATCTTGCAAAGTTTATCTTAAAAAATAAATATTAAACTTAAAAATATTTTTGTGGAAGCAGAAAAATAAATAAATAATTTGATAGGAAACATTAGATGATAATTAACAATACAACTATTTTAATCAAATTGAAATTAAAGATTTTCTTATAAGATTATAAATTAAAATTAAATAAAAGTAATAGATATATAAATACAAATTTACAAATAGATTTGTTTTTAGAGATCATTAATAATCATGAACAATTATTAACATGGTATTCTATATGATATCTTTATTCCTTACCATGGCAGCAGGCTGCGGATGAGGTAGTCTAGTCCGTGTGGGTTGATATTTCTTAATTTTTATTTGAGAAAAAAATATTAAATAAATAATAAATTATGACCCATTTTGTAATTCTAACACACCGTCAAAAAGTTGGCAATTACATGAACACATTATATTTTTATTTGTAATTAGAGCTCAGTGGTGAGTTTGACATTTTTTGCCCATAGGCTTCTCACATTTGTCAATTCATCGAGGGGAAACATTAACCTCACATTAGGGTGTAGTTTGGTAATTGAATAAGCAACTAACAAATGAAATTTTTAATATGTAGTTTCAGTTCGACAACGTGTTTTCGGACTTTTTCTTTTCAAAATTAAATATGCGCTATATATATATATATATGCATTTGTAATAACATATAACATAAATCAGTTAATCAATGTATTAAATGCTAAGTAGTCAAATAAGGAAACTTGTGTAATTTTAAAAAAATAAGAATTAAAAATTATGAAAATGATACATAGGATTCTAGATGAATATGGTATCTCCCATATGTAATGAATTTATATATTAATAGATTTGCCAAGTAATACCTCGAGATTTCAATGATAACATTGAGTTGACAAGGTCCATTCATTTTTCTAAATGGAGTTTGACTCGTACAGGGTCGGATTGATCTGCAAATTAGATACTGATTTGTCGTCTAGATGTTTTCTACCATTCAATAAAATAATGAATAGTTCAATATTTATTTATTTTTTGTTTTTGTTTTTGTTTTTGAGCTGACTGATACTTTAATTCTCTCTCTCTCTCTTCATGTATGTATATCCCAGAAATCAGTAATTTTGAGAAAGATAGTTTACTTGTTTAAATAATTTAAAACGAAAAATAAAAAATCTTTAATATTGTCTATAATAAAATAAATTTCTTATAAATATATCTATCGTTTCATATCCTTGAGAATTCTTGCAAAACTATAAGAAACTTAATTTATCTATTTAATAAAATAAATTTCAAGAGTTTCTTTATAATGTAGTCTAATAATGCGTTATATTTTCTAAAATATTTTATATATAGGGTTTGGTTATTGGTGATGAATATTTTACAATAAACTTGCAATGGGGTTATTTTCTAAATTTTATCTATTTAGTCAAATAAACGATCACATTCTAAAGTTGGTGTACAAGATACCAATTTTAGAGCAAAATTATTATACAATAACTTTAATGTTTTGTAAATCAATTTTGTATGTATTGTGTATAATTGTAAAACTATAATTTTCATTTGACCCACCCTATATATATATATATATATATATATATATATATATATATATATAAAACATAATACATATATATTAACTTACATAAATTTATTGATTTATAGTACAATAAATTTATTTGTAAGTTAATATGGGTATGATTTTGTAACAATTTCATTTATAATATAAACTAAACTACTGAATTCATTGTCAAAATTGATGAACTTTAAAATAAAAATATCACCATTTATATGATTCAAATCCAAATATATAAATTTATCTAGCAAAATGATAAATTTACGTAGATAAAGTACTTAAAATAATTCTCATTTATGTATTAAGATTGGCTATTTAATCCAATTCCTATTATTTATATATATATAATACTAAATTTATTATCCCTTAACAACAGTAAACTGAAAAAATTGCAGTCGTGGCGCCAATATCCACCATGAGGGGCCGAGTAAGCGACTGCGTGTCGCCAGGGGCTGGCCTCTCTCACATTCTTCAGCCGCGTCTGCAATTGATGTTCACGTGGCACTCTCTCTAACCTTAATTTCATTTTCATCCATTCGCGTTGCCATGCAGGTGAGCCACTACGTATAAATAACACTTTTCTCAGCCGCCATAGCTGCTCGCTTATTACAAATTAATTAGAATTATAGCATCTGCAATATCGCAAGAGAGAGATGGCTTCACAACAAGAGAGACAGGAGCTCGACGCCAGGGCCAGGCAAGGAGAAACGGTGATCCCCGGCGGCACCGGCGGCAAGAGCCTCGAAGCCCAGGAGCACCTCGCCCAAGGTATTAATGTGCTCTTCTCACTTCACACGCTCGAACCTCACCAACCAGTGGCGGACTCGGGGGAAGGGGGCACTGGACCCCACTGGATTTTAAAAAAACATTAGGGGTATAATAGTAAATTTTCATTTAATAATTAAAAAAAATATTTAATTATATTTAAAGGTACAAAATATATGAAAAATAGTATATACCATGCTTAAATAAATACATAAAAATTATAAAAATTGAAAGAGAACTAAACATAGAAAAGAATGAGTTTTTTCTTTTTTTTTAGCATTGAAAATACTAATTTTGATTGTTTCGGTGGACACATTAATTATTTTTAACCATATAGCACTAAGTTTCACTTTTTCATATTAAATTGTCATTTATTTTTTATTTTAATTGTAAATTTTTTTTTATGAATTTATAAAATTATGATTATTTGGACCTAAATATTTTTTTTGGACCCCTACCAAAATGCCTGGGTCCGCCACTGTCACCAACTCTCTCTAGTAGTGGCCGCAGGTTCTTTTGAACTAAAAAAAAATGATTTCTGACCGAGGATATGAATTTGTTATTTTGTGTTTTTGAATTGTTTGTAGGGAGAAGCCGGGGCGGGCAGACTCGACGGGAGCAGCTAGGGAAGGAAGGGTACCAGGAGATGGGGAGCCGCGGCGGCCAGACGCGGAAGGAGCAGCTGGGAAGAGAAGGCTATCAGGAGATGGGGCGGAAGGGCGGCCTCACCACCATTCAAAAATCCGGACCCGCCAAGGAAGGAGTCGACATTGATGAATCCAAGTTCACGACTTCACCGTAGTGTATAGTCACTGCTATTAATTAGAAAAATAGTTTATATATAATTACTGTGTATTTGATTCTATAGTGGCTGCGTCAGTGTTGCAGACTTTTGCTTGTTACTTAGAGATCAAAAGCAGCTGTTTATTTGTATGTTCCGCGTCATGGATTTGTCTATAGTTCGTATATGCATGTTAATGTTGTACCTCTGAACCCTTCTGCTTCTCTTCTACTGGTCTTTTTGGTTCGTCTAGTGTTATGGTTGATGAAAATGTGGATTATTAAAATGGGCCCTTTAGCTAAAAAGTAAAGTTAGTTTTTAGGCTTCAGACGTATTTGAGGAGATACCCAACAAAAGTTATACAAATATCCGAGGGAAATTCCTTTCGGAAAGGGCTCGTAAAGTTGGCAAAGTTCTTAATATCGAGTCGAAATTGTAAAATTGCAGATTGAATTTATATTTTTTTTTCTGGCTCAGGAAGAAAATTTTAGATTGAACCACAGGAAGTAGTGATCTAGATGATATTTTTTCTTTTTGTGTGTGTAGCCCAATTAGTGTTTCGGGGTCGAGGGTGTGACCTTTAGCGGCGCATTAAGCGGCTCGGACCATTTTATTGATTCGCAGATGAATATCTTAATTATCAAACTATATAATTTGATTGAAGAAGGTTTTGGGACTTTGAGAAATCGAAGACGAAGACAACCCCCACCATACTATAGGGAAATCTGATTTTAACCATCTCCTGGTGATTTATCTTGGATGTTTAATTCATCATAAACTGATTATATATCTAGCATGTATCTATATAATTAATTGCAACACGTTGATGTTTTCTCGTGTTTACCTGCGAATTTGTCGGGAAAGAATTTGATCAAGACTCATGTTTTGATCTTCTGAACTGTATCCCGATTGCCTAAACTCTAATGTCGAGTAGAATACTGCAGAAATTCGTCTTCTTCCTTCTTGAAAAATTGAAAAATTTCGAAAATCTCAAGAATAAATATTGTGGTTTTCGAAAATTTCACACTTAGGATTTTTTTTTTCTCCCACCTTATATTTATAATGCAACCATAAATCCTATTATGATATGATTTCTGCATATCTAATAAAATAATAATATATCTTCATATAGAGATCTGATCAAAACATAGTTCCAGAGGGACTCTATAAGGAATGGACGAAATTCTCTAAGCTACATGCCTTGATGGGCCAGCCTAGAGATCAAATGCAAGGAATAAAAATGGGCCTAAAATAAATTAATTATCTTATGTTCAACCCAGAACATAAATTAATTCATAAACATTTATTCATTCCACTAGAGAATAAATGTTGACTTACCCCTTTATTTCCGAAGTTGAGTCGGGCTCGCACTTAGACTTCACGAATCCTCGTATTTAAGATATCGCACGTCATTAATTATTTACAGCGTTCTAACTGCTTAAAATAATTAATTTCTTTAATTCCTTAAGTAGTACTACTCAACCTTATTATTGTATTTGAGATAACTCAACCTGCAGGGTTTAGTACAATAAACATTTTGAGCTCCTTAAGGGGACGTCATCATCCTAAACGGATACGGTGACTCGATACAGACAACTAGCATGACATACAAGCACTGCCACCACCCAAGATGCGGAGAATATTGGGTTATCTCATGTAACACTCACCCATAACAAGTCAAAGTGATGGTCAGCAACTCATATTCATCTAATACTTTATCTAGGTTTAGATCAACGTAAAGTCACCGAGATCTAGGTTATTCACGACGGTCAGATAGAAGAATTCATCTCACTGTGATCCATCAATACGTTAGAGACCTACCAGTATAGACAAGTAACTAAATCTATACATGATCTATACCGACAACTCGTCCTCAAGTTGTCTCATTGTGATTCTTTTATATCTCATTAAGCGACCAATCATACGAGACTTCTATGATCTACAACACAATATTTATGTATGATATAACTTATATATGAGATAAATGGACATACATATGCAATCAAGTAAACAATTCGGATATGAGATTGTAATAGTGGTATGATAACACGACGGAATAATTGTATACAAGCTCAACCAAAACTTGGGTATGGAATCACCAACACTTTTATAAAACTCACCCAACACTCTATAAAACTCAGCCAACTCAAGATATAAATCCAACACATACTCCAATTATTTTGATTGAAGTATATATGCGACATAGTATATAAAGTAGGAAATATCACTACCTATAATGTAACGGCGTTCAGCAGTATAGGGAAGGATTATGTCTATATTTGCGAAATATCACTACCTATAATGTAACGGCGTTGAGCAATGTAGGGAAGGATTATGTCTACATTTGCGAAATATCACTATATATAATGTAACGGCGTTCAGCATTGTAGGGAAGGATTATGTCTATATTTCCGAGATTATGGTGATTGATGGAAATTTGCATTAATTTTTCCAAAAAAGTTCCAATTAATTTATTGCCAATTTATTGTATATTTAGTAGTGTCGCAATGTCCTCCAATAAATTTGCAACATTTAACAATTCTGAGTCTATAAAAGGACTCCAAATAAAACAATTACCACCCACAACCACAACATGATGAAATTCGTCCTACTTTTGCTCTTCATAGTTGCAAGTATTTCCCAAACTCGGAGCTGTTTTCCTACACCAAAATTCCACGTTCATGTCATCAACGAGATTCCTAAATCTAAATTGCAAGTGCACTGTGCATCTAAAAATGACGATATTGGATTTCACTCTCTCATTGAACACGGCGATCTTCAATGGCATTTTTGTCAGAATTTTTGGGGTACTACTTTGTTTCACTGTGATTTACAGTGGGGCGATAAGAAAAAGTCATTTCACGTGTTTGATCAAAAATTAGCATCCAAATGTCCACATTCTGTATGCAAATGGACAGCAAAGGTTGATGGTATTTATTTTAATGCACGTTTTTCTATGGATAAAAAGTTTAGTTGGGATTAATACAAATCATGAGCATGTATTAATGTTGAAATAAAAGCTTCCCCTTGATATTTGTTTCATCAAATTTCTAATGTCTTCATTCTTTTCAATCGCTGATCTTCTTATAACTTTAAAAATACTAATAGATTAATAGCATATAATTGCCGTTTAATTAATTTATATCCATATTACTTTTGCCCGGATTTTCTCTAGGAAGTTCGCCACTTTGTCTCTCACACAGGTTTACAAGCGACTACAGATTTACGGATTTCAGTATGATTTCATTGCTTTGGATATTTGTGGTCTTATTTAGGCGTTATGAATTGATTTCATGTTCGATTTCAGCTTCGATCTTGCTCTATAATTATTTGAATAATATTTCGAAGAAATACATTAAAGAAATAGGCATGAGAATATCATCGTAATGATATCTTATAACTCACACTTGTAGCAACTAAGAGTAATTCTTGGCATGGAATTGGATCCTAATTCCACCAAGCAAAATTCTCTTTAATGAAAATAGATATTCCTAAGAACCTGCGAATATTACCCACAAAAAAGTTTGGCAAAGAGGCGCAACTAATTATTCGAATGGAATGAAGATATCCTGAAAGAACCCTAAATCAAGTTCAACGATAAGAGTAACACCGAATTTTCACAACACACGATACATATAATCTACATAATAATAAATACTATTTTACATATTCAAAAGTATAACTTTTCTTAGTGGATTCAAAGGTGCTTAAATCTTTGTCTTATTAATTCTGGTTCATCATACAATTTAGTCGCGTAAATATTATAAGATTTGTCGTTATATCCTTAATACGATCATCACTCCATCAACTACGCTGTTCATGGTCTAGACTTAATATAAACTAGTAGTTAAAACCTAAAAAAAATACGACATTATTTTGCAAGAGCCTAACATCTAACGCACATGCCACAGTTTTTTTTTTTTTGGCTAAGAATCATGTAGTAATATATATGTCACCATGTTCCTTGCTTTTTTGATGACTCCCTAATATTCGGCCAACTCTTTTCACAATCTCATCTTTGATTTGAGAAAAAAGAATTAGCATATTCAACGCATATTACCTTCCTTAATTTTGCTCAATCTTTCTTGTTCTTGTTCTTAATTTGATGTACATTTATAAGTATTTTTAATTAGAATAAACGTTTCATAATTTTGTTCCTTTTTTTGATAACATCATGTATCAATATACGTAACCGTATCTTTTTGTTTCTTCTTTGATTTATATATTACCTAAATAGATACTATTTCTACTCAAAATAAAAGATAAGTGATTTTTAATTTTATCATATAAACATTCAGTATACAAAAACTAACAAAAATATTTAAGCAATTGAAAAATGACTCGATAATTTATTAATTGCAACTCTCCCTGCAATATAATCAAGTTCCTATATATATTTTTTAATTCATGGAGACTCGTAATCGCTGCTTTCAATGCGCATTGGGTAAACTACACATTTCGATGTAATGGATGCAAACCACACATAAAATTTCTTTGTTTTTAATAAGTATTCTAAAAGGCATACATTAGTATTTTATATGTTTAGGGCAAAAAAGAAAAACAATTAAAGAACCTCCGCAGTCGAAATCGCAATTCACGTTAAAGAACAGTAAAGACAGTTTTGTCACTACCTACTTTAACCATAAAAAATATGCAAAAAGCTAAATTTAATAAACATAATTTTTAATGCCTAATCCATCACCCCAAAAGCATGAATCACAATTTTTAAATGGTAAATAATTGACGTGAAAAATAAGTGGATAAATCGGGACCATGTTTTGTTGTCTTCTTTTGGCTTTTCAGAAAATTCCATCCTTTCTGGGAAAAAATATAAATAAAAACATAATAATAATCACACCAAAAAACTATTTATAATTGTCAATCATAATCAAGTTATTAGGTGCGAAACACCTCACCCAGTCATCCTATTAGGGCTCGTTTGATAGTCATGTTTAGATATATCAAGATAGATAAGACATAGATATGTATCGTAGATAATGTGAGATTGGTATCGTATATTGTTGTTTGGTAGATAAGATAAAAAACCTAGATAACATAAACTAGTTGTTTGATACAACAGTTTACAACTGAGATTAAATTAGAAAATTACAATTTTAACCTTAAAAACAAATTTGAAATCACAATTATATCCCAACAAATCATGTACACTTATTCCCTCCCTGTAAACCACTTTAACCTACAGCAAAAATTGTAGTTTCGAAGATTCTTGACATGTAGCACAATTTACCACAGTCTTCATCATTCACAACATGACTCCTTTCGAATAAGAAAAAATAATGACATCACTGGAAAAATTTTCTCAAAAATCTTGAAATATTCACCAAACAAAGGCACAACATATCCGTGTAATGGGAACAAATGCACAATTCCCCTTCACATAATTTCCTCAAAACAAATTCTACAGTAACATAGTAAAGGTGGAGATATACAAAAAGGTTGAAGCATATCCTATTTGAGCATCTGATCAATGAGGACTAAAACCTATCCTAATTGCCTAATTTTAACATTGAAGTGGCCGGGTGGAGCATCTGCTACTTCTTCATCTTTGAGCATCTGATCAATTAGTGATTTACATTCTTTCTGCTTCATTTACAAGGGGGGAGCACTGCAGGTTCCTCACACCTTCCAGATCCATCGCTCTCAACTTGTAATATCTTCTATTTTGGCACACAATTAAGGATTCAAAAATTTAATAATATGATGTATGAACACAGCTACTGCAATATTGAGAGATTATGTTTTTTCTGACCTGTGCACCCTTGATCTCTGGCTGCGTATGGTTATGCGATGAATCGATGATGCACCTCAAACTTATGAGGGTCAAGAGCCGACTGTGAAATTTCAAACTCTTCCTCCTCTTAGGTACCTTCCTGGATTGAAATTTCCAACTCTGAAATTGGGTTCCTGATTTTTCTCTCTGAAATTAGGTTGATGGTTTGAGGCTTTGAAATTGGGTTCCCGAATTTCTCTCTCTGAAATTGGGTTGATGATTTGAACGATAGTTCATTGGGTATGAGGGTAATTTTGTCTTTCCATATAGCTATCTGTGTTACTGTTTAGAAAGGAATACAAAACTTGGCCTCAACGACAGATGTGTTTACATAAGAAAAACAGTAAAATATAAACGGGCTTTCGAATAAAGCCGGGCCAAGAAGATAAGAATCTTGTGTATCAAACAAGCAGATAGGCCAAGATACCATAGCTATCTTGGGTTTATCTTGCGTACCAAACACGGCCTTAGTATATTTATACACAGAGTGAAAGTGATAGATAGAGGGAATTCTTAAAATCCGAAATTCCTGATAACCTTGGCCAAGGCGAAAGAAAAAGGACATGAAAAACAAATATCCTAGTAAATTATTTAATTATTAATGAATAATATTTTAACATAAAAAGGTATCGCCGTTTAAAGTATTATCTTATTATTATATCCAACAATAAAAATTTGTGTTAGTTAAAACTTAAAAGTACTGCTTAAATCTGATGTTCGCATATTTGGTCCATAAGGCCGCCTTATGTAAATTTTGTTGTACAAATTTTAGAGGTTCACGATCATTTGGATTAGAGAGTTCCATGAGATATTTACTTTGCTTTTGTTTTCACTATTAAAAAACATAATCTAACATAGCAAATCGTAAATTATAATTTATAGGCTAGAAAAATCACATTCTTTCAATATTATCTAGTAGAAATACTAAACTATCCACAATAAAGTTGAAGCACAAACTTATAAATCTTAAAAAGTTCAAACACCAAAATGTAATTATCATAACTTTCAATGAAACTCCACAAATTTATTAATTATAACAAGACACCTAGTACGTACACTTAGTCAATGTGCACAGTAAAATTATGTAAATGATAAAATTGAAATGTTATAAACAATAAATGTTTGTAATTGACCTTTCACAGTGCTAAATGTACATAATATGTACATATATAATATCCTTAAAATTTTGATCAAATTATTAAGTTCTTTTTGGGGTGGTTCTAGTATTAATTATTATATTGCATGATTAACTCCTCATACAATTTAGAGTTAAAATTGATATGAGTTGACTAGTGATTTTATTTCTTTTACAAAATAAAATTAATTAATTTAATAAATAATTATTGCTTTCATTCCATAAAAAAGCATTCAATTTCATTCTCATAATTAATTCATTAATTTTTTTGTTTGATTAATTTCCTCATTATAAAAAAAACACTCCTAGAGAATAGGAATATAAAAAAAACCAAAATTTGTCTGATTAATCCCCTCATTATCCAAATAAAATTCTTATTTTACATTTATTTTTATTTTAATCTCTTAACTTGATTCTTTTTTTAGTCAAGTATTTTCAAAAAAGGAACACAAGGATAAGAATTAGAAAATTACTAGTGTCATAATTAATGCAGTAATCAGTGAAATATTATTAAAGAAAGACTAAGCACTTTCCTTCTTTAAAATGGAATGTAAAATACTTGTATCCCTTCCTTAATTATCTTGAAGGGGGTAATTATGAAAAATAAAATTCAATATAAATGGAATATTCCCTTAATTTCGAAATTGATGGAAATGACCAAAAAATCCAATTTTGTACATACATATTATGTACATCTAACATTTTCCATATTTTAATTAACCATTTTGGACTAAAAAGGAACAATTGTGCATACATAGTTTTGAGCATAAGTAGCATTTATTCTTCAGTGGTTCCAAATAGTTGAAGAAAGGGATAAAAAAATTCCCACTTTCCCCACCATTAGACAGAGACTGAAATTGAGCATCTCATGATTAGACTCCTTATCATCAACACACTAAAAACTATATACACGTGTTATTTTATGCTTAAATTTTATTTTAATGTTTCATGAATATTTATCTTAGCATCATGGATCTTTTATAGTTTATTAATTTGGATTCAGATATCAAGATAAACACAAGGCATGGTTTTTAGTATAAACTTTTTTCCGGTATAAATTAGGAATTTTACTTTTTACATATATAATAAAGCTTGTTTATATAAAATAGTTTTTTCAGAAAATATCTTATAAATATACAATAACGTTATCATTAGATAATGTTTTTATTTATTACTCCATCCATCCACCAAAATCGTTCCTTTATTTTGGTACGAGTTTTAATAAATTGTAATAAGTGTAAAGTAAGTGAGTGTAAAAAAAAGTGGGTCATGGAGATAATAAATGAATATATTAATGGATAGTGGGTGTAAAAAAGTGAATCATGAGTTGTTGTTTTTTTGTAAATAAGTGGATAGGTTTTGGATAAAAATGTGAAGTTGATGTTTCCAAAAAGAAAAGTGAATATTTTTTATGGACGGATTAAAATGGAATTAAATAAACGTATTGGTTGGACGGATGGAGTATAAAACATGAATATTCAATGGTTTTCAAGGTGTGATTTTGATTAATTCACGAGAGGAAATCATGTGTGAAATGAGTTTATATATTAGTTTGCTTATCTTTTAAAATTGATAATTGTTTGCATGTAAATGGAGAAAAATTTGAGGATATTGGGCTTCATAGGATAAAGTATAGCTTGATAGGAATCCAAAGGAAAAAATCGTGTGCAGATCAAAACTCAAACGAGAGAAAGGAGCCAAAACGAGAAAGCCGAACAGTTTACCACGAACAGCACCTCAAACGCAGTACAAAGACAAACAATATGCATAGGCTATGGTAAGCCAGCGTATACACCACGATCGCTGCGAAGCCTTGCGTGCAAAATAAATTTATAAGTTCCTACTTGCCCAACACAACTTTGTCAATTCACAGGGAGTGGTGAAGCAGTCTCGATGGTCACTGTGTTACTTGAAATAAAATGGGGTTATATTAGTTTGAGCTCATCTTTCTCACTTGGAATAAGGGATATGAAGAATAAGATAGAGAAGACAATTTTATATGGTATTGGAAAGAGAGAGCTAGCACTTTGTGCTCTCTACAATATGAGCTTTGTAAGTTGGATGTCTTAAGAAAGAAAACAAAACTTCAACTCCATCTCTCATTCCAACTCGAAGAGACTAGGATATAACTCAATTCTTCAATGTTTAAGGTTTCACCACTTTGTCTATGGTGAAACCACGAAGGTCCATTCATTCTTTCTATTTATGTTGCTTTTATATAGTAATATTTGTAATGGAGCTTAGATGAGTGTGCCTATCTTTAGAATTATTCTTCATTGTAAAGACACACTCAGTTAGTTGGAAATATAACATTTTTATCAACTCCAAGAAATGACGAATTTAAGGTGAAGCCATGAGTACGCAACAAGGTGTAGCTGCTGAAAGCAAAGGTAGCGAGTAGCCCTAAGGTAAACTGGTTGAAAACAAAATGTGAGAGACCTTGGCCTGATAATCTAGGACGGAAAGTCTCAAGTTTGTAGGATCTGAAGTCACTTTCCTTGGAAGTATAAAACAATGAATTTATAAGGATAAAGAATTTATTCAATCAAAGTGTTCTTGAATCACAAAGTTGCAAAAGAAATAAGAAACTACCTTTTTCTAGAGAGACAACATGGAGGAGAAATATAGAATGAAATGTAGGGGGTTTTTTCGCGTGTTGAAACATACATATAGCATCCAAAAATTTGCGTGCAGCGTCGGCCTCGTGCCCAGCGTCGGACGGGCGCACCTCATTCTGACATGAATTTTGGCACGCCCAGCACCAACCTCAGCATGTCTAGTGCTGGGCCTATCCATCTGGATACACATGCAAATTGTGGCCCAGCATCGGTCTCGACGTGTCCGACGTTGGGCCTATTCTTCTGGACGAAGCTAGGTAAGAGTATCAAGTCACTGCGGTCTGATCGCGGTGGCAAATACCCCAGCAACGAGTTTATGGACTATCTGGTGTAGTATGAGACAACGTCCTAACTCACTACACCGGGCACACCACAACAAAACGGTGTGTCAGAGCGATGAAATATGAGTCTCTTAGAGATGGTTAGATCAATGATGAGTTATATAACTTTGCCTATTTCGTTCTGGGGGTATGCCTTAAAAACAGTGGCATATTTTCTCAATCTAGTACCATCCAAGTCAGTTGACAAGACCCCTTTCATATTATGGTATGGACGTAAGCCTAGTTTAAGCCATATCCACATGAAACTTCCACTTCTCAATAGATTAAAATATTTTATTTAGAAATATCATCTAACAAACGTATGATAAACAGTGCAAGCAAGCCACGTGTGTGGACGTTTACTCACAGTGCGTATCACTTTGTTTAGAGATCAAAATATGGAGGTCTTGATGTTTTTAATTTAAGAATTAATATGTCGGGTTTCTTGTCGGGTTTCTTGCTTAGTTTTTATTTCAAAAGGTTTGTCCATGCAGATCACGTAGTTCTAACATGCTCTTTCTAGAACTCAACATGTAAAACATGCTCGCAGAATTCTAAAACATGCTTCAAAACGCGATAATCCTAACATGTTTGCTAAATGCAGTTAATCACGAAAACATATATCCATGTTTATCTACGTAATTAAACATACATTGCATGCTACTACATAATAATCCACGATGCTATGAACGATAAAAATAAAATTAAATTTATTCATCGCGACCTATTCGTGGATCATGTACTTTCTTGCCTAATTTATTACATAAATTTACAAAGTACAGATCTTCAAAATTTCTTGAAACAGGCCTCGCGTGCACGGGCACGACCGGACTCATCAAAACTGGATTTAGGCCGAAAAATCAAAATGGGCCAGAACAGAGATTTGGGCCGGGTCGGGTCAGAAAAACTAAATCCTATTCGGGAACGAGTCTGGGTTGAAAATGGGTCTGGTCAACTTAAGTGGGTTGGGCCGTGTGCATGGGCCAACGCGCTAGGGTACAACCCAGTGCGCGCCCAGCCACAATCTGTCTCCCCTCGTTAGCTAATGTTGTGCGTGCATGCTGTGTGCGCGGGTCGAGCGCTGAGGTCGCACGGTGCATGCCCCCAGATCACGCACGCCTCGCCCGTCATCCCTGTACTTGCACCCGCACAGCCTACCTCGCGTCGAGCGTCGAATATCCGCGTACTGATGCCGCGCTTCGTCGTCCCTTCGCTTATCGAGTCACGCACGCCTCGCTCAATAGGCCTTCCCGCGTGCTATGCGCGATGGGCACCAGTGCACTGAGAACGCGCATTTTACTACTGACGTTGTTGTTCGCCCGTACGTTTGGCACGACCGTGTGCCTGTCACGCACACCGGGTTGCTGTCGGCGTGCCCGTCACACCACGCGGCGGGCTTCCATCGTGTCGTCTCATTCTTCATCTTCGTTCTTTGTTTTTACAGATTTAATTTGCAAAAATAAATTCTAATCTAACCACGGATTTTTTCATGATGAAAAATGATTCTAACGAAAAAATAAACAAAAGAACCACGATGAACGATAGATCCATAATTAAATATAGTGCATGTAATAATCAAACGTGAATTAATCCAACAAAGCTAAGATACTGATCTCAGGCTTTGATACCAATTAAAGGAAACCCATAACAAGTCAAAGTGATGGTCAGTAACTCATACTCACATAAACCTTATTTAGGTTTAGATCAACGTAAAGCCGCCGAGATCTAGGTTCTTCACGATGATCAGATAGAAGAAATCATCTCACTGTGATCCGTCAATACGTTAACACATACCAGCATAGACAAGCAACCAAGTGAAGTCATTTCTTATCTATACTACAGCCTATACCGACAAATCGTCCTCGAGTTGTCTCAGCTATGATCATTTATTTTATCTCAACTAGCTTAACCAATCATACAGACTTCTGTGATCTTCTACACACTGTATGAGATAATAGGACAAACATATGCAATCAAGTAAAAATTCAGATAGGAGATTGTAATGGTGGTAACAGAAAATATTGTGTAGAAGCTCAACCATTCTGCTTTCCGTATACAAATCCAATAATTTTTTCACTCTCGGGTTATGTCAAAAATGTTAGTTGATCATCTTAGAAGCATCATTCTTCACCTGTTGAAGTTGTTCTAGATGTTTTTCTAATCAAAACTCCCAGTGCGCTGAAGTTTAAATTGCCTTCAAAGAAAATCAGCTACTTGCGTATACAAAGTTAAGTTTAGGTTTAACTCAATCTTTGATCGCTTTCCCAACCCTGGATTCTAAGACCCTTGGCAAGTCCCACAACCGCTTCTTCGGAAGGATAAAAGTATGATTCATTCGTTAAACCATCAATTGGTATCAAACAAGTAACTTCAATCTAGGGACAACTGACTATTGAAAGTTCAACTCAACTGGAAATGAAGTATCAACTGAAGAGAAACCCCCGATGGATCTACTTGAAGAAGAGGGCTAGAGCTTAGAGGACCATCTAGTACCTACATAGTTAGCTCCCATGTCACTAGCCTTTCCCACAACTATCTCATGATAGTCCACATGCAATTCTTTGGTAATGATCTCAAAAGAGAGATTGAAGAATTGGGTACATTGTTGGGAATTTGGTCCATTTGAGTCCCAACGTTTTCAATGAAGTTTTTTCTTCAAGTACAAGAATAGAAAACATGAGCTGATGGCTACGAAAAATGCGTCAGGTGTAGCTGGAAGCCTTCAGATAAGACCATTAAATACCACGTCAATATCAGCTAATTGGAACTCATAGATAGCTAAAGTTTTTAAAGACTGATACAAAGATCTATCTAGCTCTTAGAATACACATATATGGCAAGTATATCATCAGTAAGAGAAGAAAAATGAAAAATGCAATACCCAATGAAGCGCACAAGTCTGATGTTAGAAAAAATTCCAAGATAGTCTATGACGCTCTACTTTCTAACGAAAGCTGAGGCACTTGTTAAGCTCAATCAATGCTGAACTCAACAACCTCACAAGTCAGCCAATGAAGCTCAACGTTTAGATTGAGACAAACGCAATCCTTCAGCGACTCAATTCGTGAAGGCCTATGATGATTATGAATGAATGAAATTAGAGGCACAAAATCAAAATCGTACAAGTAAGAGATGAGCTCTGAATTATTTTTTTCACGAATCTATCAATCTTGCTGACTTTTGAAGATGATCATTCATCATAGACTGATAACTCAGAAGATCTCAATTGCCACAATACTGATGGGATATAGCCCAACCGATAGCCCACTATGATGCGCCCAAGTTGTGGCCTAACATTTGATGAGCCCACGCGGTCGAGCCAAGGCGAGCCTAATCATTGCCTAAAGCCCTAGCCTCCAGAACCGCTACCCTCGGCCAATGGAGAAGACGCCCCAGAACCAAGGTCAGGCGCCACCCTCCACGTGGCGCACGTAAGACGAAAGGTCCGGCTCCAGCCAATGGAGGGCATGCCAGAGGAAGAGTCACACCACGACCAATGGAGAGGTCGGGCGCGCCTTCAGGGGCAAAGTCGAAGCTGTATAAATAGAAGGAAAAGCGATGTTAGAAGGGTTAGCAATTTCTTGAATACAAAGGCAGAACCAATACTCTGCACGAAAAGCTCTAGTAAAAGTATTGAGGAATCATTCTCCGTGGACGTAGATCTCATTAACGATCGAACCACGTAAAAGCGCAGGTGTTCTTTATTGCTTTATATAAATCTCGCACATTCACATAGCTAGATTCATCAAATACTGATAAAGTACTTAAGAAGATGTGACAGAGACATCCACGACCAATCCCGTTCAAGGCCATCAGCTTAAACTTTTGCGTCCAACTAAACCTCTCAGCTTGGTCCCAAAGCTTCAACATGACAAATTTTATGGAGTCTGATCATCACAGACACCAACTTTTGTCAAATAAAGTTGAAGAAGACTTCCCATGCCAAACAAGAGAACCAAGTTCTTGAGTTTCTCAAAACTCCTCAATAGGTATCTCTTTGTGCATCTTAGACGGTCAACTCTCTTAGGTAGAGCTTAAAACATCCGTCGTTATCACTAATAGAAGTCATGCACTCTCAGTCATTCAAATAAGGCTCTCATCGCCTTGCTTTGCTTCGCACTCTAGGTCAATGTATAATTTTGTCCTTCCTGCCTTTTTCTACAAACTATGAAGTATGGATTCAACGTAGTACAATACTGACATGCTGGTAGTCATCTCTCTTGCTCTAGTCCTTCATTTGTAATCACCTTGCCGATCTAGGCTCAATGCATCTTTCGTGGAATACGGCTTCTTCATGCTCTGTATTATCCTACAGTACATCCTTATCCACTATGCCCTCCAAGACACAAAACAATAAAAACAGACCTATACAAGACACAAAACAAGGACAAAATTGGGCTCGTCAAGGGTGCACCTTACACGGACTGCGGTCAAGGCTAATTCAGTGAGAGCTTTCAGGTTTGCATATTTTCAGCCCATTTTCTTATTTTAGGTGTTTTGAGCCATTTTTTTAAACTCAATTCTTCCTTCACCTATATACATCCCTTCCAAATATTTTATTGAATCACTTTCATAATTATTAGTTTTTTTTGCTTATTTATATTTTGCTTCAAACTTTACGTATCTATTTATCGAATTTAATTATATTTTATTTACTTTTATCTTATTTAATTTTGAGTGTGAGTAGCTATTTTTCTGATTAATCATAAGGTTTGTATGACTTAATTGATATTATGTGGTTGATTTATTGATTCCAATTTATCTTTCAATTCATGATTTGTGGTTCTTGGTGCTTGATTTCATGTTAGATAGCTTATCATTATTGATGCATGCTACTTGTTTGATTAAATACCTATCGGGTTTAGTTGTGCAATTGAATTCAAGAACACACGATACGACTAGAGATAGTCGTAGGAGAGATAATACAAGTGAGCTATTTGGAGCTAGTATAATTATTTTGAGACCTAACAAAGATATAATTTATACTAATCAATTATCATAAGACTTGTTGAGAGATAGATTGTGGTTATATGTGTAACCTTGATCTGAATTGAATTAAATATTGATAATTGGGGTTAATAAGTTAATTTCATGATTTTAGTTAAGTTAATGAATTCCCTATGCTAACCTTTTGTTCTTGATTTTTTTATAGGAGTAATTTTATCTACGTTCTTTATAATTAGCTGCCTAGTTAAAAAATCAATTATTCCACACTATAATTTAGCTTGGATAATAGTGAAGTGTTTGTATCTATTATTTGTTGTGTTTTCATTTTTACAATTTATGTGAATACGATACTACGTTTACTAGCTGATTATGATTGCATTGTTTAATTGTGATATTTTATTACTTGAATTTTAGTAGTTAATCATAATCTAAATTATAAAAAAAAAAAAAATTAAAGATTCAGATTGATTTGTAATTCTTACACTAAAAAAAGTTTTTATATGATCCACTTAAAAACTGAACGCCTGAATTAGTTGAGTAGCACCTAATTTTCCCATTTCTAATATATCTCAACATCATATTTTTACCTCAGCTTTATTTTATTTTATTTTAGAAAAAAATATTCTATACTTAAAAAAAAGTATATTTAGTGCTTAATAACTTTTGTGATGTGAGAAATTATGTTAAAAGAACTTCGCGTACTATTCATGCTAATTTATAATTGGAGAAGAACTATCGTGAGACTATTTCACATGTCAATCATGAAATAGGTTAAATATATCATCAAATATAAAATTGGATTAGAATCTTAATCCAATTAATCGTGAGACGAACTAAATCAAGTTTTTATCTAATATTCTTTCTCTTTATGATAAATGTATCATAATTATCTTATTTAACTCTGCAAAAAGTGTATTACTCTCTTTTTTAGGAGATCATTCCTTATTATTCAACCTCAAATCATTCATTATTTACCAAAAAAATAATTCTTCATTCCTTATTATTCATCCTCAAATCACTCATTATTTACCAAAACAATTCTTCATTCTCTATAAAAAATATTCATCAATAATCTTATTAAAATTCTTATTATCCACACATAATAGATTTATTATTGAGGGAGTATCTAGTAACTTAATTTTAACAAGTACACTGAGACAAGTAGTAGACCACCGGCCAGAGCAGATTAGTCATGTTTGTGAAATTTACATTGATATTATAATACTCACAGCTGTATGGCTTTTGTCTTTTCTGGGTAGCTCGTGATATTTTGGAATTAAATATATTTTGTGCACAATTTTGCAATTAAGAGTTCTAATACTCACACGCATATCCAAATAAATAATAAGAAAGAAATATGAGAAGAAAATTCTATTGTTGGCAGGCATAAGCGAGCTTTTGTAATTTTTGTGATTCAGAGAATGTATTTCGGGAGAGAGTTTTGATTAATAAAAAAGATATACCAACAATAAACACTATGTACTGTTAGAAAATATGTTGAAAAGTATACGTGATTTGTGATAAGGGAAATTCGAAGTACTGAAATTAATATCTCGGATTGGTACATACTCGAAAGAACACGAAGATTAAGTAGCTTGGATACTTTAATTTCGTATTTTATCAATCAATGTATCTATATAAATAATACAGTATCCCTTTTTTAGGATATAGCACTAGAAAAAATAGAGAAAAATATATTCCTTGTTTCATAATTAAAATTTATACCTATCCATATTTGATATTTTCAAAAAGTAGGAAAATATGATTTTGAATATTGAATATCTCGTGTGAATAATTTCCTATCCATCATTGGTTGAATTATTGAAGGTCAATTCATAGAATATGATATTTAGTAATTTAGGGCTAAAGTTGAGACATCTCTCCTTTACTATCCCTCACAAATTGTTTTGCTCGAATTTGGAAACTGTATGAATTGTGTGCTATCATACAAATTCTGCAAATACGAATTTCAGATATTATTTGAAATTCGAACATGTGCTGCACATCTCTCACTCATCTCGAATAACGAAAATGACCTTACAATCCGTCTAGAGTAATACCACGGGGTCGGGTCTTGTACCGACGACGTAATATAATTTACATTGTATTTTATATACATTATTATATATAATTGGGTTAATTGTTAATTAATGTACAAATTTGCTCATTTTATAATTTTAATACGATCTTTTAAAATATTGCAATAATTTTATCATTTTCAACTTTTTGAAAAATTAATATTCCCAATGTTTTCATGTCACTGGAAGTTGACATGTTAAGCGTTACACTAACTAATTCGAAAATATTGAGGTCGCATAGCTACACTTTGGCAACGACGACTAAGCTGAGACATACAACATCAATTCAATCTCGAATCATATCGGGGCTAGTTTAATCTCAAGCAATCCCAGATATAAAAGAAGTCTAATGTTCTATTTGGCTGAAAATTAATTGAATATTCGACATTTGTTTGCTAAAAGTTAGTTTTTTTTTAATTTAATAATATAAATACATAAAAAGTTTCTTTAACGTTTGGTGAGTTGAAATATGATTAATCACATAACAAAATTGAACTACTTTATTTTTAACCGTTATCAATTAGGTTAAAAGCGCCGTCAATCTCGATGGATTGACAATCAAGTGAAATTTGAATTAAGGTTGAGACAGTAATGTATATACCCTAATTCGATTACATATATCTGTGCATTTGTTTTTAGTTTTAGTAGTTATATTAAATTTGTCAATATAGTTATATAACTTATCAAATGGGCATTAAGACTAGATATCCTCTATCAAGGATAGTCGAGTGTAATCAGTTGAATAAAATTAGTAAATTTACGAAAATCGATTTACAATCATGTTACTATTAATTAAAAATTAAAGGAGATGATGTACCCAGTACCATCTTTCGATCATGTTATACTTTTGTCCATCGAGTATAATCGCGGTCAAATTATTAGTATTATTATTAGACAAAACTAAGTGGCGTGAATTATAAAGAAGTATTTTACGGACCTTTAAACTGGAGAGCCGAACACTCAGGACGTTACAGCCGTGACAACTAATATCAGTGAAAGGATCTCTGATGAGGACTTCTCTCTTTTGGATAGACCTTTCGATGCCAAGGAGGTCAAAGAAGCTGTGTTCGATATGCACCCTACGAAGAGCCGGCCCCGATGGTTTTAACGCCGGTTCTATCGGTAACTTCGGCCGATGATCGGTGATCTTGTGTCACCGAGGTCCTCATTGTGCTTAATAATGAGGCCTCGATCAAAGAGTGGAACAACACTCTCCTTTGTTTAATTCCGAAATCGAACAAGCCATCTATGGTCTCGGATTTTAGACCTATTAGTATGTGTAATACTAGCTATAAAATTGTGGCCAAAGTGATCGCTAATAGGCTTCGACAGGTCTTGGGAAGAGTCATCGATCAAGCTCAAAGCGCGTTTATTAAGGGAAGGCTTATAACGGATAATGTGCTTGTAAGTTTTGAATGCCAACACTGGATCCGTAAGAGGAAGAAAGGCAAGGATGGATACGCCGCTCTCAAGCTTGACATGAGCAAAGCGTACGATAGAGTTGAATGGAGGTATCTTCGTGCGGTGTTGGATAAGCTTGGCTTCCCAGCTCGTTTCTGCAATCTCATTATGCATTGCGTGTCGACGGTTAACTTTTCTTTTATCCTGAACAAGAAAGTCTATGGCACAATTACCCCTTCCAGAGGGCTCAGACAAGGCGACCCCCTCTCGCCTCTCCTCTTTGTTATTTGCACGCAAGGCTTCTCATCTCTTATAAAAAATTTCGAGAGGCTAGGGAAAGTTGAGGGAGTCCCGATCCTTCCTCGTGAGCTCAGTGTAACCCATCTTTTCTTTGCGGATGATAGTCTCATCTTTCTTAAAGCCACCACGGAAGGTGCTTCGGCCATCAAGAAGATTCTCCATCTATACGAGCTCGCGTCGGGTCAGCTCATTAATAGATCTAAATCCTCGATATGCTTTAGCCCCAATACACAATCGAACATGGGGGAGAGGATTAAGCAGATGTTGGGGGTGAATGCTGAATATGGCTTACAGATGTATCTCGGGATGCCGGCCTTTTCTTTGAGGCAGAAACGTGTCCAGTTTGGTTATGTCAAGGATAGAATTCAACGGAAGCTTTTTGAGTGGAATCAAAGAGAGTTTTCTCTTGGGGGTAAAGAGGTTCTTATTAAAGCTGTCATCCAAGCTATCCCTACTTATGCCATGCAATGCTTCCGGCTTCCCAACGCAATCTGCAATGACATTAATCGAATGTGTGCTGCTTTCTGGTGGGGAGATAAGGAGGAAAAGAAACGTATTCACTGGACGAAATGGAATGATATATGCAAGCCGAAAGATTGGGGCGGTTTGGGCTTAGGGATATGGCGTGTTTCAATCGAGCCCTCCTGGCTAAACAAGTCTGGAGAATCTTGTCTAAGCCTGATACCCTTGTTGCGAAAGTTTTTAAGGCTAAGTACTTCAGATACGGTGACATTCTAACGGCTCCTGTTAAAAACAATTGCTCCTTTGTATGGAGATCCCTTATGTGGAGTAGAGAGTTGGTAGAACGTGGCATGAGATGGAGAGTGGGAGATGGTCAAAAATCTTGGTCTTCAGGACGGATGGGTGAACGGCTTGTATGAAGGAAGGTGGAGTGCAGTTGGATCGAGAGCGAATCGGATGTTGGTCTCGGACTTGATCACCAATAGGGGTGAATGGAATGTTGATAGAATCAATTTGGGTTCCTCCTCATGTTTCTGACGGCATCCTTGTGACACCGATTGGGAGAAAGGTGCTTGGACGATTGTTTCGGAAGTTTGAGCAAAATGGTTGCTTCTCGGTCAAGTCGACTTATCTCCTCTCTCGGGTTACTATGAGTCCCACCCAAATACTAGCAATCCGGATCATGTTATGTGGAATAAGTGATTTGGTCGCTCTCTATTCCGCCTAAAGTTAAGATTTTCATGTGGAAAGCGATTAATAACTACATCCCTCATTGAAATCTCAAATCTCACCATGTTCGATCGATGGTACGTGCGAGGTGTGTAAGGGCAGGTGGCGACGGTTGAACATGCCTCATTTTCGTCCCAAGTAAAGTTAATGGAAACGTAGCCGTTTTGGGGGCTCCTTCGACAAGCAAAATACTTGAGGTCATTGGATATTCTTTGGTCTTTGTCTATAGCGATTTTGAGCGAGATGATTTTGAACTTTGGTGCATCATGTTGTGGCAAATGTGGATGGCCATTTGCAAGGAGGCTCATGAGGGTGGCGGAGCTTCGAGGTGTATCTGGCGTGTGCCGCTATTCTCGAAAATCACAGGGAGGCTCGACCCATCTTCAAGCGGCTACAAAGATTGGTGTTTTGTTGGGTGACAAAAGTGGCTTAAACCCAAAAAGGAACTTTCGGGTGGATGTGGATGCCATGTTCAACCACGAAAGAAAAAGCTTCGACATTGGTGTTATTATTCGCGACCATGAAGGTAGTATGGTCCTTGCGAAATCTATCCCGACAATGACCTCCTCTAGCATCATGTTTGCCGAGATTAAGGCGGTGATTCTTGGCATTGTTTGTTGTGTGGATTATGGCATCCACCCTTTTGAGGTGTTCTTGATTCGATTCGACCGCCTGCTCATGGCGAAACCGGAGGAGGAAAAGATCCGCCCGGGAGGAGGTGTTTGATATTCTACATGATGCTCGGTCGAAACATGCGCTTGGTGTTGCTCACATGTATAGAGCGTGAATAAGGTCGCTTTCATTCCCCGCGCGATTGCGTTTTTGCAATCATCCGGTTTGTTGGATCGACAATTTCCCTAGTGGCTAGCGGACATTGTAAAAGACGATTTGTCTAATTAATTTTAGTTTCGGTGTTTTCAAAAAAAAAAAAGTGGCGTGAAATAACACCAACACGCACAATTAAATTCAAAATAAATCCATTTTATCTATTGCAAGTGTCCTTCGTTTCAAATTTACTATAAAAATCAATAGTTATGTTAAAAAAATACTTTGAAATGAATAATAATTTATAATAAGCAATCATTGCAATTTAAAAATAAAACTCCAAAAAAAGGTGGACAAGAACTGATAATTATATTTAGGCCCTACTCAATAATATATAATAAATTTCTCTTTCCATCATTTTATGGGTCTCAAAGCCTATGGGGCCCATCTGTTTCAAAATACAGTCGCTAACTACAAATTTTTAACAAAATAATGGAAAGCCTTTTTCCTTCATATATAAAATATATTAGAAAAAGCTAACACAATCAAATTACTGATGGTGTGACACCTTTTTCCTTCTTATATAAAATATATTAGAAAAAGCTAACACAATCAAATTACTGATGGTGTGACAGTAAATATATTAATATTCTATAAATTGAGGGTAATTATAGACAAAATTTGAGGGCCGCGACGATACGGAGATCCCACTCATGCCAAAATCTCACTGCACGCACTGTACCCGAAGATAAACCTAAAACACAAAAGCTCCACTATATTAATCCGCGTATCCGGCCGGATAAAGTATAATTTAAACTATTAAACAAAATATAATTTATATTAAAAAATATATCATTTATTTTTATCTTATAATTTAAAAAATATCATTTATATTAAAAAATAACATCATTTAATAAAAATATCAAAATCCATATATATAGAAAGATGTATAGGTAACGACCTCAACCTAAAATATAAACAAAATTTAGAGGGTGTTTGGGTGAACATAAGTTAAAAACGAATATAAGCATTTTTTCTCACTTAAAACTCAACCAAACACCCTCTTAATGTCATGCATTTAGATCTCATCAATAGTTAAACTAAAACACTTTGCAAATCGTAAGTACCATCCTAAAAAATATGAATGTGTGTTTGGGACAAATTAGTTGATTGGTTTTTCGCCACTTAATTATGGTTTTATCATTTAAGTAATTTATAGCTTTTTTCATAAAAAAGAAAAGTAAAGTAATTTATAGCTACCACAGTTACCCATCCACAAACTCATTAAAATAATAATTCAATTAGCTAATCTTTACTATGTTATGACTTACATAGGAATTAAACAATATACAACCAACGCTTAATTCACTTTATCCATATGTTTTAAATTAGATGTCACTGTTACTTAGCAAATAAATTTAATGAAGGTCACACGTCACCCAATTTTAATAGAATTCACATACTATTAAAAAACTTTAACTAATTACAGAAATCATCGTTAAGTAGATAAGTTTTATAATTGACTGAAGCAACAAACTTGCAAAGAGGTTTTAGACAGAAAAAAAAAAAAAAAACTCATTAAAATTTACAACATACACATGTAAGTGAGAAAATATAGTGGCGTAAATACATTCGTAAACTCCAATTTTCAACGATTTTATTTGCCGTCATAATAGTATATATTGTTTTTTTAAGTAACAACAGTATATATATATTGTTGGTTCGCTTATGAAGTTTCAGATGCCACATTAAATTATGGAATACACTAACGTTGTATGAAGGGATATTCGATGGGTTCATTGTTACTAATGCATATAATGTATAATGAGGGTAATTATGAAAATTCCCCTAAATCAATCTATGGAAACAATTTTGGACAATCAACGAGAATGATTAGATTTCTGTACTTTTTTTTTCTTTACATTGTTAAATCGAATTGGGCGAATTGATGAGCGGCCGTCTCATAATAGCAGTTCGATAATGTCCCACTCTAATCACAAAAATTTGAACAACCATCTAAAATAAGTAAATGTAGTTTCCTACAGACTAATTAATAACCAGTTTCAATAATTTGGGATGTATTTATAATTTTTAATTTATCAAAAGGTTAAAATTATAATTTGCTGCTTAATCTGGATTTTAAATTAATGTTTCAAACAAGTAATCTATACTATCTATGTTTTATATCTTATTTATCAAACAACAAGATAGATACAAATCCCACATAATCTACGATACATATCTTATTTCATATCTATTTCGACATATCTTAACATATTTATCAAATATGGCCTTAAAATATTACTATTATTGATACACATGCAATACCCTATTTGTCTATTATAAGCGGCGGTGAGACCTAATCCTACCATTCCTCCTCTTCCAACTCAAAAATATAGTAATAAAGTTGCAACTACATTCAACTAATATTCTGAAAAAAATAATAAAAACTCATGACAATGTAATTTATAAAATGTTGATAATATAGTCTAACTAAATGACCTCATAGAACTGAACTAAATAATTAATTATGTATGGTATACTGGCATCCAAATAAATTCGAAATCAGGACAAGAAGGCAACATTACATAGATAGTTAACACCAAGATCTCAGTTTATTCCTTTACATTAGATTAAAAGGTAGATCCTTTTTCAATTGGAGAAAAGATGACAAATAAAAAATACCAAACACATAAACGAATAATGATAATGTGCTGTGCTCTTTTCTCCGGTTCTCTCCCTCCTTCCCTCTCTTGCCTATAAATACTGCCACCTCTCCCCCCCCCTCTCTTCTCTCCTAACCAAAATAATTTCTATACTATCTTCACTTTGTAGGGTTTTTCGATTCTCTCTCTCTATGCACACACTGATTTTCTGTGTAAATACAGTCATACGTACGTAATACTGTGTGTATTCTCTCAGCGGATACGGAGGAATGGATTCTTATTCACTGCATCTTGCAATGGCGGCACTCTTCGGAGCGTCGTTCGTGGCGGTCTCGGCGTACTATATGCACAGGAAAACCCTAAACCAGCTGCTGGAGTTCGCGAAGGCGATAGAGAGGGAGAGAGATGACTTCACGGCGGAGGACGCCGGCGGCGACGGCGACGCGACGCCTCGGAGCAGCTCAAGCGCTATCCGTCGCGGAGGCGCAGGAAGGCGAACGGCGGCTACCACCGCCGCGGCTCTGCGTCGTTGCCGGATGTGACCACGTTCTCCGGCGGCGCCGGTGAGGGGGATGAGAAGAGAAACGGTCCGGTGCGTGTGGACTCTATCCCGGCGGGGCTACCGAGACTTCACACGCTTCCCGAAGGTAAGCGAATGTAGGACTTGTCGCTGGACTGATGATATGAAGCGAGATTTAATTTAGTTATTCTTAATTAGAAGATGTGTGTCTGTCTGTTTATCATCCTTTTGGAAAGTAATCTGGACCTTGCGATATGCAAAAAGCATAGTTGTTGAAAGTAAATAAGAATTAGACTGATTGCATCAATTTATTGCGAGCGGATTGATTTTTGAAAAGAATGCACTACTAGTGTACATGTACTTCAGTGTTGTTGTTGAGTAATTGAAGATCTCCGTTGCCAGTTTCGTTATAATTCATTTGCTATGTTCAAGTTTAGTGCATGAGCTCCCCTATCTTGCATTCATTTCCTTTGTCAGCTGCCTCTGCCCTAAACAATAATTTCTTTATGTTCCTTACATTGCCGAAAATTTTGTATACTGGAATTTTTAAGTAGCTGTATAGACTTTATTTAGTTTGTTATTGTCACTAAAATTGATCGTTTGAAATATGCTTGTTCAGAATTCAAATCATACGGTACATTCTGACACTGAATAATTTGTTTGTTGATATGCTCAGTCTGGGTTGTATGCTATTCATACTTAATTTTTATTTACAGATTGAGTTTGATAATACTTGTTTTTCCATTACTTTGTAACGGGTAAAAGAGTAAACTGAATTAATGCCAAATTTTGATAGGTCGTGCTCCATGTATCATGCACGACTCTGATGCTTCCCAAACAAGAAATGAGAAAAGTTACCATACCAAAATTCTGGATATTGGACAAGCAAGAAGCATGTTCTTGAGAAGCATCAGAGTCTTGTTTCATTTTATGAAGCTTTGCCAGCTATATTGAGCAAAGTGGACAGCTTTCTGGAAATGTTTTCTGCAATAAAATAAGCACAGCAAATACTATGCTATATTCGTTGTCCCTCTCATGAAATATGGTTATGAATTGCAAAGTTAGCATCTTTTATTAATTGAATGTTATTCTCCCAAAGATCAGGCTGCACCTTCTTGTTTTTCGTAGTTATTTGATCCTCATATGTATTTGTTAGTACCTATTTCTTTACTTCCTGGAAAACTTGGTAATGTTAGTTTAACTTTTTGAGCAGGTCATCTTATTCGGCCTACTTCTCCCAAATCACCTGTTGCTAGTGCAAGTGCATTTGAAAGCGTAGAAGGCTCAGATGATGAAGATTTGACTGATGCTGCTAAGCTAGATGCTACATATCTTCTTACTAATGGAGATGTGGTGAGTAGAATGACATAAAATACTTAGGTTCATTTCCTGTCTACCCCTCATTCTCTTACTTGCATCGTAAACATGAAAACCTTTACAAATGTCATCTGTGTTCAAGACAATGATGATAGTTTTTCCTTATCTTGTGGAGAACATTGTGAATTTAGTTGGATGTGTGGATGACACCTAATCGTGGAATCATTTTTCAGAATCTTCCTAATGTGAATGGGGAACAAACGCCTGTGGCACCAAGTATGATTCGCTCACACAGTGTATCTGGTGACCTACATGGTGTCCAACCTGATCCTGTAGCTGCTGATATCCTAAGGAAAGAGCCAGAGCACGAGACTTTTGTACGATTGAGAATCTCTCCCAGTGGTATTATTCTCATTACCTATGTCTGATGCAGGACATATCTGCATTGGATTCAGTATCGAAACATTACCTTATTGGTGTATATAGCCATTCTTTAACTGAAAAGCTTAACCTGCTGTTTGATTCTGTAAATAATTTCTTCTACTTGAAGTTGACACTGTAGGTTACCTGATGCATTCAAAAGAAGCATTCCAGCATACCTTTCTGTTTCAGCTTTTCATAACAACATTTATATATCTTTACTTTTCTCTTTATTATGCTTTTCTATTTTATCCTGTTGTATTTCAATGATGAAGCTATATTTATGTTGTTTATGACGTAAGAGAATCTTTGTGACAAAGTGATACCATAGGTCCATAACAAGTAGTATGCTTCTGATTAATATGTTTGCATGTGGGGATGGTTTGTCCTCCTTTGTTCTGATATCCTTTACCTCTATTCCCTTGATTGCTATTAGAGATACCATCTGTGGACGAAATGGAGGTTTACCGAGCAATACAAGATTGTCTTGAATTGCGGAAAAGTTATATTTTTAGAGAAGCTGTTGCTCCATGGGAAAAAGAAGTTATATCTGATCCTAGTACTCCAAAACCAATAAAGAATCCATTTAATTATACTCTAGAAGGGAAGTCTGATGTAAGTCTCATCAGTAAATTGTCATATACATCTTCAATTTTTGCACCTGGTTTTTCTATCCAATATAATTATCTCATTTTTATTATGAATCATTAAACTGTGCTGTTTACTATCAGTTTCTTAATAATTTGAATTCAAAACCCTTGCAGCACTATTTTCAGATGGAAGATGGAGTGGTTCATGTTTATGCCAATAAAGATTGTAAGATATTTCCCTATAAATAGGGTACTTCTGACTTGCATTCTCTTCTTTCTAATTGTACTTCATTTTTCTTTCCCAGCAAAAGAGAAACTTTTTCCGGTAGCTGATGCTACAACTTTTTTCACTGACCTGCATCATATCCTTAAGGTTATAGCAGCTGGGAATATCCGAACTCTATGCCACCACAGGCTAGTTCTTCTAGAACAGGTTGATGCACCCTTCTATTATAAGTTAAGCATTTTTTTATTTTGAAATTATAAAGTGACCGGTTACTTGGTGGTGTTTGTTTGTCCCCAGAAATTCAACCTTCATCTGATGCTTAATGCGGACAGGGAGTTCTTAGCTCAAAAAAGTGCGCCACATCGAGATTTTTATAATGTCAGGAAAGTTGATACCCATGTTCATCACTCAGCTTGCATGAACCAGAAACATCTTTTGAGATTCATAAAATCAAAGTTGAGGAAGGAACCGGATGAGGTATACCTTTCTTACATTTGTTTGATGTTTACAATGGCTGTTCTTTTCTTGCATCATCAACAAGAATGCTTCCTTTTGAGTTTATGCAGATCTGGAGGGCCACACGAAGAAATTTATATTTTAGATCCATGCATAATTTCTGATGTAGCTGATATATTTTTCTTTTCTCATTGTCAGGTTGTTATATTTCGAGATGGAACATATCTGACCTTGAAAGAGGTGTTTGAGAGTTTGGATTTGACTGGGTAAAATTATAGCTTTTGAGGGCTGTACTTCTGGGAAAAATGATAAAATATTTGGGAACATACTTTCCTTTTGCACTGCCTGATTATTTAGGCTGTGCACTCTCAATTCCACCATACTTCCCGCAATAAATCTATTGCTATTTATTTTATGCTGAGTCTCTGATAATTGGTTAAAAAAAATAACAGGTATGATCTGAACGTTGACCTACTAGATGTTCATGCTGACAAGAGCACCTTCCATCGTTTTGACAAATTTAATTTGAAGTATAATCCCTGTGGTCAGAGTAGATTGAGAGAGATATTTTTGAAGCAGGACAATCTTATTCAGGGTATGCTCTATTTTTCTTCATCTCTGGCAGATTGTTAACAGTATATGATATTACAAGTTGTATTAGATCGCCCCTTGGTTCTCTCTGCTCTAGTGTTTGCTTATTTTTTTAATTTGATGGCATATTCTCTGCTGAGTGATGTTTAGTTTAACTCTTTTCATGTTTCCTACAGGCCGTTTTCTTGCTGAATTGACTAAGCAAGTTTTTGCAGATCTGTCTCTAAGTAAATATCAGGTGAATACCTGCAAATAATTATTGCAAGGTAAAAATTTCTATTCTAGGATCTTTAGTTTATTGAGTTGTTATCTTGCTCTTGTGCAGATGGCTGAATACCGAATATCAATTTATGGCAGAAAGATGAGTGAGTGGGACCAGCTTGCGAGTTGGATAGTTAACAATGACTTGTACAGTGAGAATGTAGTATGGCTGATTCAGGTAAAGAGAAATGATGCCTATGATATAACTTTGGAACGTGATGTTCCAGTTTCTAGAGGCAGCGTGACTATTTGAAAACTGCACGTTTTCTGAATAATAAGTGGCACTTCATTTTCCCCTTTTCCTTTTTTTGTTTCTTTATCATCTGTCATGGTGTCAAAATGAGCACACCACCTTTGGGCCCTTGGCTTGAACTTTTATATCAATATTCTAAATCAAACCCTAATGGTACCTCTATCTGTGCCCTAATCAACTGGAGATTCAAGTCTTCTTGAATCTCACTATCTGAGCCTGCATTGTGATGCATGAAGTTAATCAATCATCAGAGAATCTATTCTTTCGATAAGTAAAGATGAGGAAATGCAACTTTGGAAATTCCCGGCCATCGTAAAATGTGGAATTCGGGTAACAGTTTCCCATAACTGGCCTTTCTGGGTTTGGAAAAGCATGGATTTCCAAGAACGAGAATCCTATGATATGATGGGAATCTCTAGTTAAATCATTAATACATATAACTTTTTCGTTCCTTAGTGATCTTCTGTAACAATCTTAAGTTTTATTTTGAAACGAAACAAAATTTCTCTAGAGGTTAATAGGTTGTAGGTTTGAAAGCACGTCTCTCTGGCTTGAGAAACAATTACTTTTTGCATGGTATTGGTAATTACTACGCGGTATTAGGAATGCTGACTTTTCAAGTAGGTTGAATGTAGCATACAATATTAACATCCTGGAACTTTTCATCTTAGTTGTTTTTAGTTAGTTAGATTGGTATATCTGTGAAGAACTCGTGCTCATTACATTTTTCCTTTCAAACTTACTTTGAACCTGCTTTATATGTTTATATATATGCTTTGTTTGTATTCTGAAATCTAAATGATCTTATTCTTCATATGGAAATTTATAATCTAGCTTCCAAGGCTGTACAATGTGTACAAGGAGATGGGGATTGTGACCTCATTCCAGAACATCCTTGATAACATCTTTCTGCCTTTGTTTGAGGTTACGGTCGACCCAGATTCACACCCGCAGTTGCATGTTTTCTTAAAGCAGGTTCATTTCTATCTCTCCATTATATATGCTCATTCATTCTTGCCATCTGCAAGGAAGTCCAAATTTTTGTAGGCAAATATCTAATGTTCAAATTAAGTCATTCTTTTCTTTCTGAATATCTGTCTTTGGTCTTGATAGGTTGTTGGGCTGGATCTTGTGGATGATGAGAGCAAGCCTGAAAGGCGGCCTACTAAACACATGCCTACGCCGGCTCAGTGGACCAATATCTTTAATCCTGCATTTTCGTACTATGCATACTATTGTTACGCTAACCTGTACACTCTGAACAAGGTATGCATCTTATAAGCATTTTCTTTCATTCATAAAAAAGCTGAAAGCTCTTTCTGGAAATTGAAGCTAATAGTTTGATACTATTTTTAATGTTAGCTAGTATGACATCTAGCTGTTATAGTTGATTCCTTTCTTTGTCCTTTTGGCAACAAGAAAGAATTGCGCCATAGCGGGAATAGAGAACTGGTCATGAGTTAACTTTCATATCACTATGAATGCATTAAACTTGATACTGATAGTAGAGTAATTCAGTTATAAGTGATCTTCTTGTTCAATTTACTGTCTAGTGTTCTCTTTGAGGTTGAATAAGCTGTTGTTTGGTTTTAGCTATAACTCATGAATCTGAATGCTTTTATGATCCTTTATTTTTATGCGTTGACCTGAGGAAACTATGGTTATGAAATATCTTTTTTCCTTGAAATTGTTGAACCATGGTTATGGAATACCCCTTTCCTTGAAACTGATGAACCGGTTTTGTTTACCAAATAATCATGTTTGATGTATACTTTATATGGTTTTGTACCAACAGTTGTTTTATAAGTGTATCCTATATATATCACATACTATATTTTTCTTGTAATTTTCAGCTTCGTGAGTCCAAAGGCATGACAACCATTAAGTTCCGACCCCACTCTGGAGAGGTCGGTGCTTTTAATCTGGATATATCACTCTTTTCAGTCTTCACTGGCCTCAGTAATGTTTATGTTTCTGATTTCTTTTCCGTGTACATGATTAGGCGGGTGACATAGACCATCTTGCAGCAACATTTCTCACGGCTCACAATATTGCACACGGAATCAATCTTAGAAAATCGCCTGTTCTTCAATATTTGTATTATCTATCCCAGGCAAGTCTCAAAAAACTTAAAACAAATTCTGGACTGCTAAATACTTCAGTTTCCAATGTCTGAAATGGGTTGTGAATTCAGATTGGTCTGGCTATGTCTCCATTGAGCAACAACTCTTTATTCTTGGACTACCACCGCAATCCTTTTCCTATGTTTTTCTTGCGGGGCCTCAATGTATCCCTCTCAACTGATGATCCATTACAAATTCACTTGACAAAAGAGCCTCTGGTGGAAGAATACAGTATAGCTGCTTCAGTAAGTTTGCATAATCTGTTTTGCTCTCCACCTTGAATTCTTAAATTATTGAAAATCTTAGAGTTTCCTTAACCATTGTTGTTACAGGTGTGGAAATTAAGTTCTTGTGATTTATGTGAGATTGCTCGTAATTCAGTCTATCAATCTGGTTTCTCGCATGCTTTAAAGGTATTCAGTACATCCTAGAGATGTGATTTTGTTTGAATTATTGCAAGGCTTCTAGACTTCTCTGGGAATGTCTTGATACTGAACTAATTTCGTTCTTGTATTTTGTGCTTCTGTATAAGGAATGAGAAATTATCTTCTCCATTTACTCTTTACTGCATTCTGACTAGTTTCACTGTGCCATACTGCTCTGATAATTATTCGGCAGTCTCACTGGATCGGTAAGGAATACTTCAAGCGAGGACCAGATGGCAATGACATTCACAGGACTAATGTACCTCATATAAGGCTCGAGTTTCGTGAAATGGTACATACCCAAGTTTGGTCCATGGAATTCACTAATTTCCTTGTCCAGCGTTTCAAATCATGAATTTTCACAAGCTGTGTTATCTGTTGTTGGTGTAGATATGGAAAGAGGAAATGCAACAGGTTTATCTTGGGAAGGCCAACTTCCCCAAGTTTGTCTATCCATGAAGCGCTTGGCTAGCCCAATGCTCCGAGGATCATCATTTACTTGACCCATTGGTAATTATATATATATCTACATCTCGAGTAGCCAAAAATGCCATTACTATATACAATGTCTACTTTTACCAACTAGAGTCGAGCCTATAATCTCCTTTCTACAAAAATAATTAATTATTTCTTGGTGAATGCAGGTATGGGTAACTATATTATTACTCGCCTACCTCTCAAATCTGATAGGAGGTCATGGTTTTGCAAGATTGTGGGCAAGATCTCTCAACGAGCACGTTGATATCCAAGAAGTCGATAACACGGAGAATAGAGCACCTGAAATCCAAACACATGGTTCAGAACAGAATCACAGCTCAAGATCAACTTTGTTTCAGTGTTTTACGTACTTCTTGGTGTAATATATATAGTTTTATGGTGTGTTACTAATTTGTTGGAGTTTCTTACAAAGTAGTAGTGTTGTGTAAGATTTTTGTTACTTGTTACACCTTATAACCTGCCTAATAAAATGATAAAAGGAAATAACTTTTGGGTTACTATTATTTAGTTTATTTATAAATGTGCATGGAAAAGCAATCGGTGTATGCACTTTGTGATTGGATCTATTAATTTAGACGAAACATTTTCGTTTGATTTCTCATGTAATAACATGTAATAAAAAGAGTAGTTTTACGAAGCGCTACAGACTCCATGTATTGCGGTTTAATGTTCTTTTTTCTTCAGGGTGATGACTTGTTCGAGTTTTTGTACAAGAGTTTAAAGAATGTTATTAAAATGATTAAATGTTAAATATACCATTCAAAAGAATCTAAACCATTTCTAATCTGGAAGTTCCGTCTAATTATATTTTAGCAATATTTGATGAAATGAGTTTTAAGAACATAGAGCTCTCAACTGAGAATAGCGAAGAGAGTACTTTTACATAATAAAAAGAAGGCAAATCATATATAGCTATTAGAAGTTGGCTAATTACAATGAAATCGAGTACAATGAATGGCTTATTGAATCCAATGTTAAACGTATCCTATTGAATTAACAATTCATTCTGCTCAACAAATGTTAAAACACATTATGCTACATGCTGCCATCCAGTACAAATTCAAACTACCCAATTTATTCATCAAAATTGTTAATGTCTCGAAAAAATGCAGTCTGATACTTGCGGTACTATGTTTCTCTTGTGGCAGAAAAGGATGCAACATTGCCTCTATGCTTTAACTTTCTTGTGTTGCTTTATCTCCTGAATTACTCCATCAGCAAGTGAACCGTCGTCTAAGTTCTTCCCAAAGAATTTCACGAATTCCATATTTGGATCCATCAGATACCTGCAATTAGTAGTTATTAGAGAAATAAATACTTTAGTTTTCATTCGAATGATACATCAGTTTTCCCTTATTTAAAGGAAGGAGTGTACTCACATGACTATAGAGTGGTCAACAAGATAGTCTGAGCCTTCTTCTTCAGTCTTCATATAGTATACTCGATAAGCACGCGCAGTCTTCTTGACCTCATCTGGCGAACCAGTGAGGCCAATCAACTTCGGGTGGAATTCTGCACCATGAAATCCAGTTGCAGTTGTAGTTGCATTTTTTGTTCAGGAAGAAAATAAAGTATTATTTCTTGTCAAAATTTACCTTTGACATACTCGCGTACTTGTTCAACAGTATCTCTTTCCGGATCAACTGAAATGAAGACTGGTACTACTTCCAGTCCAGATTTTGCTTCTGCAAATATTTCCAAAATGGTAAACTTACTGCAGCACACTTCTTTCTTTTGGATCCAACAAGAAACATACTAATTTACTTACTTATTTTATCAATTGCTGAAGCCAACTTTTGTAGCTCATCTGGGCATATATCAGGACAATGAGTGAATCCAAAATAGAACAAGTTCCATTTTCCCAAAAAATCCTTCTCAGAGACTGCTTTGCCATTATGGTCAATAAGGTTAAATGGACCCCCAATAGCTGCTTTCCCTACTGAAGGTCCCTGTTTTACTGCACTTGAAGCCTTATTTAGGCCTGCAAGCCACCATATGTTAAACTATATATCAAACATCACAAACAAGTAAAAGAAAACTATATCTCAAATCCAGCATCACACATAAATAGCAGAAAGAGAAGACAGAAAAAATTAGTAGGCCACATAAAAAGGTCCAGCAATTAGGAACTATTTATCTGATTGTATTTAACTAGCAATGGATGATTGAGGTTTTAGGCCAATATATGTAAATAGCAATAGATAATTGATGTTTTAGCCTTTAGGCCATTATTCCATCTACATGTGAGAGAATAAAGAATTTGATAACATTAAACCAGATCAAATGAATGATCACCCCCAATTTTGGGGGGCCTAAGTAAGCATAAATATTTTCCAACATCTCAGAGCCTACATAAACTAAGTCTTGATAGTAATATTTTCAAAAGCAAAAACAGTAAATACTCCATCACAAGGTAACAGACCCTTTTTCTCTTTTCATTTTCGTGCTTCTGATGAGGACACTGGCATTTTGAACTATTCGTGAATGATTGTATCAGATTCAAGATCTTGGAAGTCACTTGAAAAAACACAACATTTTGTTATTCAGGCTTAACTTGAGTTGGAAAAACTTGTAGGAATCAGATCCTTAATATCAAGATATAAATAAAGACACATAATCACCCAAAATAAAATCACTCCCCAACTCACCATAGATATCTAACCTTCAATATGTCGCCTCTTTTCCCTGTCGTAGTAGTACACCAATCCCACTCCAGTACAGAAAAGCAAAAAGAAGCTCATCCATGAAACAGGCTGCCCAAAACAAATGCAAATTCTTTTATTGAGACCACTCATATGAAGCAGTTCTTCCTTTTGTTACTGTCAAAGTAAGACGATATACTACAATCGGATACCAAAAATTGGGGAAACAAAAAGGAGAGCGCCTTTAAAATTCTACTTCTGATAATTGGTAAATAACATTTAACTAACTGATAATACATGCACAATTTGCAATTCAGCTCAAATAATTCAAAGAATGGAAAATTGAGTCCACGCAGAAAATCATAAACAAAAGAAAATAAAAATAAATAAATAAATAAAATGAGACATACCCCTCCTCGGACAGATTTCCCTTGCCGCTGAGTGTTCTCCGATCCACCTGAACTATGCCCTCCATAATTCTTATTATGAGAAGAGCCCTCAGCGGATGCACCAGGCTGAGCCGCTGCATTCACATTCGATCCCGGCGAATGACCAGCTCCGGGATTGGGAGCGTTCGTGCACAGAAATCGATTGTTCGCCGAAAAAGCACGCAGCAGTTCGCACTGATTGCTGGCGATCGGCGAATTCTGCAGCGATTCTGGAAGACTGTGAAATCTGGAGGAGAGAAATCGAGAATTGAAGGAGTAGCAGATCGGACGGAGGCTCGAATTTCGCAGAAATGCTGAAGCCATTGCTAAGTGCTGTGAGATTTAGAGATATTTTCGTTTCCTCTTTGAAGAAACCCTACCACTGGGGTTTATGTCGCCAGATTCGATATATTTCATTTTTTTTGTCAATTAATACATAAATTTTGAAGGCTGCGTCACGGTTTAAATTCGAGATCTTTGACCTCAGGCATTAACCACTCTACCACTAGGCCAACACACACACAAGATTCGATACATTTCCATCACTGTTAATTGCATATGCATGATTACATACCTATATATAGGATTAGGTTTCTATGTTACGTAATATTACATCCGTCTACTAAATTCGTGTATTTAATTCCATTTTATTCCGTCCACAAAAAAATATTCACTTTATATTTTTTTGGAAACATCAACTTTACATTTTTATCCTAAATCTATCTACTTATTTACAAAAAAAATACATATGGTCCACATTTTTACATTCACAATCTATTAATATATATTTATTATCCTCATGATATACATTTTATACTCACTTACTTTACACTCATTATAATTTATTAAAACTAGTGCCACTAAAATCAATGAATAATTTTGGTGAATGAATGGATTAATATATAATATCCAATTTAGATCACGCATTTTAAATATGATTCAACTTAAATACCTATATTTGATAAAGTATGCATAACTCATATCCATTTTCTAAATTTACAACTTATATCCAATTTATTAAATAAATATATTTTGAATGAACAAGTTTGGAAAATTGAACACTTTTGCTCAGTTATCTTCTGCCATATTATGCTATTTTTTAAAAAAATGAGTTTCGAAAATTGTAAAAATGGAGGGTGATGGTGATTTAATTTTGGCAGTTATGGAATTTTGGAGACCCTCTTTTGACTACTTTTTTATTCTCTTCACCTAATATTTTTTTTCAATATTTAGTTGTAATTTTTTTTATACATTCCTTTTACTTCACTATCAAAGAGAAGAGAGAAGTTGTTAGGATTGATGAGAGAAGGAAAATTTGAATTGTTGGCGAATAAGTTCTAGCTTCTTCCGGTCGAGATAGAAGGAGATGAGAAGTTCAAGCATATCAATTTTCTCAAACAAGGTAATTTCTTCATTCGACAGAAACTTGAATTTAAATATTGGAAAGTTGTTCAAAACTTGAGATTAAGTGAAAAAACGTGATTCCAGTGGATTATGCTTAGTTTTCGATCGATTTTTCCATGTCTCCGGTCGACCGTCCGCACGGAAACCGCGCACCCATGCACGCCTGCTGCCGAGCCTGCCGCCCGACCTCGTCGAAGACTCGCGACTGTTAGCCGTTCTCGCCGAGAATGCCGAGGCGCGTCTTCTGCCGAGAACCCGCGCGCCGTCGCCGGCCGCCGCTACCCGCCGCCCTGCCGCCGAGAAATGCGTGCATGGTGCCGAGCGGCGTGCTCGCGTCGTGCGTCCGATTTCCGGCGTGCCTCCCGTCGTCTCGTTCTTCGTGATTTTCGTCTTCGTTCTTCTTTTACAGATTAGATTTACAAGAAAAATTCTAAATTAATCATGGATTTTCTCGTGGTGAAAAACAAAATCCGAAAAAAATAAAACGAGCCACGTTGAACGACAGATCCAAAATTAATTAATTGCGCACGTAATAATCAAACGTGAATAAATCCAACAGAGTCAAGATACTGAACCTCGCTCTGATACCAATTGTAGGGAAATTTGATTTTAACCCTCTCCCGATGATCTATCTTGGATGTTTAATTCACCATACATTGATTATATACCTAGCATGCACCTATATAATTAATTGCAACACGTTGGGGTTTCTCGTGTTTACCTGCAAATTTGTCAGGCAAGGATTGGATCAAGACTCGTGCTTTGATCTTCTGGACTGTGTCCCGATTGCCTAAACTCAATGTCGAGTGAGGACAATCTATGGAGAATGCTATGAAAATTCGTCTTCCTTCCTCCTTGAAAAGTTTTCGAAAATCTCAATAATGAGAAGTGTGATTCTCGAAAATTTCACTTAGGATTAGGGTTTGATTTTCTCTCACCTTATATTTATAATGCAACCCTAAATCCTATCTAGATAGAATTTCTGCATATCCAATAAATATAATAATATCTCTTAAGATAGAGAGGATCAAAACAGAGTCCTAGTTGGACTCTATAAGGAGGTGGACGATTTTCATCTTAGCTCCAGGCCTGGATGGACCAACCCAGGGATCAAATGCAAGGAATAAAGATGGGCCTCAAATAAATTAATTATCTTATGTTCAGCCCAGGACATAAATTAATTCATAAACATTTATTCATGTCACTAGAGAATAAATGCTGACTTACCCCTTTATTTTCGAAGATGAGTCGGGCTCGCACTTAGACTTAACGAATCCCCGTATTTAAGATATCGCACGTCCATTAATTATTTACTGACGTTCGATCGCTTAAAATAATTAATTACTTTAATTCATTAAGTAGTACCATTCAACCTTATTATTGTACTTGAGATAACTCAATCTGCAGGGTTTAGTACAATAAATATTTTGAGCTCCTTAAGGGGACGTCATCATCCTAAAGCGGATACGGTGACTCGACACATGTAACTAGCATGACATACAAGATCGCCACCACCCAAGATGCAGAGAATCTTGGGTTATCTCATGTAACCTCACCCATAACAAGTCAAAGTGATGGTCAGCAACTCATACTCACCTAATACCTTATCGAGGTTTAGATCAACGTAAAGTCACCGAGATCTAGTTTCTTCACGACGGTCAGTTAGAAGAACTCATCTCACTGTGATCCATCAATACGTCAGAGACGTACCAGCATAGACAAGCAACCAAGTCAAGTCACTTCTTATCTATACCGTAGCCTATACCGATAACTCGTCCTCAAGTTGTCTCAGTTGTGATTCTTTTAATATCTCATTAAGCTTGACCAATCATACAGACTTCTGTGATCTACAAGACACTGTATGATCTAGCTTATATATGAGATAAAGGGACATACATATGCAATCAAGTAAAAAATTCAGATAGGAGATTGTAATAGTGGTAAAGAAACATTGTATACAAGCTCAATCAAAACTGCTTCCAGTATACAAATCCAACATTATCTTCCAAATGTTAATTTTTTTTCAAGTAAAAGACATTATAGTGTTAGTTTTATATAACAATTAATTTGATGGAGAAAAATTATCGCAATTTATTTTTGTTACTATAATGAATTATTAATTATATGATATAGTTTGATTTTTTCATCACAATATTAGTAATTATGATATTTTAATAATTTATTGTGTTTTAGTACACTATAGTTGAAAATTATGAAATTAATTGTAGCACTATTTGGGTGACATAATTATCAAAACATATACTATTATTTTAACTATATTCTTATTTTCATTTTAGTAAGGGTTATGGATTGTATGTGTATTTACAATCCATAAATATGAATAAATATTGCTAAATGATATGGTTTTCGATTTGATTAAATATTTTGGATAATGTGATTGGATATGAGTAATGTGATTTTAATAAAATGTTGCGTGAATATTTGTAGTATATTATGACCCTCTTATATATTATGGATAATGTGACTCGATATGGATACACTTTTACGTAAATATTATCGATAAATTGTGTTATGGCATGACTAATTTACGTATATTTTATATTTTATCTAAATGTAGATTTTAATTGTGACCCTCTTATGTATTATGTGATATCTTATATGGCCATGAAATTGATATGTGCATGAAATTTTTTATCCGTGACTGGCTTATATATATGGGCATGAAATTGATATGAGTTTATTTTGTAATTTATTTATTTTACCACAAAATTAATGTCGGTATCAAAATTTATAAATTAAAGAGAAGATTTCGTTATTTATAAATATTTTTTCTCTCAAAGTATTGTATTTAGTTCTTGATATATACATGTATATATACATAGGGGATGGATCAAATGAGAACCACATCTTTTTTGCGAACTCTGCGAACCATGCATAAGACGTTGAAGATGATGCACAAAACGGTATAAAGTTGTGCATAAGAAAAATTTTCTAAAATTATTTTGTTGTACAATAATTTTAGAATGTTTTCGTTATGCACAACTTTATAGGTTTTATTCATCAACTTTATACGTTTGTGCATAGTTCTCAAGTTCTCATAAAAGATGAGTTCTCATCGATCCAACCCCATATACATATATATATATATATATATATATATATATATATATATATATATATATATATATATATAATTTAAGTTTCTAATTATTTGTGATATTTGTTAAATAGGATGTGTATTGCTATAAATTATAGAAAAATGAATACACGAAATCTAATAGAAAAGGAAAATAAAATAAATAATTTATCTCTAGAAATATGTATTCAGCGTTTAGAGCATCGACAATTGATACATTTTATGTAAAAGAAAGGAATTGCGAAGTAGAAATCATTCGTGCAGTGTAAAATAATTAATTTATAGATGTTTCTAAACAATTAAATATTTTCATTATGCTTCTCAATTATGTTGTAGTTGATATGTAATAATTATTGTAGTAGTTTATCGGTTTTTTGTACGATGTGTAATATATGATATTGATATAATTGTAGGTCGGTCCTATTCTCTTGAGGCCTACTACGATTAATATTGTGTCAGATGTAAAGACATATTACAGGACAAAGTATTTTAAGTATGTTAAAAATGTATTGTTAGAGAAGAGTAGCCAAGAGTTGCTCAATAGATTTATGGGAGGTTGCTTTGGTCATATCCTAGATTGGAGTTTCGGGCCTAAGTCTAATTTGTCTTTGCACCATATTGTCTCCCGTCAAATAGAACTAACTGAACCAGAAATATGGTTTTTCATTAATGGAAGAAATATATGTTTTTCCATTAAGGATTATGCTCTAGTGACCAGCCTACAATTTGGGACATCATCATTTAACCCCAGAGTAGACCACGACTTACGCAATGCTGAGGTTTATAGGAGTTTTTGTTAGGGCACACAGATAACCTTATGTAATCTATTAAACATATTCTGTAGCGGTAGAGTTAATGATTTAGATGGTAGTTAATTTGCACTTACGTATGACCCACATTATTATCCTTTATGGATTTGTATTTGGATACGAGACGAACAAGATCATAGTTGATTAGGTTTGGGCACTGGTTGATGATCTTGATGCGTTTTGCTGATTTACATGGGACATATATACTTACTAGATCTTGAGATACTATACGACACATTGCCAACCAAATACTCAGTACCACTTCTACGGACCATTCTGGGTGTTATATATTTGGTCATTCGAGATCATACCAGACTTGGAAAGCGTAGTTGGGAAGTACGTCAACCCCACAACACATCCAAGATTCTTGAGGTGGAAGTTGAAGAGTAGGCACCCACCGACAGTTGTACAATCTTTGTTTGAGCAAGAGGTATTGAATTTTAAATTATATATTTCTCTTGATTGTAATAATGTATGAGGCACTGTATTTAGTATAATATTAAATAATATGTTTTAATTTATTGTAGATTGATTATCATCCCACTACGATCACACCTGACGATTTCGAGCTTAACACCATTTACTAGGCGTCTGTCTCATACCCCTCTCCACTCGGTGTGCATTTTCTGACATCGTCAAATGCTTTGAGGAATGGACGACAGTTCGCTTCTCATCGTGTTGTAGCGGTGGTGTCCCATCCGGTGGATGAGCCTCGATATAGACATCGAGTTCTGAGGATGGGTCCACAGTCTGTTCAAGATCCGGATAACAACAGCATGCCTGATATTTCAGAACCTCAATCAGAGCAGCCCTCAGAGCCACATCATTCACAGAGGTCCATCATCGAGATATGAGAAAGCGTGTTCAGCATCCCACTTTTTCATCATTGAGCAGCGGTGATCACAATTTACGAAGACGAGATCGACCTTATTTAGAGAATCTGACCTAGAGGACTTGTGATAGAGTAGTACAGATGGTGGGTGAACTGTCGAGAAAGCATATGGAGGATATAGAAGAGCGTTTGACGATGAAGGTGAAGAGGTGGTTTGATGATATATTGGACGTCTTTCGTTGTTCCAGTTCACGGCACTCACAGGCATATTCGCCCTGCCCTCGCCACACTCCTCATCAGGAGGCTCGACATTTTATTGATGTACCTGGGGGGGCCAACGGACAGCGATGACTTGGGCGTGCTTCATGGTGAGCCATCTCAGATTCTAGCTCGACATTCTATACACGAGTTTGGAAGTAGGGCCATACTTGATACTCATTAGGATCCACCTCGTAGTTATCTACCCGAGCGGCCGACCAGTTATGCCTCAGTGATTTTTGACTTGTTTAGTAGTCTTGGACAGGTAAACATTTGACATCATAATACATATTTAATATATTTGACATCTTTAATATATGTTCTAATTCTGATTTTCGATTTTCTACAGGGACAAGAGCTGGAATATGGGCAACCGGACATATCTTAGATGGCCTCAGGGATTACAAGTACTGTGGTGACACCACAGGCCTTGCCTAGGCCGAGTGATCGACAACGGTTACCATCAACCGCTCTATCTTTCCCCTGCATTGCTACGGGTGAACCACGTACACTCTCGAAAAGAATTGTCGCTCGATATAAGGCTTATCTAGATGCAAAGCCTACACGGAGTGCGATTCTCACAGAGAGTCGTGGTGTACTAGCACAAAGTTTTTGTTGATATTGAAAATCCGAATAGCAAATTTTCTACAAATGTAAGTACTTCTAATTTTATAAGTATTTTCAATCTTTAAGCTTAGTTAATTTTATGGTCTTTCTCGTAGGCTGTTGATTTGTTCATGATGAGTTGTAGAGCGTGACTGATGATGAGCAATCACATACTGCTCGGTTTGACAGCTAATAACACAATCATTTGGGTTGTGATTTTTTTGTAAGTATTAATATTTTTATATAATGATTCAATCACTTTGTCCCAATACGAAGTTTTATTATTTTACATTTGTTTTTCTGAATAGCAATCCCTTAAGCTCGGATGAGATATAGTTTTCAGATCGGCCAGACTTAATTACTACAGGTCTGGTTCATACGATAGTTTTAATGATTGAGAAGTCCCAGAAGGTATTATCGATATGGTTAAGGGATCCACGGGATCATCCACTATGAGGCCGTGGAGAAATATGTATCAGATGATTCGTTATGTTTATTTATTTTTTTGATTAAAACCTACATGAATGTACTAATTATTTATTTTTGTTGATTTGTTATAGTTGATTGTTTCGATCGTTGTTGATGCACACTACGTCGTGGTTTGTGTCAAACTGCACGAGTGGGTTTGTGAGCTCTATGATCCCATATATTATAGGTTATCTACAGAGGCACAACAGAGACGCACATAGCAATTAGCCTCATTGACGCATTTGTTTCCCTACGTATTGCAATGCAGTGGATATTGGAATGATAATATTTTGGGTCTAATAGGGACGACAAATCCATTGACGTCGTTTGCCTCTCCACCCGAGCAACAGTTCACCCAAAAGGTCCGGTTGGTTGTGGTCCATTTCTTTGCATGTACGTAGAACGACTCATATCCTGATCACCAAGTATTGCATATGAGAATGGTCATATGAGATCGTATAGACAATATGTAGCTAATTGTATTTATGAGTTGTGTGATGACTCTTAGACCGTACCTTATAATTTGAAGTTTAAATTTGCTATTTCATTGAGTTGGAAATATATATTCGTCTGACGACCATTAATATTAATAATATTATCGTATTAATAACAAATTCACTATATTATATTGTCGAACGACTAATAATAATAATATATAAGTATTCATTAATATCTTTATAATAATAATATCTTAATAATAATAATAATAATAATAATAATAATAATAATAATAATACTAATAATAATAATAATAATAATAATAATAATAATAATAATAATAATAATAATGTCTTCACATGAATAAGTGCTTTCATTACAACGTCACTCGTCTCTTGACAAGTAAGGGCACATCCGACGCGTATGAGATTCATTACCACACAAGCTACATGTCCGTGGTGCACGACTTCTACTACTCGATCCCACTTATGTTGGATGACAATATCGATCCACTTTCGGACGCCCAGCCTGATGGACTATATTAGGAGGCATAACTATAATTCTAGCAACATCTGGAGGAACAGTCCAACTAGATTATGGCTGAACAGGATTGATCCAATATGAGTATGCCTCGGCTAGATTTGCGGAATGGTAGTACTCCCCCACATAGTTAGATATATGGTGACTTTTATGACTAAAAAATTTATATAATGAATTATATGTTAGCTGCAACAGCATGAGAACATGGTACATGTCCATGTCCCACTCCAAACACGCACACGACTGCATATTGAGATTCACTCTGAATGTTGTGCTTCCATGCTTGACTTCGAAAGTGGAGTCTGATGTGGGCACTGCATCGTATCAGCGTGATATTTCCATTGATACCATGATCTTACGTGCTGCTTCAGGGATCACTTCAGCCGCATACCTCTTTGCTGCTTCATGTCTCGCATGGAACCATTTTTCTATAATGTGATGGATTGCCTCAATCATTGAGCAAATGGAAAATCCTATAGCCCACAAAAATCGAGAATTGAATGATTCGGTAATGTTCGATGTCATAAAACTGTAGCGCCTAACGGGACTACTTTTTGACTCCAACCTCCACCAACTTGGTATATGCACCACTACCATCGGGCTTAAGGATGGACTTTAACATCGCTATCATTTTGTCAAAGTAGGCATCTTGGTACGCATAAGTGGCTTTATGGAATAATTTCGCGGATGGTTGCCCAAACGGGATGATTTTTTCGTGAGATGGTAGTAGCATAATCGTGTCTTTGCATCGGGTGAACACACTTGACTGCATTCATTGTACTGACATGGGCATCTGAAACAATCAACGTCTCAGAATTTGATCCATAAGCAGTCTATAATCGAGACAGAAACCAAGTCCATGAGTCATCATTCTCGATCTGACCAATTCCATAAGCTAATGGAAAAACTTGATCATTGTTGTCCTTTGACATAACAACAATAATATGCCTTTATTGGGCCCTTCAAGTGCGTACCGTCTACTACAATCACTGGTCGGAGGCACAATGTGTACGTCAATCTGCATGAACCGAGCGCAACAAAGAGGTGATGGAATCGACCATCTGATCCAATATCCAAGTCAGTCACCGAACCGGGATTTCTCATCCGTAATATATGCAGATAACTCGGTAGTAGCTTAAATGATTCTTCATGTCCACCATATATCATCTCGATCGCCCTGTTACAGGCTCGCATTACTACACTATATGTAACATTTACACCGTACTCTCTCTGCAAATCAACCATAATGGACATCGACTTTATCACTTCACTGTCTTCGTGTATTTTTCGTGATATGTGTGATGCAATTACACGAGCATTCACCTTCCTTACTCTGATATTCACGAGGTTCTGTGCGCAAGTGTGTATAACATCAAACTTACGGACAAACCAAAATCCACCCTGTTGCGATGCCGTAGTAGAAAAAGACATTGATTATTATATCGACATTTGAATATAATCCTTGAATTATCGGATCGAGGAATAACAAATTCTACTCGACGTTCCAAATTCCATAGCCCGATGGATATCTTCAATTCACCTTTGTTGTCGAAGATGGAACTTTCGCTCAGCTCATCGGGGTCTGGATCCGAGTCCAGAGGACGAGCAAAGAGATTAACTGAAGCATCATGAGAAATAGCAGGAACTAGCCAGTTGTTCATCTCATCTACTTCTTCTACCTCTAGGCCTTCTATGTGCCATTGCGTGTTACTCTGCATAATCGTAGATAGAAGCTTCCGAATCCACCATCTCGACGGATCCATGTGTCAATCATAACTCACCAAAGCAGACTCACACTCTTCTTCCTCTTCATCGGACTCTGTTTCACCATCTTCTTATCAACGTAGTCTCCATCATCGTTGTCCACGACAAGTGTATCAGCCCCTGGTTGCAGCATATGTTGGGAAATAGAATTCCTCGATGGATCCATGTGTTGCGGCATATATTGAGGTGTATCAACAACAAACCAATCACATAATGCAAATTATTGTGTGAACGACTCATCGAACGATATGTGTTGGGAAGTGTAGTCATATGTTGACGAGGATGGTATCTCAAACGAAGGTCTATAGAGTTCTTGCTCCGATTGGGATGTGTCGGCACCGTGAGTCCCATAGACCTCTGGTTGGGCATCATAAGCCTATCGAACAAATTGATCATCATTACTTAAAATTAATTTGATAATTCTATCACTCCGAGATCTCGTTAGATAATGCAGTTGGTAGGTTATAATCAACGAATTTACACCCATAATTTGATTAATCATCTCTCTGAACTCAGAGATAATTGCATTGTCGATTCGAACAAAGGCATGTGACTGATACTCACCAATGTAACATAAAGAAAGATCCTAGTGCCCTCCATATCTAATAATAATGTTCTTCCATTCGGATATCTATAACAACAACAAGATTACATTAGCACAAATATACAATCTTAATATGATTTTTTTAATGTATAAAAACAAATATTTATTTGATAAATAATAAAATAATTCCATGAAAATATATAAATTGATGTTAATTCATACTAGAATCACTATTATGTGTGAATAGCACCACTTTAAACGAAATAATATACATGTATAACCTTATGCGGTAATTAAGGAAAAGATTCAAATATGCCATATTCAAATCCAACTTTAGAATTCTATAATCTTTTCTTCATAATAATAATAATTTTTTGTCCCCATAAATTAATAAAACTAATTCCGTTAATTAACAATTATAGGCATTTAGTTAGTTATATTTTCATCTAAGATACATAATTTAATTCTAGTAACATATTTCATTTAATTACATAATTTAATTCTAGTAACATATTTCATTTAATTACATAAAATCAATAAACTAATAAATATAATAATCATTAATATTTCAAAGAAATGAGAAAAATAATAACAATTCATATATATTTGCAATATAAACTGTGTCTATATATTAATAAGAGCACATTATATATATGAGAATTTTAAAATCCTTGCCTTATCCATAAAAATAATTTTATAATAAACCATTTTATTAGTACCTTGTTTCATAATGATTAAAAATTTATAACAAATCATAAATTAAAATTACCATAATTAAAATAAAAATACAAACTAATATAATAGACCATTTAAAATAGTTGATATGATTGTAAAATTTATAAATGGCGTATATATATAAATAAATAAACATATTTTATATAAAGAGGAATTGCCTCTAAAATTTATTGTATATAAATAAACACACGTTATACATAAATAATTTTATAATATATCATTTATATTAGTATCTTATTTTATAACTAATCATAAATTAAAAGTGACATAAAATACGTAAATTATTTATAATAAACAATTTATATTAGTAGCATAGCCAAATATAATTTTATAAAAACCAATTATGTTGGTAGCAACATTTTATATATATAACATTTTATATATATATATATATATATATATAAATATTTCTTTGTAATTTGAATTTATTCCATGCAAATTCCATTTAAATTCTTAAAATAATTAACCATCATGTTTTTTTAATTAATTTTAGTAAGTCAAATATTTGAGGAATCCATTTACATTGATCCTTTTAGGTGTTTTTAATAATAATACATTTATCAAATAATAAATGATATAACCATATAAATACATCTAAGTTCACATAAACGTACAAATTAATCTAAAATACGCATCTTAATCTAAAATGCACAATTTCATCTAAATTCACCTAAATATACAAATGATTGGAATATAGAGAAAATAATTGATCACTAAATAAGATAATTCACCTAAATTCAACAAAATTCACCTATCTCAATTAATCACTAAACAAATAAATTACTACCAAACAAGTTAATTCAAATATAGAGAAGATAATTATGGCAATTGATAACCATGACATGAAACAACTCTTTTCAATAATTGATATTATTGAAAATTATATTTTATAATTTTCAAATAAATAAACTCACATTATATGTAGAAATTGCCTCTAAAATTTATTTATATATTCTTGAAATTTTGTATCATTTTTGCTTCGGTTAATCTTTTTTCACCCATTAGAAGGGTTTTGTTTGAGTATTTCATTTTTAATCGTTCTGTTGTGTTTAATTCATGGAATTGAATAGAAATCTTGGGATAAATTCTTGTTGAAATTCAAGTTTCAAACTTGAAGTTTTGATTCCCCCCCAAGATTTGGTAATTGTATTGAAAGGTTGTTATTCCTTCGTAAACCACATCGTTTACGAAGTGTCTGTCTTTGTGTCATTTCTGTTTTTTTTAATTAGGTATCCACGTCTCATGTCACGTCACAGCTCCGACGTACACTTCAATCTTCCGACACCGGATAAGTTTTTGGGATCACATAGTGTTATTCTTTGGGTACAATGATATTGTTTTGTAAATACTTTACGGTGAAATTTTTGAAAGTGTTAATGGGGAGAATTACCCCAAATATTAACATCAATACTTAATTTAACCCATATGTTAAGTTGCTACTCTTTTTCCCAATTTAAAGTAAAATTACGAAAATATCCTTAATCATTTTAGAAAAAAAATATTGCAAAAGTCATTCAACGATCGTGAAATCGATCGATTTACTTTATTTTGAGCAGAAGTAGTTGGCAATTGAATGTGTTGGCCGTCGTAAATCAAAACACATGGTTGGCCGTCCGAAAATAAAAAGGGAATGGGTTAGCCGCTGGAAATTTCAAAGAACAAAGGTTGGCCGCCGCAAAATGGAGAGAAATAAGGTTGGCCGCCGGAAACAAGGTTGGGCGTAGGGAAAGGGGGTTGGCCGTCGGAAATTAGCGTGTATTTGAGGTTGGCCGCCGGGTAACAAGTTGGCCGTCGGAAATTACAATCAATGCGTGTAGTTGAGGTTGACCGCGTGTAATATATATGTTTCGATTTATTTATTTATTTATTTTGAATTTAAATCTAGTCGTGACACAAATATAAACACAATACAAACACACACATATACACAAACTCAACATAAAATAGAGAGAATCGTTTTCAGAGAGGGGGAAGAAATAATTTTTTGATTATTTGAGTAGAAGATAAGCAATTTTTTCTCAAAGAACCAGAAAAAGGTAAATAAATTATTGATTTATCGTGCTTATAATTAGCTTTTGTTATCATACCAATTTATCATTATGTTTTAATTATTGAATTTGTGATTGAATTATGTAAACAATATTAATAATTTATTTTAACATGTTTAAAAAGAAAAACCACAAGCACGCATAAAATGACGGCGGCTTTCACAAAAATTAGTTGGCCGTCGTCGAAGTGCCGCCGTTGAGCACACATCGGCGGCTAATCCCTTCGGCAGCATTTCGACGATGGCTAACCCATTTTTCTGAAAACCGCCGTCATTTTATGCTTGATTATGGTTTAAACTCTTCTGTTTTGTGAATATACGATTTATTATTAATTAATTATGATTTTATAAAATATTATTTATTGAGTATGCTTAAAAATATGTTTAAAAAAAGAAAAAATCATAATCAAGCATAAAATGACGGTGGCTATGAGAAAAATGGGTTAGCCACCGTCGAAGTGTTGCCGGAGAGGTTAGCCGCCGTTGAGCACACATTGGCGACGGCTAACCTCTCTGCCTGAACTTCGACAGCGGCTAACCTATTTTTCTGAAAGCCGCCGTCATTTTATGCCTGATTATGATTTTTACTCTTCTGTTTAAGAATAGAAGAATATGATTTTTTTTTTGTAGATGGAAAACCTTCGGTACATCACTTTGAGATATAATGGTAATTTTGAGGGATGTGACTACATTGGAGCGACTTCACGGGTTTTTCCCGTTCACGATAAGTCCATTTTTAGCTTGATCTACAAAATTAACCATATCATGTTGGCTGATTCATTGACCTTAAGTTATCGATTATGGTATTTATCGAAAATTGCACGTGGTAGGATATTAAAGTATCCATTGACGTGTCAAGAAGAATTTGATCGTTTGTTCGTGGTGGAATCATGTCCTACCATATCGTTGTTCACACCAATACTACAAACGTTCAACAATCTCCAGAATTCTATGTCCCAACGTTAGATCCTCATCCGAGTGAAGGGCACGGATATAGTGCACAATCTTCTCAATTCGAATATTTTGTGGAATGGAGTGAAAGATATGGTGGATTAGATTGGTTTGGTGACGTTGGGAAACAACATGAAGAAGTCTATGCCAGTTCTTCAAACGCGCCCTATCATGGTAGGGAGCCGTATGATGCATGGAGTGATGCCCCTGGATGGGACGAGGAACTAATCAATTATCTCGGATTAAACAATTATGATCCAGAATGAATTCATGAAGTTTATTCGAGATTGAATATCAATTCATCGCCCGCTACGCACGAGGAACAAACAACATCACCCTCAAATGATACTCCAGAAGATCGACCTGAGGAAGATGGAAATGAAGACCAATCTATCCCTGCGTCTGAGGCTGAAACTGATTCGAACGTTCCTGAAGATATGCTCGAGAATGAGATGATAAATTTTTCACTCACTGAATTTACAGGTTGAGTCCGTCGAGAAGGCGGATTGAGCACACTTTTTGCTGCAATTAACTCAAGCAACCACTCGGAATTGAGCATGATGCCGAGTGTTGCAGAACTTCCTAATTGGTTAGTTCCAGTTATTCCGTTGGACGTGATAGTGTCAATTGAGGCTCGTGAACATGACCTATTGAGACTGGATGAGCGAGAGTTGTGCCAGAATTCTTTTTACTACAGTAAAGATGAGCTTTTTATTGCCATTGGGTTATGAAATATGAAGCAAGGTGCGGAGTGCGTTGTAGTGCGTTTGGATGCAAGACGTTTAACATTTAAGTGCAAGCACTCCGAACAATGTAACTTTGATTTGCAGGCTACTGGTGCTCATGGGATATAGGGAATTCATTTGGTGAACATACATGTGACCGGGAGTTGGGACGAGTTGCACGGATAAAGGCATATTCGAAGGTGGTTGCATGGTATGTAGCACGAAAAATACGAGATGATGGTGAGATCCCTAGGCCGAGGTCCATTATGGTGGAGCTGCAGCATGAATTTGGTATTAGTATTAAATACAATGTCGTTTTGCGAGCACGGAATATTGGGATTGAGATGATATATGGCCGACATGAGGAGTCGTTTCGTCTACTAACTCAATACCTCTATATGTTGAAACAAGCGAATCCGAGCACTATCTATGATTTTGAGGTAGGGGCTGATGGTAGATTCGTACAGTGTTTTGTTGCTCTCGGAGCTTCTATTGGGCCATTCTATTTTTCTCTTAGACATGTGATCGTAGTCGACCACACTCATCTCAAGGGCAAGAATATGGGTATTTTATTCGTTGCAGTGACAAAAGACGCCAACGAGCAAGTTTTTTCGTTGGCATATGGTGTTGGACCGATTGAAAATGATTTAGCGTAGAAGTGGTTCCTCTCGAAGATTCGATTTGTGTATGGTAATATTGATCCTCTCTTGATTGTTTTACCAGCATGTCTCCATTGCTAATACTGTTAGGAGTGAGTTACCTAATGCCACTCACGCTATATGCTATTACCATTTGCTCGGACATATTAAGAGTTTTGGAAAAAAAAGTCGTTAGAGATGTACAAACGAGCTGCATATACGTACGATGAAGTTGAGTATAATCGTTCTATAAACATCATCAATAGATTTAGTCATAATGCATATAATAAGTTGATTAGTAGGACCATAGAAGTGAGATCGATCGATGTGTCCTATGCGGCGTTATAGTTTTCTCACATCAAATGCGGCAGAGACTTTGAATGGACGATTGTTGTGGGCGAGACGACTTCCCATTTGCTCGATGCTGGAGGTAATTCGACTTGTAACCGAGAAATGGTTTAGGAGAGAATGGTTGATGCACAAAATAGCGATGCCCATCTGAGTGAGGTGGCAGTTACAAAGCTTAGCGCAGAAGTTACAAAAAGCTGACGTTATAGTGCGAGGAGTACATGTGATAAGAAGTACAAGGTGCGAGCTGGCGAACGAAGCTTCATGGTCAATCTATATGAAAAAACATGTGAATGCCGCGAATTTGACCTAGACGCCATGCCATGTTCTCATGCGATCGTAGCAATTAGGTATGTTATAATTTAATTTGTGTATGTTAAATTAATGACTTTCTCACTAATAAAATATTTATTATAGGGAGGTCGGTGAATCGATCGAGTTATACGTGGATGATTACTACACGAGGGATTATTTAGTCGATACATATGTTGGTTCAGTAAATCATCTTCCTCCGCGAGAACATTAGGATGTACCGGAAGAGGTGGTTCAGATCATGGTACTGCCTCCTAATGTACGTCGACAGGCTGGGCGTCCAAGATAGAGTCGATTTCGAGGTGGTGGCAAGCGACCTACACATAGACCCATTACTGATGAGCCATCTGGTAGCAGACGCCGAGCACCAATGAAATGCAGTCAGTGCGGTGAGCACGGACATCTGCTGCATAACGTGTCTTTGGGAGAGAGGATAATTAGAATTTTAGAATCCATTGTTTCTCTTATTTTGTTGTTAGAAATAAAATCAAAATGGTTATATTATCAATTTTGTTAAGTAATGCTTATAAAATCATGAATATATATATATATATATATATATATATATATATATATATATATATATATATATATATATATATATATATATATATAGGGAATGGATCAAATGAGAACCATAAGTATTTTGAGAAATAAGAACTCATATTGACCATAGATTTTTTATAATCATCGGCTAAGATTGAATCATTTGTTTAGTCTTAAAACTTTTACAGATTTTGTATATAAGGATAATATAGTAATTTTAATCTCACTGTAACCGACTTCACCCTATAATTAAGGAATCGTGACCTTTATTTGTGGTAATTTTCTATTTGATTTTATCTATTATTCTTCGCTGCTTATTGTATCCAAACAACTAATATGATTATTATAATCATATTGCTTGTGTGCCATTTTTTACGGTGAAGTCATGGAATCATTTGTTTTGTTTTGTTTTTTCATTTCTTTTTCTACATGTTTGTTTATATATTTTTAACAATTTAGTTTACAAGTTTCAGTGTGTATATGTTTTAATTGATTGTTTGTTGAATTATATATTTTTTTATTCAATATTGATGATTCAAGTAATGCCTAATAATACTAGTTGATTACCAATAATTTTTTTTGTATTTTTGTTATAAGTAAGGGTTCTAGGAGTATTTTCTAAACAAATGGATTCGTTTGTAGCTAATATCAAGTTCGCGGTAGAATTAGTAGTCTTGTGATTTTCATGTAGTTATTTGTAATTTTTGTGGGATGCTGTTTGACAAAAAATAATGATTTCACTTATTTCACATATATTCATATACTGCATACTCTTTGCACAAATAGTTTATTGTGCTTGCATAATGTAATTTAATATTGTACATTATATCAAAAATTCAATATTAATTTTATCACTAACTTTTCACTCATTGTATCGAATAATGTTGTGCTGTTCATGCATAAGATTGATGTTAGCGGTGCACAATAATTATAATCTTTCTAATTATGTATTGTAGCAATAAAACTGAAAGATTTTTAGATTCTTATCATAGTCAATTTCGATAGATTCAAGTCTTTATCCAATTCTGATTATGTTGACATGTCGATCGAGGCCAATAAGTTTGATTATAGTACGAAGGGATGTTGCATGATTATTTCTTGTCTTACTCTTCTTTTGAAGGTGCTTATTATTAATTATGTGTATATGAATGTAATAATTTATCCTTCACTTATTAGTGTTACACAAAATATTTACAAATTTTCCATTAATTATATGTACTATGTGCATAGATAATGTGTCCAATTTCAGGACATGCATTGTATGTACAATCCTATGCACAACTACTGAATATATACATCCGATGAACATTAATATGTACTATGTGCATAGATAATGTGTCCAATTTTAGGACATGCATTGTCCGTATAATCCTATGCACAACTACTGAATATATATACATAGGAAACCAAGAAACCTTTTCGAAGACATCTTTTAGAGCAAGAAATAATGAAACTACAAGCAATTTTGGCCAGAAAAAATGGGTGGCAACACAATTTATTTTCTGATATTTTGATGCCAATAAAAAGAGTATATTGCATGAAATCCACTTGTGGTCCTCATTTTTCTGCACTAAATCTTGAACAAAAAAATCGGCCAAATGCACAAGCCACAAGGTTTTGACGCACAACGTAGAAAAATTGCAGGAGAAGAATGAGGAATCATGATTTCGAGAGTTTGAAATCAATTTTGTTATTTTCAGATTGACGGATAATGAAAACCTCTAGGGATTTGTTTGGTTTCAACTCAAATAGCAAGAAACATGCAAATTGGCGAGAATCAAGGAAAACTGTTGAATAGATTTGACTCTTTTATCCTTTGGTAACTAAAATTGGAAAAAAAAACGTAGGCACTATATTAATTTGTGTGATGCATTAGTTGTAATCTTGACCATTAAATCACTCATCATCTATGGTATAAAATGGTTCTCATTTCTCACTTAAGAGATGGTTCCTAGGAGGTAACCAATGAGAACTCTCTCTCACCATATATATATATCTAAGGGCATTTAAGTCATTTTAGCAATGGGCGTTCCACTTTATATGCACGAAATACCGCCTCCTCTATCTAACCTATTCCTTGATTTACGCCTCTATCTTTCGTTGTGCATATCGATCGTCGTTTGTGCATAATGTTATCTATCTCATGCATACTAAATACTGTATTATGCATACTACATACTGTATTATGCACATTAAACCACGAATGGTGCTACGTGACATTATTATGCATACTACATACTGTATTATGCACATTAAACCACGAATGGTGCTACGTGACAGTATTATGCATACTACATACTGTATTATGCATGTTGTATGTAGTATTATGCATACTACATACTGTATTATCTATGGAGATGAAACCAAAATACATAAAAAAAAACGTATTCAATAAGTATTAGATAGACATGATTATATAAAAAAAAATTAGTTATCAAAAAATAAATCACATAACAAATATGACAAAATAAATACATACCGAAAATAACTACACAAATCCCATGTTTGTAGGGATACTATAATTAACTGAAATTGGTTATATTACCTTAATGGTCTTTTCGTGCATAAATAAATACAAATAATGCATAAATTAAGAGATAATCCACACCATAGATTGCATATAGATCTACGATTGACATTGGTTCTCATTTCTCAAAATATATGAGTTCTCATTTGATCCATCCCTATATATATATATATATATATATATATATATATATATATATATATATATATATATATGAGGGTTAGCGTGAGAACCATTTTTATTGTGAGCGTGAGAACCAAAAAATGATAATTCACGATGAAAGTTGATGAATCGGTGGAAAGTTGATGAATCGAAAAAATAAATTTTAAGCCCCTCATGGGATTCGAACACGGGTGAAAAATTCTAAATTTTTGAATTCATTAACTTCTCAACAGATTCATCAACTTTCATAACAATTCATTTGGTTCTTAATTTTAGGATAAGAATGGTTCTCATTTGAACCAAACTCTATATATATATATATATATATATATATATATATATATATATTGCATATATATGTATTGAATATATATACAAGTTGAATATATGTATTGAATATATATTTATATATATATATATATATTCAATATATATATTAGATATATATTACAATATTGAATCATTAATTCAAATATTGCAATATTCAAGAAAATACACTCAAACATAAATAAGGTTATTACATAATAATTAGTAACATGTTTCGACCACTTTCTACGGCTGTCGTTCACATAATTCAAAAATAGAAACAATTATTTTCTTTCGGTAGCCATATACATTCTTATTACCCCACTCAATGCTTGAGGAACACGAAATGATCGTTCGGCGACATGCGCGAAAGCGTTCATAGCGCTCTGTCTTGTTGATTGAACTGGTCATCAGGAGTAGCCACTCTAAACGTCACCTCATGCGGAAAGCCACGGGCACCAAGTGAGTTATTTTCAAACCAATGAGATTTGATTAAGAACTGTGGCCATAACATCTTCAAGCAATACAAATGCTTCAGTCGCCGCTCTTGGGCCCGGGGTTCTAATACATAATATATCGAATCGAAAATTTCACACACCCTGCTCCTCATGTGCATTCGACACAAAATGTAGTGACCACTACTAAAACAAGGGATGATGATCTGTAAAAAGAGTTTCAATTTTGTAAAGGCACAAACAAAAATCTATTTTATAATTAGTCATTGTATAAATAAGTTACATGTTCAGCATGAAGCCATGGTCTATGACTTTGGCCCACCTTTATGCCACGGGTTGCCCGATACCAATCAACATTTGGAACCCACATAGATATAGCATTTGTTTGTATTGTTATGATTGATTATTCTCAAAAACATGCCGCCATGATCGTAGAGGTGTTGTTCGAAGAAATATATATTCACGTATATATGATATACAAATTAATTGATTTCATAAAATATATATTTACTATATATATTCAATATATATATATATACATATATATTCAACTTGAATATATATTGATATATATATATATATTGAATATAATATATTCAATATATATATATATATTAAAATATATATGTATATTGGATATATTGAATATATATTTTGAATATCATTTATTTATTCTATATATATATATATATATATATATATATATATATATTCAATATATATATTATATATACATATATATTCACATCTATAAAATACGAAATATATACTTACAAAAAAAATCGGTGTCCAATATAATCGTGTTGTCATAGCCCGATTCAGCTAATCCAGAAGGACTGCCTTGTCGGACTGCAACTTGGGGGTGAATTAAGTAAATATTAACAGAAGGAGATTTTCAACTCATTTCACATGTGAGGAAGCATGGATGTTGCAGAAGCATAGACGAGATTAAGGATAGAAGAAAATAATTTAATTAAAGGATTGTTTCAAAGATTTTGACAAAAAATGGCTCTTACAAGGTTTCCAACAAAACATTTAAGAACTTAACATAGTAATAGAATTTAAAAGAGTTTCAAGAGTTTGTAGCGGAATAAACGTTTGAGACATGCATATGAAGATGCACTCTCAAGGCGAACCAAAAGATGTTCCATACTAAGTTGACAAAAGAATTACGATAAACTTCGCTTTGTTCCATCACCAGCTCAACTGCACATTTAAAAACAAACATGCAGGGCTGAGTACAAAGTACTCAATGGACACATGCCGAAAACATTTTACATTTCATTCACGAAATATTGTCTTGCCATCATCACGTGAGCCACGAGGGCTTTATTTGAAATGCCTTGTGCTCACTAAACATTTCCATTTATTTTCACAACATTGCACGGCGGTATTTTCTCTAGCGTATATTTCAAGTCGGCAATGGAGCGGGAGGGAGGCCTCCTTCACCCTGGGACCTTACAGTGACCATGAATGGTTCAGAGGCTAAGTGTACACAATCATAACTAGTATCTCACCAGTAGGATCCGAATTCATAATCTCCTGTTGGCCCGGCCAACCCGAATGGATATATACAAAACATAAAACATTTTGGCAGACAATATCGTATTTAAACATTTGCAGTATAAGAAAAGCTGTAAAGTAATAACAGTAAATATTTTCGTAAAATCCATTTTCGAAAAGAGCCGTATTTTGCTTAGAGAAAAATGCCACATTTTGTTTAGATAAGAAATCCACCTTAAGAACTTATTGTTCTTATGTCACTAGTGATCACCTTGAAAATCCTTAAACATTCTCGTAATTATATTAAATTACCAAATGATGTTTAAAAAATTCAAATATTATATAGTGTATTAATATACACTATGGTCATTAATATGTCATAAGATCAACTAGCATTGTTCAATCATCACCCTATTTTTAAAATATGTCTCGCATTTATAAAATAAATGCCTAATAATTTTTCTAAAATTCCAATAAATTAACATAAGGTCCAAATATTAGTCCATAACATACTTATGTCATATAATCCATATTATGACATTTATATACCATATAAATGGTAGTATATCTCTCGGCCTTTTGACTAAGCATTGCAAACAATTTTATATAATTTCCAAACAATTATAACATGCTTATACATTATAGTGTAATAATGTAACACCATAAAATACATCAAGAACAATTTTATTCATCACCAAACTTAGCTCAAGGCTTTCGGTTTATTTGAATAAAAATTGTAATTGATTTTTAAAATTCAAACAAAACATAGGATGCATAAAACATACTCAACATCAATAATATAACATCAGCATGTTACAAATCAAGATCATACATCAATATATATACATATATGCCTCGGTTCTTTTTTATATTTCACATAGAAATTTTTTCAAAATTCTAACTAAAACATATAGTGTATAGTTCACACCCTAGAACAATAATATGCTATCAGCATGTCATGAAATAAATTCACACACTAATGTATAAATATATACATGTTTCGCTCTTTTTTAAAATAATAGATAGAATTTTTCAAAATTCCAATTAAATCACTATAGACTTTATAACATCATAGAGTAATTATATGTTCTTGCATGTTTCAAATAAAATGATTCATTAACATATAATTATATATATGTCCGTTATTTTGAAAAAATTATAGAATTGATTTTCTAAAATTTCCAATAAATGTCTATACACTCTTAGTCCATCATAACTCAAGATTAACACCTTGCATGTACAAATTGAAATCATACACATATATATTTTATATATATATGTCTCGGTTATAATAAGGAAAATAGAAAGAGTGCTCAAAAATTCTCATTAATTCATATACATTTCAATACATCTATAATCAAATATATCACATTGCATGTAATCAAATAAAATCATGCACCCACTAATTTTTTTTATAAACTCTCGGTTTCAAGAAGAACAATAGCATAGATTTTTCAAAAAATTTCAAATAAATACTATAGTCACATATTAACTCATAGATCATAAAATCAACACCATACAACCTCTCATAGGTCTCGGCCTTTTCATAATTTTTTTCATACATATTGAATAGATTTTTAAAACATGCTCAAAGCTTCACAACTTATTGCTACACATTCTTAGTATATCACATAACCATAGATTCATAGGATTTTGAGGTTAAATCATACATGCAAGACATTTTAAAAACAAGAGCACATATCTAACATTTTCTTATCATCAATACACATGTAATAGCAAAGTATTACCAACAAAGATCATCAAGAACACATGCATTGTTCAAACCAAAATTTCGAAACTTAGGAAATTTTTCAAGAACAACTATCCATTTGTTTCGAACCTACCTTAGGTATATGGATTAAAGAGACAATGTATAAGGTATTATGGACTTGTGTGATGAGGAGATGAAGAAATTTTTCAAGCTTCAAGGATGGAGAGAGCTCTGCAATGGTGAAATGAGAGAAGAGAGAGTTTTGAGAGTGTTGGAGAGAGAGACGGGCGTAGAGTGTTTGAGGATGAGGAAGAATGAAGAATGAATAAAACTGAAATCATCCCCCTATTATCCCTCACTCCTCGCCTCTCTCTCCCAATACAACACAAGACTCTTCACATTTTAATACTAGTTTATTCACTAATGGGTTCCCAATCATTAGTGTCTTACACACTATCTTGGAAATAGTTAAAATGTATTATTAGTGGAGATTTGTTGGTATAAAATCTGAAAATATATAAGTATACATGCATGAGTGGAGAAATATCACAATTTAAATTTGTATACCCATATATGTATCTCTCGCCATTAGGCCAATAAATGGTTAAAATTTGGTTTCATGTTAATCATAGATTTATAAATCATAATATATGATTTAGATGATATTTAATATCATAGGTTAATTAAATAGCATAAGAGAATAAGATAATTAAATCTTGTGCATAAGAAAATGGCCATCGCCCTTTGGTTAAACCATAGGTTAAAATTTTATTTCATGTCATTCATAAGTATGTGCACCTTGGTATATAATTTAAATAATAATTATAGCATAGGATAATTAGTTAGAGCAAAAATTTCAAGAAAACCCTAATTTCATAATATTAGGTTTTCAAACTAAGGTTGAGCTTTTTATTCATTCTAATGTTCAAGCATTAAATAAATGCTTATTAGTACTGTAATATCATAAAATATCATAGGAAATAATTTCCAAAGTTTCTTGATCATTAAACCATCGCTCATCTTATTCTAAACGCTGACGTTTGAAAACGCCTCAAACGCTACGATCGACTCATCTTTAAATGGTCGATATACTGTAATCTCATTATAAAATATTCCATTAATAATGGAATATAATTCCAAGCTTGATTGCTTAAGGAATATCGTGACATTTCAATGTCGATATGCATTCGACGTTAAAATATAAAAGTTAATACTTTCGAGAAATGAGATTTAGTACATCATCGCGCTTTTTCTCGAAAGTCATCGATTCAAACAACTGACTTACTAACATCAACCTTTTAACACTAAAGGATTCTTTTATCACACTTTAACAACTATATTACGTTGATTAGATTCGTCATCGGCGTCTCAAGAGAGATGATACTCCATCCTTACATTCTTTTCTTCACCACATCATTTCGTAAATTACTTAACCCTACTTTCATAACTAACTCGTCACAAGACTAACACATATTCTCAATATGAAATTTCAACAACTCTGGTTTATTAGTAATATTTTCTCACATTATTTCCCACCTTACACGTTTTATTTATTCTATCCGAGAAACTCATATTTAGCTAGGGAAATAACATAACTCTACTCACGTACTAACATATTTCATGCATTTCATACTTTAATCAAGTCATTTCAAATTTCAAACTAACTTATTTCTCATAATTCACATTAGAACATATAAAACCATTAATCTTGCATAATATTCTCAAATTCTAATTTTCTTTTTAACATACTCCAATAAATCTCATAAATTCACTTTAACATTCACTCATGCTCAATTATATACATGAAACTAATTTAATCATAACACTTTATATTTCAAAATCTTACGTCATTTAACAAAATGTTTCAACGTAAACATATTATACCTTATTTTAAAAATCTCGTAAATTCATAGCATATCTTAAACATATTTTTGGGACTAAATAAGCAATCACATGTCATAAAATAAATTTGAAACTCTAACTTCCCAATTTCAATGTTTTCGGCCCTTTTGAGATTATTATCAAAACTTACCCATAAATTCCTATAAATTCACATAATACACTATATTAACATAGGATCAATAATATCAAATAACATTAGTCATAGAAAATTTTGACATCAAAACCCTATACTTTATGGTTTTCGGAAATTTTGAAAAATTATTTAAACAATTTCCAAAAATTCTAATTAATTCACACAATACATTATTATCATCATACATCAATAATATGCCATAATATCCATCATACACAACTTATAACTCAATATTCCATGCTCCATAGTTTTCGAAAATTTTATGAAATAATATACAATATTTTCCAAAAATTATGAATTAATTCATATATGCTTAAACAATACTAACTATCATCAATCCATTCTCAAAACAACAATCAAAATTCATTTCCATCAACATATGATTTTAGAAAAACAATAAAGATTAAACATGCTCAACTTTGCACTAAATTCATAATACATGCTTATAAACATCATATAAACATATTTAATTAACAACTTAAACATTCAACAAAATTTCTCAAATTTCACATGAAATAACAAAAGCATATAACTTAAATTTTCATGGATGAATTTCTAATATTTTTACATATATAAGAAGCTTGTACAATTTCTAACCTTTTAATTGGAATCGATCGGCGAAGAACACGTTTTTCTATCTTAGGATTGAAGAGAAAATTTGAAGAACAATCTCTCTTTTTTTTCTCTCAAATTTTCGGTCACTATGAGAAAATAATACTACATGTGTTATATTTCCATTTAATAGCAATGTGACATAATATAGGTCTTAAATGATAGAATAAATTATAAGAAAAATAATTAAGAACAATTCTATGTTCCTAAATGAAATTTTCGAACCATTTGTAGAAAAATAGGAATTAATTATCCAAATTTCATTTCTTTAATAACTAAAAATTTTAGAGAATGAATATATAAAATAAATAACTTGGTCAAATCTAGCAATATTCTCTTTTTATTCGAAAATCACAAAGCTAGAAATTAAATAACAATTTTCCTTCTACTTTTTCCTTCTCTTTTATTTCAAAAATTATATAGTAATTAGGATAAGAGATTGGTCTTGATTCTGTGATATTTATATAGTATTAAAGTTTGTGTAATTAAATAAATTATTTAGAAAATTTCTAGCAATAATTCCCTTTTTTCGAAAACTTTAATAGAAGAGACAAAAATTTATTTACTTGTGATATAATCACTTTATTAAAGCATAAATATCATCTCTTGGTCAAACATAATTAAATACCTTATCTTATCTTTAATTAAATATCATTATCATATCTTATCTTTAGTTAAAAGTCATTATCATAACTTATCTTATCCTTTAAAAAGTCATTATCTTACCTTATCTCATAAAGTAAATATCTTCCATATACAAACAAAATAATTATCTCACCTATTAAATAATAATGTGATCCCATACTTGATCATAATTTAACCATATGTACATATCATTTTTCTTTTCTTTTTCCCTTTTTCTTTCTCTACTTTTCGAAAAAAATGGAACATACAAAAAGAAGATATAATTTTTCTTTATTAGTGTAATACCTATCTAGTTAATATCTCATATTTATTTAAATACATAATTGTTTGTTATTATGATCCATTATATGCGAAAAATTAATAAAATTTTCAATTCACTCAAAGTCGGAAGTTCTCGACTTTCATTTTTTTATTTTTGGACTCATCGTAAATAAATTCCTCGAATAATTCAAAAATTGGTTTTAAACATCCGGGGTATTACATTCTACCCCCCTTAAAGAAATTTCATCCTCGGAATTTACGTATCCTTGTAGCGTTCTCGATTCTTTCTTCTCATTGCGTTCTCAGTTTTCCAACGTTGCTGCCTCGTATCCATTTGATCGCCATTGACCTTAACTATTTATATCGACTCATTCCTTAATTTCTAATTCTTAAGTCTAATATTTTTATGTTCTAAACTTCGTAGCATCCTATAACTCTAGGTTTTTAAATAGTCGTACACATCAAATCTATCGATTCTTATAGATAGTGAGTCCTATGTCCAAATCTAAGTTTAAGCAAATACATGTTAACGTCGTAACTTCTTTTACGGGTGAAGAAAATTTGTATCCTCACATCTCACTCGTATAAATCCCAAAACATTCACGCAGACCTTGTAATAAAGTAGCCTCAAGTTCCTATATCGACAATATTATAACATGGACGCTGAGAAACGTGTTTATACCGCCAAGTTGTTCTGGTTATTTTCAAGTTGCTTTTCATTGGGAGCAAAAGCCCTCAGTTGTTGTAATTGTTGTGGCGGCTGTAATGCCTGTAGTGCCTTTAGCGGTTGAGCCTCGCCGTGGTTGATTTGGTCTACTTACTATCCCATGTCCTGTTGTGGCGCCCCCGCAAAGTGCCCTTGTTGAACACATCTCAAACAATGACACGTCCCAAATTAAACAAGCACCAGTGTGTTGCCTATGGCATCGTGGACATTGAGTACCATATAGTTTCCGTTGGGTGTTTCTACCTTGCCCTAAGGCCAATTGACGACTTTGTCCTTGTCCTTGGACCCATTGTTGCCTTTGATTTCCTTGCCATGGTTTCTTTTCAGCCTGATTATAGTAATTACCCTTTTCTTTATTAGGATTTTCCTCCCATTTCCTTTTCCCCTTGTCCACTTGGGCTAGTGCTGGTTTGTCTTCTGGTAATGCTTCCTCTATATCTAAAGCCCTACTTAGAGCCTCGACATAGGTCATCGTTCCATGACTGGCAAGAGATACCCTAATCTCGTGCCTTAATCCAGATCGAAATTTATCAGCCATCTTTTCATCAGTGTCCACTTGATGTAGAGCAAACCTTGACATGTCACTGAATACCCGATCGTACTCTGTCACCGACCTATTTCCTTGTTTAAGACTGAAGAATTCAATCTCTTGTTTCTTTCTATAGCTTTTTGGGATGTACTTATCATATAACATTGTCTTAAAATTTTCCCATGTAAAATCCTCCATCTGTTCAGGGGTCATGATTTTCTTTCTAGCCTCCCACCAAAAATCTGCTGATCCCATCATTTGAAAATTAACACAAGAGAGTCGTTCTTGATTCGTGCAATGCAGGAAGTCGAAAATTCTTTCCATTGCCCTAACCCAAAGCTCGACTTCAACTGGACTTCCAGTTCCATTGAATGAGGGTGGATTTTGTTTAAGGAATAGTTCATCTACTCTACGAGGAGGTGGTGGTGGTGTTCGTTGGCGTTCAGGTTCTGGAATTGTTTCTCCTTCTCTACGTCTCAATGCTCTTCTAGGAGGCATTCTTATTGTCTTAAACAAAACAATTACAAATTTTAAACCAATACTTAGTATATAACTTTATTATGAACATGGAACAACAAACATCTCGTACACCAAATACCATTCCACAAAAAGTCATGCAACATGTACCATCAAAATGCCTCAACGAGGACTTTTCCACACATTATTTATAAGGATTGGTCTTTCTAACCGACTAAGTACATAGCGTGATATCCTATCTACACCAAAACTTTGACACCACTAAACACACTAACTATGTGACGTTACAAAACTACGTTTACTTTATACATACTAACCATACTATCTACATCACGATCCACTATCTACATATAAGTCTCACACCATCTTAGGACTCTATGCCACTGAATGCCCCTCGTCAGAAACGTACTATGAGCTCGGAAATTTGCTTGTCTTCAGGTACATCTTTACCTCAAATAAAAGACGATCTAAATCCTTCCAAGAGCCGGGGTCACGCTGCTCCCTGTCTCTTCTGCAATACCGGAAATTTGCGTCGCTTCTATCTCCAAGTGAGGTTGTGTTGGCAGTGGTAGCTCTCCTAGTCATCTAGGGCGATACGATCATGTCTCCTGGCCATTCCTGCTTCTATCCGGTACAAGCAACGGAACAAAGCGTGGGGCAGTGTCTGAAACTTCTCGGTACAACCATTCCTTCGTATTATCATGCCGTGCATTTTGCCTAGGAGAAAGATAAGGCCCCATAGGTGCTGCTCCATACACGTCGTACACATACTTGAGGTGGCTAGCATATCCCGATAAGTCTGCCTCAAAATCCGAACTACCTACACGGTAGATATACTCTCCTGATATCTCTTTCGCATAGCCCTGCCAGTCCGATGGCAAACGGCGAATAAGTCATTGAACACCATCCAGATCTGTCACTCCATGGGTATGAGCATCCATCCAAAGGTGCATGAATTCAACCAAGAACTGTCCTAAATCAGTGCCTAGTTTATAGTAAAAGAGTCGATACTCCTGTGTGAGCTCTAGGTCCGTAGTCCTTGTGATCAGACTTTTACCCGTAATACTTCTCATTCCTGCCATCTGGAAACAGATAGTTCTAGGTAAGTCAGGCTTAAACTTAAAAGAAATAGAGAAAACTTAAACCATAAGGATTTCTTACAGAACTAAACACCTTAAAACACAAACCTGTGAATACCTTGCAATACAAACTCATAGACACTTATCTTATTCCTCACTTAACATTCTATACCCCAATTCGTATATCGCTCTAGATTAATTCGTGTAAGCAATAGTCGATTCAAAATTCCGTCACATAGAATTTCAAATGAAGAAACTATGCCCATGTCACTAATTACGCGAGTGACATTCGTTTATCGGAACTTCCATTCACCCACGTGGCATTCAAGTTCACATTCGTCAAGTTGGACTTAAAAACGTTCTAGGTTCTCAAGTTCTTGTGATCCATCATACACTATGGCATAGATAGTGGAGAAAATTTTAGGATCTCGTTCAATTTAAGTTCTTTGTAAAAGTGATCATGAAACTTAGAGCATGTCTACGTTCTCTTGGGGAAAACAAACCTTATATTTTCACTACGTTTCATAAACAAAATTTGTATTCATACTCACCGACATATAAATCAAGATACACCATGTATGCATCATCAATACTCACATACAATTCCATGTATGCGCTTTAATCCATTCAAGTCCATCCACAAATAAACCACTTATTGGTTTCATCAATCAGTGAATTATAAAAATTCAAAGCTGTTTCACTTTTTCTATTAACGGAATGTCCATTTTTTTCAAAAATTTCAATCACTCAAGTTCTCTCAAAACTGTAACATAAGCATAGAACTTTTCAAAACATTTAAAACCATACTTTTACTTTCGAAAACATTAGAAACCACTTTTCCTTACCACTTGAGCGTGATGAACTGGAGCGTTGAGCGGTGATGACTAATTAATAAAAGTCTAGTGATTCGAGCCAGATTTGGATAGAAAGAACATTTTTGGTTTAGGGCAAACGAACTGCTCAGATACCACTCTGTCACAGCCCGATTCAGCTAATCTGAAGGACTGTCTTGTCGGACTATTACTTGGGGGTGAATTAAGTAAATATTAATGAAGGATATTTTCAACTCATTTCACATGTGAGGAAGCATAGATGTTGCAGAAGCATAGACAAGATTAAGGATCGAAGAAAATAATTTAATTAAAGAATTGTTTCGAAGATTCTAACAAAAAGTGGCTCTTACAAGGTTTCCAACAAAACATTCAAGAACTTAACATAGTTATAGAATTTAAAAGAGTTTCAAGAGTTTGCAGCGGAATAAACGTGTGAGACATGCATATGAAGATGCATTCTCAAAGCGAACCAAAAGATGTTCCATACTAAGTTGACAAAAGAATTCCGCTCAACTCCGCTTTGTTCCATCACCAGCTCAACCTGCACATTTAAAAACAAACATGCAGGGTTGAGTACAAAGTACTCAATGGACACATGCCGAAAAAACATCATATAAACATATTTAATTAACAACTTAAACATTTAACAAAATTTCTCAAATTTCACATGAAATAACAAAAGCATATAACTTAAATTTTCATGGATGAATTTCTAATATTTTTGCATATATAAGAAGCTTGTACAAACCTTTTAATTGGAATCGATCGGCGAAGAACACGTTTTTCTATCTTAGGATTGAAGAGAAAATTTGAAGAACACTCTCTCTTTTTTTTTCTCTCAAATTTTCGGTCACTATGAGAAAATAATACTACATGTGTTATTTTTTTCCATTTAATAGCAATGTGACATAATATAGGTCTTAGATGATAGAATAAATCATAAGAAAAATAATTAAGAACAATTCTATGTTCCTAAATGAAATTTTCGAACCATTTGTATAAAAATAGGAATTAATTGTCCAAACTCAATTTCTTTAATAACTAAAAATATTTTAGAGAATGAATATATAAAATAAATGCTCTTGTTTTATAAAATAAATTACTTGGACAAATCTAGCAATATTCTCTTTTTATTCGAAAATCACAAAGCTAGAAATTAAATAACAATTTTCCTTCTACTTTTTCCTTCTCTTTTATTTCGAAAATTACATAGTAATTAGGATAAGAGATTGGTCTTGATTCTATGATATTTATCTAGTATTAAAGTTTGTGTAATTAAATAAATTATTTAGAAAATTTCTAGCAATAATTCCCTCTTTTTCGAAAACTTTAATAGAAGAGACAAAAATTTATTTACTTGTGACATAATCACTTTATTAAAGCATAAATATCATCTCTTGGTCAAGCATAATTAAATACCTTATCTTATCTTTAATTAAATATCATTATCATAACTTATCTTATCCTTTAAAAAGTCATTATCTTACCTTATCTCATAAAGTAAATATCTTCCATATACAAACAAAATAATTATCTCACCTATTAAATAATAATGTGATCTCATACTTGATCATAATTTAACCATATGTACGTATCATTTTTTTTTTCTTTTTCCCTTTTTCTTTCTCTACTTTTCGAAATTAATGGAACATAAAAAAAAGATATAATTTTTCTTTATTAGTGTAATACTTATCTAGTTAATATCCCATATTTATTTAAATACATAATTGTTTGTTATTATGATCCATTATATGCGAAAAATTAATAAAATTTTCAATTCACTCAAAGTCGGAAGTTCTCGACTTTCATTTTTTTTTATTTTTGGACTCATCGTAAATAAATTCCTCTAATAATTCGAAAATTGGTTTTAAACATCCGGGGTATTACACGTGTTCTCACTATTGACCTCATCCAACAAGTCCTATCCGTTTATTAATCTCGTCCTCAGATGTATCATGTACAAATCGACATCCTGCAATAAATAATTTGTTTTTAAAACAACGATTTCATATATGAAAATACAAATAGTCTCTACTTACCCCCACGCCAAGATCAGTAGAAGGGTCTTCGATGCGAACAAAATCCCTGAAAGTAAGTGTGCATCCACTATCTCTAATAATCACGGAACCCGTCATTGCCTCAATAAAATTTTCATAAGAAGCGAATACACTATCGGGGATAGGACGATGCATAGGACTATTAACGTACGATGACCTCAATGCACCGAAGTTTAACCTTACTGCTCGCTTTCACGAGTTTGCAAATTTTGGGTTTAAGCAATGAGTTAGAAAAATAAACATATCAAATATGATGCAATAATATAAAATAAGATAATTTACCAATTGTCTCGACTGTTCCATATGCATCTCTGGCATAAATGACGAAATGGATCCTCATTGGGTGATGCCTCCAGAGTTAGTGTGACGACCGACTTCCCAGGAAGTACGGATCACATGGATCGCCACCGTATAGTAAAGCAATGGATATAAACACAACTAATCAATGCAATTAACCATTTAACTACTCAATAATGCATAGACTAAAGGGATAAACTGTTCATCACCAACTCGAGTCACGTAGGACTCGTCAAAAGGTTCAAGGTTCAACAATAACCCAATCGTGGCTCATTCAAGAGGAGGTACGTACCTCGAGTTCAATACTGTATGAAAGCAATCATAAATAAAGCATTAAAATAATATCGAGTTAAGCAAAGAATAAGCATGTGGACATGCATATGACGATGCATGCCCAAGGTTCTAGAAACCTTTCTAATTAAGCATCAAAATAGCCGCTACTCGCACCACCGCACCCATCATCGATCCTTGCTCAACCTCGCACATCAAAACGAAATGCGGGGCTAAGTACAAAAGTACTCGGTGGACTCGTTGCAAAAACATTTTCTTTGTCAAAAGTTATTAATCGCCACAATAGCGCATGAGGATTTTAGTTAAAGACTCATGCCTATCAAACATTTTATCGTTTTCCAAAAGCGTCAGTTCGACTATTTCATTCACGTTGTTTCCATATCTCGATCATTCATTCATTCATTCCATTCACGCACTATGGAGTGGCCACTACACATAGTCGTTGTGGACCGGCCGAGGTAGCTAACCTTAACACACAACACATCGTAAACAATCCGAGTTAGTCCTTAACTAAGTCGGATCTTATCGTTACCCTTTTTAAACGCTGGTGGACCAACACATTCACATACCACATCGATATACCAATCTCATATAGGATAACAACAAAACGTAAACATTTGGCAGTCAATAACATTTCATGTGATAATATTTCATAAAGCTTTGTAAATCATGCTTGAGATATGCATAACATTTTGTTTCAAGAAAGCCCACCTCAAGAATTGTCCTTCTTCAAGTATCTCGCTAGTGATCCTTGTCGTTTCGTCAAGGCCCACGCTGGACCTTATCAACGTAAGAGATATAATTTAGTATGTCATTCGTTTCTTTCGAGAAGTATTGCTAATATTTAACGACTCGATATCCTTTAAGTCCTTGGGTTTTAGGATTTTTGTTATCGATAAGACTCAATTAACAATTATATTTCGCTCATTCGATTAGTCTCACATAGCGATAGACGACACTTTGTCGCTGCATTCTTCTCTGCGATCGATGTTTCTTCACGCCATTTCGCATAATTTATGAATCCTAAGTTCATAACTAATATTCGTCGTTTGTTAATGCGTATCAACGAATTCGAGTTCAAGTAACTCATTCGTTATCATCATTTCCTCGTCGCGTTTCTCACCTCACACGTTCCATATATTCTAACGGAAAAACTCATACACAAACAATAAATATTTCGTAATTCAATCTTCATCTAACAAACGCTTTACTGAGTTAAAGTTACTAATACTTCTCAAGCATCCACTGACATAGTTAATTAATTAATTAATTAATTAATTAAATCTTTCATTTAATTAATTAAATCCACAATTAAAGTTAACTAAATGGATTAATGTAAAGTCCAATAACATTTGATTAATCAATCAAATTACTTTAATTAGTTGATATTTAGATAATTATTTAATTAACTAAAATAAATCCCAAAATTTAATTATTAGAATTAAATCTCTTATTTAATTAATACTAATTAATTCAATCCTTAATTTAATTTAATGGATTCTAGAAGTAATTAATTCAAGTCCATTATCCATTTATATACTTAGCCCATTATTTACTAATAAGTCTAAGTTCATTTTCAATTTAATTAAAGAGTCCATCCATTTAATTAAATTTCCACCAATTAATTCAAAAGCTCATATCAATATTATTTTAATTGATCAACTCAACATGACTTAATTGGTCAAAGACCTATTTAAATTAATTAATTAAGGCCCATTGCTCTTAATTAATTAAAGTCCTCCCAAGCTAATTAATTGCTTAAGTAACTTAATTAATTAATTAGAGTCTAGCTCAATTAATTATTAAGGTCCATCTAAATCAATCAATTAAGCTTAAGTAGCTTAATTAATTAATGTCTAATTATAATTAATTAGTGCTTATCAACTTTATTTAATTAAAGTTGATCTAATTAATTCCTTAAGTCCAAATGATTTAATTAATTAAAGCCCAATTCTATTTATAACTTAAGTCCAACACTTAAATCATATGAGTCCAATACAATTAATTAGGGAGGCCCATGTCCTGGAAGCCCATCCCTAATAAATAGGTCCAACCAATTAATAATTTACGGCCCAATATTCGGCCCATTTCGTGAACCTCCTTATTTCGGCCCAATTAAATAAATAATCCGCCCAACTAATTAAATAATTTCACCCATCTAATTAAATTAATTACAAAGCCCAAGATCATTTTAATTAATCGCCCACACCCTTTCGCCCAACACAAAAGAACTAACCTACCCCACTAACCTAGCCGTCCCCCCCCTTCCCCATTCCGCCTTCACTTTCAAAGACACACCCACTCTCATTCCAACCTCTTCCCTATTCTCGCCGGGGCCACCGCCTTCCATCTTCACGGCGCCACCGCCGCCGCCGCCGCCGCCGTCTCGCCTCCTCGCTCGTGGCGGCTTCTCGCCACTTCATCGCCTCTCTCACACGATATTTACACAACCTCTCCTCCTTTTTTCTCGCCGGCGTCTCCTTGTCTCCGCGAGCCGCGCCATCACCGTCAGAATTAGCGCCTCGCTCACATCTCGCCCTTCGCGAACAACGCACACACTCACACACACCTATACGTACGATCCGAATTAACGCCCATTTACCTTCGATCTACACACGCGCGGCAGACGACCTCATCTTTTCGTGATCTCGCCAGACACACACACGCCAGCACGTAGCGATGTCCCTCTCGCAACACTACCGCTGCCTCTCACGCCTCGGCCGTGTTCCACCCACCGCACGACGCTCGACTCAGCCGAGCGCGTTGTCGAGGAGGCTTGGCGCGTCGCTGTCGCGGCAAAGCCGCCGGCTCCTTTGTCGCCGCTGGTTTAGTCTCATTTTTTTTCGTTTGTATTTAATTCCTATGTTCTCGAGCTTAAAATTTTCCACTTCTATGTGTTCGTGTATGTTCAGATCGGTGAACAAGTTTATAATTGTAATGTGAGATATCCGTAAATGGAGTAGGGTTCTAAGATGGAACCTTGGTGAGATTAAAGTATATGCTTCCATTTTTTCTTTCAATCGGCAGCACAGAATAGCTTCAAGGAAAGAAATGGAAATGGGTTGTCTGTTTAAGAATATGTTGAATGTTAAAAAGAAAGAAACTGAAATTTCATTACCTTACTGTTCTTCCTCTATTTCTTTGTCTCTGGAGTGTTGTGAGGTCGAGTGAAATTTTGAGAGTGGGTTCTCGATGTGAATGAGTAGAATGGAATAGTTAAAGTGAGAAGAAGAATTTGTTGTCTTGTGTGGCGTAGGTCAGCAGATTTGGTATCCGGTTTGCAGAGTGAGAGAGGCAAAGATTGGTCGGAGTTGTTGTTATACTCAAAGTAGACCCTTTTTAAAATTATAAATTTTCGGATAATTTACGATAGCGACATATCACTCGCTTCGTCCGAACAAGGATCGATGATTGTGACTCGTCCACGACGATTAGGATATCGAGGAATTGTTACCGATTGTCATTGCATACATTCGCGATTCGATTTATCGGATCCAATCATATTACACTATCATTTGATTATCAATCGATAAATTTTCTCGCTTATAAATAAAAGGAAAAGATCAAATAACAATTTGATTAAATTTTGTTAACACAATTTTATTTTACGGTTATTACATACCATCCCTTAAATTAAATTTCGTCCCAAATTTGCTAACCTTGGAAGAGCTCGGGTATTTTCTTCATAGTCGATTCTAGTTCCCAAGTTGCTTCTTCTTGTCCATGGTGTTCCATAGAACTTTCACTAACGGTATATCTTTGTCCCTTAGCTTGTGGGTACGTCGGTCCAAGATTTCCGTAGCGCTTCTACATAACTCATATTGTCATCGAGGACAATATATGTCGTGTATCACATGACCTGGGTCGTATGTACTTCCTTAGTTGTGAAACGTGGAACACATTGTGCACGTTTCCAAAACTTAGCGGCAATGCAAGTCCAGAAGTCACTGGTCCTATTCTTTCCAAGATTTCATAGGTCCTATGAAACGTGGTCGTAGTTTCCTTTTATTCCAAATCTCACGATCCTTTTGACGGAGAAATCTTCAAGAAGACTTTGTCTCCCACGCCAAAATGCGCTTCTTTGCGACGCTTGTCGGATACGCCTTTTGTCGGCCTTGAGCCTCCTTGATCCGTTGGTGGATCATCTCACTATCTCGATCATTTCGCCCACGTAGTCGTGTCCTAATACTCTCCTTTCTCCCACTTCATCCCAAAGAGGGGTGATCGACATTTCTTTCCATAAAGAGCTTCAGACGGGGCCATTCCAATTGTTGCTTGGTAGTCAATTGTAGGCGAATTCCACAAGTGACAACACTTGTTCCCAACTTTCTCTCTATCGAGGACTACGGTTCTCAACATGTCTTCCAGCGTTTGAATGGTCCTTCGCATCGCCCATCCGTCTCGTGGGTGGAACGCGCATCGAAATGTAGTCGAGTTCCCAATTCCTTTTGTAAACTCATCCGTAATCTAGATGTAAATTTTGAATCTCTATCGACGTAATAGTCTTCTAACCCATGTAGACGTATGACCTCCTGACGCATAACCGTGCTCGTCTGTCTCGATCCATGTGTTATCGAAATGGGTAGAAAATGCGCTCTTGGTCAAACGATCGATGATGACCCAAATAGCGGTATTCTCTTTGTGATTTGGGTAGCCCGCAACAAAGTCCATGGCTATATCATTCCATTTCCATTCCGGTATATCTAGCGGTTGTAAGGTTCCATACGGTCGTTGGTGAAGTGCTTTCACTTGTTGACACGTCAAACAACGCCTACGAATGAAGCTACGCCTCACTTCATTCCATCCCACCAAAATTTCTCTTTGAGGTCTTGGTACATTTGGTGCTTCCGGATGTCTTGTGTAAGAAGTCTCATGGGCTTCCTTCAAGATTTCGCCCTAAGACCTTCGCCTTATGGGACACACACTCTCCGTCAGTCAAGAAAACATTATCTGCTTCTTTAAAATTCTTGTGGTTGTTGTCCTTGATCTTAGCTCAGATTCCTCTAGCTTCTCGCCTTCCTCCGAGCTTCTAAGGTTCGGACTCTTAAGTCGGGATTGCAATCAACGCTGCAATACATGTAGGAAAACATATGTTAACCTCGCCCGAGGATCCATCTTGGATATTTAATTCACCATACATTGATTATAAACCTAGCATGCGTCTATATAATTAATCGCAACACGCTGGGGTTTTCATGTGTTTACCTTTCGATCTCAAGAGGTCGATGGAACGAGATGAATGGATCGAACGGATCGGACTCGTGCTTTGACCTTCTGGACTGTATCCCGATTGCCCAATCTCCAACGTCGAGTGAGGACGATCTATGGAGAATGCTTCGAAAATCACCCAACTCCTCTTGCCACAATTTTGAAAACCCTCTTGAAAGCTCTAGGTTGGACGAAAATCTTGTGTTAATTATGTGAGCATTAACCTAGACTTTATCTCATACCTTATATTTATAATGCACTACCTTAATCCCATATGGAAATTACCATAATCCTATATGGAAATTACCATAATCTCAGGATTATTTCCATACTCTCGTGATTATTTCCATACTCTCGTGATTATTACCATAATCTTATATGGAAAGGATCTATGCATATACCATAAATATAATAATATCCTTGTGGGATAAAGAGAATAAAATCTTGCCAATGGAGCATCAAGGGCTACCGATTTTCCTCTTGCTACGGCTGGACGGGCCACCAGTGGATCAAATGCAAGGAATAAAGATGGGCCTCAAATAAATTAATTATCTTATGTTCACCTGAACATAAATTAATTTATAAACATTTATTCATGCCACTAGAGAATAAATGCCGACTTACCCTTTATTAGAAGTTGAGTCGGGCTTGCACTTAGACATTACGAATCCTCGTATTTAAGATATCGAACGTCCATTAATCATTTATAGCAACTGATCGCTTAAAACGATTAATAACTTCATTTCCTTAAGTAGTACCACTCAACCTTATTATTGTACTTGAGCTAACTCAACTGCGGGGTTTAGTACAATAAACCTTTGAGCTCCTTAAGGGACGCCATCATCCTAAACGGATACGGTGACTCGTCTGAGATAACTAGCGTGACATACAAGATCGCCACCACCCAAGATGCGGAGAATTGGTTAGAACATATAACCTCACCCATAACAAGTCAAAGTGATGGTCAAGAACTCATACTCACATAATACCTTATCGAGGTTTAGATCATCGTAATTCACCGAGATCTTGGTTCTTCACGACGATCGATGAAGAACACATCTCACCGTGATCCTTCAATACGCCGTAGACGCATCAAAGACAGACAAGTAACCAAGTCAAGTCACTTATCTATACAGCAGCCTATACCGACAACTCGTCCTCAAGTTGTCTCGGTTTGTGAAACTTTTATATCTCATTAAGCTCGACCAATCATACGGACTTATGTGATCTTCTACACACCGTATGATCTAACTTATATATGAGATAAGGGACACGATATATGCAATCAAGTATTCAATTCAGATAGGAGATTGTAATAGTGGTAACAGAAACATTGTATACAAGCTCAACCAAACCGCCAAGATACAAATCCAACAATACACCCTCTATTGTCAAAGACGGGTCTATGATTTCGATGTTCATCCTCCAAATTCCTTTATAAGAATTTCCTCATGGTGAGGAGACATCCCAAACTAGGGTGAGATTTATGACTTAAGGCATCGGCTACAACATTAGCCTTGCACGGGTGGTAATTGATACCACGTAATCTTCACTAGCTCTAACCATCTACGCCTCATGTTAAGATTTTTCCGCTCAAAGAAATATTTCGTGCTCTTATGGTCAAGATAGATCTCACATCTAACTCCATAAAGGTGATGCTCCATATCTTTAAGGCATGTACGATTGCTAATTCTGTGTCGCGTGGGATAGTTCAACTCATGTAGGCGTAATTGCTTGAAGCGTAAGCAATAACCTCGCTTTTCTTGCATCAAAGACACAACCTATTCCATTCTTTGAAGCATCCGTAGATTGTGTATTCTTTATCCGCCTGCATCGCCAAGACAAAGTCTTGTCGTCAAGAACTCCTTCACTCGGAAATTAGCCTCACACTCTGTAGTCCATGTGTACTTGATTCCTTTCCTCAATAGTTGGGTCATGGGTCGGGCTATCGTTGAGAATCCTTCGATAAATCTTCGATAGTAGCCGCGGCCCTAAGAAACTCGAATTTCATTCGGGTTCTTTAGCGACTCCCATTCTCGAATCAGATCAATCTTCGAGGGGTCTACTTTGATTCCCGGCGGACACGATGTGACCTAAAATGTCACTTCGCCTAACCAAAACTCACACTTGCTAAACTTGGCGAAGAGTTGCTCTTGCCTCAATGTTTGTAGCACAGTTCTCAAGTGTTCTTGGTGTTCTTGGTGTTCTTGGTTATTCTTGGAGTATATTAGGATATCGTCATGAACACTAAGACTAATTTGTCTAAGTATGGGTGAAACACTGCTCATAATATCCATAAATCTGCCGGGAATTTGTAAGTCCAAAGGCATAACGATGAATTGAAATGACCATACCTTGTAACGGAAAGCGCTTTAGGTACATCCTCGGTCTAATCCTCAATTGGTTATATCTCGACTTTAGATCTATCTTTGAAAAGACTCGCTTCCTTTAAGTTGATCAAAAGATCGTCGATTCGGGCAAGGATACTTATTCTTAAGAGTTATCTTATTTAACTCTCGATAGTCTATGCACATCCTCGATGTACCATCCTTCTTTTCACAAAAGGACAGTGCTCCCATGGAGACACACCGGTCTAATGAACCCTAACTCCAAGAGTTCTTGCGGTTGATCTTCAATTCCTCAAGCTCCTTTGGTGTCATCCGTATGGAGCTTTTGACAGGCGCGAACTCGTTCGAGGTCGATCGTGAACTCGATCCGTCGGTTTGGCGGTAATCCCGTAGTTCATGTGGAAACATGTGGGATACTCCTTCACGATCGGACGCCTTCTATCCGCCTCTCATTCGATCTTCCTCCGGAGGTAGACAAAGTAGGCATGGTTCTCGGTCTTGTTCAAGAACGCCCTTGCTTGTAGTGCGGATATAATTGGGACTCTCTCCCATGCCGATCCCGTGAAAGTCTCAGAGATTCCTCTCGGGGGTGTTGGAAGGAGATTTTCCTTTCATTACGGGATGGTCGCACTATGTTCTGTTAACCAATCCATTCCTAGGATTATGTCCACATCATCATAGGTATGACGTGAAGGTTATCTCGTCATGACCTTAAGTGAGCCTAGATCAAGTTCTAAGTTCGAGCATATGTGGGTTACCGTTCTTATGCCTCCCATCGAGAAGAAATTCTCATGATTTGTTCGTAGCTAGATCTAATCCTAAGTTCTCTACGATGCTTCGTAAATAAAAGAGTGCGAGGCGCCATGATCAAACAAGATGATAACAGTAATTGGAGGAGTATTCCCATACCGCCAAGTTTCCTTGGTTCCTTGGCGGCTCTTGCGGAACTCCTTTCCGGTTGAGGCGTGAGCCCTCGCCTGTCGGGCGGTTGTTGTTGCCGATAATGTTATTGTGGTTCTGCCGTCTTCTTCGTTGTTGTTGTTGTTGTTGTTTACGCTTTGGGCCGCGATCATCTTCTGCGCGTTGTCGCCATTGTTGTCGCCGTTGCCGCCGTGGTTGATATGGTCGTTGATTCGGCCGATAGTATCTTGAACCGGGGCTGTTGTTGGATCGGTTGAGCTTGGATAGCCGGACCACTGGACTTGGTTGGGCACATTCGGACGGCCATTTCTCCTTAGCATGTCCTGCGATCCACGAGTAGTGGCCCTTCCGCCACACTCAAGCATCCGTCATTTGTGAATGCGCATGCCCTTATGACTCCTATGGCACCGGGGCACATGGGGAACTTCACAATTTTGGTTTCCGCCGGACGCGGGTACCATGGGCGTCCATTTCTCGCCTGCGTGCCTCGATGGCACGTTATTTCCTGCCATGGCCTCCGTCGGCTGGCGATGTTGGTGTAATACCCCAATTTCGGGCTTAAAATTTCAAAATTTAAGAAGGAATAAGACGATAGAAACGATTATGAAAGTGAACGTCGGAATTGCCGATTTCGATTAAATCGAAATTTCCTTTAGAAATTCAAATGAAATAATTTTAAATATAAATAGATATGATTTTAAGTATATTTGGGATATTATTTACACTAAGAAAGAGAAAGAAATATTTTCCTTATTATTTGATTATTTTAAAATCATGATTTATAAGGATTAATTTATGATTTATTTTATGATCACTTGATTTTATGTGATGAGTTGTCATGATTACCTTATAAAATAAGATAAGATAATTATTTTATATATATTAATGAGTGATTTTCAAATTAGGGGATATATGTGATAAGGTTTGAAAATGACATTTTTAAGATAAGTATGTTATGATATTTTTATAATATGATAAGATAAGGTTATGACTAGGTTATGACTAAGCTTAGGATAATGTTTATCTCATTCAAATGTGTAGCAAAGTGATAAGTATCATAGAAGATAAAATTGGACTCTAGAATTGTGTAGATTTTCAAAAATCTATTATTTATGTGATAAATATAGCTAAATAATTTAATTAATTATTTAAGCTTTAGTATTAGATAAATATCATGAGATCTAGATCAATCTTATCCCCTAGAAACTATATGAATTTCGAAATTGATGATTATAGGGCAAGATAGGAATTTTGGAAAATTAGTTCCTAAGAAACCCTAATTTTCGAATAAATTGGGAAAATGCTTAGAAATGTTCCAAAAATTTATTTTATGACATAATATCATTATATTTATGTAATTCATCATGAAAATAATATTAGTTATGAAAAGAATGAAAGTTTAATAATTTATCCTTAATTTTGAATTGTTTGTCGATAACTTTACTAAAGTATATGAAATTGATCTTAATTAATTTTCTTATGATATAATTTATTATCTAAGATCAATATTATGTCACATAGCTATTAATTGAAGAAAAATAAAATATTTGGCATATAATATATATAGTGACCGAAAATATGAATAAATTGGTATATTATGAGATAAATATCATGCTATAATTAATGTAAGGATAAGATTGTGATCTTATCACATTATGAGTGTAAAGTAGAGTTAGAATCCAATTTGATCAAGTAACCTAAGTCTTGTCTCCTAAATGGCGAAAATTTGCTAAACATATATTATAAAATTGTAATTTAATTATCTTAGGACAAGTGTGATGCAAGTTGTATGAATGATTCAATGAACCTATTAAAGATAAGATATGATAAGGATTATGATAAGATTTGATAAAGATAAGGATAAGATTTTCAACAAGTGGACATTAGATATTTTACATAAATAATAAAAAATAATAACCTAAGTCTATAAATAGCTCATGAATGCCTTCATTTTCTTCATCCCACACCAAGTTTCAAAATTATAAGAGAAAAGAGAGTGTTCTCCAATCCTTTCAAACCCGAGCATAGAACAAATAAACGTCACGATCGATTCTAATCCGACTAAGAGGTTAGATTTTACAAGCTTTGTATATACGTTAGAATTTATGTTATAAGTTTAGTGTGTTCATATGATTTTCTAAAATTACATAACTAATGCTAATATGTTTAGATATTATGTTTATATGATGTTATTAAGCATATAGTATAATTATATCATAAAAATAAGCATGCTATTAAATTTAAAATTTGGACCGAAAATATAGGAAGGACATATGTTGATGATTTTGATTTTTAATTGTTAATTTAAGCATGAAATAATAATCTAGGGTATTAAATATGCTTATATGAATTTATGTAGAATTTTTGGAAAACTTTGGTACCTAAGTTCATGAATTTCGAAAATTATAATATAAGATATGATATTGAGATATGATCCATATTTAAGTGTTATCATATCATATTGATGATGTAGATTCATAATATATAGTTGTGTGAATTTATTGAAATTTATAAATATTTATTGGACCTAAGTCAAAGTTTCGAAATATGACTTAGGTAAATAAAATTCAATAGTTCATAATAAATAACAATTATGTTATAGTAAGCATAGTTAAGGATGATTAAGTGTTATGTGAATTTATTAGAATTTTTAAAATTGTTTACTTGGTGAAATAAGAAAACCGAAAACCATATAGTATAATTCTAAGGTGTATGATTTTATTTGACCAAAGTAATTACATAATATGATCTAAAATGATGTTTTAGACATAGTATGATTTTATGGAATTTTAGATCAAGAATTACACATGAAATGATAAGAATTTCATAAATAATTAAAAAGACAAAATGTTGACCAAAGTCAAAATTGTTGACTTTTCGTTGACTTGATCAAAATTGTTGACCAAAACGTTGACAAGGTCAACGGGCACACAATTCAATAATACGTGATCTATGTGACGACTACAATGCTACTTACGCTACGTAAGTACATTAAAACCGAACATTATATACTAAAATGTAGAATATCTCTTATAAATTAAGAAAATTCACAATCGACATTAATCGATTAGGAAAGTCAAAATAAGTCCCGTTAATTTAATTTCGACGCAGAGAACGTTATAGACTATGTCTGCCTCTCATCGAGCGATTTGAACAAAGGAATGAATGGAATGATAGATGCGACGTTGGTTCGGATCAAGAATCTTACGCACATGATGATATGCTAAAATTTCGTTTCTTACATTGATAAGGTTTGACTCGGAGGAAAGGAGAAAAGCGAAGTAAAACCCAAGTGACCTAAGAACTTTAAGTTCTCGAGGTGGCTTTCTTACTAAAACCTTTATGAGCTTTTTGAAAATGTTTATCGTTATTATTCATTGTCTTATCGCAAACTTTTGAGATACGATATTGTCTGCCGGAAAATGTTTTATGTTTTGTATATGTCCATTCGGGTTGCACAGGGCAACAGGAAAAGTATTACAATTCGGATCCTAAGTCGGAGGTGAAGGGAATCACGGCTTAGGTTGTGTACACTTCAACCAACCGAGTTACGGTCGGATGATTCACCTACGAACTGTCGCGGTCGGTCGTGCGTCCGGGTGAAGGGAGGCCTCCTCCTGCGCTAATCCATATGCCGACTGGAATATACGTTGAAAGAAAATGTCTCAGCAGACGACTTTGAGAAAGTAATGAAATGTATTTAGTAAGCACATGCGCCTTTTCAAACAAAACCCATGCTTACCGTGAAGTAAGCGACAATATTTCGTAAAGTAAAATTTTTCGCAATGTGTCCACCGAGTGCAACTTTTGTACTCACCGCATGTTTGTTTTAAATGTGCGAGTTGAGTGATGATGGAATAGGCGGGAGTTGAGCGGAAACTTTTGTCAAGACATATGAAGTATTTATTGGTTCACCCGAGAACGCATCTTCACACGCATATCTCACACGTATTTCATTGTCAAACTCTCGAGACTCATATCTTTGTATTCGTGTTAAGCTTTGTAAAAGTCATTGTTTGTTGAAACCATGAAACCATCTTATATATATATATAAACTATTTTGATTCATCGTTATTCTCGTTTCTATTTGGAACATCTATATTTATTCGTAGATGAAATGAGTTGAAAACCTTATTCTTGTCATATTCACTTAACCCGAACCCGAGTCGCGGTCCGGTAAGGTTTAGCCAAACCGGGCTGTGACAGTTGGACCCTTGTCCTTGGTGGGGTCCTTCCCACTTTCTCTTCCCACGATCCCCTTGATGATTCGGGGATGCGCGATCGACAATCTGTCTTGGGCATAGCGACCTCGATGTCCAATGCCCGATCGAGGGCCTCACGGTAAGTCGATTCCGTGACCGAAGAAGCGACACCACGATCTCATGGCGAGTCCCACCAAACTTTTCGGTCCTCTTTTCATCGGTGTCGACCAACTGCGGCGCATACCGCGACATCTCACAGAATGCACGGTCGTAGTCTGTGACCGTGGTCTTCCCTTGGCGCAAGTTGTAAAACTCGTGCTCCTTCCTCTTCCGGTAACTCTTAGGAATGTACTTCTCGTACACTTCCTCTTTGAATTCCTCCCAGGAGAAATCTTCGATTCTTCCTCTATCGAGATTTCCTCTTCGCCTCCCACCGTGAAGTCGGCGGCGCTAGTCATCTGGAAGGCAACGCATGACAAGCGTTCCTGAGATGTGCAGTGGAGGAAATTGAAGATTCGCCCAGAGCGAATCCACAATCAAAGATCCACGAGATTCCCGGTCCATTGAAGGTGGTCGGGTTTTGCACGAGAATAGTTCCTCGATCCGCCTCATTGGTGCCGGTGGTGGTGGTGGTGGTGGTGGTGGTGTGGCTTCTCTTCGGTGTTATCACACGATTTCTCCTTCTCGGTGCATCCTATCCTTCATAAACACATGAAATTAGATCTCGTCTTATACCACCCATCGATTAATGTATCTATATATATCAACTTGGTATTTATATAAGTAGCAAAATTTTAACATAACATCGAACACCACATAACACAATATTAAAACAAAAGGCTCTCAAGAGCTATCATCATATCACATCAATTGCCTCACGAGGACTTTCATCGTTTGGAAGATTACAAAGACCGGTGCAGTATGATGCCCAAAACAAATATCGGCATCACTCCGTGTACCTAGTCACGGTGCGCATACAAAATTTAAACGCCACCGTGGTCATCAAAATAGGGTTCATGTCGGAACGACTCGTCGTCTCCGCATGCATCAAAAGATATCAGTATATAGACAAAAGATAATCTCCTAAGAACTAGATCTATGGTCGCCATGGGGTGTAGATAGGGCTCCATGTGTCTGAGTCGGGGATGGAAGCATGGGAGCTATCCACTCCTCCATCTCGTCGTCAGCTGATAGATCTCCCTCGGGGTCTTCCTCCGGGTCTTCCTCGGGATCTTCCTCTGGATCTTTCTCTGGATCTTTCTCGGGATCTTCCTCCTCTTCAGCGTCGAGTGCGGAAGCAACGGGCTCTCGGTCTCTAACGATCCTGGCTTCCTCCATAGCCGCTAGGTCTCGACGGATCTCAGCCATGACTTCCTCGTAGACATCATCCGGAAAATGGGCAACAGCAGGGCGGACATCGGTCTCTCTCACTATACCTGTAGCTATGTCAAGGGGATCATCAATCCCTACAGCATCATGGTCCAAAGTCTCAGGCGGAGGTGGCGGTGGTTGGCCTGGTGGAGAGCCGGCAGATGGAGGTGGAGATGGACATGGCATGACCGGCGGTGATGGCCTGGGCGGGCAATGGCGAGGATGGAATCCTACTGGTGGTAGGACCAGGAAGGTGAGCTGTCGGGGACGGGAAGGTCCCGCCTCGAACATGCTCCTGCTGCTGCCAGGTAAGAACACCGGTCCATCAGCTGCTAAGCGAGGCACCTCTGGATGGAGCCACTCCGAAATCTCGTCACGCCAAGTGTATTCCCGTGCGGGGAGATACGGTCCGTGTGGTGCAGCTCCGTACACCGTGAACACATCGCTCAGATGGCTAGCAAAGCGAGGCAAGTCTGCCTCGAGGTCAAAGCTCTCTCGGCGACGGTAAATGTAGTCCGCCGATATCTCACGGGCGTAACCCTGCCAGTCGGGTGGCAGTCTCATGATCAGGCGGAGTACACCGTCATAATGCGATGTACCCCGGGCATGTGCAGCAACCAGCGGCGTGTGAAGTGCGCCAAAACTCACCAAGGTCGTCTGCGGCACATCGGTAGGAGCGATGCGATCGTATAACCTCCTCGGGGTGGCCCTAGAGGACGGAGGCGCTAGTTGTGAAACACAACCGAGCCATCCGAAAAGGAAAGTACCACTATGGTCGACACGGTAAACATAACGGTGTATCTAGAAGAGAATGCGTATACAATAACATCTGTACAAAGAAAGCTATAACAATCTATATCATACTATGACCTATCTGCCTAAATCCCTATGGTGCGGCTTTTGTGGTTGGGTCTCCGGAAAGAGACGGTATGGTTTCTTAGAGTATAGCAGCGATCGAGGCTTAGCCTTCGGGTAAAGGCTAAGTGGTCACCTTATCTTATCGGGTCTTGGATTTCTTATTTCTATTCACGTTATAGGATCATATCATATCCGTCCTCATTATGCACTTACAAATAATTATTTCCTTTTTATGCTTCCCTATAGTTATACTTTTATTATTTTCACTTATGCCGCGATAGAGGCAAGACGCGCGGTGTTCGGAATTCCTTCACGTGTAGAGGTTGGGACTCATAATAGTGCGAACCTCCAGTTAAGCAATCGCTTCATCATCGTAGACTCGTCGCGTTCTCATCATCGAATCCGTTCGGATTGTGATTCTTAAGATTTCTATGTTCTCGTTCTTTCTTAGTATTTCGTTCAATTGGGGTACTTATGTTCTCATACTAAGTTCGGCGCAAAGGGATCATGCATCTTACGAGTCTATGTTCTCATGGGGAAACATACTCATTTACATCATGCTTCGCATACAACAGTAAACACAAATCGCGACACATTGTGCGATAATCAAGCATTCTCATTTACTCATTTACCAAGTTCCTAAAGCTTGTAACTTTCATTCAAGCTAATGACTAGTCAATTGAAACAACTTTTCAATTTCAAAAATTTCCACTTTCCAAAATATTTCTCAACTTCTCAACAAGGCAATATTGAAATTTCAATTCACATTTCATATACTTCCATCATTTCAAAATAACTTTTATTTGAGATAGTTACCTTTTTCCTCGTTGAGCAAGGACGACGATGGAGTGCAGTGCAGTAGCAGTCAAACACAAACAATTTCTAGACTCAAGTTTCAACTTAGGGTTCAAGGAAAGGGTTTCTAGGGTTCAGAGCGAACAACCTCACTCTGATACCACTTTGTGACGACCCGACTTCCCAAGGAAGTACGGATCACATGGATCGTCACTGGTATAGTAAAGCAGCGGATATAAACACAACTAATCAATGCAATTAACCATTTAACTACTCAATAATGCATAGACTAAAGGGATAAACTGTTCAATACCAACTCGAGTCACAGAAGGACTCGTCAAAAGGTTCAAGGTTCAACAATAACCCAATCAGGGCTCAATTCAAGGAGCGAGGTACGACCTCGAGTTCAATACGGTATGAAAGCAATCATAAATAAAGCATCAAAATAATATCAGAGTTAAGCAGCAAATAAGCATGTGGACATGCATATGACGATGCATGCCCAAGGTTCTAGAAACCTTTCTAATTAAGCATCAAAATAGTCGCTACTCTACACCACCGCACCCATCATCAATCCATGCTCAACCGCACATCAAAAACGAAATGTAGGGCTAAGTAAAAAGTACTCAGTGGACTCGTTGCCAAAAACATTTTCTTTGTCAAAAGTTATTAACTGCCTACAATAGCGCATGAGGATTTTAGTTAAAAGACTCATGCCTATCAAACATTTTATCGTTTTCCAAAAGCGTCAGGCCTGACTATTTCATTCACGTTGTTTCCATATCTGATCATTCATTCATTCATTCCATTCGCGCACTATGGAGGTGGCCACCTACACATAGTCGTCGTGACCGGTCGAGGTAGCTAACCTTAACACACAGTCACACGTGTACACAATCCGAGTTAGTCCTTAACTAAGTCGGATCCGATCGTTACCCTTTTTTAACATTGGTGGACCAACACATTCACATACCACATTGGATATATCAATCTCAGATAGGATAACAACAAAACGTAAACATTTGGCAGTCAATAACATTTCATGTGATAATATTTCATAAAGCTTTGTAAATCATGCTTTGAGATATACATAACATTTTGTTTCAAGAAAGCCCACCTCAATAATTGTCCTTTTTGAAATATCGCTAGTGATCCTTGTCGTTTTCTCACGTCCTGTTGGACCTTATCAACGTAAGAGATATAATTTAGTATGTCATTCGTTTCTTTCGAGAAGTATTGCTAATATTTAACGTACTCGATATCCTTTAAGTCCTTGAGTTTTAGGATTTTTGTTATCGATCAGACTCAATTAACAATTATATTTTGTCTATTCGATTAGTCTCGTCATAGCGATAGACGACACTTTGTCGTTGCATTTTTCTCTGCGATCGATGTTTCTTCACGTCGTTTCGTACAATTTATGAATCCTAAGTTCATAACTAATATTCGTCGTTTGTTAATGCGTATCAACGAATTCGAGTTCCAGTAACTCATTCGTTATCATAATTTTCTCGTCGCGTTTCTCACCTCACACGTCTCATATATTCTAACGGAAAAACTCATACACAAACAATAAATATTTCTCGTAATTCAATCTTCATCTAACAAGCGCTTTACGAGTTAAAGTTACTAATACTTCTCAATCATCCACTGACATAGTCAATTATCATTAATTAATTAATTAATTAATTAAATTTTATTTAATTAATTAAATCCACAATTAAAGTTAACTAAATGGATTAATTTAAAGTCCAATAACATTTGATTAATCAATCAAATTACTTTAATTAGTTGATATTTAGATAATTATTTAATTAACTAAAATAAATCCCCAAAATTTAATTATTAAAATTAAATCTCCTATTTAATTAATACGGAATTAATTCAATCCTTAATTTAATTTAATGGATTCTAGAAGTAATTAATTCAAGTCCATTATCCATTCATATACTTAGCCCATTATTTAAAAATAAGTCTAAGCCCATTTTCAATTTAATTAAAGAGTCCATCCATTTAATTAAATTCCCACTCAATTAATTCAAAAGCTCATATCAATATTATTTTTAATTGATCAACTCAACATGACTTAATTGGTCAAAGACCTATTTAAATTAATTAATTAAGGCACATTGCTCTTAATTAATTAAAGTCCTCCCAAGCTAATTAATTAAGCTTAAGTAACTTAATTAATTAATTAGAGTCTAGCTCAATTAATTATTAAGGTCTATCTAAATCAATCAATTAAGCTTAAGTAGCTTAATTAATTAATGTCTAATTATAATTAATTAGTTCTTATCAACTTTATTTAATTAAAGTTGATCTAATTAATTCCTTAAGTCCAAAGGTTTAATTAATTGAAAGCCCAACTTAAATTAATTAAAGCTCAATTCTATTTATAACTTAAGTCCAACACTTAAATCATATGAGTCTCAATACAATTAATTAGGGAGGCCCATGTCCCGAAGTCCATCCCTAATAAATAGGTCCGACCAATTAATAATTTACGCCCAATATTCGCCCATTTCGTGAACCTCCTTATTTCGGCCCAATTAAATAAATAACCTGGCCCAACTAATTAAATAATTTCCAGCCCATCTAATTAAATTAATTGCAAAGCCCAACATTATTTTAATTAATTGGCCCACACCCTTTTGACCCAACACAAAAGAACTAACCTACCCCACTACCCTAGCCGCTCCCCCCCTTCCCCATTCTCGCCCTTCACTCTCAACACACACCCACTCTCATTCCAGAACCTCTTCCCCCTATTCTCAGCGGCGCTTCGCCTCCCTTCCATCTTCACGGCGCCACCGCCTGCCGCCGTCGCCGTCGTCGTCGTCTCGCCCCCCTGCGGTGGCGTGCTTTCTCGCCACTTCGTCGCCCTCTCCTCACACGAGATTTACACAACCTCTCTCCTCCCTTTTCTGTTGCCGGCGTCTCCTTCTCTCGCGAGCCGCGCCATCACCGTCGTAACTAGCGCCTCCTCGTCTACATCTCATCCTCTTGGCGAACAACGCACACACTCACACACACCTGTACGCGCACAGATCTAGAATTCGAACGCCCATTTACCTTCGATCTACACACGCCGCGTCCCAAACGACCTCATCTTTTCGTGGATCTCGCTCAGACACACACACGCGCACAGAGCGCATGTCTCCCTCTCTCGGCAACACTGCCGCCGTCTCCTCACGTCTCCGGCCGTGTTCCAGCCACCGCGCGACGTCCAGACCCAGCGAGCGCCGCTGTCGAGGAGGCTTGGCGTCGCCGTCGCGTGCAAAGCCGCCGGGCTCCGGCTGCTGTCGCCGTTGGTTTAGTCTCATTTTTTTTTTCGTTTGTATTAAATTCCTATGTTCTTGAGCTTAAAATTTTCCAGCTCTATGTGTTCGTGTATGTTTGTATCAGTGAACAAGTTTATAATTGTAATGTGAGATATCTGTAAATGGAGTAGGGTTCTAAGATGGAACCTTGGTGAGATTAAAGTATATGCTTCCCTTCTTTTCTTTCAATCGGCACCACAGAATAGCTTCAAGGAAAGAAATGGAAATGGGTTGTCTGTTTAAGAATATGTTGAATGTTAAAAAGAAAGAAACTTAAATTTCATTACCTCTCTTTTCTTCCTCTATTTCTTTGTCTCTGGAGTGTTGTGAGGTTGAGAGTGAAATTTTGAGAGTGGGTTCTCGTATGTGAATGAGTAGAATGGAATAGTTAAAGTGAGAAGAAGACTTTGTTGTCTTGTGTGGCAGATGGCTGCAGATTTGGTATGAGAGAGGCAAAGATTGGCTGGAGTTGTTGTTATACTCAAAGTAGACCCTTTTTTTAAAATTATAAAATTTCAGATAATTTACGATAGCGACATATCACTCGTTTCGTCCGAACAAGGATCGATGATTGTGACTCGTCCATGACGATTAGGATATCGAGGAATTGTTACCTCGATTGTCATTGCATACATTCGCGATTCGATTTATCGGATCCAATCATATTACGCTATCATTTGATTATCAATCGATAAATTTTCTCGTTTATAAATAAAAAGGAAAAGATCAAATAACAATTTGGATTAAATTCTTTGTTAACACAATTTTATTTTACGGGTTATTACAGCTAGATCCATGGACCTTTAGAGAGTGACGATGAGGTGTAAAATCTGTCTGGGGTACAAGAGACGTCAGATCTGATAGATGAGTCTGCTGGGGTACATCTGAACCTGACGTAGGAGTACGAGTAGAAGATTGCCGTCCCTGATCGTCACTCCATATCGGTAGTGGGGTAGTTCCACGACAGGATGACGTATATGCCTCAGTACTATGCGAACATCTACATCGAGTCTTATCTAGCATAGACTCAAACCACGTCTTCAGTCCTTGAATATTCTCTCGAACCACATTATGGATCGTGTCTGTGATCCAACGACGATCATGTTGACTCAGACGTCTGTGGTGCTCACCGTCACTGCTAGATGAAGAGGAATGTGGCTATCTCGCACGTTTCCCTGTATCTTGTCTGCGTCTTCCTATATCATGTCGTCGTCCCTCGTTCGATCTATGAACAGACGCAAGTTGTCTCTCCACGGGCATCGATGTCGTGGCTCTCCGTACCTTGTATCAACCTTATCAACAACGTAATACGTGTTCTCGTCTTTGCGTGGTGTCGCCGACTAACCACCACATCATCAGGACAAGGCTCTGCTCTAGAACGACGGTGGGGCTGTGCTCTAGTGCGGAGCGGGGGTTGTTCCCCGGGCGTACAAATGGTAACGGGTCTCCTGTAGTTCACGCCTAGTGCACCCAGATATAGAGATGACGTATAGTACGTCATGCTCCTCTCATAGTCGTCCGGGACTAACTCTAAAAACGGTTGCCCCTACAATAAACCAAAACATATTACTATATATTTGAATAGAAAACATATAATATAATGAATAAATAAAAATTATTGAACAATAATAATACCTCATGATCGAACAGGGGTTGTGTATCCTCGTCAATCATCTTCGTGAACTTCCACCTCATGCATCTAGGATACGCATCCCCCCGGACATATTTTGCAACCGTCGTGCCAAGATCCGGAATGATCTCTAGTGATCAAATATACAATGCCCACGACGGTCCGTAGAAGTGATATTTCGCCTTGGTCTTCATATTCCACATGTAGTATTGGAGAATTTTATATGCATAGGCAGCCCATGGAAATCTGGCAAATACGTCTAAATCGTCAACTACGACCCAAATCCACGGATCCACAGGTCGTGGCAAGTCGATTCCAAGAACGAATGCGTAGAGAACTAAGACGTGGGCCATATGAAGATATAGATTACTGTCATCATCATCAATCGGACGGTCCGTATCAAAGAATCTCACACCTAGATTCTCTATACTAGTCCATCCGCCACCAACAAACCTTTGATAAACCTCAACATATCGCGGATCGTACTTGACTGTAGGATCGAAAGATGACGTCCCAAAACTCAAACCTGTCACGAGCGTAAAATCCGAAAAGGAAAAACAAATTCTCCTTTCATTGATAAAAAACCATATCACCTGATCTTCAGCACTGGGGGGCTTAATCTGTCGGGATACCATATGGTGCAAAATCATGTTTGACTTGGATCCAGGTTCCCAACCAAGTGACCGAAACACTCTTGCCTAAACCTATCCATCAACTGTTCACCGCCTATATCTCTCAATCTCATAATGACCATTCTGAAATAATTGGGCTTGAAGTATGTGCTGATTGTGGACGGACGATTGATGGTCTCGGGCCTTAAGAACTCGATGATTTCCTATTTATTAAAAAAAATTAAACTATGCTTAATTAAGAAATATGTCAGATCAAACCTACACCACTACAATTTTAGAAGCTCATAATCTAAGGGATCACTGAATGATGACATTACAGGTGACAATTAGAGTATGTAAATGATACATATGGTATTGCGGTTCGATTATGATTTTAGAGGTGAAAATATCAAATAATCGAAAATAGAACTAATTTCATAATATTTATATATATTTTATGGTTTAATAATTTGTAATATTTATTTATATTTTGTAATTTTATATTTTATAAGTTATGTCTTATTTATTGTTAATATTATTCGTTTGGTAGAAATGTTTATAATTTAGGAATTAAAATTCATAAAAGTTCGGTTATTCGATTTTATACTAAAATTGAACCATTTTGGTTCGATTAAATTAGATTTTTAAATTAATCTATTTGTTCATTAAGTGACAAATAAATATCAATAATGTCAAGTCCTTCATGTATTAATTAATAATTATCCACGACAACTAAATTTTCACACCCCCAAAATTACGTAACAGTTCTAATATCAATAAAATAATTACTACATGTTACTTATACCGATCAAATAAAACACGAGATTCTAAATGATGAAAATATCCGAATATATGCAAATATGCAATTTACTTCTCAAGTTATGATAACATAGCTTAGCACACCAAGAAAAGCGAAATTCGAATAAACTTGACGTTAACCTAACTAAATAATCCTACTCGCATAGCATTTAGGTCACACAAAATTGATTAAATCATCACAAAAAACAGAATATTTTCATGAATTAATTAAAATAGCAAAGTCGTACAGAGGTTTGGATTTTGTTTTTATCTTCAACCACTTTATCACTATTGACTTCAAATCAAAATCATTAAGAAATAATTGTTCATAATTCACAAAAATATAATTCGAATCTAGAATATAATTCACAAAAATATAATTCGAATCTAGAATATAATTCACAAAGTATAAACAATACATAATTCACAAAAATATACAATACAAAAATATAAACAAACTAAAATAAAAAAATGTACCTGCTGTGAAGAAGAAGAAGCCATAGCCGACATGGAGAGGGAGCGTCGGCCGCCGAGGAAGGGAGGGAACGTCGGCCGCCGGGTTGGCCGTGGGAAGGGAGGGAGGATAGCCACGGGTTGGCTGCCGGAAAACAGATGGGAAGGGAGGGTTGGCCGCTGGAAAAAAAAGGAAGAGGGGTTGACCGCCGGGAAACAAAGAGAGGGAGATTGGCCGCCGGGAAACAGAGGGAGGGGGTTGGCCGTCGGGAAAGGGGGAGGGAGGGGGTTGGCCGCTGGGAGAATGGTTGGTCGCTTGGAAGAAAGGGGAGGGGAGGATTGGCCGCTGGAGGTTGGCCGGTGATAGATAGAGAGGGAGAGGGTTGGTATTGGGAGATCGGTTGGTGCTTGGGAAGAAAGGGAGGAGGTTGGCCGGTGATAGAGAGAGAGAGGTTGGCGTTGGGAGGCGGTTGGCTGCCAGGAAGAAAAGGTAGGGGAGGGTTGGCCGGTGAGAGAGAGAGAGAGAGAGAGAGAGAGAGAGAGCAGGTTGTCGGTGTGGTGAGAGAGGAAGAAAGAGACATTTATAATAAAATTCGAATTAAAGTTGCAGCATTTGAATCCGTGCTTGTTTTATTATGTTTTGGAGGTTATAATTGAACATTTGATTAAAAATAGTAGTAACCTAACATATGGGCTAATAAGAATATAAAACTTAGTATATGGGTTATATAAAATTTTTGCCCATTTTGGAAATACACTCAAATGATAAGACGTAAAACAATATTCATCCCAAAAGAATGTGACTGTAAATGTACCACTTTTCCTTGAGCTGATAGATACAACGATTACACAATGCATTAAATTTTGCTATTACAATTTGAGAAAGTGAAGCAATGCAATTAGAGGTGAGTATTCGGTATTTGGTGGGTATGGTGAAAAAATATCCGAATTAAATAACCGAAATTTTAAAATGATATCCGAAGACAACCGAAATAATTTGGTTACCAAACTAAAATAACCGAAAATTATTTGGATATTTGGTTAAAACCGAATTTTGCCATGATTAAATTCTAAACAAAACATACAAAAACATTCTAATAATCCACAAATAACTAGTTTGCAATATTCATAAATAACATTGTCAAATACTAAACAACTCATTTCCAACAATCTTCATAAGTTCAAAGTTCAAAAACATTACCAAAGCGAAAAAGCGATTAATGCGGTGTGGTCGGCGACGGCGTGGTGAGAATTGAGAGTTGTGAGTTGAGAGAATGTATTGTGGAGTGGTTGTGGGCGGCGCGACTTAGTAGAAGAATGTAGAATCATTTAGGTAGATTTTTTAGGACAAACTATGTATATAATTATAATATTAATATTTTATATAAATATAAATTTCGGGTATCGGATATTCGGGTAAAAAAACTCATACCCGACCGAAAATCATACTACCGAAATATATTTCGGTTATAACCGAATTGTCCGAAATAACCAATTTACCCGAACCAAATTAGATATTTCGGTTTGGTTCGGTTCGGTTATTCGGTTATTGGACATTTTGCTCACCCCTAAATGCAATAATCAGAAATGTAACTCCTTGCTACAATATCTATGTAACTATATATAAAAAAAAGTAATCAGCAAATTTATATTATAAATTGATGTCACATCTAAGAAAATCATGCATTATTTGACCTATTGTTGCTTGAATGACACATGAGAAATTTTACAATTAAAAGTGTTCAGTTTCGTTAGCTCATGCACTAATAGAGGATTTCGAATTGAAGCGCTCGTCTCTCTCTACACGTAAAGCAAATGCGCGTAGAGAATGCGATTCCAAGTATCGGGGACTCCCGGTATACACCAATGTATGCAATCCGCGTAGTGCAATGGGTCCTTCTTCTCTTCATCCGTCAGCAATCTGCCCCCCGATTCAGTGTAGATTGAAGAGTGTGCGTCGATTCTGTACTCTGATAGCTGAGTTATGTTCAACATCGTCACCGGCGTATTCATCTTTCCGACAACGTCAACAACTGCGCTCATGATCCGCCGGTCGGAACCGGTTCCCCAGTGCCATTTGTTTCTGATCGGCTTCGATTCGTTGAAGCATTTGATGCCTTTCTCGTTGCCCCAGTCTGCGCTCCTGGTGTTCGATAAAATTCGGAAGAGAGGTAGTTTATGTTAAATTATGTTATTGCGTAAAAAGTTTTAGGTCCATTTACTTTTGATTTTCGAACTTTGATTTTGATGTATGGATAAATTAGATCTTTTAGCTTCTCTTAAAGGAAAGACCCAAAATCTTGACGTGAATGAAAGAGTTTTGGTGAATGGTCATAAAATTGGGTATTTTTTTGATAAAAAGAAGTCTAGAGCCTAAATATGCTTCATGCCATAAAAAGTAAAAAGAAAAAGTAAAATAAATAAATAAATCACGTTTTCTATAGTTTAAGGTTCAAGTCTTCTGTTAGGTGTTGTCTTGATTAAGATGGGCTAATTGACATTTAAGGTTGAATTAATGGAATAATGATGCTATTGAAAGAAGCGATGATAATTATATGTAATTTATTTGATTTAATTTTATTTATTTTACTTGATTATCAATAAAAAAACATATTTGACATTTAAGGTTGAATTAATGGAATAAGTAATTTATTTGATTTAATTTAATTTTTTTACTTGACTATCAGTAATAAAAAAACATATTAATTTTTTCTCCTAGGAAGAATTGAACACATGACATCTATGGAAGGTAGAAACCTTATGCATTAGCATCTAACCAATTGAGCTACGATATTAATTTGACTAAATAATAATTATAAAAATAATAATATTATTTATTTTCGGTTATTTTCGATAATTCTCATTTGTTTATCGATAAATGATATTCCTAAAACTATTGTACCGATATTCGAACCGAATCTAGTGAAATCGGTTACCCAATAACAGAATTTTCGATTTGCTTATCGGATTATTCAATTAACCATATCCAAATACTTACCCCTAGAAGTCGCAACATTCATCTATTTGTAATATATTTTTTCGTTTTGTTATCAAATAGGAGAATTTTCTATTTAAGATAGTAAACGTCATGTTGAAGAATTTGCAAGTGTTATTTATAATGATTGAGTATATAAATAAGTATTTACCATAATAATCTATTTCAATAGAATTGGTTTTAGAGTGGTATCTTCTATTTGCTATTTCATATCATAACTCACCATTATGAATAAATGACCCTTTTCGCCTAATTGACGAATGGGCGAGTTCGTGAATGAAATTTCATGAGTTCGATTACGATTTCGCTAAAAGAGAAAGACTGACCTCTGATGAGTAGGAGACATTGTGGTGAAGAACACCTTTGTTTTATTGGGATTAATATTTGAATCCACCCAATTTGCCCATGTTTTGAGCCCTAATGTGTAGGAAACAGAGGCATCCAGTTCTTGAAATCCTTCTTCACCATTTGCAAATGAACCCCATCTGCATTAAGCTGAAGATGTAAGAAACCGAGCTGTTTTAATGCACATGAACTTAGTAATAAAGTTAGAAATTTTTACAGTGACTTGATCTTCAGACCACTCATCCACCAAACGTAAGTGTTGAATACTAGGATATCTACATTTGTCCAGTGTTTGGCATGCTTTGCTACTGAATCAACTTTCAGAATCCTCTTCTTTGGGTCTGCTATTGTGTGAAGATCTGAGTTTGATTCGACTAGAAACGGAGCCCAGTAGAACTCAATTGTCGCGTTGTATTCCTATTCAATCAAGAAAAAAAGAAACTGTGAATTTCTCGATAGTTATTACAATCTCAATTTGTGACTGAGTTTGTTGTTTATATGCACCTTGGCTTCGAAGACAGAATGCATACGCCCTCGTCTCATGGATTTCTCCCCTTGTGGTATCACAGATTCCACAAGGCAGATGAGGGACTGCCACTGCCCTCTCTGCAGTGAATCCCCAACGAACATGATCCTCTTCCCTTGCAGCTTCAGCAGCGCAGTTTTTGGATTAAACCTGCACGAGCAAACCACGAGGTCAGTCAAGGAATATGCAAACACAACTTCAAACACAACCCTGTTCATTTGAAGCTCTCTGAGGTGCAGTTTTTGGATCAAAACCTGCATGACAGGAAGCAATGAGGTCAGTAAACAAAACCTCAGTTTCATTGCTTCTGTAATTCTGTCGTTCCTGACCTAGGCAATATGCAGTCATCAGGCTCCCATTCCCATTTCTGGTAATCAAGATTGCGCTTCCCATTCTTGACACACGAAACCTGCCTATCCAGATATGGGCATGATGTGTCCGTGTACAGAGGCTTATTAGTACGGTTAAACACCCATTTTCCTTGATTGAGAGAGCACTCTTTCGGATCAAACTCAAACCGGTCATCTGTTGCATGTCTCAATGTTGCATCCACTTCTCTTTTCTCTGTCAAAGATTGAAAAGAAATGGTCAATATCATCATAGGTTCCATGACTGAAACGTCGTAGAACTAATCATGTGCACAAAACTATACCTGTGGTAGCTTTCTTGGCAGCGTACCTTCTGGCACAGGGCTTGAACCTAAAAATGGAGGTTGAAGAGAAGAAGCTGATGCTCTCCGTGTAGAGCAGCACGATGAAGGCCAACATGCAGATTGTGATAGCAAGAATTGACAGAGGTAGCTTTCCTCTTGGAGGCTTTGGCATTCCCATTGGAGGAAAGCCAGACATGGGAAGGTGGAGGATGATGAAAATGGAGGAGGTAAGCACTGATAAATGCAGAATTATTATTTACAACGTTAAGCAAAACAAAGTGTGGTGGAGCTTATATAATGGGGTTTTGAGTAGGAGTGAAGCCAAAGTTATGTAATGATTTAGCCATGCTTTCTCTTCTTTATTGCAACTTAATAGGCTGTGCAAAGTAGATATAATAGGCTCTTTCATCTTCTTTTTACACATACAAAATGAGTTGTGTGGTGTGGTGGTCTCGAGCCCGAAACAGGTACCCTTGTGTCGGGATAATAGTATGATATTAGCTACTTTGATCAGTTTAGCTTTTTCAGATAATTAGTTTATGGTACGAATTGGATGATGCTAGATATCCCATATTTTTATAAATTTATAATAGTATTTACTTTCAACTTAAATCATCATAGCTTCATCTAAATGCGTACTTATTAATTATATATATATATATATATATATATATAGTATATGGTTCTGGTAGAAAATGATAGGAAATGAGAATGAATCTGGGCTTTTGATATGTTGCATCATTGGTTGAGATTTAATTTCGGTTGTGCTACAGTTTTGTGTGTTACGCGGATTATTGTGCAGCACTAGAACCCTTCTTGAGTTACGCTGCAATGAAAGATGTGCTAAACTAATATATTTAGCATATGTACTATGAATAGATTAAATATATGCTAAACTAACATGTGCAACATAGTAATTCTGATTGTGCTACACAAATATGAAAGATGTGCTACTATTCCTATTTCCTACACTAAGGAGTTTTCTCACCATAACTCACATATATATATATATATATATATATATATATATATATATGTGTGTGTGTGTGTGTGTGTGTGTGTGTGGAAAGGTTAACGTGAGAATCATTTTTATCGTGAGAACAAAAAAATGATGAATTTGCTGTGAAAATTGATGAATCCGTCGAAAAAATTAATGAATCCAAAAAATATAATTTTCGTCCCTCATGGAATTCGAACCCAGGAGAAAATTATTGAATTTTTAAATTCAATAACTTCCCCAAACGGATGCATCAACTTTATTGTGAATTCATTTTGATCAAGCAAAATTTTATGATTTTTAGTTCTCACGTTAAAAATGGTTCATATATATATATAGTAGTTATCGTGTAGATACTTTTTATAGTATAAACATGAGGAGAAATATCAACCCTTGATAAATCAATATGGACGTTTCAAATTAAATACATAAATTATGATGTAGATACACAAATATATAATTATATGCATAAATGTGCATATAACTAATTCAAATGCACACTTAAAAATAATCATTATATTTTCAAATATAATAAACATGATCTGTTCTTGTTTATATATATTAAAGAAGGTATATACATGAACCAATTATTTATAGCCATCATGCATCAAATAAATCACTATAAAAATTATACTCTATCAAAGTGCCGCTCCGTTTTTGATGAGGGAAATCATTTGATGGTAAAGGTTAACATTAAAACAAAGTCAATGTCGCTCTTTTTTCCTCTGACATTTTTTCGATATGACTTGCACTTACAGTTATTACTGGAAATAGTTTGATCCTGCTTTCAAACTAGTTAAATCAAACAGACCCAAGATTAATAAAATAACACTGCTGTATCTAGTTGTAGCCAATATAATACTTTGCCTTAGATGTTAAACCTGGTTTGTAAATTATACGAATTTTTATTTTTATATTAGTGCTAGTAAAAACTGGTAAAAAAAATTAGTCATAGTTCTTAACTCTCTACATAAATTGTATGCAGCTTCATACTTATTTTTAAGGGCGTAAAAATTTATTATTATTTATTACTATAGTCTTATATACTTCGTAGTATAAAATATTTATGACATTGGGGTGTAGTAAAGGGAATATATTTTAATACCTAAATCATCGATTTTTTTCGCAATTACGTCTTAATGTAAAGAAAATAATAATTAAATAACCAAACAACCCTTAGAGAAAAATGAACTATCAAATTTTAATAATTACGTCATGGTATTTGATTTTCGGCAGCAGAAGATTTTTTAAATAGAGATTAGAAATGATTTGACATCGAAACAAACTTCGTTTTAACTCCAAAAAATGAGGTGACATCAAGTTTTTGAAGGTGATCTTGATGATCTTAATGTCAAAACGACCTCAGTATCATACCAACTAATTTTTTTAGAATTCAACTCATCTCCCAATGTGCCACGCCAGATTCCAATTGTCATAAATTAAATTCAAGAATGTAATTATTAAAAATTTGATAATTCTGATATTTAATTTTTATTTATTTATTATGAAATCTGAGTATTAAAGTGTAACTTTTCCATTAGTAAAATCCGCCTACTTTATAAATTTATCTTTAAGACAATTATAATTTGGCAGATGTTTGATCAACTCTCCGTCGTCTTAAGAAATGTTCTAAATGTTGGCCCTTTGGGACGGTCCAATGTAAAGTAGGTTCATATAATCAAAAGATCACATATTCGAACCTCACTAAACATCTTTATGAGTTTGTCACATCTGATTTTTCAAGTGTCGTTTATCCATCCCATGTGATTTACAGATTATTATATATAAATATGAGATTTATTCAGTATGCATCGAAGATATTTACTGCAGTTACAAAAATTCCAAAAAAATGTTCTAAAAGTTATTGTAACCTAATTATTACTACCCTATAAATTATTAAGTTGCCAATAAATCTAGGTAAAAATGATGTTGCTAATCATGAATGGACAGCTCAACTTCTACAGGAATTTTTCGCTGATGGATTTGATTAGTGGAAATAAGCTGAAAAGTCGCTTGTCATTTGGACTATGACTGCAGTGTGTTTCAAGCTTAATTTATGCATTATGAAGCACAAGTTTGTTGCCAAAAAAAAATAAGAATATAACATTGTTGCTTGTTTTTTTTAACATCGACGTCTAAACGAAATTAAATTTCCTGCAACAGAAGCAACATCGAAAATGGTCTAGATTTAGGACAATAATCGTGTTGGGGAATTTGAAAGCTTCTCGTATATCTTTTTGAAAATGTTGGTCCCATTGCCATGTCAACAACCCAGGCTCACAAATATTTACATATTTAGGCATGTTTATATGCATTTATACTTGAATTTCATATCTTAGAAATACATATATAGTTCTGTACGTCGCAAGTCTTGATGAAATAATTTGATTTATGAACTGATGATCACGTTGCAGAAAAATCATTTATTTGGGATACGCTAATACTTCTTACGTTTGTATGCTTTGATTATGGGGTGTTTGGCTAAGCTTATTGTAGAGAGCTTATAAGCTCCAAGAACTTATAAGATGTTTCAAGAGCTTATAAGAGGTAATGTCTCAAGTGCTTATAAGTTGTTAAAGTGTTTGGATAATTGATCTTATAAGTTAGAGAAAGAATCATGAGTTACAGAGATAAAATCATAGTTAGAGAGATAAAATTGACGAGACGTGAAGTTGATAGTGTATGTGTATGAAATGACGAACTATAATAAGGTTATTTTGGTAAATTCATAATTGCTTATAAGTTTATGAAAAAATAAGTTAGGGTTGACCAACTTATTTTAGGGCTTATAATTTGTTGGGCTATTTTCACAATTTATATGTTCATTTATGAAATTATTTTGTCAAACACTTTGCAACAACTTATAAGCTCCTAAACAGCTTATAAACTGTTTTAAATAGCTTATAAGCTCAACCAAACACCCTCTATGTCATTCCAAGAAAGCGACTTCTCGTATAAACTAATAAACAAATAAAGAGTTACACATATTCACTTCCCAAATTGAACATATTACTTCATTGTTAGATTGTACATTAAGAAAATTTAGTACTCGGGCCTTCTATCTAAACGATTCTTGAAAGTCCATCAACAAAATTCATTCATATATTGGCCCATTATAAGATCTCCACGTACCCATTCTTTTGTGTCTGACCAATATAAGTATGTTATTTAGGACATTATACTTTCTTTTTCACTTAAATAATACGAGTACGAACAAAACAAGAGTGAGCTGCTAGCTAACGACCTGCAAGGTTTTGTAACGAAGTAGTTATGAATAAACTTTCAAAAAACGGAGATCGAATATAGAAATACAATGTCAAACGGGGCTTATCTAGCGTATAAGATGGTGAATCGCACAAGATAACTTAGACATGATCTTGGATTATTAACCCTAACTTTCTTTCCCCTATTTAGTTAGTAGTTTGACTACCTTTACAGAAGATCGAGAATTAATTAGCATAGGAGTCAATATTAGAGCACTCGTCATAAACTACTCTAATTTCAAAGTATATCTTTAAATTGAATTTCTTTTAAAGGGCAATTAATTTTCTTCAATAAAGTTATACGGCCATATTATGGCTGATCACACGGGGATACTTTAATAATTATCAATATAATTAACTAATAAAATATTAATAAATAATGTGTTAATCATTTTCACATAAATACCATTTTCTCACCTATTCTGAAAAGCGATTAAATTTATTAGTTTTAAATTTGAATTTTGACGAGAGATTAATAAAGTGGAGCCAAAACACAATATGAGTAAAAATGTAATTCCATAAGTATGGTTTTAATGTAAAACTATTTTTTTTTAAATAAATCAAATTTAAGTAAACTATTTTTTTCATTTGGATCGGATTATGGCCGACCATAATGTGGTCAAATAACATCAGTCTATATATATCCTTATTTCAACTCCACGATTTCGGGAATATAGCGGAGAGTACACAATATATTTGTATAATTTTATATACCAAACCACACAAACTTAAAAAAAATGGAGGACTCATCAAATGATATTTAAATTCAAATTCAAATTTTATATATATTATAAAATATTAATAAAAATTAGGAAATAACGCATTTAATATCACTTTAAATCCAATTATGGGTATTATTTGAGAAATTTTGATACTTTAAATATTGTGACGTGAGCTCTTATAAATTATTACTCATATGGTAGGGTTTCCAACGGTTTTTGATTTTTGATTAACATCATAACTGAAGTAGAATCGATCTATTTCGATTGATCGAAAATAAAAAATTCGGTTATCGATTCGGTGTTCGGTTCCAGAATTGAAAAAAATTTGTTTATCGGGTAACTGCGAAAATCTTTTTTATTTTTAATTATTAATTAATCAATTAAAAATCCTAAAGCATTAGTTTTAAATTATTACTTTATTAATTATTTTAATTATTTTTAATAAGTTTTTTAGTTTCTAAAATTATTATTTTATTTATAAATTAATTTTTTGGTTAATCGAAAATCAAACTGTCAGAACCGATGGATTTTTGGTTAATCAAAACTTTGAAATGATTCGATTTCGGTTATACTTTTTTGACAAATTCATTCGGTTATCTGAAACTGAACCGTTTCCCATCCCTACTCATACTTATGTATCGATACTCAAATTTGATCGTGATCCCCCTCGATTTTAGTTCAGAGAACGCCTCAAGGATCATAGACTTTGTAAATCATAAAATTGCAATGAAGAATTAAAAACTAAATTATATGCCATAACAAATAATTACATATTACAATATATACTTATATATTTCCTTCATTTACCATATTCGTTCTTTGATTTTAGTGACACAAATTTTAATAAATTATAATGAGTGTAAAGTGAGTGTAGATAATGAATGAATAGATTAATGAATAATAGAGTTAAAAGGTGATCATAAAAATAATAAATGAATTAGTGCATAATGGAATTAAAAAAGTGAGGTATAAGTGTGTTTGGTTTTTTTTTTTTTCAGTAAATAAATATGTAGATTTAAGGCAAAAATTATACAGTAATATTTCCAAAAGACAAAATAATTTTTTATTTTATGGATCGATCAAAACGAGATTAAATGAACATATTTAGAGGGAGTTTGGCTAAGCTTATTTTAAAGAGCTTATAAGCTCTAAAAAATTATAAGATGTTTCAAAAGCTTATAAGACATAATGTTGCAAGAGTTTATAAGTTGTCGAAGTGTTTGGATAATTTAGCTTATAAGTTAGAAAAAGAATCGTGAGTTAGAGTGAGAAAATTGACGAGATGTGAAGTCGATAGTATATATGTAGATTATAACGAATCATAGTAAGATTATTTTGGTAAATTCACTGTTACTTGCAAGCTTATGAAAAAATAAGTTGAAGTTGAGCTATTTATTTTTAAGGGAGCTTATAAGCTGTTGGAACTTATTTTCACAGCTTATAAGCTGTTTAGGAGCTTATTTTACCAAACACTTTGCATAAGCTTATAAGCTCTTAAACATCTTATAAGTTGTTTTGAAGAGCTTATAAGCTTAGCCAAAACCCTCTTAGTGGATGGAAGGAATATTACCAAATAAATAGTAAGTTTCTCATATTATTAATCTATATTGGCACAATATCGTACTCCTAGGAATCCGTATAATTATTTATTTTCATACGTTCATTTTAACTATAAACTAGTGGTGAACATTCAGATTTTGGTTTGGATTTTTGCCTAATCCGAACCGATCCAAAAATCTAAATTTTGAGAGAAAAACAATCCGATCCGAACCGAGTATCCGAAAATCCAAAAATTTTATAAAAATATCCGAACCGAACCTAAAAATCCGAAATTATGAAAAATCCGAAACTATATTTTGTTAATTTTATATTAGATTTAAAAATATATAAATAAATTATATATAATTCGGATTTTCAAATTTTTCGGATTAAAAAAACCCAATCTGATCCTATCCGAAAATCCAAAATTGTGAAAAATATCAATCCGATCCGAACCGAAAATCCAAAAAATCCGAACCGAATTTTAAATTTCTATTTGGTTCGGATTTCAGATATTTTGCTCACCCCTACTATAAACTACTTTAAAAAGTACTTCCTCTGTCTTATTTAAAATGTCTCACTTTCATTTTTAGATTGTCACATTATAAATGTCCAATTCCAATTTAGGAAGTAATTATCCCTTCAAAATGTATGGGCCTTAACCAATTTTTAACACTTTAACTACTTTATACATTTCTCCTAAATACTCCTACTAAAAAAAATAGGACACTTTAAATGAGACGGAGATAGTATTATAAAATATATAATATAATAAACTCCAAATTTGTTACGCACAAATATAAATGGAGCCTAGAAAATACACTTATCGCACTATCCTCTTCATTCATCCAACGGCGGAAACTCACTATTGGGCCTCTAATCAACGGTTCAGCAACTCCTCACATCAAACACGGATCCTCATCCTCATCCGTCGATCAGCATTTCAATCCACCGGCGCAAAATCCCTAACATCCAAATATATACAAGCCCCACTCCTCCTCCTCCAAATCATTCCATATTTCAAAACAACCGACTTTCATCTTCACAACCATAACCAAAAATATCAGAAGCAGAACTCAGGCGAAAAATGTCGGGCAGAGGAAAAGGCGGGAAGGGACTGGGCAAGGGCGGCGCCAAGCGCCACCGCAAGGTGCTGAGGGACAACATCCAGGGAATCACCAAACCGGCCATCCGCCGCCTGGCGCGGCGCGGCGGCGTCAAGCGTATCAGCGGCCTCATCTACGAGGAGACGCGAGGCGTGCTCAAGATCTTCCTAGAGAACGTCATCCGCGACGCCGTCACCTACACTGAGCACGCCCGCCGGAAAACCGTGACTGCGATGGACGTCGTCTACGCGCTCAAGAGGCAGGGCCGCACTCTCTATGGCTTCGGGGGCTGAGCTGTTTAGGGTTGGGGTTTTCCTTGGATGTAAATTTAGGGTGTATTTTGTGCGTTTGAAGTTTTGTAATTCTAGCTGGTTTTTAGATTGTTGTATGCTGTTTTGCTTGAATTGAAGGAGAACTGAAATATATAATTCGTTGTTATTACCTTTCTACTAATGTCAATTTGGAATTATGTTTACAGAATCGCCATTGTTGGAGGTGGTTTTGATATACTTGCAGGTTTTTAAAAATACTTGTAGCTATAATTTTGTGAATTCACCGTCTTTTTTTGAGTAATATATAGATGCACAGATCCACCATTGTTGAAGCTAAATGTTTTAGAAATGTACAGCTGCATTTTTGGGTTTTTGCAGTAAAATTTGGGGGTTTAGTAAATTGTAATTTGTGTGTCTGCACGAATTAGGCCGAGAACACCTCGCCACTTCATTCGCCATTGCTTAGATTGAATTTTGTTTTAAATTTGTTTTTAGTGCTGAATTCATGACTTGTGATAGGATCTACCAAGATATCGGTCCGTCTGATTAAGCGCGACGTCGCTCGGCGCTGGACAAGTTATACTATGAAGAATCACGGCCGGTGGGAGCAGCAGAAAAGCTCGGTAGTATCTAAAAGAATCCTAATTCGAGAGGATGGGATCTCGAATCCCAGTTAGAGAAGACTTGGATTCGAGATCAGGTCAATCATTGTGTATAAATAGAGGCTAGATTAGGCGACATAGATCATTCACTCTCTTTGTAATCACTTCTTATACTCTCAATACATATCTCTCTCTCTTGCCCGTGGATATAGATCTTATTCACGGATCGAACCACGTAAATCTTTAGTGTTCTTGCGCATTTATTTCTCTTACAATTTAGGATCGATCTTGGCGTACCGTCGTGGGAAGCGAAATTTTGTGTTTTCGATCAACCTTTGTTTTGAGGAAGTAATCATGACCGGTACACCGAAGCCACGCCTCGGGACCGTCGCCGGCAACAACAACGGCGACGGCGAAGGGAACGCCGAGCTCAACTCGGGAAGAGCCCAATCGAAGAAGAAACCCCAGGGGCATATCCAAAGTCTCGACGAGCACGGACACCCCGCCTGCGAGGCGGGTTACCATAGCGAAGACAATCGTAGCAATAATCCGGGAAACTCGGCTCGCAAGTAAACCTCGACGGCGTCGTCGAGGTTTCTCGAGAAAACAAGGAGAGCTTTCTCCGGTTCCTCGGTGAAGCACGGGGTCGGCCACGTCACGAAGAGCGGTATCTGAAGCCTCGTCTAGATACGAGGCATCACAACGAGAGTCGGGGCCCAAACCGACCGCGCAAGGAACGAGCAACGGGAGAGGACGTCGAGATCGTCGCGGCCGGCCTCGATCGCCGTAAATCCATCCGGCGAACTCGCCCGATCTCCGGGGACGGCGGGCGGAAGAGGCATCATGGCCGCGCGAAGTCGGTCGAGTCACCTAAGCGAGTTCGATCGTCGAACTCCGTCCCGATCTCGAGGGCGGCCGATGGATACGGGAAGATAGCCACCCGTTCTCAAATAGAATACTCAACACTTCTCCCGGATAAATACGGGTACCAAGCATCGCCCTATGACGGGGTGAGGATCCACGAACTTCTCTCGCGGTTCAATACAACATGATCAACCAAAAGCTCATTTCGGTTCACATGTGTAAACTCTTCCGGAGTTACTCGTCGACAACGCCGCGGTGGTTCGACGATCTACCTCTGGGAAGCATCGGCTCTATCGCGACGATGGCTGCCTTCCCGAAGGTTCTTCCAAAGCGGAATCAAAAGCGTCATCGACACACTCCTCACCATAAAGCAAAGCCGTAATGAGTCCATCGCGACTTCATGACAAGGTTTAACAAGGAGTGCACGAAGGTTGAAGACGTGAGCGACTGTTAGTCATCTCGGCCTTCCAAAGCGGCATCTTGCGGGGCCTTATCTGAGAGATCGCTGGCACGAACCTCGTCTGCAATGAGCTGTGGCACATAGCCAACCGGTTCGCCAAAGCGGACGAGGCGACAAAAGCGCGAAGCGAACAATGCGAACCCGGAAGAGGAAGAAGAGCGAAGGAAGGAAGATCGGAACGAGGCGGTGGCGCTTGGGCAGATTATCGTCCGATAAAGTCCGGGCTCGGTCCGCGCGACGCCTCGGGCGACCCGGTACACTCCGTTGAAGCCGAGAGCGAAATCTCGCCTCCACATGAACACTGTTAGAAGCCTCGACCGATGGCGAGGAGGAAGAGGTGCCGACCTCTGGATAAATATTGCTCATTCCATAATGATTACGGCACGACATCGAAGAGTGCAACGAGCTCATGGGTGAAATAGAGATGCTAGTTCGGGACGGATCCACGAAGAAATACCGAGGACAGTCGCCAAGCCGATCAAAGTCGAAAAGAAGAAAAAGAGGAAGAGGAAATTGTGCCCCTACAAAAACAAAAGCAAGACAAGCGAGGAAGGAGATGATGAGCCCCAATATGACGGGGTGGTCTCCACTATTACAGGGCTCCCAGGTGGAGTCACGAAGTCCTCCCAAGGCCGATGCCGAAGTCCAGAACCGTGAACCTACCAATAAGAGGTTCGAAAGGACGAGGCGATCACCTTCTCAGAAGGCGATCCGTTCAGCGACGGTACCCATCGGGATGCATTGGTGATCCGGTGGTGGTCGCAAATAAGTTGGTGAAGCACGTTTACATCGGCGGTGCGCGTCGGTGAGCATCCTTTAAGGAATGCTTTGACAAGCTAGGAGTGGAAGGACGCGCCTCGCCAAGCCCATTGCCACTCCGAAGCTTCGTCCGGAAGAGAGCGCCCGAAGGAATAATCGAGCTACCGTCACGGTGGGAAAGCACCAACGACCTCGACCAAGGTGGTGCGGTTCTTACGTAGTGAAGGCCAACTCGCCGTATAACATCATACTAGGCGAGATTGGTGAGAGCTGTGTAAGGCGGTATGCTCAGCGTACCACTGACGATAAAATACCCACCACGAGGGGCAGCCGTGATCCGAGGCGATCGAAAGCAAGCGAGGTGTATGCAAGTTGCCTTACGGTGCGGGACCTCGGTCCAACACCCCTGAGCATAGCAATTAAAGAAACCCGAAGAGTTGGAGTCGGAAGTACATCGCCACTCACGGCGGTCGGTGGAAGAGGTCGCATTGTACAAAGATGAGCCATTGAAGGTCGTCGGGTTGGTTTCACCACGACACACGAAGTGAAGGATCGATCATCCAACTCCTAAGGGAATTCGAGACGTGTTTGCTTGGTCTCCTCGACATGACCGGAGTCTCGCCGAGTATCATCACTCATCGGCTCAACATCGACCCGAACATAAAGCCGGTTCGACGAGCAAAGAATCTTCGCGACGAGCGAAACCAAGTCATTCATGACGAGGTGAACCGACTATTAAAAGCACGCATCTTGTTCGAGGTCAAATATCCGACACGGATAGCCAACCCGGTGATGGTGAAGAAAGGAGGAGGGATGGCGAATGTGTATTGACTACACCGACCTCAACAAGCATTGCCCAAAGGATTGCTATCCTTCCCAACATTGACAAGAAGGTCGGCGCGTTGGTCGGTCGAAGTCTTGGTTTCTTGGACTTATACAAAGGGTATCACCAAGTCACGATGGACGGACGAAGACGGCCAAGACGACTTTCATTACCGACTTGAGTGTCTTCGCATATAAAAGATGCCATTCGGCCTTAAAAATGCGAGGGCTACCTATCAAAGGATGGTGGACAAAATATTTCACCCTACATAGGTCGGAATGTGGAGGTATCGTGAGCGACATCGTCGTCAAAAGCAAGGAAGAAGCCGCATGTGTGGCCGACCTCGGATCGTCCTCGGCCTTCTTGGAAAATCAACCTAAAGTGAATCCCGAAATGCACATTTGCGGTCCGGTGCGGAAAGTTCTTAGGGTGTTGGGTTTCACAAGAAGGGCTAAAAGCAAACCGACCAAGGTCCAAACCATTTTGGAAATGAAGATGCGAAGACCATCCATAGCGTACACAAGGTGACGGTGCATAGCGCACTAAGCCGCTTTCTTTCAAAAGCGCGGATAGCGACTACCCTTCTTCAAGATACTCAAAAAGCCCGAAATTCTCATGGGATGAGGTGCAGAGTCCGCCGAAGACCTCAAGAGCTACCTCGCCAAGCTCCCACTCTATCCGTCCCAAAGAGGGAGGTCCTTTTCCTCTACCTCGCCGCCTCAGACGAATCCATAAGTGCGGTCTGAGTGCGAGAAGAAGGACGTCGGCTCCGGTGTATTTCATCGGCCGAGCACTAAAGGCCGGAAGCGAGGTATCGACCCGGAGAAGCTTGCCTTAGCATTGGTAAATGCAGCGAGAGCTACGTCCGTCTTCCATGCACATCGCATACAAGTCCTCATTGACTACACACCGGCAAGTATTGACGGCCGGCATCGGGAGAATCGCGAAATGGGCAATCGAATCGGGCGAGCACGATATAACCTACGCCTTCGAGCCATCAAAGGTCAAGCCTAGCGGTTTTGCCGAGTCTAACCGTCGAAAACCGAAGCCGAGTCCGTGTCGAGACGATGCGAAGCCGAACCCATGGTTGAAACACCGAGGAGTCTTGGCAACTCTCGTTGACGGGCCGGAAACAAAATAGCGGGCGGTATCTTACTCCTAGGCCGGACGACCAAGAGATCGCCTACTCACCGGTTCACATTCAAAATATCGAATAGCGAAGTGGAGTATGAGGCGATCGCGGGACTTCGCCTCGCTCAAAGTCTCGAGATACGAGCCGTGCGAGTTCACAGCGACTCTCAAGTCGTCGTAAGCCAAATGTTGGGAAAATACGAGAAAAGCGGCGAGAATGAAGAAGTATCTCGAAAAAGCAAAAAGCACGCAGCGGACTTTCTCACACTTTCGGATAGTTCGCATCGAGGGAGCAAAATAGCCGGTGACATCTTAAGTAAATTGGCCTCGTCATCAGCGAGCCCGCCGATGAGAGGAAGTCAGCGGGAGCATAAGCGATGCGAAGGCGGGCCGAGGTCAACATAGTCTCGGATGAAGAACCCGATTGGATGACTCCCGTTCGAGAGTACGGAGAAGGCGAACGCCTTGCGACAATTTGGAGGCTAGGAGGATCTGAACAAATCTGCGATATACAATTGAGCGGAAGTCTGTCTGAAGTCATATCTCCAACCTCTCTTAAGGTGCTTGGGTCGAACCGAGCCGATTATGTTCTACGAGAAATACACGAAGGTTCGTGCGGAAGCCACATCGGACCCCGAACCTTGTCAAAGAAAGTCATGCGATGGGGATACTATTGGCGACAATGTTCCAAGACTCGATGGATCTCGTAAAAAGTGTCCGAAGTGTCAAATCCATGGGAGCGTGCCAAGGCTACCCCGGACCGACCTCACCTCCGTCTGAGCCCTTGGCCGTTTATGCAATGGGGATTGACATTGTGGGCCCTTTTGTAAAGCACCGGGACGGCTCAATTCTTAATTGTTGCGATCGACTACTTCACGAAGTGGGTAGAAGGCTGAGCCTTGGCGAAAATCACAAGCAAAACGCCTCAACCGTATGGAAGAACATAGTGTGTCGACGGCATCCCCATATCCTCCTTTCGGATAACGGAACACAATTCACGGATAAGACATTCAAAGATTGGTGTCGAGCTTGGATCGACAAAGTTCACCTCGGTGGCCCATCCTCAAGCAAATGGTCGGACCGAAGTTACCAGCAGGACCATCGTAAAGGTCTAAAAACTCGTCTCGACCGAGCTAAAGGCCTCTGGGTGGAAAATTTACCGCGAGTCCTATGGTCGTGCGAACAACGCCTCGGACCTCGAGCGGAGAAACACCATACGGTTTGGTGTATGGAACCAAGCGATGATCCTGAGAGATCGAGATCTGGAGTCCTCGTACCATTGACTTCTCTGCCGAAGCAAATGGGGAAAATCTACGGTGATCTAGACCTACTCGAAGAAAAGAGACCTCGCCTACATCGAGGAAGCTCGGTACAAGCAACAAGTAGCTCGGTATTACAACCGGTAGCGTTAAAACCGACAATTCAGTGGGCGACCTCGTACTCGACATAATGAAGTCGCAAAGCCGCGCAACTCGGCAAGTGGAAGCCACATGGGAAGGACCTTACAGGGTCGGCGAAGTCCTCGGCAAAGGGCTATAAGCTCGCTCAATTGTCCGGTGAGCAATTACCCAACGCATGGCACATCATCCATCGAAGAAATATTATGCATAAGTGTCGAGGTCGGGTCTTGTTCGGTCATATTTTAAAGTCTGTTTAGAGTCATCTTATTTGGTGGTCGCGTCATCTTTTATCAATAAAATCTTTATTTTTACGAGTTCTACTTGTCACTAATGCATAATTAATCTTCACATTATTTACCCTCTACGGAGGACAAATTCCCTCGACGGAGGTCAGATTACATTCGTTTATACGAATGTAAATCTAAACGCGCGCATGCCTACATACGAGATCAGACTACCTTCGTTTATTTCGAAGCGTTCTCTCTATGTAGACGAAGGGGACCACCCCTCCCGATGACCTCGGCAAAAAACAGGAACCATTCCTACATACGAGATCAGACTACCTTCGTTTATTTGAGCGTTCTCTCTATGTGAGCGAAGGGACCACCCTCCCGATGACCTCGGCAAGCAGGAACCATTCCTACATACGAGATCGGACTACCCGTTTATTTGAGCGTTCTCTCTATGTGAGCGAAGGGACCACCCTCCCGATGACCTCGGCAAAAGCAGGAACCATTCCTACATACGAGATCGGACTACCTTCGTTTAGTTGAGCGTTCTCTCTATGTGAGCGAAGGGACCACCCTCCCGACGACCTCGGCAAAAGCAGAACCCCTACCCGTGCAGCGATTTCTTTCAAAGCGAATTCTCTACGAAGGCGAACTACTTCGCATATTACTCTTATACAAAGTCAACAAGACACCATTCTTATTAAGTAAAAGATGTACTGGTTACATTTTACATTTTACGAGGCGGGCGGATCGGGAAAAGCGAGAGCGATCCCAGAAAAATCGAATTGCAGCTCATCTATGCTAATCCTACTCTACCTCGTCCTCGGTCTATATTACGGCCCGGCAGGCGACCTCGGTCACTTGGCGATGCGATTCTGCGAGCTCGGCCTCGGCCACTTGATGGCGCCGGTCTCGGCGCATGGAGGGTCCACGGCGTTCAAGGTCGATAGCACGCCTCTCTTGTGCGCGCCACTCCGGATCGTCATAATGTGGTTCGTTTATTCTAGACTGAGAAGCTCCGGCAGAAGAAGAGGCCTCTGCATCCCGTCGAAGTATGTCATCGATTTGTGGTTGTCGGCGATAACGATTTTGTATATGCTCCGAGCCTTTTTAATTCAGCGTCTTGCTCGTGAATTGCCGGAGGTCCGGCCGTATTCGCGCTATACCTCGAACAACGGGCAGCAGCCTCGACAACCTTGGCTTCTACTTCCGGGATCGTCATCCCACCATTTCGGTGGATAACCTCCTCGTACTCGGCATGCTCCTCGGCTATCACCTTGGCCTTCTCCTGGCGACCTCGACGCCTCCTCCAATTCAAAAGCGAGCACGGGCTCGTCACGGCTCTCTGGCGGCTCTATGCTTGACATCGAGACTCCGCGCATGCGTGACCGAGCCGCCTTTATATGGAGGAGTTCGACCTCTTTCAACTCAAGAGCTCGCGACAGGTCTTTGATTCGGTTCAACCAAGGAGAAGCATCAAACATTTCAGGAGACAACTGAATAAAAAAAAAAGAGATAAGTTTCTTGACATAAACTTGTGATTTTATTAACATGCCCTTAGGCAAAAAATTGTTGTACATTTACATTAAAAAAAAAAAAAAATGCAGGGATCAACTGACCCCTCCGGAAGCTTCGGCCATGTCCACGTTCGCCGCCTCCGAAGCCTGGATAGCCTCAGCCTCGGCCTCTTCGGGAACAACCGGAGTCTCGATGCCCTTCGAAGCATCAGCCGTCTCCCCCGACCCCTTTGCATGATCAGTCAATAAAGCCTCGGTCAGGGGATCCCGATCCACGGACGGTAGCGCCTGACTCCGCGGACAAAAGAACGGAGGAGGAGGCAAGGCTCTGCAGCACGGGAAGCTCCTTCAGGCCGCGGACGAGCACATCAAAGTAGGCCCGTCTCAGGACAGCATCCTCGGTCTCCTCGTACCCATACTTGGCTTTGTCCAGATCTGGGTAGTCCTCGGCGACCTCTTCGATTGCGTCAGGGCGGCGCGCTGATTAAACACATCGGCCGCGTCGAGACCATCCCAGAAGCCCGCCGGCGAGAGCGGCCCTCTCGCGAAGGCGCGAAGCGTTTCTCCCTGAGAGCTCGCCATGTCCGCCTCCCGACGGCGAACCTGTTCCACCTCAGCCTTCATCGAGGCAACCTCGGCCCTCGCCGCCTCGGCCCTAGCCGCCTCCTCGGCCACATTGCCTCGCCGGCCTGGCCCAGCGCATTGCCTCAATGGCCGTCGCGTCCGCCGCTTTCATTTGACGAGGTCCGGATCTTAGCCTCGGCCTCGGACATTTCTTGAGCAAGGAGGTATTCGACTCCTCCACCTCCCGAGCATACCGGGCCACCCGTCAGCTGCGACACGGCGCCCTTCAAGTAATCCGATATAAGATCGGATACTCTTGACACCTGGCCGCCACGTCCTCGACCCCTATACAAAATATACATCGGTCGGAAGAACACAATTTAGTTACTCTGCACAAAGTATAAGGACAGTACAAACCTCGGAAAGAGGCGAGGTGGCTTGGAACCAAGCGATGGCTTTTCGGCCTCGGCGACAACCGAGGACTCAGGGACTTCATCCTTCCGCCTCTTCAAGCGCTTCGGTGGCTGCGGCGAAGGGGATCTCGAAGGCCCCATAGTCATTTCGGGCATGGCCTCGAAATCCTTCAAGGTCGGAGACCTCGGCTCGGCCACCGAGATCGGTTGAGCCACGGAGATCGGCTCCTTCCTTTTCTTCTTCCTTTCCTTCAGCAGGTTCACTTCAAGGAAACACATGGGTCAGCATCAATACGTAACTCGTGAAATAAAAAAAAAAAAAAAGAAGAGAGGAGAAGAAGAGGCCTCACCCTTCACCGACTCCACCCTGGAGGTAGGATCATAAGGGCTAAGCCCCGCCTCTGCAAGCTCGGCCTCGGAGAAGACCTCGTCAACAAGGCCAATTTTGTCCAGCGCCTCCTCCAAGTCACCGAAGCCCTTGTCGACATACACATCGGCGATCTTATCAGATCGCCATAGGAACTCCATATGTCCCTCAAACCGACAGAAGAAGAACTTCTTCTGCCAGTTGGAGATCTTCGACTTAATCTTGGCTTTAAATTTCCTACGGGGTGATAGATAATACCACCCCGAGCCGCCCTTCGATTCTGCGAAGGACAAGCCCCAGGTCAAAGGAAAATTATGCTATAGGCATAGACACCTAGAGGCGGTCATATGCGGAATGAGTTCGGCGAGAGTTGGGCGAGATAGGCAAACATCTCTTGGAACTCAACATATCGTAAGGAAAGGAAGGCGAAGACCACCGCGGTTTGTCCTCGTCATGGTAATAAAACCATCCGAAGGGCACAAGCCCTATCCTCCGGACGGGGCAACGAACTCAATACTAGAGGAATACTATATTGAAGACATATATCCTAATATCGAAATACCTAGATTGAAGAAAAAGAAGACACTTTGCCGCAATCCCCCACTGAGGGGAATCGCAGACTACACAGAGAAGGAGGCATATGGACACGGGTAAAAACAGGCAAAGACACTAAATCAGACGGGGAAACAGACACGATTTGACGCTCAGACGACTCATTAGGAGAAGAGGAAGCCATTACTTACTATTGTTTATCGATGAACAAGGCAGAAGCTTCAAATCGTCAATGGCGCGGAATAAAGTGTTTCTCGCAGAAGGCAGAGGGTTTTTGAAAATCAGAGAAATGAAGAAGGCAAGTGATAAGAGATATTGCGTATCAAGGAAGACATTCCCCTAATATGCACTTTATCGGGAATCCAACCGTTGCAATTTAATGCGCGTTAAATCGTATCCGCGTCGATGCTCGACAGCGGCGAGAAAATCCGTCTTGACCTCGGCATAACGCCCGTCGGTGAAGCCGGTGAGAAGACCTTGCCTAACGCCTCGTCGGTGAAGCGATGAAGAGAAGACCTCGGCTGTGAGAAGACGCCTGGCCTAACGCCTCGTCGGTGAAGCGATAAGAAGACCTCGGCTGTGAGAAGACGCCTAACGTCGTCGGTGAAGCCGATGAAGACCTCGGCATAACACCTCGACAGGTGAAGCCAATCACAAGACCTCGGTTTAACGCCTCGTCAGGTGAAGCCAGTAAGAAGACCTCGGCATAACACCTCGACAGGTGAAGCCATTCACAAGACCTCGGCTTAACGCCTCGTCAGGTGAAGCCAGTAAGAAGACCTCGGCCTAACGCCTCGTCAGGTGAAGCGGTCAGAAGACCTCGGCCTAACGCCTCGTCAAATAAAGCCCGTCAGAAGACCTTGGCTGAACGCCTCCTTAGGTGAAGCCAGCCAGAAGACCTCGGCAGACACATCTGCGCGCACAACATTCGATATACGACGTCAAAAGCATTGACACACAAAGTCAGACATTGAAAAGAATGTGTAAATCGTCCAAACCCCGCTTCGTCACAACAACCCCCAATCCAGCATGACCTCGTTTTCTGCGTCTTTTTGGGGGGGGTTGTGATAGGATACGGCCCAACTACCAGGCCCAAGTATCAGGCCCAATACAATTAAACCTGACATCAAGCTCGGCCTGGACAAGTTCGGCCTATGAAGAATCTGAAGCGGTGGGAGCAGAAAGCTCGGCCGTATCTAAAGAATCCTAATTCAAGAAGGGATAGGATCTCGAATCCTAGTTAGAGAAGACTTCGGATTCGAGATCTAGGTCAATACATTGTGTATAAATAGAGGCTAGATTAGACGACATAGATCATTCACTCTCTTTGTAATCACTTCTTATACTCTCAATACATATACTCTCTCTCTTGCCCCGTGGACGTAGATCTTATTCACAGATCGAACCACGTAAATCTTTGGTGTTCTTGCGCATTTATTTCCCTTACGAATTTAGGATCGATCAACTTGTTTGTTTGGTTGAGTAACTTAATCAGTCCAACAGTTGTTACTAATGCTAGTATCAAGAGGTGTCTTTTTACGTACAATTGATATTTTTTTTCAATGTAAATAATAACTTTTATTTCATATAGATATTATTTGTTAATTATAGGGTAAAAAATAAAAGATACTCCCTCCGTTTCTCATATTCCTTCCTAGTATTCCATTTTACCTTCCTAGTATTCCATTTTGGGACGTCCCCCAAAATTCTTCCTATTCTATTTATGGAAACTATCTTTCCAACTTTACTCTCAATAATATTCTTTAATTACACCTTTTACCACCTATGGTCCACCACTATTTCTCTTTTCTACCCTCAACAATCTATTTATTTACACATTTTACCACCTATGGTCCACCACTAACTAATTTAATATTATATTAATGTGGGATCCCTATTCCACTCACAATAACTCAACAACTTTTATTAAAACCCGCACCCCATATTCCTAGGAAGGAATATGGGGGACGGAGATAGTATTTTTTTTCAATATAAAAGATAATTTTTTTTAAGAACAAATGATATTTTTATCCATGCACACGAATGTATAAATTTTTTTGTGTACTATCAATGATTCATTTCTTTGTTATAAAAGAGCTGGTATCCTGTGTCTTCCGTCGTACTACCTATGCTATAGGCTGCACCGTGTGTGGCACAAGAGATCGTACATGTTAATTAATATTTTATTTGTCTCATTATTATTGACACGTTTTCCTTTTTGGGCTGTCTTATTAAGTTGACATGTTTCCATAAAGGAAACACTTTTTACACTAAAAATGTTTCGAATTTCGTGTTACCTACTATTTTAAATACAAAACATAATTCTCCTTAATCTACGTGTAAAAAAGAAAGGAGTCTAATTTAGTGGGACGGAGGGAGTACTTCCTTTGTTCCCCTTATTTGTTCCGTTTTTATGGTATGTTCCCTAATTTTTTTTCTATATTATTTGTGGATACTATCCCATATTTATTACCTTTAATAATATCATTTAATTTGTAGAGTTGGCAAAAGTAGCAGGTCGGGTTGAAAAAATTTCAGACAGTTAAATATGAAGCACAATCTAACCCCAAACCGACTATTAGGTGGGCCGGCCAAGCCTGCTTAATTTTTTATTTTTTATTAGCCTATAAAATTATATATTTAATCTTAAAAAGTTAAATAATTATATAAAATAACAATATAATTTTAACTTGAGTTTTGTCGGATTAGGCCCATTTTGTCGGTTCTATTTATTTATAAGTTTTATCACGCATGATCCACTACTATTTACTTAATCCTAAATTAATTTGAGATCATTCTCCATTCACATTACACCAATATGACACCATTTTTCCCGTACAAAATATTCCATAATTTTCATTAAAATAACTCAATTGTTTGATTTTATTTTGTTTTGACTTGTCGAAAGTAAAAATAAAATAAAATATGTAATGCAGTTTCTTCTGAGGTAACTCCTAAGTTCACTTCAACCCTATAGATGACATAAACAGCTATGACAAATCTTGTATTTAGTATTAGAGGTGTCAATTGCTCGTGCGGTTGTGCGAGTTCCGATATGTCTATTTTCGAATTAACAAGTATTCAAGGGACTGAGGTGAGTTTAAGCAGCCCAAGCAAAATAATATTTGCATTTTAATCTTATAATTTTGATTTTTCCAAAAAGATATCATTGCAACTGGAAATTTAGCGCTCTTCAAGCTAGCCCTAAAACTAAACACTAAATTTTGAGCCCCAGCCCAACTTGAGCCCATTGGGCCAACTCATTTTTATTGGACCTACAAATACATATCAGTCCGCCATCTTTTGGGGCGGATCAGATTTGTTCTACTTTTGATGTCGCAAAGTGCTATTTTAAAGTCTTGAGAGCTCAAGCTGTAAATCAACCAAAGTTTCACCTATAAACCACTACTAATAGGAAATGGACAAGGGGGAACTAAAAATCGGGAAGCCGTCCGCTCTTTCTTTGGGATTTCAATTTGCACTCTTCGCCGCCGCAGGTTCATCGCTCTCTCCCTCTTACTATCTCTCTCTCACACACACAAACTCTGCTGACACACAGTTCAACAATCCTTCACTAGGTTACTCCCCGCCCTAATTCAATTATTTTAGTCTGCGTCTTGAGATAAGGAAAAAATGAGGCAACTGCAAATTTGTTTCGTTAGGGCGTTAGGTGTTCGCCGTTGCTTCGATGAGTATGGTGCTGGTTGGGATTTATTTTGATTTGATGAATTATTTTAGTTGTTAAGACTAGCTTGTATGATTTCCAGCTATCAGTAGTCAAAGGAGACTGACAGTAGAGATCTAATACTTTATTACTCATTATGCAATTCATGATTTTCCTATAGTTGTTATGTTCTGTTCCCAATTTTTGAGCTGCAAATTTGATTAGTATAGAGTTTAGTCCTCCTAGATAGTCTCTATAAATGGTTGTTGAGGGAAGTAAAGTTAATACTGTGATTAGGGTTTTTCACCATGACGATGGACTTTTTTTTTTCAATTTCTATGAAAGGATACATAGCAACAGTTGGTGATTTTGTGCAGAGAATAGTGAAGAAAGTGTTGCAGAAGTATGGCTAAACATCATCCTGATTTGATCATGTGTCGTAAGCAACCAGGCATTGCCATCGGAAGGCTGTGCGAGAAAGATGATGGAAAATGTGTGATATGTGATTCCTATGTGCGCCCTTGCACGCTTGTGAGGATATGTGACGAGTGCAACTACGGGTCTTTTCAAGGCCGGTGTGTGATCTGTGGTGGGGTGGGGATCTCGGACGCCTACTACTGCAAGGAGTGCACTCAGCTGGAGAAGGACAGAGATGGGTGCCCCAAGATAGTCAATCTGGGTAGTGCTAAAACAGATCTTTTCTACGAGCGAAAGAAGTATGGCTTCAAAAAGAGATGATGATGACAGATGACTGCTGATCACAGTTTCTCAGTTCCTTAGTTATTGTGAGCTCATTTATGTTTGAAGCATTCTCAGAGAGTGTAGTGAATTTCTGTTGGGGAATAGCATTTTGATAATGCTAACTTGCAACCATGCAATTACTGATAATCTACGAACTTACTTGCTTTTATGGTTGAAAATGTATGATATGTGAAGTGATAAACTAGTACTTCATGATTTTCTATTCTATTCTATTCTCAGATCCTTAGATTGTTGTTGTTAAGCTACTCTTGCACCTAACTGTTCTGTGAGCAGATGCACAAGTTTGTCTCATTGCTTAGGCAACGAGCTGAGCTTCTTTGCCTCAGAACTCATGATTGGGTCTCAGTACAGCTTTTTGCACCAGTGCAGAGTTCCAACCTGCTGAACTTTGGAGCATGACAAACCTTGTAAGCACTGCATACCTATTTAACGAAGAAAAACGGGTAAATTTTTGTTTTTCTTTTCCTAGTCAGATCAGTTTCCTGCTCCTGAAAATTGCTTTGTTATTGGTCAGATTCTACTAACATTGAACATAGAACAATTTTATGTGCATTACTAGGTAATAGGATGGCCCTTACTAGGTGCAAACGATTTTTGTCAAAACACATACTTTTAAGTTTTTGAAATTTGTATTTTTGTTGTTGTTGAATTCAACTCAGCACTATATCTCTTCACTTTGATTAGATAAAACATTAACCTCGATTATTTTTTGCCATGGGAGCTAGTAAACCACTAACCTTTTCTTGGCCTCTTCATATCTTCTTGTTCTTAACATATCTTCTCCATCTTCATCAGATTTCTTACTATATTATTGGTGTTTTGAAGGGTATATGAGCACTCAATTTTCTTATACTATGTAAAAACGATGTTAGTATGAGTCCTCAATTTTATTTTATTTTGCCATTTGTCCATCAAACTAAAAAAGTGTTTCCATTGCGGGCGGAGAGTTCGATTCTTGTTGGCAACAGTTTGAAGTCGAATTCCTACCCTACAGTACTAGACTACTAGTTTTGGACCCTCGCCTATTCCGCGAGTTGCCCCTCTTAGTTCACCCTGTGAATCCTTTTTGTTCTTGATTGCATAATTAGTTTAATAAAAGCATTTATAACGTTTCATGTCTTAGCATAAATTGCAACAGACATTATTTACGTTTTATTTTCTTTCTTGTAATGGCCATTATCAACATCAAATTAATAAACCTCATAGATGGTGGTGTTCAACAGTTGTAAAATAAAACCTAAAGTCTTGGCCCACGAACGCACAACTTGTCTTTGCACGTATCATGATGAAAATCATCCTAGTATCCTTTTCATGGTTGCCGGTTGTTTCTCAGACTCAAAGATGTGTTTTGTCACAGATGCGAGTTCATGTTGTAAATTTGATTCTTCCTAGTCTTGAATTGAAAGTGCATGCATCTAAAGACGATGATTTTGGATATAAAATTCTCCATACGTGGCATTTTTGCAAAGATTGTTTTAGGTACAACTTTAGTCTTGTGTCATCTATGGATGGGCGAACAACACATTGATGCGGATATAAAGAAACATTGCAAGGATTCGATACGTAATTGGGTAGTAAGAATGACGCTATCTATTTTTCTAACAGTAAGCGAAACCCATTGGATCATGCATGGAATCATCTACTTTGTGTCTTTACTATGCTAAATAAATTGAATTTTATATTCGTTTCATCGGATGTCTACTTATTTCTTTTTTCAATGCCTTCCCAAGTATTTCGCTACTAATTTATATATTACGTGTAGGGGTGACTATTCGGTACGGGTCGGGTACCCTACCCGAAAAAATCGGGTACCCGACCCGATTTCGAATATAAAACGAAACCCGACCCCGACCCGAGTTTTTTAGTCGGGTATCCGAATACCCGAGTCGGGTATTCGGGTACCCGAATTACCCATTATATATAAATTTCACATTTCAATATACAATAAGGCTACGCAGCCTACTGGTTAAATTGTTGGACTTGCCCTTAAATTTCTGCAGGTCGTATGTTCGAATCTTGCGGGCTGCTAATTCGAATTTTTTTTTTAAACTTTTGTTTGATCATTTCACATTCACCTCTGAATTAGCATTGCTGATTACGATTTTTACACATTGCAGATTGCACTTAGCAAGCTATTATTCTGGACAAACACTTGGGTGTTTATTTTTCATGCTTCCTGCTGCCAACAAGAAATGGTGGTATGTGGTTTAATTATAGAAGCAACCTTCATAGAAACAAGCTATGTCCAATGAATTAGAATGAGGAAAAGCAAAGTCTTAGCATTATCCTATAAACCGATGAATCCTCAAAACCCTTAAAAGGTAGAATTCCAAAAATATGCTTTTTTCTTACTCTGATACAATTATCCACCCAAACATAATAACAGCAGTCATTAGCACAATTCAAACCCCAATCACTAAAATTTAAAACCAAAGTCGGTATTCAGAGTTAAGACGCAAATCAATCTCCGCTCGCGCAAAAATGAAGGCGAGATAATTATTGAAATCGGGGAACTGAGAGTAGTGCTCCAGCTTTTGCCAAACCATCGACTTGTCATCGGCGGTGGGAGTCATCTGTTGCTCCAGAAGCCCACAGATCTCCCTCAGTCCGTCCTCCTGCGGCACCACGCCGCCGCTTCGCCACCAGACGTCATTCTCAACTACTTCAACACAAAAATTAATCCCGTTTACGAAAAGAAAAATAAATGAATTAAAAATTGGAAAAGTGATCGACGCAATATTTGGACAATAAGTTAGGGAAAGAAAGAAGAGGAGCAGAAAAAACGATGAATTTGAAGGCTATCTTCCGAGGAAGAAGAAGACTGAAATATTACAGAGAGATTTGGGTTTTCTTGGGCTTTGAAGAGACCGAGAGACAGAGAGAGAGAGAAGGACTGTGTGTTGAGAATTAAGAGAGAGAGAAGACAGAACATAATAAAGTTCTGTGTTGTGTAGTATTATTAGTATGTTTTTTGGGACAATTTGAAAGAACTCGGGTATTCGGGTATACCCGATTACCCGAAGGGTATACCCGATACCCGAAAATACAACATGAGGAATACCGACCCCGACCCCTATACCCGATAATTTTCGGGTCGGGTATCGGATACCCGATTACCGAATAGTCACCCCTAATTACGTGACGCAACATAGTTAATTACTAGGAAGTCAAATTATATTCTAACCGCAACATATAATAATTAACACGAACGTTGGCAATTGATGTGGTTGGCAAGCGAATAGCACTCAATAGATAGCAAAATTTGTTGAACTCAAATAGCCAAATTTCTATATGCAAAAATATACGAAGCTGCTGAAAATTTAATGATGTTCTCCAACATCACAACCTTGAATTAATAATTTAAACTTTAACATAGGTATGTCAATAGATGAGTTTTACCCGGATCGATCCGGAACCGCTCAAAATCCATTAGATTTTAAAGCAGAAGTTCTGGTTCCGATTCCAGACCTGCTTTAGTCTCGGACCGTTTAGATCCATAATTTGATAGTCCGATCCGGATCCGGTTTCGATTTTAGAACCAGAACCAATACTTATTTATTGATTTTGGTCCAAGTAAAACCCGTCTATTGACAAACCTAAGTTTAAATAGGCTTGTCAATGAGTTAGTTTTATCCATATCGATCTGAAATCACTCATAGCCCATTAAATTATAAAACAACGGTTTCGATTCCAGTTCTGGTCCGATTCTGGTTCCAGACCTGCTCAAATCCGGACCGCTTAAGACTCATAGTTGATGGTCCGGGTCCGATCTGAATCCAATATTTAATAGGTCGGTTCTATAACCAAAACTATTACTTATTTATTGGTTATATTGGTTATAGTCCGGATAAAATCCACACATTGACATTCCTAGTTTAAGATATAAATCCATGGAGTCCACTGATCCAATCAGTGGAGTCGCCGCCCGATGTCGGCTGCCAAGAAACCGAACTGAAAATCTTCCAGCGCCAAGTCGCCGAACGGTGCAGTAGAAAAAGAGAATCAGCGTCATGTCGTCTTTGAATACCTCCGGCCAATCGAATTCGGCGCTACAGAGGAGTAGAATGGATATGTGGATTGAGTTATGAGAGAATATGGCAAGAACGTTGCTATCGTGGATGTGGAATTTTCGACTAAGGTCAGAGGCTAGGTATTGGACGACAGGACGAGGTGGGGGAAGGTGAGAGAGGGGGATGCGGCGGCAGGTGGCGTCGTCGATGAGAGAGGCGGTGGTGGGCAGGAGTGGAGGAGGGAGAATGCATAGTGTGGAGAGAGATGGAAACGAGGACGACTTGGATATTGTTCGAAAATTATATTTATTTTTTAACTTATGTGACAATCAAGATGATGAAATTTAATTGTTCCATTATTTTCGATTTTGTCATATCATCTTTAATTTAGGGGGGTAATTGAATTTTTGGAAAAGATCATACCAATCGAAAGTTCACGTATTCTAATTCATATGATTAAGTTCACGTGCAAAACTAAAAGTGATCAAAATTAATGTATTTTTTAACAATTAACCCTAAATTAGTTATTTAAGACTACGATTTTTAATCATTCTTTGGACCTCTTGATAAAATAACTAAATGAAACTTCAATCTTTCGTTTCCTTTACACAATTATACTCCAATATATGATTAATTACATGCTGTTTCAGTCTCTTGTTTATCTAAAATTAAATTACCCATGAAGTTTTTTTTTTGACAATAAATACTCCAATATCTGATTAGCTTGTGCGATTTCAATCTCTTGTTTATCCAAAAGAAAATTACCCACATATTTTCTTTCCCGAAGTGCCGCATGAATAATTAAATGAGACTCCAATCTCTCATTACCTTTTCATGATATTACTCCAATTGTCCAACACCAACACATACGAATAACTATATGGTACTCCACTTTTTCGTTTATCTACAAATTACATTACAAAATAACCCATTATCAATAATTTAATTGTGCTAATAAAAAGATAACATTAAGATGGAGATGCGGGGTATCGATCCCCGTACCTCTCGCATGCTAAGCGAGCGCTCTACCATCTGAGCTACATCCCCAACGATGGAATAAAATCGTCCTACGATATATTACCTCTTTCATGGCCGAAATTGTTTTCATTAATCAAGCACTTTTCCTCTCGTTTCAAACATCAAACTTGAAGAAATTATTATGATCCTAGTTATGATTATTTTAGTGTAGTAATATTTCTTACACCAATAATAGATCATGAACTTCGAATGAGGCGGTTCATCCTGAGATATTTTTGGTTTTTTTCACGAATTTTAAAAATTATCACAAAATACACAAACTTAATAACTTTAGTGATTTTACCACGATTTCAAATTTAAGTCAAATTAGATCTGACTGATATATCAAAAATTTACCATAGACAAAATGTTCAGTGATATAAACGACATCTTAGAGAGATGATATCGATTGTTTTGATCCCAACTAGAATTAGACGATGAAACAAACGACAAGACTTGATTTTTTTTAATGAGGGTTGACACGATGAATCATAGAAATCAAAAAATCTGATTTATTTTGATGAAACGATGATGTTTTATGTCCTCTCTCTACGATGTCGTTGACATCAATGACCGTTTAGTTTATGGTAAATTTTTGAGGTATCAAGTCAGATCTAATTTGGCCTGAATTTGATCACAACTAGAACCAGACGATGAAACAAACGAGAAGACTTGATTTTTGTAATGAGGGTTGAATCGATGAATCCTAGAAATCGAAAAATCTTATTTATTTTGATGGAACGAGGATGTTTTATGTCATCTCTCTACGATATCGTTTATATCACTGACCATTTAGTTTATAGTAAATTTTTGAGATGTCAAGTCGGATCTAATTTGGCATGAATTTGAAATCATGGTAAAAACACTAAAGTCATTAAGTTCGTTTATTTTGTGACAATTTTTAAAGTTTGTGAAAAACCAAAATTGATCCAAAGTTGATGTATTTATGCGTCAATAACCCTATAAAAAATACATTGTGAAGTTTATCAATACCAACCTTCGACCGGCGGCAATGCATTCAAATCAAGGCAAAAGTTGCAATTCGAACAATTTAGTTTATGATATATATGTTCTGCAAATTAATTAATTCTGTCGGATATTGTTTCATGAATAATGGGGAAAAAAGTCTTGGTGTTGGTGGTCCATGGTCCACAATTGGAATTTTTTATAATGACTTGAGGTTATATCTTGATCAGTCAATTTCAAGTATTGAATATCATTTAGCAATTAATCTTCCAAAAATTATTGAAGGCTGTTTCTAACTAAGGCTGCAAGTTTGTACGCTATTATTGATCTTCATTTCTATGCTCAATCATCAATTTACTATACACGTAAACAATGTTTATTTTACTCTATTACTTTAAAAATACTCACTTTAAATTTTTGCTTATACGTTTTTTAAATTCCTAATAACTAATCACAGTTTTTATATTTTCAATTCTATATCACAAAAACAACAATCTTATCATTGTAATCGATCTGACTAAAATTCAAAGTGAGCCCGCCATAAAACATTAATAGAAAATTTTGACCAATCATAAAATCATATTTTCAAACTTAAAATCCGAAAACTAAATCATTAATCCCTACACTTTGAATCTAAAAAAGATAAAAACTTTTCAAATTAGAACTGAAAACGAGACCCTACCTACCCTTTAAACCCACAATCTTTTTACATATTTTTTTTATGAAAAAATTCTTACATATTTATAGTCGAACTGGGTGGGCCCGTGGGCTCGAAATATTTAATAGCCTGGCCCAGATCAAAAGAGCAGTTGTCACTGTCAGTGTGGACTCTGTTCTTTTATCCATTCTTAAAGTCAACAATATGCAGCCACGTGCTATTACACAAATAAGTTAATAAAGTATGGTCTGAATTTTGTGACACCAATTTTACAGACATATAATTCTCACAAAACAAATTCTTGTGGGTTGCATTAAATTTTCTTTAATTATAATTCAATCAGCGCGGATGAGTAACCCTGTGGTCGGCGGACCTCGGTAAATTCAATGCTACCGTCTTTAGGAGTACTATTTCCATTTTAAAAGTGGGCAAATCTTTGGTAAATATATATGCAGGTGAAGTGGTTGTATTTTCTTCTTGTATAACATATTTCATTTTAGTAATACATATTTGTGTGTTTATGATATCAAATATAAAAGTATGAGGTCTAAGATAATCAAACAAATTTAAAATTGATGATGAATCATCGATTCAAAATAAATAATTGATTAACTAAATTTAACTCGATTCTTCACCTCCGATGCATTGGATCAAGCGAAAATTCCAATGTGAACACCGAGTAAACACGGACGAACACTTCCAAAATATGGAGGCGTGTCTGCCAATTTTTCTGCATCCACAGTGTGAATCCAAACGCCCTCAATTCAAGTCAAACAATTTTTCCCGTTCTCATTAACTACTACTTCCTCTTCACTCATCAGAACTATTCATTCCACTTTTTTCTTCCATATTGTGCATGTAGTGTGTGAAAAAAAATACGATCCAATAGAATCATGCCGGAACCACGCGAAACTAACTCCAGCAAATGCTTCTCCGGCGTTCTTAGCAGGCTGCTTTGCTCTGGTAGCCTGCCGACCCACCCGTCGGAGCAGTTAATCGAGCCGAGTATCGAAAAGCTCGAGTTTCCGAAGCCTTTGGAGGCTGAGGAAAATGCGAAGCGGAGCTCGAGCCCGGGAGTGGTGGCGAGATTAATGGGACTGGAATCATTTCCTACGGAGAATTACAAGGAGAGAACATTGGGCGATTTCTTCAGGAGTAGGTCGGTGAATTCCATTGATTTTCTCTCGCATTTCGATCCGGTCAAACCTAGGAATCATCGACATCGGAGAGTCAGAACCTCGGTTTCGTTTCGTGAAGGAGTGAGGGATGATTTTGCGAGTGTGGTTTTGCTATTGGAAGAGGAATATCAGGCGAAAATTGAGGAGGAGATGAGAGGGAAAAATGTGGAAATTCAAGAGAAAAGAGAATCGGTTTATGGAGAAAATGTGGAAATTAAGGAGAAAAGGAAATCGGTTTCTCTGAAGAAGAAGAAGGATTTGGAGGTAAAAAGAAGAGCAGATTTGAAGGAGAGAAGGCCAGTGATGAAGGGAGTGAAGTGTAAGGAAGAATTGAAGAAGAAGAAGAAAATGAGCAACGTTTTGGCTCATAAATTGAATTTTGATTTCAAGAAAATGCATCCTCAAGGGACTGCTGCACCAGGTAATATACATTTATAAATGTCTTTCTTGGATTTAATTATTTACGCCCTTTTCAAATTATTAAATTTCTGAACCAGTTTGCTTTAGCTAGAATTTGTGAAATCTACATTTGTTTCATATGATTCACAATGAGTAGTATCTCACTCTATGCAAACGTATGATCACTTTGAATTAATTTTTCTATCAACTAGAAGTAAGATTTGTATCTGGTGGCATTTAAACGAATGATTGCATTGTTGACATAGGTGAGGAAGTTGGAGATTTGTGTAGACCTTCCAACTACTAGGTCAAGATTTTGGAGAAAAATAGTAGGGGTTGGATTTAATTAAAATTAAAATCAAACTGTGGTGCACTATATTCTTAGACTATCTATAGAATTTCTTGAATGAGTCTTTATCAGATGACACTCAAATTGAATAACCACATAGCTAGCCATCAAATGAAATTTTCTACTATAAATTGAATTCCATTTTTCATTGAAGTATGTGACATGTACTTTTCGTGTATTGATGACATCATGTATATATTTTTGACTCCTATTAACATTATTGAACGAAGAGGCAGAATATTCTCTACACCAAATTAATGCATATAATCAAGTCTCCTTTTAATCCCACAGTATTATTCCTTGCATAATATATTTGTTTCTTGTACGGTAAGGAGAAACTTACAACTATCTTAATTGATTTCAGGGGAAATATTAAACATTTAGAGGATGTTTGGCTGAGCTTATAAGCTCCCCAAAAACAACTTATAAATTATTTTTTAAGCTTGAAAAACAGCTTATAAATTGTTTTGAAGAGCTTATAAGCTCGGCCAAACACCCTCTTAATCATTTTTTCTATAATATCATACTCCCTCCGTCCCACTTAAAACGTCTCCTTTCTTTTGGACACGGTTATTTAGGAGAATGATATAAAGTAGTTAAAGTGTTAAAAGTTGGGTAGGGTCCACACTTTTTGAAGGGTTAATTATTTCCTAAAATGGAATGAGACATTTATAATGGGACAACCCAAAAAGGAAAGTATGACATTTTAAATGGGACAGAGGGAGTACTTTTTAGTTTCTGAAAAATTGGTACACAATTGTTTTTAATAATACCACAACTCCCGAATTTCAGCATAAAAAAAATGCATATGGCATGCCGGATTTGATGTGAAAATACATGCCAGTGGCACCACCGCATAGGGGTTGTGCCACATTAGATCCGACGTGACATGAGGATCTTCTTATGTCAGAATCTGATTTATTGAAACATTGTATATCGATTCTCAAAATTAGAAGTCATGGTATTATTAAAAAAGAAGGTCAAATGTTGTGACGAAATATAATATTTTACCTTTGATTTTATTTATTGGGCTCATTGGCGGACTCATTTTCTAAAACTTTTATCTTTACATAACCGCCCAAATTCTAAATTCATGATTTTATGTTTTATAACAGAAGTGGCAAGAGTTGCAAGTCCAAGAAAACATCAACCATCCCAAACTTCAGACTCTCTGTCTCAGAGCTCATGTTCAAATACTTCATTTTCTGATAAAGTGGAGGTCAGAGGGAATATTAGAGAGAAAAATGAAGGGAAAATTAATGGTGATTTTTGCTACAAAAAAATGGTGGAGGAAATCTGCATACTGACAGAAGAAAGTGTGAGAGAGAATTGGATTTCCGGGATGGAGCTAAAGTTTGAAAATTTAGAGAAAATATGTCAGCAGTTTGGACAAGAAATTCTCCAAGTTTTGTTGACACAGTTTGTTGATGAACTGGTTCTATATTGCGGAGAAAGAAATTAGGATTAATTGACTGTATAATTCTCCAATCAGTATTGAGATTTACTTTTTAGGTAGAATTTGTAAGTGTTGAATGGTCGTACTCTGTTTTAGTAATGCAAATGAAATCAAATCAGATAAAAATACATTCGTACTATAATTCGTTTCAATAATTCTTAGGTGCTCAAGAGACTGAGATAGTGAGATTTATATAGTTTAGAAAAGAGTAAATAACAAAGACATGATGCAGTATCTATTTTGTTAGAGTTGGTTAACTCGGACTAACTCTCCTGATTTCAAGGAGTTAAGTATTGTATATTGTTTTGCCGTTTCTTCTCCTTAGTGTGCGAGGTTACGACATGTTTCGCGGGATGCGATGGTAACACTGGGGGAACACGTAAACAGATCGCTACATATCGGAGGACTAAGTGCATTCGGTTCCTACTTTCCGGGAGCAAGTTTTTCAACCAACCGACATGACTTAGTCACTACCTAGTGGGCCAAATCGTGGACCACTACTTGCGATCGAGGCCTCTTAACATCTATAAAAGCGAGACAAAGCGACAACAAAGATACGCATTCATTGAAGAAAATCGGAGATCTGTTTATGTTGTTGAGTCTGTTTTGTAACATTTTCAATATCACACGAAGTGTTTAACTTCTAATGGTGTTAGAAGGTTGTCCTTTTAATACACAGTGTTGTGAGGAAATCTTTAGTATTTTCATATATCTTGAGAGATAGCTTCTTAGCTTTTTCATAGATCTCGATAGATAGTTTTAGTACTCAACTTTCCGACTTTATCTTGTGGTAAAGTAGTGAGTTTTTGTAACGTTCGCTGTAAATTTTATAGTGAATCATTTCGCCATATTGGCATCTACAGATTATAATTATAATCTGTAGAAAAAGTTTCTTCAAGATTCTTGAGTTTTTAATTCATTGTTTTACTCGTGTGTGGAAAGCATCTACATATGATTGTGTGTTTAAGCGAAGCAACACTTTCAATTGGTATCAAAGCTTACACTCGATACATCGGTGAGATCTGTCGGTATCTTCGCTTTAAATTCGTCATGGATTCAAACAATTACGGGTATTATCGACCACCAATTTTGGATGGATCGAATTATTCATCTTGGAAGACCAGAACCGCTCATACATCAAGTCCATTGATGTCAAAACATGGCATCCGTGGAGAACGGATGGTCAGTCCCAAAGACCACTGATGTCCAGGGTGATGTTACCCCAACACCGTCTGCACAGTGGACACGAGATCAGGTTGACGACGCAAACTTCAACGAGAAGGCCCTCAATGCCATTTACGCATCCGTGGACATGACAATGTTCAAATTGATCAAGAACGGTAGCGTCTGCGAAGATGCATGGGATGTTCTTCAACGGCATTGTGAGGGTGATACAAGCATAAAGGAGTCTCGACTTCGCATTCTCACTTCCAAATTCGAGAATATGAAGATGGGAGAAGAGAACATCAACGACTACACAAGAGGATATTGGATATTGCCAATGAGTGTCAAGATCTTGGTAATGCGATAAGTAACAAGTTCTTTGGTGTCGAGGCTCTTGAACCTTACCGCAAGATTTGAGATGAAGGTCACGGCTATTGAAACATCTCAAACGGTTGCGACCATTGAGTTCATGGATCTCATGAATTCACTCAAGATATACGAGATGAATCTGGAGGAGAAAGGTGCAATCAATAAGAAGCCGACTGTTGCCTTCACTGCTGGCGCAACATCCAGTGGAACATCGCGGGAGATAATCGAGTTGGATGATGAAGAAGAGCTGCAGGAGATCAAAGCTGGCGATGATGTTGCTCTAATCACCAGGAAATTCAACACTATGATAAGGAAGATGGACAAGGAGAAAGCTCAATCCAGGCCTATGGATCAAAGTCATCGAATGGTAGAATATCCGTCTTCAAAACCTCAAAGCTTCACTCCACCAAGACCAGTGAGGAAGTCTTTTTCCTCAGACACGTTTAGGTATGATTCCTCCAACATTGATAGTATCTAATGCCGTGAATGCAAAGGGTATGGACATTATGCAAACTAATGTGCGAACACGCTAAGGAAGAGAGGAAAGTCATACTGGGTATCATGGAGTGATGACGAAGCTGAGTTCTTCGAAGAGGTAAATAATGACAGCGACGCTGCGGCCAACATTGTTGCCACATCACTCATGTCGCAGTTGCCAAAACATTGTCAGACGACGAGGGAGATGCGATCGGTTTGATCCAAGATATCAAACAGGTATGGTCTCGACTATTATTCAAGTTTGTTTTGTTTAAATGCTCTTGTGAATGATACAGATTGTGAGGCGATTACGATGAAGACTCTATCGCCATAGTACAAGAGTTGAAAAAGCTATCTGACGAGCTACTTGAAAATGGAAAGGACAAAGTCGAGATCTTGAGCTCACATCAAGAGAAAACACGAGGTGAAAGCATCTTTGGCTAAGCTTGAAGTCTTGGTAACACAAATGGAAGTCGAACTAAACAAGGTGACATGTCAACTTGAAGTGGCACAAGGTACGTTCAGAAAGTGGAACACAGGTACGTCTAAATTAGATGATGCATTGTTAATGGATAAATCAGATACTGCTGGTTTAGGTTTTACGCATGTGCCTAACACTGTTGTTTCCACAATTGTCGCCACAAATGGGAAACCATTCTTTAAAGAAGGTGAACCGGTAAAAAGGGTAAAAATGACACGAAGAAAACATAGAAAATACGTATGTCATTACTGCTCTACACCTGGTCACATTAGGCCTTTCTGTTATAAATTGAAGGCTGATTTTAATGGACATAGGATGATGCCTAGGTCATGTTATATGAACACTTCTGTGCACAGACCCCAGAACTGCTCGTCACACACTGCAGCAAACACGACCAACAAGGGAACTGACTCAAAGAGAGTTTGGGTCAGGAAAGATGATATAAAATGCCATGTTGTTTATCTGCATTGAAAACTAACATTTCGTGTTCATGGTATTTTGATAGCGGTTGTTCCGTCACATATTTAATAACAGTGTCTTGCCAACTATGAGTCGTATGATGGAGGTAGTGTATCATTTGGAGGTGGTTCTAAAGGAAAATCATAGGAAAATGACTCCTAAATGTTCAAGGTTTACCTAGCCTCAAGAATGTTTTGCACGCATAAGGTTTAATGGCAAATCTTATAAGCATAAGTCAATTATGTGATGAAGAGTTGCAAGTTAAATTGACAAAGATTCTTGTGAGGTCTATGATGGTAAGAACACATGTCTCATGAAAGGACGAGAGGTCATCCGATAATTGTTATATGGCCGACGAACCAAAGTGCAATAAGGCACAAATAGATGAGAGTGTGTTATGGCATCAAAAGTTAGGACATACTAACTTTAGAAATCTTGACAGGTTAAACAAGATGGAAGCAGTACGTGGACTACCCAAGCTGGCAGAAGCTGGAAAGGTGGTCTGTGGTGATTGTCAAAGGGGAAAACAGACCCATGTTCCCCATGCTGTTGTACAACATCGCGAACAACATTATGGTACAACACGATGTTTTGAACTGCTTCACATGGATTTAGTAGGACCTGTCGAGATCGAAAGCTTGGGTGGCAAGAGGTATACATATGTCATTGTGGATGATTTTTCAAGGTACACATGGACATTCTTTCTACGAGAAAAATCAGACACGTTTGAAACGTTTAAAATCCTCTTTGCTAGAATTTCTAACATGTTTGGTGTTCAAGTGTCAAGAATTCGATCAGATCATGGAAGAGAGTTCGAGAATATCTCTTTCACAAATTTTGTGAGAAAATGAAATTTTCAAGAATTCTCCGCGCAAAAACACCTCAACAAAATGGTGTGGTGAGCGCAAGAATCGAACTCTAATAGAAATGTCACGAGTTATGTTAAGCTCGAAGGTGCATCCAAACGTTTTTTGGGCGGAGGTCATAACACCGCATGTCATATCAACAATCGCGTGAATATTCGACCGAGTTCCTTCAAAACACCATATGAAATTCGAAGGAAGGAAACCGAATCTCAAATATCTTCACGTGTTTGGGTGTGTTTGTTACATCTTGAATGATAGAGTATCTCACCAAGTTTGATGAGAAGAGCGATAAAGGAATTTTCGTAGGTACTCTCTAAATAGTCAAGCATACCGTATATATAATCGAGATTACGGACCATTCAAGAGTCCGTAAATGTTGTTTTGATGATCTTGCTAATCTCGCGGGGAAAAGGCAAGATGAAAATGTGGTGAATTAATAGAAGATCTGTCCAACAGGATGCTAGCGGCGATGATGTCCCAACTGCTGAGGCCACGACCTTTGGAACATTGACGCAAACATCTGAAGGTTCCAGTGACACGGAGGATGAAGCTGAAACTGACGTCCAACAACAAGAAAGACGAGATCCTCCAGGAAGAATACGTAAGAACCATCCAATCTCTCAAGTCATAGGTGACGTTCAAGATGGTATTCGAACATGAGGTACAGCGCCATTGAACTACAGAGAGATGGTATGTTTTTCATCCATATGCGCTTCAACGCCAGGTTTTATATGCTTCGTCTCTAAAATTGAGCCTAAGAATATAAAAGAAGCCTTGTGTGATGAGTTCTGGGTAGTTGCTATGCATGATGAACTTAACCAATTTGTTCGAAATGATGTGTGGTATCTTGTTTGAGACACATTGTGGGAATGTTATCGAACAAAGTGAATTTTCAAGAACAAATCGGCAATTTGGTGTCATAATCCGCAATAAAGCGGACTTGTCGCACAAGGATACACTCAAGTGGAAGGCATAGACTTTGACGATATATTTACACGGTTGCGCATTGAGTCCATAAGGTTGCTCCTAGCCATTGCATGTTATTTGAACATCAAGCTATATCAAATGGATGTCGAAGGAGCATTCCTAAATGGTGAACTCAAAGAAGAGGTATATGTTGAATGACCCGAGGATTTGAAGATCCACATAAGCCTAACCATGTTTTCAGGTTAAAGAAAGCATTATACGGTCTTAAACAAGCACCGAGAGCATGGTATGGTCATTTAACAAAGTTCTTAATTGATTTCGGGTTTGTTCGAGGGAATCTTTGTCGAACATTGTTTATAAAACGAAGTCAGCATAACATTCTTATCACACAAATTTATGTGGATGATATGAGTGTTGGATCTACCTCACAAAAAATGCTTGATGAGTTTGCAGGTGCTATGTCGTCTAAATTTGAGATGAGCATGGTAGGAGAACTAACGTATTTCTTAGGTCTCCAAGTCAAGCAAATGGATGACGGAATTTTCGTGTCCCAAAGCAAGTATGCACGGGATATGGTGAAAAAATTCGAGCTGGAAGGAGCAAAGCATATGAAAACGTCAATGGGGTCAAGTGACAAACTGACCAGAGATGATGCTGGAGAAGATGTTGACCCAACACTCTACAGATCAATGATAGGAAGTCTCCTATATCTCACAGCCACACGACCAGATTTGATGTTCAGCGTGTGTGTGTGCGCCAGGTACCAAGCTAAGCCTAAAATGTCACACTTAAAGGCTGTCAAACGTGTTATCAGGTATGTTTCTGGAACACTGGACCTTGGCATTTTCTTTTCAAAAGACACGAACACGAATTTGGTTGGATTTAGTGATTCGGATTGGGCTGGGGATACGGATGATAGGAAGAGTACGAGTGGGGTTGTTTTACCTTGGAAATAATTTGGTGTCTTGGCATAGTCGTAAGCAAAATTGTGTGTCCTTATCTACTGCCGAGGCAGAATACGTAGCAGCTGGAAGTTGTTGTACACAACTCCTTTGGTTGAAACAAATGCTTAACGACTATGGTATTGTGAGCCACCGAAATTTGTTGGTATATTGTGGTAACATAAGTGCAATCAATATCTCTAAAAACCACATTCAACATTCTAGGACAAAACACATAGATATACGACACCATTTTATAAGAGATTTGGTGGAGGATGAGGTAATCAGGTTAGATTATGTGAAAACCGAAAATCAAATCGCTGATATTTTCACTAAGCCCCTAGATCACGAGAGATTTATGAGTCTTCGTAGATCTCTTGGTCTTTTCTCTCGCCAATAAAGCTTAAATATATTTGTTTGTATCACAAAATGTAATATCCGAAGGTGATACAACTGTTTTGATAACACTTACTGTGTTGTTGTTTGTTATCTAACATGTTCTCCGAACAGACAGCTCAATATGATGAAGAATATCTAGTAATACAGAAAAACACCAAAGTAGTTTGGGGGGCACGGCGTTCGCAGCGACGATGCTACCTTACAAAACGGTGCAGCCATGATTGCTTTCGAAAGCCTAAAAAATAGTGCAATCGAATTTTACATGGGGCTGTATTTATATGTTTTTATTCTGATTAAAAACGAGCTTATGTTTATGGAGATGTTGCGATGACATTCTGTGCAATACCCCTAAAAATCCGTGAGTAATCCCAGAATTTTTGGAATTTCTGTTCCTTAAATCCCCTATTTTTTGGAGATATCGGTGAGAAATTGGTTATGTTGGTATCACATTTATTTAATCGATTTTGTCTCAACAAATCCCATATTTATCTCCTATTGAAAAGGTACCGTATTATGTGGTGTTAGTTCCTTTAAATTAGGGTTTATTCTGAGGATATTATTTGTTTTAAATCACATCACCTGCATGCCTATCCTTTTGCACGCAACGCTGCTTATAAATCCGCCGCCGACACGATTATGTCACTTATCAAATCACGGTGCTTATACTCATTGCAAAAAGGTGAAACGTTCCACATTCATTTTTTGGTACATTTAACCTCTCTCCCGGAAAAATGGATCCACCACATCCGCCTTGCTCATTGGGTTTGCTAAATTTCTAGAAAACTCACCGAATGCAACAAGCGGCGGCGACCCAAACACGACTGAGACACTGGACCAAACACGACTCGGTGGTACGAGAAAGGTTCCAGCTCTTGAAATGGAACTGTGAAGGCAACTCCCATTCGACGATATATCCAGGAAGGTGAGCGTCGAAGCAAGCGGAGAAGGGGTGAAAAGAAAGAGGGAAAATTGCCAACAAGAAGATCGGGCGTATACCACGGCGGAACCGTCTCAAGGCCGGGATCACGGTCCGTGTCGACATTGCGGGGAGGAACCGGTGATATTTCTACCGACGAAGGAACAAAAGGAAAAGAGGTCCTCCTCCAGAGAACCCTCACCGAGTCGACAAACCGCGTGATGGCGGGCGCTGCGAGTCGTCCTCCCAGTCGGATGAAGAAACATGGGTTTCCGGGTGACTCCTCGGATCCCGGGAAGAAGGCGAGGTTCAAAACCACAAGAGCACGACCAACTGATTCGAGACTCCGGTGAGGCGACATCTCACTAGCAAAATTCTTGAGGAGCTTAAGAAAGCGGCAAGATTGAAGGAAAGAAGAAATAAGTGCGGTAAAGACTACCAGATCCACTGTTCCGTCCACTGTTCCCACAGCCACTGCAACATCTGTCCCTTTGCCTGTTCCAACGGCATCTCCATCCACTGATCCACCGGCACCTCCAAGTCCCTACTCGGAGGAAGAAAATTGGGACTCTAGCTCGGAGAACCCATCAATCTTTGTAGATTCAGATATTGAGGTGGAAAGATCTCTGTCCTTCAAGTTCTACAACAAAGAAGGCGAAAAATGTAACAGCCCGCCAATCCAAAGTACGGATTAGCAGAAACTGTTACTAATGACGGGGATTAACAACAGGAACAAAGACTAATTATGGAACTACGAAGTATATGATAGACAAATTTCCAAAAACTTCATACCATTTAATGTGACACACATATCGTACATACGAAACTGAATCAATAGACTCTTGACTAAAGGGTTCAACTCGAAACATAACCTATATAGCTCTACAGCGGAGAGACATGTGATTACACATATGACGATATGTAATCAAGGCTATACTTATCAATGACAGAAGACTCCAACTGCTCAACACTTCAACATCCACATCAACTGCTCAACCTGCACATTTAAAAACAAATATGCAGGGCTAAGTACAAGAATGCACTTAGTGGGCTCATGCCAAAAACATTTTCTTTAAATTACACTGCCCCATAAGTAAGACACAAGGGTTTTAGTTGAAAATGTCTTGTGCTTACTAAAACATTTTCTTTTATTTTCAAAAGTCGTCTGGCCAGACATATTTTTGTCTGTATGATCCATATCAGTTCTCGTATAGTAATATCAAAACTTCATCACATAACGTCATCACATAACATCATCACACGTTGGTAGCGAACCAACAACTTTCAATATCATCATGCCAGCCAACTCCACATATAATATGACATCACATCAGGATCATCATACGTTGGTAGCGAACCAACAAATTTCAATATCATCATGCCAGCCAACTCCACATATAATATGACATCACATCGGGATCATCATACGTTGGTAGCGAACCGACAAATTTCAATTCATCATTCGACCATCACCACAAATAATAATATCATCATTCCAACCATCACCACAAATAATATCATCACATCGGATCAATCTGGCGGTATAATCCTTGACTTAGGATCGATATCGATTTCATAGTTGGACATGACAACGATAGGATCATACATAAAAACATAAACACTTTGGGCGGTGTAATCATCATTTCTCAACCGAAAGCTTGTAAATAAATATTTTGCATTGACAAAATAAATAAAAGGGTTTTCGAATAAAGCCCACCAGTGCGTAGCTTTTCAATAACGTTCCTTTCTAAGTTGAAAGCTCAGTCACGTCCCACCTTAACGTAAGAACTATTTTGATACGTTGATCACGTTCGAGAGAGCGAACATAGTCTATAACGTTCTACGTGTCAAATAAGGCTAACGCCGGACTTATTTTGACGTTTCACGATCGATTAATGTCGATTATGAATTTTCTCAATTTATAAGAAATATTCTACCTTTTTAATATATAATGTACGTTTTAATGTACTTACGTAACGTAAGTTACATTGTTACTAAACGTACTACGTCACATAGATAACGTATTATCGAATTACGTGCCCTTTGACCTTGGTCAACGTTTTTGGTCAACAATTTTGACCAAGTCAACCTTTAGTCAACAATTTTGACTTTAGTGAACTCAAAGTCAACATTTTGACTTTTTCAATTTCTTATGTAATTTTCGATTTTAATGTACAATTCTTGTTCCAAAAATTCCTATAAAATCATATTATGTCTAAAACATTATTTTAGATCATATTATGTAATTATACTTGATAAAATAAATTTATAACATTAATATACATAAGGTATGGTTTTCGGTCAACATAATTCATCAACTAAACATTTTTCAAAAATTCCAATAAATTCATATAACACTTAATCATCCTTAACTATCCTTATTATAACATAATTGTTATTTATTATGAACTATTGAATTTAATTTACCTAAGTCATTTTGAAATTTTGACTTAGGTCCAAATAATTTTTATAAATTTCAATAAATTCCTACAACCATATATTATGAATCTACATCATTAATATGATATGATAACACTTAAACATGGTTTATATCACAACCTACTATCATATACTATAACTTTCGAAAATCATGAACATAGGTACTAAAGTTCGCCAAAAATTCTACATAAATTCATATAAGCTTATTTAATATCCTAGATTATTATTTCATGCTCAAATCAACAATTAAAAATCATAATCATCATCATATGGTTCCCTCAAGTTTTCGGTCCTTTTCTAAAGTTTTATAACATGATTAATTTTGTGATATAATTATACTACATGCTTAATAACATCATATAAACATAATATCTAAACATATTAGCATGTGTTACATAATTTTCGAAAATCACATGAACAAACTAAGCTTATAACATAAATTCTAACGGACGAAAATAGAAAATTCTAGCATGTATACGAAGCTCGTAAGAAATCTAACCTTTTAATCGGAATCGATTTAATCGGTGAAGGTTTATTTGTCTAAGGTTTGGGATTGAACTAGGTGAATTCTCTCAAAAATTCTCCCTAAATTTTCGGTAGTTAGGGTGTCTAAATGAGAGAATGTAGTGCTAACCTTATATTTATAGAGTTATGCAAGTTGTATGGTAATTATTACATAAAATGATAAACATACCACTTGCTTAATTTGGTCCAACTTTTCGGCCAATATGGTGTACTAGGGATAGGATTTTATTTTTATCATATCCTACCTCATTATGATACCTTATCTCATAATTGCCCACTGGTAAATGATAAAGATAAATTTCTCTTTATTTCCTTCTTAATTCACGGCAATTATGAGTAATATATAAGAAAATTTTCATTCTATAATTTTTTTGTTCACGGCACCTCCCATTATATGTAATGCTTTTTAGTTGTTTTAATACTACTATATATTAATATATTCTAACTAATATCACATGATAGGAATTTCTACATTTTACACTTTATATATATAGTGTTCGGCCATTTCCTATTGTAAAGGAATAAATTCTATTTTATACTATCATATACTATAATATTAATTTAGGATAATGTCATATTTGAATAGTCAAAATAAACACAAGATATTTATTTATGTTCACATTTAATTATCAACATTTTCAACTACTAGCAAACAAATCCATAGTTACTTGTTCAAAATGGTAACTACCACCACCTTATCTCTTAATAATATCTTATAACATAATAATAACATAGCATTAATTAAAGGATGACATTTTATTCTTTTTCACACCACAAAGTCCATATTTTCGGCTCCTTCATTACAAGTGGACTCCCACTTGTGCAATTTGCTAATACACCTTATATTATAAAATAATAATGTCTCACTATAATAATCATTGCATAGCATTATCAAAAGGATATGAATTTTATTTATTAATACCTAGAAGTGCTAATTTTCGGCACTTATATACAATAAATGTTACACATTTTATTTTTTTGCAATTAATAGCTATGTGACATAATATATGTCCTAGATAATAAATTAAATCATAGAAAAAATTATTAAAATTATCCTATGTCACAATTTACTATTTTCGAACCCTATTTTCGAAAATAGGAAACAATTATTCAACAATTGTTCCTTAATTCCTCTAGCATTATTTTAATGCTACATTATATAAAAATAATATTCTTATATCATAAAATAATCATAGGAATTTAAATTTTATAATTCGTGATCATTTGATTGAGTTATCGACTATCTCTAAAACCAAGCGTTTGAAACGTCTCAAAATTCCATAGGCGAATTATCTCTAAAGCGTCCAAAATAAAGTTGTAACAACTTTATTTATTCCTATAATAATAGGAATTTCGAAATTAAAGCAAGCGCTTAATAATCTTGTAAGGCGTAGCTGTCGAATTTATCCAACGTTAGAACATTACGTTCGAAGGAATCTCAGAAATTATATTCCTTAATTCACTAAGCATCAGTGAATATCACACAGATATTATCCAATTATGCTTGGTCAAAGTTAAGCGTTGACTGAATAGGATTTTAATTATCGAACTTTAAAACCCTAATCACGATTTATATTATCGTAATTAAGTATTAAAACTACGAGATATTACAAAAAACGCTGGGAACAATTCAAGCACTTGAAATGCTTGAATGAGAGGAAAATTGATGAGGTAACATTTTCTCTACACAACCTCGTTGATTTCCTTAAAGAAAGAAGACTTTTTAACACTGTCACGGCTATACACCCCTATCCAAAGAATGTTATTCGACATGTCTATGCTAATATGGACAAGTCGTTTGCTGATTGCACATCGAACAAATACTGCAAGGTGTATTTCAGACGCAAAGTTTTTAACATCTCTGCGTGCGAAATTAATGCATTCTTTGGGTTAGATGAGTTAACAAATGATGTGAATGTTGATGATAATGATGAGGTTGCAAAGGAAATAACAGGAGGACGTGTTAAAAAATGGAAGAGTCCAATGTCTAGTGGGTGTTTGACGTATTTGCATTCTGTTCTGTTTAAGCTTATGACGACTAACTGGATGGTGTCGTCAAATAGTACAGTGGTTACTATGCAACACGGCATTTTGTTGTATAAGATTGGAAAGGGGATACCATTCAACTTTGGTAAGTTGGTGGTAGAACAACTAGGTGCTGTTGCGAGTAAACAGAATCCAGCATTACTGCCGTTTCCATCGCTGTTGTATCAATTGTTGAAGAAACAAGGTATGTCAGATGGGTCCAGAGACGCACTGTTCGAAGACTTTCAAACATTCTCCATCAGCAACACCTTATTTTCGGGGAATAAGCTCCCAAACTTGCCATGGAATAATCCTTCCAAGTCAACAGATGGACAAGATTCTGAAGCTAGGTCCGACGAGATGATCTCTACCCGGTCAGCGTGTGTGATATGTTGGACCGAGTTCAAAAACTTGAACAAAGTTTTTTGGACAGTGTACGTGCGGCTCGAATTGAAGTTACAGGGCTACGTATTGACTTACTTGGACTCCTTTCTTCTCAAAAAGGGGGAGAACAAGTAGGGGGAGCTGACGGAGGGGGAGCTGACGGAGCTGATGCTGGAATGACAAGTGGAGGTGACGGAGCTGATGCTGGAATGACAAGTGGAGGAGGAAATATGGATGTGGACATTTAAATCATTTTGAACTGCTGTTGATGCATTCTTGAACTTTTTATTTTCTTTTGATCAGGAACATGTTTTTTTGTTTAAAACAGGTTATGGTTGGTTGATGATGCGCGGACATCGTATTTTTTGATGAACATCTGATGATTTCTGTTTATGGAATACATGTTTTTATATGATGCTTGTTACTTTAATGGTTGAAATGCTGTGATGGTATCATTGTTTGGATGATTGTTGATGAATGTGTGGCAGGAACTGTTATGATGATATTTCCGTAAACAGGGGGAGTGTATTCTATGTATATTTGGGATTGAGAAGTCTTGTATATATATCTTGTCTGATGTATTATATATCTGAGGTTTTGTGAAGAAAACAAAAGGGAGTTTGTTAGAGTTGGTTAACTCGGACTAACTCTCCTGATTTCAAGGAGTTAGGTATTGTATATTGTTTTGCCGTTTGTTCTCCTTAGTGTGCGAGGTTACGACATGTTTCGCGGGATGCGATGGTAACACTTGGGAAACACGAAACAGATCGCTACATATCGGGAGGACTAAGTGCATTCGGTTCCTACTTTCCGAGAGCAAGTCTTTCAACCAACCGACATGACTTAGTCACTACCTAGTGGGCCAAATCGTGGACCACTACTTGCGATCGAAGGCCTCTTAACATCTATAAAAGCGGAGGCAAAGCGGCGGCAAAGATCGCATTCATTGAAGAAAAATCGGAGATCTGTTTATGTTGTTGAGTCTTTTGTAACATTTCCAATATCACACGAAGTGTTTAACTTCTAATGGTGTTAGAAGGTTGTCCTTTTAATACACGAGTGTTGTGAGGAAATCTTTAGTATTTTCATATATCTTGAGAGATAGCTTCTTAGCTTTTTCATAGATCTCGATAGATAGTTTTAGTACTCAACTTTCCGACTTTATCTTGTGGTAAAGTAGTGAGTTTTGTAACGTTATTGTAAATTTTATAGTGAATCATTTCGCCATATTGGCATCTCTGATTATAATTATAATCAGAGAAAAAGTTTCTTCGATATTCTTCAAGTTTTAATTCATTGTTTTACTACGTGTGTGAAAAGCGTCTACATATGATTGTGTGTTTAAGCGAAGCAACACTTTCATATTTATTTTTCTTTGAACATATCTAAGAGGTGGCATCTCCTACGAATAATGAAAGGTGTCATATGCAATAACCATTGCTCCCCAACTCCATATATATAAGGAGGGTTAACGTGAGAACCATTTTTATCATGAGAACGTGATAACCAAAAAATGATGAATTCATTTTGAAAATTGATGAATCCGATGAGAAAGTTATTGAATCCAAAAAAAATAGAATTTTCGCCCCTCATGGGATTTGAACCCGGGTGAAATTTTTTGAAATTTGGAATTTAGTAACTTTTTCAGCGGATTCATCAACTTTCATAGCAAATTCATTTTGTTCTTAATTTTTAGGATAAAAGTGGTTCTCATTTGAACCTAACTCTCTCTCTATATATATATATAGGGAGTAGATCAAATGAGAACTCAACATTTTTGAGAACTAAAAATTAATGTGATCTATTTATTTTTATAATCTAACGATCAAGATTAATTATAAATAGTTTACATATTTTAATGATAACCGTTTAACCCTAAAATCAAATAATTTTATATATTGATTTTCCTAATTCTTCTCATATGCACAATTACTACGATTACATGCACAACACTATAAATTACATTAATATAATAATGAATTGGACTGTATAGCATGCACAAGAACTACGATTACATGAATTATATGAACAACGAAGAATAAAATGTGAAATATCCAAATAGCGAAACTTTGGAGATTTGACTATTTTATCATTAAATAATTATGAGTCATTTGATCTTATTTAATCTAACGGTGGTTATTGGTTCTTAGTTCTTATCTAAGAGGTGATTCTCTCTATAACTAATCCCTATATATATATATATATATATATATATATATATAGGGGTTGGATCCGATGAGAATTCATCTTTTTAGAACTTGAGAACCATGCATAAGATATTGAAGATGATGCACAAAGCGGTATAAAGTTGTGCATAACGAAAACTTTCTAAAATTGTTGAACAATAAAATAATTTTAGAAAGTTTTCGTTATGCTAACTTAATACGTTTTGTGCATCATCTTCAACCTTTATGCATGGTTCGCGAGTTCATAAAAAGATGTGGTTCTCATTGATCCACTCTATATATATATATATATATATATATATGAGGTAGATTATTATAAAAATTTTTGTTATCCTACAAACGGGAGAACAGTGCATTCTCCTTGAAATTACTACACTAAATAAAAATATTTGAATTTTCGTTCCTCATGAGATTCGAACCCGGATGGTGCACAATGCGCTCTTCCAGCAAAGTGATGAATCTTCGTTGATCTTCCCGATCTAATGGCTGAAAATGGTTCTCACGTTCTCACTCTAAATAAGGTTTTTATTTGAACTATAGATATATATACATATATTAGCTTAAATAATACACACTTTTCATGGGAAAAAGATTGGGGATACAAGATTTATTCTAGGATAGTAGAATTTTTTTTATTGGGCTTAGGGAATTGAATTCGGTCACATGCATCATATTTCTTTGAAGCATTTCGCGGATGTGTATTTTAAAGTTTAAACCTTCTTAGCTTCCTAACCTTCTACGTTGAGCTTTATATTTTCATTGTGCTTAAATTTGCTGTTGAAAATTTATTTTTGTTCACACTGAATTTTATGTAGCGATAGTATATATATATATATATATATATATATATATATATATATATATGATTTTCTAAGATTTTTCACGAAGGAGAAGATTGAATAGAGTAACTCCGAACATTTGGTGATCTTGTATGTGTTGACACCAATGGTGACTCATTATTTTGATGAATCATTTATTTGGATAGAAGAAGATTATAGAGACAGTTACTCGAAATCTCACTTATTAGATTCCGTTGTGGAAGACACCATTTTTTCGAAGAATTCGTCATGATATACCTAATTTGTGCATAATATTAATATTATGAAAAATTGATACAAATTTTTTACTCCTGCTTAATATATTTATGGTGATAAGAATAATAAAAAATGATTGACAGTGGTTCTAGACAAGCCACATTTTTCTCATTATGTTTCTTAATTCTTTCATTTAGAGTTTTTAAATCCTAATTAATTATCATGTCGATGCTGACTCTGGTGCTTTAGTTCAGATTTTGCTAATTGCAAGAATCCGGTATGGTGATTATTCTGATACATAATGACAAAAATGATACTTCTTTCATTTTTTTAAAGCGTCTCAACCATCAAGTTACATATATAAAAAAAGAAAAAATTGTAATCTTATTAATTGTCATGATAAATGTAGAATTAGAGCAATGATAAATGTATACATAAAACTAATTATCAAATTCCAAAATTATTGAACAAATGTAAGATGAGAAATATATCAAAAAATTTATTATCGTATTGCAAATTAGGATATCTATTAAAAACAAAAAAATTGAAAAGATGACACTAAAAAAAACGAAGGAGTACAATTTATCTTTATTTAATAAGAAAAGATTCACTGTTATCCTCAAAAAATTAGTTTAAAAAATAACTATCTAAGAGTTTTTATATGGGAATGTCCAAATACCTAGGACCGTAAACAAATCAAACCGTTCGTGTGCTATTAGAAGCTCAGCTCGAAAAAAACTCGTTCGAAATTCAATCTTTTTGTAAACGAGTCGAACTGTCTTGAATCGAGCTCGATAAGTTTATCGAGCCGAACTAGAGCTTAGAGATGTTCAGCTCGTAGGCTCGCGAACATGTTTGGCTCGAGCTCAAACGAGCCAGTTCACGAACCTTAATTCAAACATGTTCGCGAACATATAAAATAATAAATTATTAATATATATTTAAATAATTAAAATAATCAATAAATTACGAAATAAATGTTAATTAGAGTTATTTAGCAAGAACAAATAAATAGATAGATGAAGTACTGATAATAAGTTTTCATGTGTCAACATGATACGATACTCCTTAATCACTCCATTTGACTCAAACTTGACCTCAAGAGGTTTGGGTCTTATCCAAGACTGATTTGAGCACATAAATGACCTAATTATGGCTTACATAATGATGGAATATTACCAACAAAATTTATAAGATTGAGGTCTTTGAACTCCAATTTAACTCATCAAATCCTCTACTAAATTCTTTATTTAAGTTCAAATTTGTTTTGAAATATATATATATATATATATATATATATATATATATATATATATATATATATATATATATATTGAGGTTCAAATAAGAACCAATTTTAACATGAGAACTAAGAACTAAGAAAATTCTTTCTGAACAAAATGAATATGCTATGAAAGTTAATGAATACATTGCGAAGTTAATGAATCCAAAATTCGAATTTTCACCGGGTTTGAATCCATGAGAGGCAAAATTCTATTTTTTTATTCATTAACTTTCGCATGATATTCATTAAATTTCATAGCATATTCATTTCTCATGTTCTCACAATAAAAATGGTTCTCACGTTAACCCTCCCCTATATATAGTGAGGAAAAATATATATATAGAGAGAGAGTTTGGTTCAAATGAGAACTATTATTATCCTAAAAACTAAGAACCAAATTAATTCGTTATGAAAGTTGATGAATCCGTTGAGAAACTTAATGAATTCAACAATTCAGAATTTTTCACCCGACGTGAGAACCATTTTTATTGTGAGAACGTGAGAACCAAAAAATGATGAATTCACAGTGAAAGTTGATGAATCCGCTGGGAAAGTTCTTTGAATCCAAAAATAAAATTTTCGTCCTCATGAGATTCGAACCGGGTGAAAAATTTCGAATTGTTGAATTCATTAAGTTTCTTAACGGATTCATCAACTTCATCTTAATTCATTTGGTTCTTAGTTTTAGGATAAGAATAGTTCTCATTTGAACCAAACTATATATATATATATATATATATATATATATATATATATATATATATATATATAGGGATTGGATCGATGAGAACTCATCTTTTTGAGAACTTGAGAACCATGCATAAGGCGTTGAAGATAATGCACAAAGCAAGTATAAAATTGTGCATAACGAAAACTTTCTAAAATTGTTGCACGACAAAATAATTTTAGAAAGTTTTCGTTATGCACAACTTTATACCGCTTTTGTGCATCATCTTCAACGTCTTATCATGATTCGCAGAGTTCGTAAAAAGATGTGGTTCTCATTTGATCCATATATATATATATATATGAGATGGTTAACGTGAGAACTACTTTTATTGTGAGAACATCAGAACCAAAAAATGATGAATTCATTATGAAAGTTGATGAATCAGCTGAAAAAGTTACTGAATCCCAAAAAATAGAATTTTTGCGTCCCATGAGATTCGAACCCGGGTGAAAATTTCTGAATTTTTAAATTCAGTAACTTATCCAACAGATTCATCAACTTTCATAATGAATTCATTTGGTTCTTAGTTTTTAGAATAAAAATGGTTATCATTTGAACCTAACTCTCTCTCTCTCTCTCTCTATATATATATATATATATATAGAGAGAGAGAGTTGGGTTCAAATGAGAACTATTTTTATCATAAAAACTAAAAATCAAATGAATTCGATATAAAAGTTGATGAATCCGTTGGAAAAGTTACTTAATTCAAAATTTTGAAATTTTTTACCCGGGTTCGAATCCCACCAGGGGCGAAAATTCCATTTTTTGGGATTCAGAAATTTTCCTTACGGATTCATCAACTTTCACAGTGAATTCATCATTTTTTTGTCATCATGTTCTCACCATAAAAATGATTCTCACTTTAACCCTTCACATATATATAAAAAATACATACATACTAAGTATTAATTAATACTAACTTCTAAGTAAGTAGAAGCATATAGAAATATGTAAATATATATCATCACCACTCGAATTAAAGGATGGCAACCCATATCACGGCTAGACAAAATTAAACGATATTTGTTTTACTTTTATAAGATATTGTCTGCATTAATTAATATTATTTTATACATGTGTATTTACGGTTGGGAAGCGATTTTCATTTATCGATTAATACCGAATCGAACCGAAATTACACCATATTTGGTTAACCGAACACTGCATATTCGGTTTGCGGTAATTTTTTTTATTTTTATTTTCGGTTAACCGATAACCCACCAATTAAGCCGAAAAATTGAAAAATCTATTTATTATTATTATTTTTACAATTATGCTTCCATCATAAAAGATTAATAAATAAATATGGAGTCCTTATTTATAGATAAAATTCAATAGAATTACCCAAAAAAATAAAATAATAGGTTTGTGTATAGTGAGCATGTGTTTTTTTTTATTTTAGTGGCTAGCAAATTGTAAGTAGTCGTAATCTTAGGATATCAAAACTTTAAGTTATGTGCATAATATATTGAGTAATTAATTAATATATGCGAGTAATTAAATAATTATTTGAAGCCAACAATATAAACTAAAAATAAAGCAATAGTTACTTTATCATAATTTAGTTTAATAGTAACTATATAATATTTATACATTTAATGTAGTTGCTTGATTAAAAAAAAATTATAGGTTTTTTTTTTTTTCGATTTTTCGATTAATCAAAACCGATACGATTTTCGGTTATTCGAACTTAATAAATAGAATGATTTCGGTTCTGGAATTTATGGATATTTCGGTTCTGTTAATCAAAAAATCGGTGCTGTTAACCGAACCGTTTTCCACCCCTATACGTATTAATAGGAATGTGTGTATTTGTCCCAGGACGGCCCGATGGTTAAGGTGAGTTCGCGTGGTAGAGAGGTCGGTTGAACCCCACCAAACGCCTCTATGGGTTTGAGCATCACACTGGTTTTCCAAGTGTGGTTTACACGTCTGTGTGGTTTGTGGCTATTGCACAGACTGTGGGTTTACCCAAGGCACACCTAAGGTAGCGGTGCGGGTTCCCCATGATATCAAAAAAAAAGGAATGTGTGTATTTGTGTGAACACATGGGATTATCTTTTTCTCAATATAATTACATATAACATGTGAATTACTTCGAATTAAAACCAAAATAAGGTGACAAAATTCTATACGGGCGTGCACAGTATATCCACGCTTTTTATACAATAAATCTATACGAGTTTATCGTATCATACAAAATGACCATTAAATCTATACGAGTTTACCATGATATGGGTGTGGTTTTCACAATATATTACGAGAGACCGGTTCAAAGAAAGTAAACGCATAATTGACAGAAGAATAAGAAATTCAACGGCAATATTAATTGCTTCATATAATTTGCATAATTAGCTACATTCCAAATCTACATGAAATTAATTAAACACCAATAGTACTCATTAATCATCATAACTAGGCTAGCTACATTAGCATGTTTCCAAGAATAAATATATATAAAAGACCCTGGATTAATTGTATATTTTTATCAAAATATTATCCCATTCCAATAATTAGGGATGTCAATGACCCGTGTCGAAACCTACGGGTTGACCCTAGTAACCCGATAAAATTATTGGGTTGAGCTATAAAATCGTAATCCGAATATAAAATCGGGCTATTTGGACCAGCTCATTAGGTTTGGCGGGTTAATCGTGCTGGCTCGATCGGGTTGCGTTGTGGGTGTGCCCAGTGGGTTGGCATTAAAATGAAAAAAAAAACTCATTTCTTTTCTTTGTTTTTTTTGTTTTGTCTAATATTTAGAAATTTAAAATTCTTCATTTCAAAAATTTAAGTCTTGTTGTTATAATCTTGTTTGATATTATATATTTATTTCTCAATTTAGGATAAATTTAGATTTGAAGTGATTTGTATTTAGATTAAATATTTGACTTTTATAAGCTAGTATTCTTATATATATATATATATATATATATATATATATTAATATTATTTACATTGACACGATTTACTTTTCATGTTGAATTATTTTAATTTTTGTAGTTATTATAGATGATTTATTTAGTTATTTATAGTGATTTTTTTTTCAAGTTATAAATTTAAATTGTTATTATAGTGACTTAACATATTAAATATTTATTAAATAATGAATTAGCTATTAAAAGAAAATGAAGTGAAAATAAGTATAACTTTTGAATATTAAACCATAATACATTCCACAAGTATTTTAAAAAAATCTTATTATACTAACTTTAAAGAGCAAATAATGAAATTTGAAAACCATGTACTATTTTTTTTTTTTTGTGTTTTCCTTTATCTAATAGTTAGAAATTTAAAATTACTTTTCAAAAATTTAAGTCTTGTTGTTAATCTTGTTTGAGATTATATATTTATTTCTCAATTTAGATTGAATTTAGATTTGAACTTCATGATGGATTTGTATTGAGAATCAATATTTGAGTTTTATATGCTAATATTCTTTTTTAGATATACATGTTAATATTATTTATATTGACATAATTTATTTTCATGTTGAATTATTTTAATTTATGTAGCTATTATAAATTGTATATTTAGTTATTTACAATGAACTAACTTATTAATTTTTTTCAAGTTATAAATTTTAATTGGTATTATAGTGAATTAACTTGCTAAATATTTATTAAAAAGACAAAGAAGCGAAAAATAAGTATAATTTTTGAATATTAAACCATAATACATTCCACAATTTTTTTAAATCTTATTATACTAACTTTAAAAAGCAAATAAACAAATATGACAAATTCAAATTTATAGAGATATTAGTAGAATTTAAACATATGATTTTTGACTATCTAAACCAACTTCGCCTCTATACAATGCTAAAGAAAAAGTAAATTACCTTTTGTTTGACTAAAATATCAATAAGGATTAAATAGTAGTATATTATTTTTTACTTTTTCATTTTCTTAGCTAACTTTTAGCTATACTATCTCAAAAATATTTTCTTGAAATATCTTTTCCCGAGCAACATTTTACGTTATGTTATTGAATGATTTTCCTTATATTTTTAGAAAAAATTAAAAAGTATGTATTACTTAATGTAAAAGATTGTATTTTAACGAAAAAATATTCATAAAAGATTTCTCACCTACTACATCTACAAAAGCATATGAGCCGTTTCCGTACACAACACTAATTGCAGAGTGAAAAATACCTTTCCTTTTTCACACACAAACACACACGTACTCACACACAAATTCTGCCATTTGTGTGTGAAAAATTACCCGCATTATAGCTCCTAAGCTCTACTTCACTCCCAATGAGCCTAGGGTTTCACTCTCCAGCCATGTGAGAGCCTACCTACTGCGCTTGGAGTTAGGGTTTTTGCCTAATTTTAAGGTTATCGCTCTCAAATCCCGATTTGGATGGGGAACTGCTGCAGATCTCCGGCGGCCGTCGCCAGAGAAGACGTCAAATCCACTAACTTCTCCGGCCACGATCACGGCCGGAAGGAGAAGTCTTCGGGCAACATGAAGAAAGCAATCACCGTTCTGACGGATGTGAAGAAGGAGAACATTGATGAGAAGTATTTAATCGACAGGGAGCTCGGCCGCGGCGAATTTGGGGTCACTTATCTGTGCATTGATCGCGAGACGAAGGAGCTGCTTGCCTGCAAGTCTATATCGAAGCGGAAGCTGCGAACGGCGGTGGACGTCGAGGATGTGCGGCGGGAGGTGGCGATAATGAAGCATCTGCCGAAGAACTCGAGCATCGTGAGCTTCAAGGAGGCGTGCGAGGACGAGAATGCGGTGCATTTGGTGATGGAGCTGTGCGAGGGCGGGGAACTATTCGATAGGATCGTGGCGCGTGGGCATTACACGGAGCGGGCGGCGGCTGCGGTGATGCGGACGATTGTCGAGGTCGTGCAGCTCTGCCACAAGCACGGGGTGATCCATCGGGATTTGAAGCCGGAGAATTTCCTGTTCGCGAATAAGAAGGAGAATTCGCCGCTTAAAGCAATCGATTTTGGCTTGTCGATCTTCTTCAAGCCTGGTAAGTAGACATTTTAATAGTGTGATTGGGTGGAAGAGTTACTTGTTTGATTAATTGCTATTGATGTCTGTGGATCATGAGTTGTAACAAAAGTGCATGTTTTTAACAGATTTGAATAGGGAAGCATCAGTTATGGTGTTTGACTTCATAAATTCTTTTGTATAATTTGGCAGGTTCGTTATATAGAAGATTCTGTCTTATGGACAAAATATAAAAATAATGGCCCAAAAATTGCGCCTTGATAAAGGCTGTTGGGGAGTTTGACTTGAGATATGAAGCAAGATAATATTGCCGCATTAATAATAAAATTGATTGCTTCAGTTCCTTTGAGATTGAAGAACTGCTTGATAAAATACTGCAAAATTGCTTATAATTTTGAACCGTTCGGTCAATATATTTTAATTTATGGAGTTATTTGTGCACAATGCTCCCAATAGCAAGGTTATAAATTGGGGCGGCAAAACGTTCACCAAAACCACTGTGATCATGAGCAACCATGAAGATAGCTCTATAATAAGTTATTAACACCTCCAGAAATATCAAATATCTCTTCGCACTATTCATCTTGTATGATGTCTCGAGGAAGGAGGTGACTGAGGCTTTTTCTTGTGCTGTCTGAGTCATGATGCCTAAACTTGGATGCTCAGAATCACCCATAGAGATATTCAGATAGGGAATGTGCTCTTCTATTGGGGTGTGGCAACCCTATTTCTTTTGTTACCCACTGACATTTGGGGGAGGGGGTTTATGCTGAATCTAGAGTATCAGCTTCTCAGTTTTGATCCAAGCAAGCTTCTGAAACATATTAGAGTTTGAATTGAAGCTTGTCACACATGGGAATGCAGACAAATTTCTGAGCAAAGCAGATTATCTTTATACTGAGGTCTTTAAAGTAGTGAACTTCCTTGTGCATGTGTATATGTTTTGCTATTTGTACCTTTTTTATCTTGTGAAGACCTTGCAATCTTTTTGCCTTTGGGATTTGATCTTGATGCCATGGTGCATAGTGCAGATCAATGATTTTTTTTGAAAGAGTTTCCTAGCTGTATATAGACATATTTAATGATTATCATTCAGATATTTTCATTCTTCTCATTTATGATTTCTAGGTGAAAGGTTTTCTGAAATTGTGGGGAGCCCTTATTATATGGCTCCAGAGGTGCTAAAGCGAAGCTATGGCCCTGAGATAGATATATGGAGTGCTGGAGTGATTCTCTATATATTGTTGTGTGGAGTTCCTCCTTTCTGGGCAGGTAATTTGGACTCTTTTTTAAGAAATTGTTATGTTCTATGAAGCATCTCAACAGATTGTTAATATTCACGAATGATTTGGTGAATATCTTATTCTTATGCAACTCTTTTACACAGAATCTGAACAAGGTGTTGCCCAGGCCATCATACGTGGGAAAATAGACTTTGAGCGTGAACCATGGCCAAGTATTTCAGATAGCGCCAAGAGCCTTGTAAGATTGATGCTGGAACCAGATCCAAAGCTTCGGCTGACTGCAAAGCAAGTTCTTGGTAAGTTACATTATGTCCTGTAATATGTCCTTGACATGACTTGTTGAATGCATTTGCCGGATTTTTTTTTTGTGTCATTAAATCACTTTTCTTCTATCTGTGTCACGTATACTTCGAAACTTAAGATAGTTTCCCTGGTTTTTTTAGTGATCATGTCATTTCATGACCTTCCATATATGCATATTAAATTGCCATTCCTTACACATCCTTTGGGTGCATAATGATTTGGAACTGTACAGTGTACCACTCTACATTGTTTAGGGCTTCCACCATCGGATTGACGTCCAAGTTGGAAGTTGTGATGATTACATGTGATGTGGCTGAAACTTGCACTAACTGCATAGTTCTTCTTGCTTTTAAAAACATCTTTCTCATGAAACATGAGTATAATACTTGTTGTGTATGTAACTTCTTATGCACAATTTTCAGTAGTGCTCTTTGGTTCGTATCAATAATTGTTCAGGCAATGACGTTTATGCTATAATCCTGTAGCATATGTGAATAACTTTTTGTGCCTAATACAATACTTGTAACTCTTTTTTCCCTTCTCTGGATACTTGGCACTTGCAGAACATACTTGGCTTCAAAATGCAAAGAAGGCTCCAAATGTTCCCCTTGGGGATGTTGTCAAGTCACGACTGAAGCAGTTCTCATTGATGAATAGATTCAAGAGGAAGGCTCTTAGGGTCTGTTGTTGCTTATATGTTTTGTCACTGTATTATCAATACTTATAGTTTACTGAATGTATGCACTTGTCTTTGCTCAGGTGATTGCTGATTTCTTGTCTAATGAAGAAGTTGAAGGTATCAAAGAGATATTTGTTAAGATAGATACAGATAATGATGGTATTGTTTCAATTGAAGAACTGACGGCTGGGTTATTGAAATTCAATGGGCAAATGGAGCCATCTGAAGTGCAGATGCTCATTGAAGCTGTAAGTTCTCTTCATACAATAAGCTGATAGAAAAAATCTAGACACCTTTGCACATCAATTACTTTGTACCTTTTATTCTAATTATTTTTATAGAGTTTAGCATTACCAAATGTGTCATATATCGGGGGAAGGTCTAAACCATTTCATATTAAGGATTACAATCTTGTTTGTTACTGAGAACACATTGCTTAGTGAACTGTTCTTTATATACCGTCTATGGTTTATGCTGACATCTTTATTACCGATAGGTGGATACAAATGGTAAAGGAACCTTGGACTATGGTGAATTTCTTGCGATTTCACTCCATCTGCAAAAGATGGCTAATGATGAACATCTCCACAAGGCTTTCTCCTACTTTGACAAAGATGGGGACGGTTACATTGAACATGATGAGCTTAGAGATGCCTTGATGGAAGACGGAGTTGATGACTGTACAGACGTGGCAAATGATATTTTCCAGGAGGTTGACACGGACAAGGTAAAAATTGAATATAAGTTCTCTGGTATTGATCTGATGCTCTATCTAGTTTCTTTGCTCATTGTATTACATCTTAAATGCAGGATGGACGAATCAGCTATGATGAATTTGTTGCCATGATGAAAACTGGGACTGACTGGAGAAAGGCTTCTCGACATTACTCGAGAGGAAGATTCAATAGTTTGAGCATAAAGTTGATGAAGGATGGTTCTATAAACTTGGGTGAGTAAATATGCATTGGTTGCCTGTTTCTTTGTCACGTGTATGAGTCGTCAAGTCCCATCTATGTGTTGAGCTTATCTTCCTTATCATTATTTTGAGGCCTGCTTTGTATTAATTGGGGTTTTGATTGGTTGCTGGGGTCTGAGTATCATGGCTGTGGCAACTACGTCTTATGAGCCCTCCTTGGCGTGACTAAAACTCCTAAATCAGCTCAACCCCGCCAAGCCCCATCCCACCCTCCAAAAACACCACCATTTGTGTGTTCCTTTTTCTCTCTTCTCTATCAGCTCTTGGATATTCTCGTGGACAATGTAGTCTATATTTGATCGGAGAGTTGTCTTTTGATGCATATCAAGCTTGTGCATATGATTTTTCTTGTCCGTTTTCTTCTACCTCCGAAAGGAGGCAAGGCTTTCTGACCGTCTCCGTGTGATATTTTCATGCAATTGTATGTTTTCTTGATTGATTTTCAATGTGAAAACAACCTAGGTTTACTCTCCCAGTTTTAAACATATTGATCCCTCTTTGATGTGTGTGTCCATACCAGTTATGGGGCACCCTACTTTTAAGCTGGATCTCGTGGCTGTATTTGAACTGTTGGAATACGAGATGTAGATGCGAATAATATGATTTGAAGGCCTTTGTTACTACATGTGCCCTTTCCTTTTTTGAGTTGTGAGGATTTGATTGATCGTGTAGTTTAGTGTAACTAGAGTGAGATTTGATTGATTGTTGAGAGCTCATATCGTGCAGTTGTCTGGGAAGAGTAAGTCGGGTTATATTATTTTTATAAAAAGATAAACAGAGAAATTATGATGGAGATGTTTTCTCACAAAAATAAGTAATACAACAAAATAGTTAGAACCTTCTCATCACAAAGCGACTTTCACATTTGTTTTCGATTTGATATTAACTCTGTCACGACCTCCGTATTATATGTTTTGTGTATTAATAAGATAAATCACGTGACAATGTTAATAAGATAAACGACAAGATTGGGTATAATTTTGATGATATGTGGTTGCTCGATATTTCCATCTTATAAATGGTTTGGAAGGTTGTGCTCGGATTTGGGGTGGATTTAGGAAGTGGATACCCATGAATACCTTTATCTATTAAAACCTTGATATTCATTTCATATATACATGTACGCTTGATTTTATTTTTTAGTGGCCTTCTTCGTGAGCTTCGACAATTTCTTACAATTTATTTTCTCGATTAGTTCATCGAATCAGTAATCAATTTCAATATTTAAAAACTTTAAGGAGTGTGGAAAACATTTATTGGGCGTGTTCTTATGCGGTTATAAAACACACGCTACATATTTAATGTGTGATTTTGTTAATTTTTTTGTCGAGTAAAAAAAGTACACACCCTTGGAAATTTGTAAATTTATTAGAATTACAACTCACAAATTTATGTTCATGCATACAAAGTGAATCACATAGTGATTGGAAAGGAAACATCTTATTGATCGAGCTATGCTATGTCATCGATATTTGTAAATTGACTTGTAATACACTGAATATAAATCGTATTAATTAAAATGATTAGAAAATTACAATGTACTACTCCCTCCGTCCACTATAAACGTGCATCGATTTTGGTGGCACGAGTTTTAAGAAAACTGTAATGAGTGTAAAGTAAATGTGTATAAAAAGGTGTGTCATTGGGATAATAAATAAATATATTAATGGATTGTGAGTGTAAAAAGGTGGGCCATGAGTGTTTTTTTGTAAATAAGTGGATAAGTTGAGAGTAAAAATGTAAAGTTGGTGTTTCTAAAAAAGGAAAGTGCATATTTTTGGTAGAGCGGATCAAACTAATTAAACGTGTTTATAGTGGACGGATGGAGTATTTACTTATTAAAAGATCCCACATATAATAAGGGTGTTTATCTTTTACAATTGATATGATACATGATTGAATATTTTTATTTTCATTACTAGACTTTTCTAATTTTATCTTTATAATGATTTATGAATTAAGTTAATTTAGTTCAAATAATAGAAATTAACAAGGGTCTTGAGATATATTAAAGTTCTAATCCATCAAAATAATCAATAAATTTATTTATATTATTTTTTATCTATTTAAATTATTATTTTTTTTAAAAACACCCTTTAAATAAATGTAATGTCTCCCAGAAGGCCAACCTGGCCTGTCAAGGTAAAATGAGGGTGCACGTTATTTTGTGGGATTTTAGAATGTTTAGCACGTCACATATTCAGAGCAGAATTTTGATGTCAGTCACTGACATACAGAACCGTCGCCGGCTTTCTCCAACAATCGGGCGGAACTTCGGCGCCGCTCTTCGGTGAGGCGATAGTGATGGAGATTTCGTCTCGCAAAAATGAGTAAAGATAATTAAAATAACAAAATAGTCGAAACATGTCATCACAATGGCTATAAATTGGTCCCATTTGCAAATTAACGTCTTCTTTTGCTATTGAATTAGTCACATTTCAATTTGAAAATAAGCCATTATTTAAACTTTCATGTTTTATTTGGTCTAGGTATTATAATTATTATGTGTAAAGAGTGAAATTGGTTAAGTTTCCAATCTTCACTGTTCCTCTTTCCCCTACTTCAAAAAAAAAAGAAAAAAAAACAAGTTCGATGACCTGACCCATTTTTGCCCGGTGCTATCCAGTTCCCCCGACCTGTGGGTTACAACTAGAGCCGGCAAAATGAGCCCGCCCGAAAGCCCACCCGGGGTACCCGGGGTTTGGGTTGGTTTGGGCTTAAAAATTAAAGGCCCGAAAAAAACCGGGCCTAAAAAGCCCGCCAAAAAAACCCCGGGCCTACCGGGCTTCGGGCCAAAAAAGCCCGGGGTTTTGGGCTAAAAAAGCCCGCCCAATATTTTATTAAATATATATATTTTATAAATTATTTAATATACATATCTATACTTTTTAATAATATTAATTATATTTTATAGTAAAAGTTTCTTACTAATTCACATCTTGGTCGGGAAAATATTTTTTTTAATTGCAACACATTAAAATTCTAAAATAATAATAACTTCATAAATCATTCAAAAATAATTCATAAAAGAAATGATCTCCAAAATATATAGGATGACTAATGACTTTATAATATGTAAAACTATTTTGAATCATTGATCTTAAATATATATTGTATAATTAATTTATTTTTCTATTATTTTAGGCGTATAAGTGGAATTGACGTTTAATAATATCATTTACCTTTGATTTGTAATTACTAATTTATTTATCCTTAAATTAAAGAATTAAAATTATCTTGCATTATAATATCATCGTATGAATACATAAATATGTCAAAATATACAAGAAGCATTATCATAAGAATAAGTAAGCTTAATATGTTCTTATCAACGATTCTTTATTTAAGTTAGAGTTATGAGATTTTAATTATGTATTTAATTAATTTATTTTTAAAATTTAAAATAATAAATATTAAAAATAAAAATAATCTAAAAAAGCCCATCCTGAAAGCCATGGGGTTGGTTTGGGCTTCATATTTCTAGGTTCGAAAAATTTTGGGCCGACCATTGACCAAAAAATATAAAAGCCCGAGGCAGGAATTAATTACCCGACCCTACTTTGCCACCTCTAGTTACAACTGTCCCAACCCGGCCCAAAAACTCCATGTGGCCCAATAGACTTAAGTTGGATTGGACCGTTTGGTAATTTGACATCTTTAGGTGTTAGGGTTATTCTAAACATAGGCCCCAATTTACTCATTAGCCTCTTAATTTAAAAATAATAGTAAAACTAATATAAATATACAAAGATACCCTTATAGCATCTAATATTAAATTTTAATAAAATAATACTCCATCCGTCTCCCAAATATAGTCCTAGGAATATTATAAGACGAGTTTTAATAAAAATTATTGAATCATTATGAGTGGAGTAAAGGTGCGACAATAATGTAATATTAAATTAGTTAGTGGTGAGCCATATGTGGTAAAAGATATAAATAAATAGGTTGTTGGGGGTAAAAAAGAGAAATATTGGCAGACCATGAGTGGTAAAAGGTGTAAATAAAGAATATTATTGAGGGTAAAATTGGGAAGATACCCAAAAAGAAAAACTAGGAAGGAAATTGGGGGACAGAGGGAGTACAAACTAAACCTCAATTTTTTTTTCTCTCGCACTGGATTGCGGCGTCGCCGTTTCTCCATCACTAATTCTTCATCTCTTTTCGTTCTTCCTCTGTCTCTTCCGGCATAAACACCTCCACCCCATCTATCTTCGTCGTAGGTGCAACACCGCCTGTCTTGCCTCTTCTTCCGCCAAGAGCAGCACCCTGCCTCATGTCGCGGCCGTCACTTTATGCTAATGTGATGTAAACAATCAACCTGTTCAATAAATAATAGACTGTGGAGATATATATGTGACGTTTACTTTTCATGATTGATAAGACATATAATTGAGTATTTTCATTCTCATTATTATAATTTCTTCAATCTCATCCTTTAAATATGATATGAATCAAATAAAATTAGGTGATAGAAATTACCAAGGTCCTTAGGATATTCCAAAGTTTCAATCCATTTAAGTTGGGTTGTTTTATGGTATTCGGTTCTCAGTTAGAACCAACCAAATTGGAACCGATCGATTATGGTTAATCGAAAACAAAAAAATTCGGTTATGAGTTCGGTGTTCGGTTACAAGGTTGAATTTTTTTCCAGTTTTTTCGGTTAACCGATAATCGATTAGTTCGGATCTTAATTAACTAATTAAAAATTCTAGAACCTCAATTTTTAATTATTATTTTAATTATTTTTAATAAATTTTAGCTTTTTTAATTATTATTTTAATTTTTTTTGATAAATTTCAGCTTTTTAATTATTATTTTAAATAAATTTTAGCTTTTAAATTATTATTTTAATTTTTAATAAATTTCAATTTTGAAAATTATTATTTAACTATTTTAATTATTAATTATTTTATTTTATTTTAGTTTATTGATTATATAAAATCAAACCATAAAACCGATTGGTTTTGTTTAGTCAAAATCTAAACCGGTTCGATTACGCTTTCATTTTTTCTCGATAAATTCGGTTCGGTTAATCGAAATTGAATTGTTCCTACCCTACATCTAAGTAAACAATGGATTAACTTATACTATTTTTATCTAAATAAACTAATCCTAAAAACAAACACCCCTTAGTATATACTAAGGGAAATTTAATTTGGTGGATGAGATTGATACGATTAATATGATAGGATACGATTGAACTATTGATATTATTTTGTTTTGTGTTTGAATTGATTGATTATGGTGTAGAATAAATTAAATGATTATGACTAAAATATAACATAATACCAAGTTTTTCCTTGTGATGTAGTAAAAAGCAAACTTCAAGGGCAAAGAGGGCCAAAGATAATTTTGGATAAGAGTATTTTTTGAAATTTTGTATTATAGATTAAAGAAAGATTAAATAATTAATCCAATTTTAGGGTGATAAATCATCCAATTAGATAATTGAATCACTGGCCAAATTATCCATTATCACATACCAAATTCTTCAAGGCAGACATATGATTAAATTGTATTATTTTATCAATTAAACCTTATTAATCAAACCATTCAATACTATAAAATTGACGTTATGTTATGTAATTAATTTGAGAATATATTTGTATTTATATAGGGGTTGATTCTCGTAAGGATTATAATTTTGTGAGAATATTACATTGAACATATAAAGTAACTGCATTCTCCGTGAACCTACATTAAAAAAATGAATTTTCATCTTTTATGGTATTCAAACCCATGTGATGAATTCATTCGGTAAAATGATGCATTACTGTAAATCTTCACGATCGAACAATTGAAAAATGATTTTCAAGTACTTATTTTCGAATAAGATTCTCATATATCTTCAAGGTATGGTTATTGTAAAAATCCTCAATCGTCTGAATTCGTTGTGGCAATGTCTGAATTCGATTTATAAGTGTCTGAATTCGATTTATAAGTGTCTGAATTCAGAAAAATAAAGATTCGCTCCTCATGAGATTCGTACCCAAGTGTTTGAATCCATCAAGTAAGGTAATGAATTCACTGTAGATCTTCACGAATCAAGCTAAAATAGTTCATATTTTATTCTCTAAGATCTGTTTGTATTTAATCCAATTCCTACATCTTCATATATATATATATATATATATATATATATATATATATATATGAGTTGGTTATAGAGACAACTATCTCTTAGATAAGAACTAAGAATTAATAACCACTGTAAGATTGAATAAGATCGGACGACTCATAATTATTTAATAATAAAAATAACCAAATTCCTAAATTTTTGCTATTTAGATCTTTCACATTTTATTCTTCGTTGTTCGTATAATTCGTGTTGTTGTTGTTCATGTAATTGTAATTCTTATACATTCTATCACATTCCAATTAATTGTTATGTTCATGTAATTCATGTTGTTGCGCATGTAATTGTAGTGATTGTGCATATGTGAACTATTACCATAAATGAATAAATAAAATCCTTTGATTATATGGCTAACCGATTACCATTAAAATCCGATGATAATAAAAGATCTATAATTAATCTTGGTCATTAGATTATAAAAAATGGATGGACTACATTGGTTCTTAATTATCAAAAAGTTAGAGTTCTCATTTGATCCTCTATATATATATATATATATATATATATATATATATGATGGATCAAATAGTACCCGGACCTCGAGATAGTATGTAATACTCAATCTCATCCACTCATCTCATAGATCCTATGGTTCAGATTTTTTCGAACTTTTTAAGCTTAATTTCACTGATTTTCGCTACATTAAGGGTAGATTAGTAATTTGATTTGTTATGTGATTGCGAAAAACAAATAATGTATTTAGTTGAACTGGATAATGCATTCAAATGAACAAAAAATGCATGCAGTTGAAGAGAATAATGCATGTGATTGGAAGCTCGAGTCTAGCGCGCGCGTAGCTAACGGCGCTCATGCTCGCGTCGCTCGGCTGCTCGTTGGCGTCCGTTGGCCTGCATTTTTACGTTTTGTTAAATGCATGAACATGTTTTGTTAAATGCATGGACATGTTTTGATCAATGCATGAACGTGCTAAGTTAAATGCATGTTTCTGTTTCGTAGGAACATGCATTTTTATGTTTTGTTCAATGCAGTTTCATGTTTTGTTCAATGCAGTTTCATGTTTTGTTCAATGTATTTTTATTGTTTTCGACACCAAATCTCTCATCCATCATTCTCTAATAATTCCGTCGTCTCTTTCACTGATTATCGGCGAATTGACGTGAACCACCGTCATAACCACCATCTTTCTCGATTCTTCAATCATCTATCAGATTCATCTTCTATTTTTTCGAAAAATCCATCAATTTTTTTCTTCTTTTTCTTTCTTTCAAAATCTGTTGTTTGTAGTTGTTTGTGTATCTTGTTGTTGCCGTTCGCCGGTGTTGCCGCCGTCACCGTCGGCGCCGGAGACTGCCGTCAAGGAGAGAAGAAGGCTGATTTGTTTCTTCCCATTTTGCCCCTTGCGAAAAATTTTAAAAAAGAAAAGAAAAGAAAATGAGTGCTACGTGTCGACTTGTGGTGTGACCACGTGTTCAAAATGTGTGGTCTAAATTGGGTACTACATCTTATCGGGGACCGGATACTACGGAACTATATATATATATATATATATATATATATATATATATATATATATAGTGTTGGTTATTGTGACAACTACATCTTTTGTAAATCTACGAACTATGCGAGCGGGTATAAAGTTGATGCACAACGATTATGCTCTAAAGTTGGTGTACAAGATAGCAATTTTAGGGTAAAATCATTGTGCATCAACTTTATATATATTTTCATAGTTTGGAGTTCGTAATATATATCAGAGAGTGGATCCAATGAAAATTCTAATTTTTTGAAAACTAAGAACTAATATGGTTAATTCATTTTTTTTATAATTTAACGGTCAAGAATAATTATAAATCGTTTATTATTCTCAGATTTTAATGACAACCGTTAACTATAATCAAGAGATTTTATATATTTAATTACTGTAATTGTTCTCATTTACACAATTACTACGATTACATGCACAACAACATAAATTATATGAATATAACAATGAATTGGAATGTGATAGCATGTACACAAATTATGCACAAAAACTACGATTACATGAACAACAACATGAATTACACGAACAACGAAGAATAAGATGTGAAAGATCCAAATACCAAAAATTTAGGGATTTAACTATTTTTATAATTAAATAATTATGAGTTGTTCGATCTTATTCAATATAACGGTGGTTATTGGTTCTTAGTTCTTATCTAAGAGGTAGTTCCCTCTATAATTACCAAGCTCTATATATACACAAACATGGGGAGTTATTGAAAACCTTTCTTAATATATAAACTACGAACTCATGAAATTATTTGAATTCACCGTAAAAGTGTCCGAATTCAAAAAAATAAAAATTCGTATCTCATTGAATTCGAACTCATGTTTTTAAATTATCAAGTAAGGTGATGAATTCACCATAAATCTTCATGAATCAAAGATTGCAAATGACTCATATTTTATACTTTAAAATTGATTTGTATTTTATCCAATTCCTAAACATACATATATATTTTATTGGTATATACAAATGGACGTGCAAATGCAATAATGGTTGCACTACACGAATCAAAACTAAAATTTTGAATAATCCGACCAAGAAATCCTTTCCTAAATACAAATAAAGATTATAATATACCACGGAATAGAGAGCATATCTATCATCAAGTACATCTCTCTAACGATGGCAATACTGGCCATTATTAAATAGAAATACACAGTGACCATCAATTTCAATCCACGAACATATCATAATTAATCTGTCACACATAAAATTTATTTTCACTGCACAAAACACTGTTTTATTCTTACTGATTCAGATGGTTGTAAATGGTCGGCAGCAGTGGCGACGACGAGAAGGCGTCGACGCTCCACGGGCAGCCGATTTCTTGCTCTGCGTAGAGATTTTTGCTGATCCCATCAAGAGAGAACAGATTCAAGTTGTGTGACTCAAGATTGAACGATGGAACTTTGTGCATTTTTGGAAGAACATTTTCCTGAATTTTGATCCTCTTTGGAGCCCGGAATTCTTCTTTCGATGAAATCTCACTAACGTCTTCAAAGTCTGAATCAAATTCCTTTTCATTCGTCTGGCCCGATTCCTCACTGAGAGAAGGCAGAGATAGAATTGGAGAGTATGGTTTGGTTCCAGGCGCCCGGTTCTTGTACTCCTCCATGATCTTCTCCAGAAATCTTCCCTGTGCTTCGATTTTCATCTTCAAGCTTTTTTGGACCTCAAGCTGATCACTCAGTCTTCTCTGTGCTTCCATTTGTATCAGCAACGCCTCGTTTAGTTGTGCGCCCCTACAATATTCATGCCGATATGCATTAGCTGGTGCTAGAAAAAGGAACCATTACACACGAGAAATTCTCAGAGCAGACAGACTCACGAGAGAGCACAGAAGTTGGGAAGCATCTCTGACACGCTTCGTCTCTCAAGCTTGCCTTCTGCATGTCACAAGGAATGAAATGATGGTTTATTATCAAGAAGGAAATGAAAAAAGAACCTAACACCCTTGGACAACACAAGCCTAAGACTCAAAGGCCGAGCCAGAAAACCCATACGAATAACACCAATAGAGGAAAAAGAATACACATATAAGGTACGAAGAAATGGTTATTTATTTACTTGTATGGTCTTCTTCTCGAGTGAATACCGACATCCTGTACTTCTGTAGAGACAACGGAATACAAGAATGAGACGACAGCGAAAACAGAGAGAGAGAGAGAGAGAGAGAGAGGGGACCTGTAAGTGACTCTTGACATGGAAGATGGTCAAGCCAGGAATAGCCATAGCCTTGAGAATACCTTTGGGAGTTGCCCCTGAGAAAAGCAAGCAAGCCAAGATATGAACATACATACATAGATTGAACGACGTTCTCTATAAAGTGATGAATAAGGTTGTACTTACTATCTGGACCTCCGATCTGATTGACGGCCTTCTCGAACAAGTCATGCAACTCCTTGGTCCACTTGAGCCTCTCCTTGGACGAGCTGTTAGAGCGATGAGAGCCCATGCCGCCGGCCGACCTTGTAACCCTGCCACCCAATGCTGTATTAGCCACTTAAAATAGAAAAAACATTGCTAGCAAATTTGGGGGCGATCTTAACTAAGATGAAATGATGTAGATGTCAAAAGATACCTAAAAATAGCTGCTTTTGAAGTAAAAGATAAAACAGAGTTTCGAACTTTGTCAAACTCAACATCAGATTTCCTTTCCTCTTGTTTGTATCACCTGGTGATGAAACCTAAAACTACAACAGCTAAGGGAAGAAACCTTCAAAATAGACAATTACCTGCCAATCACAGACAGCTAGAAACAAGGGAGCTCTTCCAAAACAACTAGCCGAAACAAGGCGATCTCATCTTCTTGCAGTAACAGTTATGCAGATAAAAAACATGAACATCAAGAGTATCACATGATTTAGAACAGTAAGCAAATGATGATTAATCATAGTTTTAGGGGAAATTTGATGCTGATAGAAGAAAGTGTGGGAGAGAATGGGATGTATTTGATGGAGCTGAAGTTTGAAAATTTTAAGGAAATTGTGTCAACATTTTAGACGAGAAATATTTGAAGTTTTGTTGAGACAATTTGTTGATGAACTTGTTCTGTATTTCGGCAATGAAACTATGATTAGATGATTGCACGTTCATTGATCAGTACTGAGATTAACTTTTTAAGATAGAATTTGTCAATGTTGAGTGGTCATAGGAATTAATTTGTACTCTGTTTTAGTAATGCAAATGGAAATCAAGTTAGAAAAAAGATCATACTACAATTCGTTTCAATAATTAGAAATGAGTAAACAACAAAGACTTGAAATATATGTAGCTATTTTCCTTTTCTGGGTATGGATAATCTGTACGTGATACGGTGATAGTGTAAAGGTCGTGATTCTTTTTAGTTCGTCTACACTATCATACCCAATGTAGACATCAAATATTTGATGTAAGCAACACAAATCATAATTCGTGAATGGGACACTATATAGCAACTCATACGTTTGATAAGAAATGAAATTTTCTAAACTTTGGAATTGTGCAATCGTAATAGAGTTCCAGACGTTAGTGAGACCTATAATGGAACAAGTACTAACAAAAATGTCAATAAAAAAGTAAACAAAAGAACAACCAAACGAACTCAACACATGATATGATTATTCAGGGGATACGTTTTACTACTGGGAGATAAGTTACAGATCACTTGCATAATAAGAATCTATCTTACTCACCATAAGGAACTTCCCAGACCTCCACCCATAGTGACTCGTTAGTTGTGCATACATCACGCACAACTTGAACGTGAACCAAATCCGATCACCATTCAACCCCAATTCTAAGCAATCTTCAAGCAAGAGTATAAACACTCTTTTACAAAGAGCGTTTAATAATGTTTACCTCACAAACACTTTTCTCTTAGAACAAAAACAGGAACAAGTACAAGTAAACATAACACTAGCAGGAACACAATATAATAAAGAGTTAACAATTCTCTTACAAGCGATTACATTCACAACCCATTGAAGAAGCTATGAGCACGAATAACTAAATCAAATAATCAAGAAGGTCGCATATTCAATGCTCCATACACTCATATATATAAGATTCACTTGAAAGACTCTAGATATCTTCAAATCTTGCCTTGTTTGCTTATTTTCTTGTTATGGAAGGAATACGAATCCATCTAAAATAAGGAAATAAATTCCCAAAGATATATCTTGAAGTAGGGCTCGAATATCTTGAGTAATCCGTAAGATGTCTTTGTCATGTAAGACTCTTCATACATGAAAACTTTCTTATATAGTTTACGCTAAGACCTCGTGGCATTCGTAGAGTTACTCTCACCTAAAAAAGCACATCAGAATACATATATCATATATAATTATCAATACATAGTGTATAACACATACACTTACAAGAGAAAATATTAAGATCCAGGTTATTCGGTTATTCCACAATTTTGAGAACCATATCTATATAATAATGTAGGGAAACTACATTAAGAATAATATAAGGTGTCACCTCCACCGGTTTAATGATACATTAAAATCTTACAAATGCAACCATTAAAAACAATATATGATTGGTCCTTAGAGCTCCTTAAATGTTTTGAAAGTACAAAACAAAATAAAACATTAGTTCGAGTTATTCATATAAGTCTATGGATACAAGAGCTGTCCCTTTGAAGTTGCCTAAACTTATCTTATTTCTTGAATTCACTCCATGAAAAAGGATTTACTCATTTTATTTGCTACACTTATTTAGAATAGTATGTAAAAAAGCACAAGACTTCAAACTGGCTCATAGCTAAAGATGATGAAATATAAAGGGAGTGTTTGGTTGGTGGATAAGATAAAAAAGATTGATAAAATAGAATATGATTAAATTATTTCGATTAATTAGTTTTTTATTTGGATTGATTGATTGTGGATAGGATAAATCGAATGATTGTCACTAAAGTGTAGCATAATACCGAGATTGCCCTTGTGGTGTAGCAAAAATGCATTTGATGGTAATAGCCAAAATTAATTTTGGTGAGAGTATTTTTGAATTTTATTGCATTATGGATTGAAAGATGATTAAATAATAAACTCAAATTAGGAGTGGTAAATTATTATCCAACTAGATGATTGGCGCACAGACCGAGTTATCTATAACAAGCCGAATTATTCAAACCAAATATATAATTAAGTTGAATTATTTTATCAATCAAACATTATCACTCAAACTAAACACCTCCAAATTTTATTAAGCATGGGAATGCATCCTTCACTTGATCATAACTGGCTAATTCAGCAGCATTTATGATAGCATTGCTTGGTTTAACCAAGAGGTGTCAAGTTGGATATTCGATGTGAAAATGTAAATAATAGTTGAGTATTATTTTCAATTTTGAAGTAATGCTCGATGCTCATTGCACGCATTCGAGCATCTCGCATCAACTCTTCGATTCGAGTATAGAAGATCTGGAACTCGGAATGGTGGTGGTGGTGGTGGAGGATTTACAGGCGTGGCTGTGGTGGTGGGTTTCCTACAGTAGCGGTGGATCATTGGTTATGGGGTGGTGGTGGTGGTGGTGGACAAGGCGGCAATGGAAGCACGGTGGCGATCGACTGCTGGTGACACACCGATCGACAATCATGTTGTAACACCCCGTGTCTCTAAATACTAGTCTATCGATTAATTAAACATATTAAGGATTTTGCATTCAGCTAAGATAATTATTAAGACGACTGAGTCATGACGTTTTCAAATTAGTAAATAAGTTCCTACATGTTTGTTAATCAAGAATTGCTTCCGATATTTTAAATTAAATTTGAGGATCGAAGTGGAGAAATTATTATTGAAGAATCATAAAGTTAATATAGAAACATTTCAGAACCAAACAATTATATCACGATTTATGTCATATCATAACTTTCAAGATTTTCATCAACTTTTCCCTAAATTATTCCCACTTTTTTTACAACCATTACCATCAAATGGTACCTCCTCTTACACACCTATTCCCTCAAGTCAATTAGCTTGTACTATGATGGCTAAACAACCAATTCAAATACAATCTTTTTTTTTTTTGTTACCTACCGTTCCATGAACAAAGTGAAAAGTGATTAATCTAGATGCAAGGTAACATTTGTTTCTCTCTTTCATTTAACCTTCCAAATTACAGTAGCAGCTATAACTTGAAATAATTATTGGTTGCAGTATTTCTAACCATCAACAAGAGGAACAAAATCACTACAACGTACCAAACCACTCATTTTATTCAGTTTTATTTATGGTCAATAAGCGCATTAAGAAATGTAGAGAATCAATTTTCCTCACTAAGCAAACAAGTACATATTTAGTTTTCTTCTGTTTACATCCAGTTACAAATTTGATGCATAAACCATACAAATCTTATATACAAAGTTATCAACACAAAGCCCCAATGACACGAGAACCTCATAAGCGATAGAACTCTATATCTTGACTGGAAACGTCACTACAAAATCTGAAGATCGTGACGGATTAGCGACGGCCAAAATCTGGTCGCCGATCGTGACGGATTATACGGCCAAAATCGGGTCGTGAATCGTGACGGATTAGAAAGGAAATTTTTAGCGGCGGAACTAGGCGGGAATATTTTCTGTGACTGCTAACGACGGACTACCCGTCGCTATTTCGTCGTTATATATACCGACGGAAACTATCCGTCGTTAAAATTAGTTTTTTGTATTTTTATTGGATTAACCTTATTCATGCGGATCCGTCGTTACATAAATGAATTTTTTATTTTTTTAATTTATTTAGCGGCGAAACAAATCCGTCGTTAATTTTAATTTTGATTTTATTTATTCCCAAAATTTTACCGATGGAATTTCCATCGTAAAAGTAAGCTAAATTTACGACGGAATCTGATCCGTCGTTATATTAAAGTTTTTATTTTTAATTACGCACGTAAATTAACAACGGATATGTGTCCGTCGTTAAATTTTTCCGTCGCTAATCCCTTTATTCCGTCGTTAATCATCGTTAAAAATTTAATATCGGATGGTCTTTCTTCCCATTTCATATCTCGAACCTAATTAACCTCTCTCTCTCTCCCCAGCCCCCCATTGCCAAATGGCCATGCTTGCACCGCCGCCTTGACACTTCCCCTGTCCCAGTCCCAGCCCCCCCAACTGACCCATGCCCATTACCCACCCAGCCTCCCGCCATCGTCATGAACCTCGCCATGCCTCACGCCAGCTTGCTCGCCTAGCCCGCGCCTAGCCATGCCTGCCTAGCCCACCCAGCCCTGACCCATGCAGCCTTGCCCCGCGCCCTGCTGCCCGTCCCGCCCATTGCCGCCGTCCCGCCGTCGTCGTCGCCGATACATCCAGGTTATATTTCGATTTTTATTGATTTGTATTTCAATTTTTTTTGATTTTGTTGTTATATATATGTTAATTATGTTAATATGCTAGGATATATTAATTATGCTAGGATGTGTTGAATTTGTTAATTATGTTAATTATGTTAATATATTTGTTAATTATGTTGATATATATTTGTTAATTGATAAGCTTAGATGTGAATTGGGCTTGTGATTTGGGCTTGTGAAATTGTCAATGACTAGTCTTGTGATTTGGGCTTGTGAAATTGATAAGCTTAGATGTGAATTGGGATGATAAATTCATCATTTAAGTGAATATGTTTAGCTTGGATGTGAATATGTTTGGATGTGAATTGGGATGATAAATTCATCATTTCGTGAACTAAGATGTTTTGAGTTATTAAGTGTATAATTAGGCATATGGTGATGATTTGGTGAAATTTGGATGAGTTTGGTTGAATTGGGAATGAAATGGTGATTAATTTTATAAAACTTACTCTGTAGAAATTTTGTTAGAATTGGTATATGAATAAGATGTTTTATATGTAAGATTTGCTCACTTCATGCTTAGGTTAAAATTAAGTATATGAAACTTGAATTATGGTTTATGTTGCCTTGTAGATAAGAAACCAATAATTATAAGTAAGATTTGATCATTCCACTCAATAAACTTATGAGTGTATAATTAGTCTATATTGTACAACTTATGTTGAATATGTTTAATTAATTATTTATAATTAGGAGCTTGAAGAATGAATGATAATCGTGAGTGGATGTATAAGAGGTTTAGTTCGGTTGGTGGATTAAATATTGAATTTCGAGAGGACTTGAAAGTTTTATTGAATTCGCTAGTGCTCGGTTTTTATTCGCGGATGGAGAAAATCAGTGTCCGTGTAAGAAGTGTAAGAATATACCTTATCGGAAGAAAGATCTGTGCGATATCACTTATCAAAATTTGGTTTGTTCCAAATTATCACACATGGATATTTCGAGGAGAGACAACCACAAGTAGGGACAATGTTGTGGATTCGGATGTTAGTCGTCAACCAAATCGTATCATACGATGGTAGTGGATCTGCTGGTCCACAGTTCGACTTTGACGAGATCGAAGAGGAGCAAATTCGATGCACAAAATTTTACGACATGTTGAATCTGCCGATAAACCTCGTGGTCGGGTTGCTCGAATCACACACAATTGTCATTTGTGGCTCGGCACGAGTTGGAAGCGAGAGAACAACATTCGGGAAGAGTTTTGATCAAATATCGAGGCGATGAAAGAATCGCATCCGGATGGAAATTGCGTGCTGATGACTTCTACTGAAGACGAAGAGATTGTTGCGTGGCATGGGGTTGCTCGTACACAAAATTGATTGTTGTCCATTTAATTGCATGATTTATTGCGCGAAGATTACGAATTGACGAGCTGCAAATTATGTAACCATCCTCGTTTCAAGAGCAATACTCGGTGGTGGAAGTCGACGAAAAGCACAAGTAGCATGTAAAAGATGTATTATTTTCCTCTAACTCCTCGACTACGAGATTGTATGCATCCGATGCTACGGCGGAAAATATGCGTTGGCATGCATCGTCGGTCGATGATGGGGTCATCGTCGTCAAGAGACTCAATTGCATGGAAACATTTGAACACGAAGTTTCCTTATTTGCATCGAAATTAAATAGCGTGCGATTGGGACTCTCAACTAACGGTTTCGATCATTCGATCAATCGGAAAGCAATATTCATCATGGCCCGTTATATCGACCCTTATAATCTTCCCGTGGCTGTGTATGAAGGAGCAATACATGTTTCTTACGATCTTAGTGCGGGACCGCATAATCCGAAGGAGAAGATTGATGTGTTCTTGCAACCATTGATAGCGAGTTAATAGATTTGTGGGATGGCGTTCTTACTTATGATGTATCGTTGAGCGAAATTTTCAAATGCCGCTGCATTACTTTGGACAATTAGTGACTTCCTGCATACTCTATGTTTGTGCGGATGGATGCAGTTTGGAAGATTAGCTTGTCCGCCTTGCATGGAGTATCCGATGCTTTTACTTTAGATAAAGTGGTAAGCAATCATGGTTTGATAACCATCGTAAATTTCTAGCTTCTAATCACCCATTTGAAGGGATCGAAGAGGTTTGAGAAAGAACACGGTGATTACTAACGATCCACCGAAGCGCGATCGGAGATGAGCTCACATCACTAATTATGGGTATGGGACTAGTCTCCGTAATGAGAGATTGGCGGTGATGAAATAAATAGCGAGAATATCCAAGCAGTTTGGGCGGATGGAAGAAAAGTATTTTCAGGATCTACCTTACTGGAGTTCTCTTTTGATTTGGCATAATTTGGACGTCATGCACATAGAAAAGAATGTGTTCGATAATGTTTTCAACACTGTCACGGCCCGATTTCTAAAAATAATGGAAGCTCGTAAATCGAGGCACGATGAATAAAAATAAGGAGAAATATGAAGTAAATAAGTTGACTCGAATGATCAAGACAATAAACCCTTAGAATTTGGGAATAGCTTCCTAAATGAAAATGGAAGACATCGAATGATGAAATCCAATCAAAACAATAATTATCCTCGGGATCACAAGTTTAGTTTCGTGCTTCGATAGCGATGACATCGAAATACTAACGTCGATGATTTAGAGTCTAAACTCAATCAAAGATATAATTAGTCATAGACAAGAAGGAACAAGGTAATTAGAGCTAGCTCATCATGGAAGTCTAAATCGGAATAATCCGTCAAAGTGCGGAGTGAACTCAAATCTCGGCTCGCCCGTCGGCACCGTTGATCATCCCGAAAATATTTGGAAATATTTGGGCTAAGTACTAATGTACTCGGTGGGCATGCATTTTCATAAACATTTCATAAATCCGTAAAAGCGGTTTATCCAATCCTAATAACATAACTTAGAAGATTTTAAAAAGAAACCACTTCTAAGCATGCAAAAATATTTCATTTATTGGGCCCATTATCACGACTCTTACATTACTCGCTTTGATCCGGGCCTCTAGCCACCGTCGGATCACATGCTCCCATTATTGTCAGCGGGACGAACCGGACAATTCATGACGTACTGGGCATATCCGGACAAGCACCATAATAACATGGCGTGCCGGAGCGCATCCGGACAAGCACCCTTATAACGTCTCATGATTATGTTAATGCCCGATGGAGATCAACCCACCAAACAACTAACCAAATGTAAGCAGGCGGGCGCACAAAAACATTTTATTGGATAAGCGGTTTGCATTTCATGAAATATCGAGCATATAACTCAAATATACTTTTAGTAGATAAAGCCCACCTCGATAGGACAAAGCACGAAGAATCACTATAGTGCAGCGTCTCGGAAAGCGACACTAATCCCCTTGATCGATAAAACCTAGAAGCATGTCAGTAAAGGAGGATACTAGCTTATGATTCGTTAAGGCCGGGTTTTCAAAATATAATTAAATTTGAAAACTAATTTATATCGGCTAAGGCACCAACAATACCCTTGCTCGACTTTTCGTTTAACAACAAATTAAATTTCATAATATTCTTATGTTAAATACTTTTTTACAAAAGTATAACATACTTGAAATACATACTAAGTTCGTATATATTAAGGAATCTTGTTTAATATAACACATAATAAAATTCTCAAATTATGCACTTGACTAGCATAATTTAATTTATTTAATTATTCTAACTTAATTAATTTCATTAAAAGAAATTAATTACATTAATTAAAGAGGTCTTAATCATAAATTAAAGATAATTTAAACTTGACAACCTTATCTTAATCAATCAATTAATTAAACTTAATAGTAATTAATTAATTAATTAATTAACTTACCATAATTAAATAATTTAAACTTATATTTAAGTTTAAGTTAATTATTTAATTAATAAGACTTAATATAATTTAATTAATTAAGTCTTAAAGTTAAACCTTATTTATTTAATTAATTAAAGTCCAAAGATTTAATTAATTAAAGCAAGTCAAGTAATTTATTAAATTAAATAAATTAAAGCCCAATCATTAATTAAATCTAAGCCCATATTTTATTTTATTAATTAAGGTCCAACTATTTATTTAATTCCTTTGGAGCCCAATCCATAAATTTTAGGCCCAATTCTTTTAATTCTCGCCCACTATTAAAACATAGTCCATCAACATTTAATTAAAATGGATCCAACCAAAACATTAAATAAAATAGAATCACCAACACTTTTATAAAACTCATTGACTCATTTAAAATAATTTGGGCCAAATTTAAAATAAAAATAAGCCCATCAACAATTAAAATAGAAACCAACCCATTAACTCTCAAACCTAAACCTAAAGTTCATCCATTTTCGGTCACGCCGTCACGACGACCGGATTCGGCGACCTCAAAATTTTATTTTATTTTTTTTTCTTCTTCTTCTCTATCACTCTCTCTCTCTCACGGCTCTCTCAACATACTCACACACACACACCGAGGTCGTCGCCATGCTTGTCCGCCCAGTGACCCCATGGCCTCCATCTTCTCGGTTCTCTCTCTCGCCTACACACACTGACACGGTCCACGCACACACACATGCACACCGCGACAACACATGCATATACGGCGCGCATGACCGTCGCGTTTGGCGGCCACGTCGCCGACCACGGCCTCCTCCTCGTCGAGCACCGCGCGCGCATGCACACTTGAACACCGCACAACACCACAACTCACACACATACACGAACGCACACACCTGGCGGCGGCGTTGCCGGCTCCACGGTTGCGTCGCCGGAATCGTCGCGGTCTTCCAGTGCCGCCGCCACCGCCGCCTCCCTCACCTCCCACTCAGCACACACTCACCATGACACACACAAATCGTATATGCATATAAACATTAAAAGTAGAAGAAGATTATTGCTCAAATTATTAGAAGCTTAGAGTTATACCTTGTAGAATCCTCTTGTTGAGGTTGCAAGAATGAATGAGTGAAAAATCTGAAAATGGGGTTAGGGTTCAGAATGAGGAGAAGAGGAGTTTATATAGTTAGGGTTTGATTGTCCATGGGCTTTCATTTTGGGCCTTGTTAAACCAAAGCCCATTACATATATTATAAATGCGGCTCAAGTCCGATCTTAGAGATTATAAATTAATTAAACCAGTTGAAAGTCATGAATGAGAAAGGAAGACAAAAAGATACGAGCAAATCTAGAGAAGAACTTAATTTATCTTGCTTCTGAGACGAGTTGGCGATGAATGAATCAACAGGAAAATATCCAAAGGCTTCTTATACACTTGACAATCGTGAGAAAAAGTCTTATGTGAGTGGGTAAGAGGTTTAAGATTTCAGATGGGTGCGTTTGAACATGGGTAGATGTGTAGACATGACAAACCGAAGATGTTTGGGATGAAGAGTCATGATGTCACATTTTCATGCAATGAATTCTACCGATTGCATTGCGAACTTCTCCCACCCAATGTTTGGAAAGGTAAGAGAATTATCTTTATTCTTCAAAGATTTAACTTCGAAACATAGGGCTTGATGATCTGGAGACTCAAGAAAATATTCCGATGATTTTATGCAAGCTTAAGCGCAACTTTCCCTAGTTTCTTCGACTCCATGGAACATCTTCCGGTTCATCTAGGCGATGAAGCCCGTATTGCGATGGATGGCCTGCTCAATACATACATATATAGGGGTTGGATGGATGTATCCATTTGAAAGGTACTACGATACGTACATTATCACACACACATGTTGTTACATATAATCATATATATATATATATATATATATATATATATATATATATATATATATATATCAATTGAAGAACAACGTTCTAAATTTTGTAGATACTTACGTAAGTTGAATAACAACGTATGAAATAAAGCCGTCTAAATTTTGTGATACTACGTAAGTTGAAGAACAACGTCTGAAATAAAGGTTGAGGGTTCTATCTACAATGCTTACTTAGTAGAAGAAACATCGACATTTTGCTCAGTATTATTTTGATGATCACGTAAGAACGAAGTTCGTAGATTTGCATCATGGTCAAACGGAGATTAGGCACGAAGATTATCCGATATGCTTCAAATCTTCAAGCAAGATGGCGACCTTTGGAAACATGTCAACGAGATATTTGGATAGTAGAGAATATGATGCTGCTCGTTTATACGTGTTGCTCAACTGTGTTGAAGTTGCAGACGTTTACATGGCATAAGTGTCGTGTTTTTCTTAGAATTCATTGTTAATTATTATTATTATTATTGTTATTATTAACTAGGATCGTAAATATATGTTGATGTAGTTTATTCATCGACGATGTGAAAAGATCAAATCCACTGATCTCTAGCTCTGATATTCAAAGGTCGATTGAAAGAGGCTTCCCGTTTTGGTTTGAGGCATATGTGATTGTTCTGATGATTATTAGTAGGAAATATTTAATATGTACGTTTAGTCATTCTAATCATTTTTTTTACTAATAATAGGTCAAAGATCATACTAACAACATTGTGAATCCGTTCATATTGTCTCTTGCCAGCGGCCTTGACTCTAATTAAGGCGCACCAAGGTATTATATAAATGGGTACAAATTTCACACATTAGAACATGGGTCACAAAGATCAACTATGAATAGTGGAATGTGCATTAAAGGTGAAACCTATGGTACAGACACGCAAGAACTCGACTTTTATGGTCGATTATTGGAGGTTTGTGAGTTGAAATATCCTAGGCTACCAACGAAGACCACAACATTGTTTAGATACGAGTGGTTTGATCCTTCACGATTGGGGTTATCAATTCATTCCGAGTACAAGTTGGTTTCGGTAAATCATACGCGAAGATATAACAAGTTCGAATTGTTTATCCTCGCCAATCAAGTCATTCAAGTATACTATTGTGCATATCCAAGTTTAAAACAATCTATGAAAGAGTGGTGGGAAGTATGCAAAATTAAAGCTCGATCTAATGTGGAAGTCTCAGATGAGAGTTCTGCATCGATAGTACCTTCCCCTTTTCAAGAGGAGGCATTAGGTTCGATTACTAATGTCGTTGTAGATGAGGACACGACACTAGTTCATCCTGACGGTACACTCATAGATATTGAAGAGACATCTGATGATGAGGATGATGAAGTTGAATTGTCAGAGTCAGAAGACAATCATACATTGGATGATGATGATGATGATGACGACGACATGAATAGGGTTTGAATTTATTATATAGTATGCACAAAATCGTTTTATTTTCTAGTATGCACACAAAACGTTATGATATGTATTATTTGTTAAATTTTAATACAACATTTTTTACCTTTGTTTGCAGATGTCTCACAGTGGACGAGGTGCCTCGTCATCACGTCGGAGGCACTCAGGATCATACATGTCGTCGCCCTCACCTGCCAGCCTAGAAGAAGGCATGGAGGCACTATCTCACAGTCCCGACCCCTCGAGCCGTAGTGCAGTGCCATCTAGAGAGGGGATGAAGAAGATAGCCATTGTGAATGAGTATATTATCTCTTGTATGTCTCAGTTTAAATAAATTATAACATTCTGATGTCTTTATTTCACGTAAATTGTAGCATTTTGTGTCCGAGCAATGATATAGCCAGCGTGATTACGAGTCATTCCAGTAAATTCATGAATCACAACGGCTTCAATTGGAAATTGGTGCCTCAAGAGTTCAAGCGATTTATTTCGATGAATTGAGGTTCGTGTTGTTTATCTGAAGTCATTTATGATTTGACCTTTGCATATTGTAATAATATATTTTTGCGTAAATATTTTTATTGGGATGATCGATGGACGAGGCCATGGTCTACTCCTCTTGGTGCACAAAGGCCGAGCGCTATAAAGATCTTGTTCACAAGATCAAGCGGTGAAGGACTCGCCAACCCACCTCCATTTATCCCCGAGCGAGATTGGGACAATTGGAAGGCATATTGGGCTCGGACAGACGTCCAAGAGAAGCGGCAAAGGCCCGACAGAACAGGATGTCCGAGCCGGATGGCGAGGGTCTTGGGGTAGTCAAGCATCGGGGTGGCTCACGCCTGCATTCGAGTATCACGAGAGAGATTGTAAGTACTTTGAAATTTTAGATACAATAAATTTATTTAAGAATCGTGATACTTGTTAATTATTTAATTTGTTTGACTTATTTATAAGCGAAGAGCGTGGAGTAGCCATAGAAGATGTCCAATGGGATGTATTCCAAGTATCATGCCACCAACGACGGAGCTATACAAACGGAAAGCTCGGAGTATCACGGTAAGTATATTCGTTAGCACAATAACGAGCATTTAATTAAATAATAATTGTACGAAATTATATTACGAGGCAAGTTGAGGAACATGTCACTTAGTTGAGCCAATCTGGGGGAGTGATGAGGCGACACCGTAAATCGATAGCACTAAAATTCTCAAAATGTCCTTGGGAGCTCCTCAAAGAAAAAGAATAGGATGTTTGAGTCGGTTCTCTATCACGGACATACATGCAGAGCGAAGTGTCGTCTCATTCGGTGAGAGTGCCCATCCCGCCGATGCGAGAGCTTATCAACAATGCCTATTGGAGATGGAGGTCGATGGTGTCGGCGGGAGCAATACGAGGTGAGATTGATAGAAAGAAGAAGCAGAAGACGAGGCATACGAGGCCGTAATGCAAGCCGGCGCCAACAATACGAGGTCAGATTGCAAGATGAGCTGAGAGAGAGAGATAGCGTGCAAGCACAGATTCGAGCTCGATTCTTGCGCTCGGTGAGGAGGCCATAGAGCGCTTCATGGCGGCTCCGCTTCCCCACCGTGAGCTCCCGCTTCCCCCCCTCGTGATATCGACTCCGCTTCCCTCTTTCGTCATATTTGGGTTGATTATGAATTTGTAAACTTATCGTATGATTTCAAATTGTTTGGTTTGATTTGGTTTGTTTGGATAGTTTCGAATTGTTTGGATTGAATTGGTTTGTTTGGATTGACTTGGTTTGTTTGGATAATTTGAATTGTTTGGATAGTTTGAATTGTTTGGATTGAATTGGTTTGTTTGGATATTTTGAATGTTTAAATTGAATTCGTTTGTTTGGATAGTTTGAATTGTTTGGATTGAATTGGACGGAATTGGTTTGTTTTGATTGTTAGGATTGTTTGGATTGTTTGAAAATAGGTTTGTTGTTTGTTGTAAATGGCTGTCCAAACTACAAATAGAAACCCACAGCATTGTGCACTTTAGCGACGATTTACTGACGGACTCATGACGATTTACAACGTGAAATAACCGAACAAACCGTAACTAGTGACGGATTAGAGATGGAATAGTTATGGAAAAGCGACGGATTTACGACGGGTATATTACGCGAAATAAAAAAAAATTATAATTTTAGCGGCTGAAAACGTCCGTCTCTAATTAACGATGGATCAGAGACGGAGTAGCGTCAAATTAACGACGGTTTGGCGACGGTATTTTGTAGCTACGGCAAAGTTACGTCGTTAATCCGTCGTTAAATACGATGGATTAGAGTCGTATTAACGACGGATTGTATTTCGCACGACCGTTTTGAGGTCGCCTATTAGCGATCGATATGTCCGCTTTTATTCCGTCGCTAATAATTAGCGACGCACATAAACCGTCGCTAAAAGTTTACCAACCAGTTTCCAACGACCCATAATTCCATCGCTAATCCGTCGCTACTCGATTATAGTGACGGATCCGACATGATTGGCGACGGAATTTTCCGTCGCTATTCGCCTGCAATTTTGTAGTGCGTATACAAGGAAATTAAAAAAAACTAGAAATGGAAACTAGATGGTAATGATAGAATAAATAGGAGTTAAATACTTTATCCCTAAAATCAAACACGGCAGCTATGTTGTTGTTTTCGGTTTGGAGGACGATGGCAGCAGTCCCTTAGGGCGGCTATTCGCCGGAATTTTGGAGAAAACAATGGTGGCCTTATTGTTGTCTGTCCATCAGGAATAGAGAGGAGGGGCAACAATGACTGCTATGGATCAACCGCGGTAGTAGATCTACACACACAAGAGGGAGAAGAGTGAGAAATTTGGTTTGAGAAAAGAGAGAGGTAGTACCTAACGAGAGGAGTCGCCAACGACACGGTGGCTGGAGGCGGACAACGGCAGTGTGCTGCTGTTGCTCGACTGAGTGAAGTAAGTTGACGGCGACAACTATTGGATTTGTATATTGAAAGCAGAATGGTTGAGTGTGTATGTAATGTTTCTTGTTATCACTATTACAATCTCATATATGAATTGTTTACTTGCTTGCAAATGTTTGTTTCATTCATATAAAAATTAGATCATATTGTTTGTAGAAGATCACAGAAGTATGTATGATTTGACAATTGGTTAAGCTTATTAAGATATAAAAATGATCACAGCTGAGACAACTTGAGGACGAGTTGTTGGTATAGGCTGCAGTATAGATAAGATTAAGAAGTGACTTAAATTGGTTGTTTGTCTATGCTGGTACGTCTTGACGTATTGATGGATCATGTGAGATGAGTTCTTCTATCTAACCGTCTTGAAGAACCTAGATCTCGGTGACTTTATATTGATCTAAACTTCGATAAGATTTTATGTGAGTATGAGTTACTGACTATCACTTTGACTTGTTATGGGTGAGGGTTACATGAGATAACCCAAGATTCTCCGCATCTTTGGTGGTGGCAGTACTTGTATGTCATGCTAGTTACATATATCGAATCACCGTATCCGTTTAGGATGATGACGTCCCTAAGGAGCTCAAAATGTTTATTGTATTAAACAATGCAGATTGAGTTAACTCAAGTACAATAATAATGTTGAGTGGTAATACTTAAGGAATTAAAGAGATTAATTATTTTAAGCAGTCAGAATGCTATAAATAATTAATGGACGTGTGATATCTTAAATATGGTCTAAGTGCAAGCCCGACTCAACTTCGGTAATAAAGGGGCAAGTCAATATTTATTCTCTAGTGGAATGAATAAATGTTTATGAATTAATTTATGTTCTGGACTGATCATAAGAAAATTAATTCATTTTGGGCACATCTTTATTCCTTACATTTGATCTCTGGGCTAACTCATCTAGGCTTGTTGCTGCTAATATTTTCGCCCACCCCTATAAGAGTCCTACTGGGACTCTGTTCTGATTAATGTATTATTTTAATACATCTTCAGTATCTAGATAGACATTATCTGATATTATTAGATATCAAGAGATATTATCTGCTATCATTAGATATCAAGAAATACTATATGATATTATTAGATATCAAGATATAATTATTCTAGTTATGATTTATTGCTAAGATATTATTGTATTTATTAGATATGCAAGGATCATATCTTAATATGATTCTAGGAATGCATTATAAATACATGGTGAGAGAAAATCAGAAATATTTCTTTCATTTGTTTTGAGATTTTTGAAAATCTCATAGATACAAGAATGAGGTGAAATTTTGCAATGTTCTCCATAGATTGCTCTCACTCAGTATTGAAAAATAGACATCCGAGATACAGTCTAGAAGATCAAAGCTGGAGTCTGTCATCAATCTCATATCCCAGAAATTCACAGGTAAACACGAGTAAACACCTATATGTTGTAATTAATTATATAGATGTATGCTATGTATATAATTAATGTATGGTAAATTAAACATTTAAGATAGATCATCGGTAAGAGGGTAAAATAAGATTTCCCTACAAAAACAGCGTTCGTTCCTCACTTGTCATTTCACCGGATCTAGGTACGAGGTGGAGGAGACAAAGGTCGCAGATTGCACGATGACCTACATCCGCAACGTTGTGTTGACGATAGCGAAGAAAGCAAGCGACGATGGACAGAATGGTGGCAACACCATCGTTGTTGTTCGCAACGATAGAGAGAAGATACATCACACTGCTGCACGAAGATAACGCGACGGTGATGGTGTGATTATTGTTCAAATAGTGGCAGCTCTTCCTTGCGCATCTTGGTCGAACGATGGCCTTCGTCGGAGATGGTCGACGTCTAGTGCTCAACAGGAGAATGAGGTGGACGAGGAGAATGAGAAGGAAGAGACGAGAGACGTGTATGTGTGTAGTGAGGATAGAGAGAGATGGAGATGGGAGGAGACGACGGTGGCGGTTCGACAGACTCCGAACGACAGTCCGAAAATGGAAGGATGGCACCTCCTATGAGTGTGTGAGAGACGCGAGAGAGACAAGTTTAGATGGGGATATAGAGTAAGGTTTTATCTAGTATGTATTGGACCTAAATAATTATTTAGGTATTGGGCCTTGATTTATTTTAGTTGGACTATAGAAAAAATGGAAAGAAAATGAGGAGTTGGGCGAGCTTATTCTCGCCGATTCAATTAGATGGAATATGGGCTGAATTCATTTAAGTTCTTAGCCTATGTTGTGGGGTTTTAATTGTTTTAAGTGGATCTTCAATTCCTATTAAATAAAGACCAAGATGATAAACTGAATTAAATCGAACTCGTAACTTGATCTCATCGATTAAGTTTATTTATTCATTTATGAACTTGATTAATTAAATATAGAGATTTAATTATGTCAAGTAGATAATTGAAAAATCTTGAGATTAAATTCGAGTTCAAGTTTAAGATCAAATAACTATTGGATTAAGCTTAAGAGCGAGAGATTAGACTCATAAATTAATCTATTAAGTTAGTTTTAATTATGGAATGATTAATCAAGATCCGTTTAATTTCCATAATTAATTAACGATCGATTCTATCTTAATCAATCATGCAAAGGAAGCGTTCTTTGATTTCTAAACATTTGAAGACAAGCTAAAATTCTTAATAATTTATTAATATAGCAATGACGCAGACTTAATAAGAGTGGAAAATCCCTAATAAAGTCTTATTGAATAAAGTTTGGAATTTCTTTCAATAAGAATAGTCCTTCGCTTCAGAATTCTTATTTATAATTTTTGCGATAAAGGTTGGACGAATGAGTGACAAAGAAACAACAAGAAAAGACTGTGATCCTGTGAGTAATAGTGCTAATAGGTGGACTTTCTTATATATAAATATAGTTAAATATTTCATTCAAATAGTTATTTTCCCTTCAAAATCTTTGAACTGAAAATCATTTCAAGTATTTCTTACCATAAATATTTTGAGATTTATGTATGATACTTATATATGTTGGCAATGTCAAGTTTATAAGTTAACGAATTAGGGTCATGTGCGGGTCACTTTCCCGTCAGGGCTAGTGTACATAAGGACTGTGAGTCATCTTAGCGGGTTGGCGATCGGTGTCCGTGGAAGGTGGTCACCTTCCAAGACAACATTCTGGTGACCATGAGAAGTGGCTATTTCTCCGCACAACAGATTATAAATATGATGATTACAAAGAACTTAGATCAATCGATTGAACTTTAGCTTCACAAAGTGAGGATCACCGTGAAGCTAGAAAAGCCGATGAGGTCGGTGACAAGTTCAAATTGTACTTTTGTGACCAATATCCGATCGAAATGAGTTGATGAACCTCATGGGTGGTCTTACCGAGATAGGAATTGATCCATTTTTCGATGATCCAACGCGATAAGGAATTCATGTTATCGTATTCACCACTACCAGAGGTGCTCCTCGATTCTTCCTTTAAAAGAGGATCTAGCCCACTGCTTTGGAAAATGCTTTCTTGGCTAACTATTATAGAATAGTACCTTTTCGGCAATCAGTCGAACTTTAGTTTCACAAAAGAATTTAGTAAGCTTGGGCCTTATAAGATAAAACTTCTTGCGTTACTGTTGAGATTACATGACAATTTACAGTTTATACATATATGTATGTATCTTTCGACATGTGACCACTGAGTGCTTTTGTACTCAGCCCTACATATATTTCTAGATGTGCAGGTTGAGCTGTGATGTGAATGGTGAAGTGTAGAGCTGAGCTTTTATCGAGTTTAGTTAAATAATGCCTCGAGATATATGTCTTCATACGTGTATCTCGGCTATTATTTTTTCGCTACAAAATACTTGATTATATTTAATTACAGTTATCAGTTCAGCTTTTTAGTTAAGCAAGTTCAACCTATTTATATCCCCTCTCCTAATTTCTCATCCCTGATCACGATTTTCCGACTTAACTATCCTTAAGAAAGTCCGATCGTGACACATACCCAACCTTTCTACTATGTATAAGGGATCTTGTTCTCTTATGTAAGTAAAATAAAAATAGTGGAAATTCATATATATAATATCCAAGTTAAGGATCGCCACCCATTTAGTCTTATTTGATGATAATAATCCCAATACGACGAGTAAGTTGACTATAATTGACATTTTGTTGGTGGTATATAATTGACATTCTTAACTTGGATACTATATAAAACTTTTCTCATAAAATATATGAATGATATCTTTTCGGATATTCTTTTTCGTCATTAGATCCTTCTTTCTACTATATAAAGGGTATTCCAAAAGAATCTAATTTGCAATTACAATAGAAACAAACCAAAACAGGGAGATCTCTTCTTGCAATTAGTGTCATGCAGATAAAGAACATGAACATCAAGAGTATCCCATGATCTAGAACATTAAGCAAACACTACCATGTGTAAACAGGTGGCAGAAACACAAAAAACTCAAACCTCTTTAAATTAATGATACATCATAAACACAGGCATAGAATCCATATGATAGTAGTATCTCCTATATAAAAGCTATAACCCGTTCAGAGTAAACTGTTGTTGCGCTACAAACAGTCGAAACACATATTGCTAAACTACTTTGTCAGGCACTGAATGAACACTATCAATCTTCAGTGCGATCCGATAACAGCTACTGCCTGCTGCGCTTCATGCAGGAAGGGCATTTGTATTGCTTAATGTTCTCAGCTTTAGCAGGAGTTATCTTCACGCATTTCCCATGGAACCATCGCTCGCAGATGTCACACCGATCCAGAATTCATCTGCATTGTAGTTTCCACCGCAGCTCCCACACAATGTTTCACTATGTTCATCTTCCTCCTCTTCAAAACTTTCCTCCGCCAGCTTCGGGTTGCTTTTGACTTGACCATCATTAGATCTCTGCAAATTGAGAAAATATTTCAGCTACAAGCACAATCACCGACGAAATCAAATGAAGGAAAATATACCATTTCCATGAGAAGATATCTATAAATTGATTGATCTCATACTAAAGTTTTTAGTAGAACATGTACCATAATGAGGAAGGAAAGAAGAAAAAAAAAGTAAGTATACACTAGTACGAATTAAGACAATATCCCTGCTTCCATTATGAAGAATATTACGGATATATGATACCAATGTGGATACGGATGAAAAAAGAGAATAATGATAACTTTCTATTTAAAAAGAATTAAAATTTCAACACGAATTCCTAGGGAACTTACAACAAACTTTAGAACTTAAAAATTTCAGCAAAATATCGAAGGAAAATAAATATTAACGTTGTCTTATAGTAAAATAAGATCCATAATTATGTTATACATGAATACAATACAATACAAGATGGTGACCTAGGGGTTCAAATCCAGAGATAATGTTATCTTTAGGTAAAACAATATTAACTCCAGGTTATCAGATTCTGCAGAAAGTTAAGCAAATTGCATTCAACTATCTGCCCAAGGAATGGATAATCTCGCTGTATAACCACGTGTTGGTTCATGCTTGGACCTCCATGCGATATTAGAGGTAGTGTAAAACCAAAAAATCGAGTTTAGGATTGTATGTGTGTTTCTACTATCTTCTACCCTTGTGTGTTTGCCAACAAATTGAATTGTAAGATTAAACCTATCAATTTTTCACCATCAATATCATATAACTATCCTGCGATAAATGATAAATTCATGATATTTCAAACATTACAAACAACATTCTAAAATCAAGGTTGTTTGTCATACCTTTGGGGTAACACGAGATTTGCTTCCACTATCTGTATTGGGCTTATCTTTACTGGCTTTCTTTCTGTTACTACTTCAAAAGCTGTTGGCAATTCATTGATCATGCTGAAGAGGCGCTTCCTGCAAGTCCAAACAACATATACGCTAATCAGAAAAATTTCCTCATAAAACATTACTACTGGTAGGAGGGAGCAAGTAGTTCTAGCAATCCCTAAATTACACATCTATGGGAACAAGACGAACCTAGTCAACGAACCCAAATTTGGTTTTAATTCTGAAGAATAAAGGTGTGATTTCTACCTCTCATTGCGATTCAGCCTAGCTCCAAGGTAAAAGCGACAGAGAGCAACCAACAGTCGCTGTGCACAGCAATTAAAGAAAGCCAATCTCTTGGTTCATTCCATCCCTCAAAGTTGATCCCAAGGGCAGGTTCGGGAGCTCCGTGGAACTTCCTCAGCTGGGAGATTTACTTCCCAAGTTTCATTTGGGTGTCCATACAGACACAAATTCTCCTTCTCTAACAAGTAAAATCGAGAAACCAAACATGATCAACTAGAGAAACACAACATCAACGAAGAAGTAGATTAGCATACGACGGACAGTGAGCTGGCATAGACTCATAGTAAATTCATACTGCAGGTACTTTTGCTTTCTTAAAAGGTTCTTGGTCAACAAGAAGGCGATACACTGAAACGGCTATGTCATACAAGAAGCTACATAATCAGGCCTCGTAATTAGACATCAAGAAACCGATTTCTGTTTAACCAAAACATAAAATCACCATTTGGATATAACAAAAACTCGAATCAAGCTGAAATCCTGCATCAATCGTCAAAACATAGCAGCAGCAACATACCTAATTAACTGCCTTTTAAAATAAATAAAAATTCAAAAGCAGAGACACTACTTGCTATCTACTTCATCCTTCACTACCCAATAAAGGAGCAAATTAGCCCTCCAATAAAGAAAAAACCTATCTTGACAAAAACAAACAGCAGTATCATCGAATTCCTCAAATGCCCATTCCTCATTAATCAATTTCGAAAATCAGAACCATGTAAAAAACACCCAGCTTCTACACCAAGCGGAAAATTCAAGACTATAACTATAAACAAAGTCTTAACAAATTACCTGGATCGCACAGCCCGTAAAATTCATCCACATCTGAAAATGGAGAAAGAACCCAAAAGATATCACACTCGTTCATTTACAGCTGAATTGAAAATTTTCTCCAAAAATTGAGTCTTTTGTACAAAACCTAATTCCAGAGTAGAGTAGTACCATAAGTTAAAGCACGAACGATTCCGGCGCGACGAGCACTGTAATCTTTGAAGATCTCCTCTACTGTTCGAGGACTCGAGGAAACTGATGCCATTTGTGCACAAAAAACTATGAGATCTAAAATCTATTGAGCAAAACAATCAGAATTTACATGAGGAAATTGAAAGAATTTTATGAAATTGCAGAGAGAAGAGAGGGAGAGAAGAGTTTTGAGTGTGCATGTAACGCTACAATCAGAAAAACAGAGGCAGGCGAAATTGTAAGAAGGGCTAGACTTTCAAGACGACATCGTTTGCTGCTATTTGACGAATAGATTGTTTCCCTCTTTTCTTTTTTCTTTTTGTTTTTCTCTTCACTCTCCTCGTTTCCACAATCCCCATAAAATGGACTATTGAGTTTTATTTATTATTTTTCAGAATTAAGAAAAATAAATTAATTGGCCCTAGTAGGATCTTTTTTGGGGGGAAATGTTTGCGTATGTGTAATTTATATATTGATGTGATTTCATGACATGAATATTCCAACGACATTATAAGTTGACATTTGATAACAGAAATAAATCAATGAAGTTAGTATTAGCTTGGGTTTCTGCCTTGTGCAATTTAAACATAATCCTAAAAAAAATGAATTAGATATCATTTACTCTTCCTTATTTTTGAAGTGCCCCCTACCATCAAATCATACTAATCAAGAAAGTAGTAAATTTATATTTGTAATCTCATTAATTATCATGATAAATGCATTCATATAACTAATTATCAAATTCTAAAAGTATTAAATAAAGGTAAATATGAAATATATCATAATTTTACTCTCAAATTACGAACTATATACTTATTAAAAAAAAGAAAAAAAATGCTAATAAGATATTTACAAAAACATAAGAAGTATTTATGAAAAACTTTCACATGTAGTGTTAGTTTGCAGAAAAGACAATCTTGATTTTATACAATGCTCTAAGAGAGAGTCTTGTGTAAGACCATCATACTATAAAATAGATTTAGATTTAGATCCAAATCAATAATTAATGACGTATTTGTAATTACAGACATCAACAAAATTACAACTAAGTTATCGAACTTAGATTTGAATCCATATTTTACTGTATATTACAATGAAATGGTCTCCATGAGTTTTGTAATGTTCTCAATATTGGCATAAGTTTTCATGTGTTGTCATGTTGAGGCTAATATCTAACGAATTTTAGAACATCTAATTGTTTTAATGCGTTTAAGACTATCGTACAAAAGCTACAACTAAAAGAGAAAATTCACATACTTTGGTATTATTAAATGTTGACCTTTTCACTATCCTAACAAAGAATGTAAATAAACTAAAAATTCAAAAGGAGGTAAGTGGGTTGCCTTTAATGTCATAAATCAATGTTTATGTGGCATAGATGCATTTACTCTGGCAAGACTTCAATTAACAACTGCCGATAGGGATTAGGGAATTAAATTTGGAAGCATAAGCAGCATTGTACGCAACGTGCACTGATAAAATAAATCACGATAGCTAGAACCCAAGGGATTAGGGAGTTAAATTTGTATGCGTAACGTGCATTGACAAAATAAATCACCATCCCCAGAATCCAAGTGTCCGACCATTCTATTTGCCAAAACATCATAACAAGCACTGATAAAATAAACAACGATGGCGAGCCATCGAGCATTCTCACTGCCCGAGAATCCAAGCGATCGAGCATTTTCAGTGCCCACGACTCACGCGACTACCTCAGACGTAACGTGCACTGATAAAATAAATCGTGATTGGTCGGATCCAAGCACCAGCGGCTGATGAATAAAAAGAGAGAGCCTTAGTAGTTCCACCAATATCATGAAACAAATATTGTTAAGAGATTCTTTCATTAACAACTTCATATAAAGAAAGCTACAACCAACTTAATTACTTTCCAACAACCAGAATGGAGGGCCATTACTTTTTACATAAATTCCTACAACTAAGATACAAATAAATGCTTGGGTAAAAAATATTATTTTAGTTATAAACTTATAACTACTTTCCCTGTACAAGAACTCAAACCTAAATTCCTATTTTTGTGATCCTATAATTGTGTTGTGTTTCCTGTCTTTTTCTGGTGGCTTCTTGCCAGTAACCAAACATCATCACACGTATTCTTGTCTGCTGCCAAGAGAAACAATGGCAGAATCACAATAACTAACCACCTTCTCCTAATCAATGAGGGCCGGTAGCAATACGACGACAATAGTGTGAGCTGTATTAACAACTACTTCCAAAACTCTATGAGAACACATAAACCCTTTGAGAACTCATTCTCCCAAAGACATGAAACTTCTATGTTCGACTACAATGACCAAAAATAATTATAAATTGAAAACACAGTACCCATCCAGTAAATTCCATAGACAGTTATACAAAGAAGCTCATAATTAAGACGCTAAAGAGAAGAAAATATTTTGGTGGTTGTAAAAAAGGATCAAATATATTAGAAAGAAAAGAAATGTTGATAAATAAACATCTAAAAAATTAGGGGGAATCTAAACAACTGTGTCCAAAATAACTCATCCTTCAAATTTCCAAGGGATGATAAGGTAAGACCAAAAAAAAGAAAAGAAAGGCAAGCTTACAAGAGTATGATGGACAGCTCCAAGGGGGCAGCATTCATGAGGACGTTAATAGCCGCTTGATGCCCGTTTTCTGCTCGGGAGTAAGCCGGCTAGGGAACTTGATGTTGAACTTAATCCGTAAGTTGCCCTTTCTGCCAGGTTCTTTAGGGATCGGCATCCCTTCTCCTTTAACAACTTCCTCGTAGGTTGGACTAACAATGCTGTTGATGGGTACGGTTAGATTCCGGCCATCAAGGGTAGTCACTTGGGCAGAGTAGCCGGTCAGAGCTTCAACCAAGGAGATCTTCTGGGTAGCTACGAGATCGTTCCCGTCCCTCTTGAACACATTGTGAGGCTTTTCATCGATAATGAAGACCAAGTCGGATGGAATGACACCTCGTTGTTCATTTCCCTTCTCTGGAAATGTTATCTTTGTTCCCTTCTTCCACCCGGGCTTGATTTCGATGGTAAGGATTTCCTCCATAGTAAACGGTCTCCTGCCAAGGGGGAAATAGTTGAAAACGTGGAGCCATATGCACCATTGCTAGTAGGCTAATCAAGAGCACATAAATTATATGACATACATTTATACTCATCGATAAGTTATGTTCTGAACATTGAATAAAATAGATAGAAAACTGAACCCTAGAGTTGAGGGTATTTACTGCAGGGGATCCCAAAATTTGAAAGGTGGATACTCAAAAAGGAAAGTCAAATATAACCAAGTTGGCAATGGTAAATCATAATGCTCAAGGTCTCTAATTTTGTGCCCCTGGTTGAATTAGTTATAATGTTTTTTCTAAAATAAAATATAGAAACAAGTTGTTTTCATACTAATTCAATGATTAGAATGTCATCCAGAGATAAATTAAAATCTTTAGATACACTGAATGCGAAAATAATGTCAAAATTAAGTAGTTTTCAGCAATATCAGGAATTACATCTTACTGACTATAGAAGGAAGTGAACAAATAATGATAAAAGATATGCAGACATTTAATTTTACATAATTACTAAAACAGTAAAGGAAAACAAACAAAATTATGCAGAAAACTAAACAGATAACCGAGCACAATCAAAGCGGAACGTGTTTGCATAAGAAAATTCAGACAGAGAGGAAATTTCCAAAAATCAGGCCCTATATTTTGATTGATTCTTTATCAGAAAACACACAAGTTCACAAGAACTTTAAAAGTCTCAGCCTCAAAAAAGATTAAACTTCCCAGATAGAAAGCAGCGAACACGTGTTGGATAATAATAAACACACATTGGACAATAATGAACACGCGTTGGACAATAATGAACACGTGTGAGAAGTATTAGAAGGACAAAAATGAACACAGATTTTTATTCAGATGCCTTAATAGTTAATCTCCCCATTGCCGTCACTAATCTATAAGCTATCTTTAAAGCTTATGAATTGTCCATTTACTGCTTACTATCAAGGATTTTCGTAACTGCACCCAACATCTAACACAGGTAAGATTTCAGGTTAGTGGCGCAAGCAACAGTTGCAAAGACTGAGGAACCTAATAAAGAAACAAGAAATGTGTTCAACTGAGTTTCCCAGAATACACTCACTCTTTCTCTAGGCTTCTAGTGTGTAGAAATTCCAAAGGAGATCAAGTAACTAACCCAGATTTTGGCAAAATTCTTCTGTACTTATATAAGAGCATGAAATGTACTTTTTCCGTCAAAAGCCCCAAAACAGGTTAGGTGGGAAGTGTTTTATTATAGGTTCAATAATTGCTGAGTGTTTAATATACACAGGGATTCATGATCGAGCAGTTACTTCTGGTCATTCTGTTACATCTGGTTGCAGATAAATAAGGCTAAAAGAAGTTAGAAGATGATGGCCTGTCATGCTAGGGCATTACTGCACACACCTCACACTTTTAAAAGTGTCGACAATAGCATATTGCACTCAACCAAGACTGATCACTTACAAGCCAAAATTCACCAATCAAAACCAATCTATACCGGTAGACAATTCATTAAAAAAGTCATTAAGTGTGGCAGGTTCCCCGGCCGTTCCGTAATATCCGGATTTGGGTAAAATCTACCTAAAGAAACAGAAAAAGTTACCCAACCAGAGAGACTATATTCTCACAACTATGACACGCCAAGCTAGGTCTATATTACAAGTCTACACGAAGATTGCCAAGTCTTGCGAGATGTCAACAGCATCATGAGCCAAATCACACTAGTCCAGAGCGTCAGTAATATCCGGACACAGGCAATGTATCTAATAAACAGAGAAGTTACCCAACAGAGAGATTCTATTCTAATGACTAAAACACAACAAGCTAGGTCACCGCAACCAGATCCACAAGTGTTGAAAGATGTCAAATTGGCATCATGCACCAAATTGATAGGTTTCAACTGTAGTATCATCTTGTTAACAAGACACAAATCGACCAATCAAGAAACACACACACAAAATTACCAAAAATTTGCTACTAATACCAATTTACAGTTTTATAAATGCATTTTACCATACTAAACTCCAATCAATTCATTTCAATCACAAATAATCCAATCGATGAAAGAACCTAAACAGTTAGCAAAGATCGAATCTTTACCCACTGGGATCCATCACATCCCGAGAAATCTTCATCTTTTTAGTAGTACCCTTGTACAGATCCTCCAAACTACAAGGCAACATCCGCTCAATAGCGGCCGCCTTTCTCGGCATCCCACCGGAGCCCCCTTCCGCACTGGTGGCCGCATTCCTAAACGACGTAAATATATCATCACCAAACACACTCCTCGAGAACCCCAAGCCCCGCCTCGACCCCCTCCCATATCCCCCATTCCCCCAAAGGGGCTTGAGAAGCCGAAGAACTCCGAGAATATGTCATCAGCGCTGCGCGGATTGAACCGAAACGATGCCCCGCCGCCGTCCCGCATGCCAGAAAATCTGCCGGCATCGGGCGGCGGCATCTGCCCCTTCAAACCTTCCTCGCCGTACTGATCATAAACCGCCCTCTTCTGCGAATCACTCAAGACCTGCATTAATCAAACGAAACAAATAGCTCCAATCACAATCGCCGCCATCAATTCATTTTGCCCATTTCTCAGAATTGCTCGAATTACAAAGCCAAAAATAAGAAGGGGGAGAGACAAAAGTAAGAAGAGAGAGAGAGAGAGAGAGAGAGAGAGAGAAGCAATTACATCGTAAGCTTCGGAGATTGTCTTGAATTTGGCTTCGGCTTCTTTTTTGTTGTTAGGGTTTTTGTCGGGGTGCCATTTCATGGCGAGTTTGCGGTAGGCTTTCTTAAGATCGTCTTCTTTGGCGGAGCGGTCCACCTGAAGTATCTTGTAGTAGTCCACCCCCATGCTTTCTCTTTTCTCTCTCTACCACCTCCACTTTCACTCTCTCTTCTTCCTTCTTCCTCAATTCCGTTCTGTTTTCGGTTGCCTGATGCTTCGAGATTTTAGTTAAGCTCTGGGTTCTGACATCAAGAAAACTGTTCGCATAAATTAATGTTATATTTCGTGCTGGGCTCACGCTTGTGTTGTGTGGGTCATCAATTTGGTTGGTGTAGGTGTTGGGCCAGTGGCCCATAACCTTTCTAGTATTTTTTAGGGATAAATTACTAATCATGAAAAGTAAACACTACCTAAGGGAGTGTTTACTTTTCATGGTTAGTATTTTGAAAGATTGATTATTTGATGGATTAAATATGTGATAATATTAAATTTATCTATCAATCCTTCATTTACTACAAATGATTAGTTAAGGATTAAAATTGTGATAAATAATTCTCTATTTATTTGGATGATTATTTCAATCCTACCTATATTGATTGGATTAAAATTAATGAAGAAAAATTCAAAGGATTAAAATAATCTCGAGCTTTGGGATATCCTCAAATATTAATCCTTAAAAGTAAATACTTGATTAGGTTATATTAATTTTATCTATTCAACCTAATTATACAAAGTAAACATCACCTAATAATATAGATGATAAGCAGTAATTAGGTAAACTTTAAATTCTGAGTTATGAACTATATCAGGAATAGAGACACTATACATGCAAGTAATATGTGGGAAGAAAGATAAAGCTATACTAAAAAATTATAAAAAATTAAAATTAACAGTATTAAAATTTGTAGTTGTTAAATGATGAAATGTAAATGAATAAATAATTAGTGTTTTTGAAATCCCCGGTTTTAAATTCATTTGGACTCTGCATAAAGCAAAATAATAGCTAAATAGAGCAATCGAACTTCGATTTGTAATAAAGAGGTAAGTTATCATTTATTCTCTAGTGGAATGAATAAATATTTATAAATTAATTTACGTTTAAAATGAATATAAGATAATTAATTCATTTTAAATCCATTTTTATTCATTGTATCTGATCCATTGGCTGGTCCATCAAGGCCTATGGCTATAGAATTTTCATCCCCCTAGCACATTCACACTAAGACGGTTTTCTGATTATTCATTAGATATTTATTACATACATCTCTTATTCTAGATATAAATTATCTGATATTAAAAAATAATTATTCTAAAAATAAATTATCTTCAGGATAGAACATAATTATTGTATTTATTAGATGTGTTAGAATCCTATCACATTAATATTCTAAGGAGAGCATTATAAATACAAGATAAGAGAAAATCAGTAATATCCCTAAATACACTTTGATTTTCAAAAATCACATTTAAGGAGAGAAAAATTGATTTTCTTCATAGATTACTGAGATCTAGTATTCAGGACACTGTTCAGAAAATCGGAATTGAATTTTTTTTACAAGAAATTTATAGGTAAACACGAAAAAAATCTTATATGATGCAGTTAATTATATAGGAGCATGCTATGAGTATAATCAATGTATAATAAATTAAACATCCAATATAGATTATCAAAAGTACGGAAGAATCATATTTCCCTCCACCAATAACAAATTCGATCAAATAACTTGAAAAATCAAATCGCAACTCAAAACACCAACTTTAGGTCCATTTTGATTTTTTCCACGAACTTTAAAAATTGTCACAAAATACACAAACTTAATCACTTTAGTGATTTTACCACAATTTCAAATCCAGACCAAATTAAATCTTATTAGGTATCTCGAAAAATTATTATAGACAAAACAGTTGATCATATAAACGATGTTATAGAGAAAGGACATAAAATATCTTCATTTCATCAAAATAAATCATATTTCTTGATTTCTAAGGTTAATTGCATCAACTCTCATTAAAATATCATGTCTTCTCATTAGTTTCATCGCCTAGTTCTCGTTGGAATCAAAACAATCTATCATCTCTCTATAGTGTCGTATATATTATTGACCGATTTATCTACAATAAATTTTTAAGATGTCAAATCATATTTAATTTAGTCTGAATTTGAAATAATGGTAAAATCATTAAAGTAATTACGTTTGTTTATTTTGTGATAATTTTTAAAGTTCGTGAAAAAATCAAAATTGGTGTATTTATACACCAATAACCCTTATTATTATTATATGATATTTAATATTGCAAATATTATTTGCTTTGGAATTATTTGCTCTTTCTTTGATATTCATGAGAATATATCATCTAATCTTTATTTTAACTGATCATTATTTATTTATTTGATAAAGATATTTTTATTTTAGTTTCGGTTGAAATTCTATATTTACATTTAATTAAGTTTACACTTATATAGAATTTTAATTTAGTTTGTATTTTGTGTTTGTTATTGTGATGAATATCGAGAAAATATTATAACATTTGGAAAATATTAGATATTAATGACTTGATTTATCTTCAAATCTTAGTGTAGAAAAACTATGGACATAAAAAATACAACAATTGACAATTAATTATTTTTTTTATAAAAAGTTAGACTCCCCAATATATTGCTTAATTGTGGAATATTATCACCTCTACCTATGATAGTTAATTTTGCTGAGAAATGAAGAGAGATGATGAAATGAACTCTTATAAAATATTATTTCATGTATTTTTTTTACATGTAAACTTGTTTAGTCTATAACAAATATATATGATTTAAAAAATCATCTACTTATCTTTGTGCACCAACCACAAATCGTCCTCGCAAAATTCACTAAATTTATACGTAGGATATATTATCATAACAAGGATCACGTTCGTTATTGTATCTATTCAATCTTAAATTTACTTGATTTTTTGTTAGTTATCAATATATCGTGTTTTTAATTTTCATAACTAGGTAAGTTTATTTATGCCTGCAGAGTGCTGTTAAATATAACTTTTATCAAAGAAATTGATGCACTTTTTAGAAAATTATAATATAAACCAATATTCTGTAATTGTTAGAAAAACAAAAGTTGAAAAAAAAAATAGAAAGTAAAAGATAAGTGCACATGTGGATACATGAAAGAATGATATATAACAAAAAAAAATCAAGAAAGTTCATCACAGTCTCACTAAAGTCGGTGATTGATTGATCAAATGATAATGCATTACTATAAATAGGTTTGATGTCAAGTTATAATGGTGAAGTAAATATAAATAAAAGAAAGCCACATAAACCTATGCTATGCCTTCACTTAGCTTACAAAATCACATACACACATTTACTAAATACTTCAAAAATTAAATGAATAAAATTGCATATACGATATTATCCAATTTTTTAACCCAAATCTCATATTATATTGATACTTTAATAACACGAATAAAACTTTTTTTTTAAAAGCATAAAATCTTAGTACATATTATAAGAATAAAAGAGATTCTAAGCCGGAAAAAAACATCAGCAAGACCAGATATATATAAGTAGTGACAGAGGCAGAAATAGAAATTTGAAGCTGGGGGCCAAAAACATTTGAGAAGAAATTGATTTTTTTTTAGGGATCTAACAACATAATCTCTTCTTTCTTAAAAAGTCACTACAAACACTCTCTCACTTTGAAAGTCGACCCCGAACAGAAGTTGTCTACTCAACTCAAACAACTAGATACAACACGAGAACACCGAGTTCATTAATTAAAAATTTAGATTCAAAATTATTCATTAATGTATAAATTTTTAGATTTTAAAACTTCACATCTACTACTTTAGTTTCACGCAAAGACGTTAATCCGATTTAACTTAAACTTTTAATAAGTTTCTTTGAATCAATTTTGAGATGGATAAAGAAAATGTCAATTTTTGGAATTCGTAGTAGATTGAAATTTTTGTTTTCTTCACTTTCTTTTCTATGTAACTTTCAAATTTGTTCTCTCACATGCGTTGCTTTCCTTTATCGACTTTATCTGTGTGAATTCGTATTCAATTCTTTACCTAAGAGAAATTGAGGAAGTTTTATAGAAGATATAGAGAAGTTGAAAAGATTCTATAGGATAAAGAGATAAAAACAAACAAAAAGGAAAAAGAATAGAAAATCCCAAAAATTACACAAAAAATAAAGAGATATAAATGAAAAAAGAGTAAAAATATTGATTATAAATTAATACACAACATATAACCATTCTCTATAATAATATATATTTTAAAACTAAAATTAAAATACAAAATTACTAAAATACCCCCAATTTTTTTTGAAATTACTGGCGACCCATGGGGCCCCAATCCCCTTACTGCCTCCGTCCCTGACATCAGTCTCATTGCTGCCGAAAGCCACCAAAATTTAAAGCAAGTCTGCAGAATGCAAGATATAAAATTAAACCAGAGTTAAATGTAAGCAAAATTAAATATCATATCAAACTTGGATCAAACAACTTAATTGAAACTCAGAACTATTAGAAGCTAGACAAGATTACGATCATGATCATATGGAGAGCCGACTGGTTTGTGAGGCAATTGAAACTGCAGCTTGAGGCTTTGAAGGCCCTGTACATATATAATATATTAATATGGTTAAAAAAACAATAATGTAATGATAGTCGGTTGGTTGTGCTGTAGATTTTTAGGTTTTTTCACATAAAAACACCATATTACATAAAGAAATAATAAGAAACAATCCTTATGTATGTGTGTTGGCCTAGCGGTAGAGTGGTTAATAATCGGCGCTAAAGGTCTCCTGTTCAAGTCCACGTGACGACGACTTTGAATTTCTGTATTAATTGACCCAAAAAAAAGAAGCAATCCTTACCGTGTGCGTGGATTGGTGTAGTGGTAGAGTGATTAATATCCGATGCCAAAAGTCTCGGGTTCGAATCCACCGTGATACGGCCTTTAAATTTATATATTTAATTGACCCAAAAAAAGAAGTAATCCTTATCATTTTTTAAGATTTATTATCAATCTTTCAAATAAGTAAAGCCTATAAATGTAAGGGTTGATTGCAAATTAAATTCTAACCATTCAACATTTTTACGAATTAAATCCAACTTTTAAAATGTTGCAGTGATGTCTCAACTGTTCAATTTATAGCAAGTGCAGTCCTAATTCTTGTACGAATTCGAAGTTGAGATCTAGACATCTATCCGATATCGAAACTCAAAATTAATTAGGAGCTTTTGAAACTCATTATCCGAGTTGTCCTCTTAATTGTCAATTTCTTCACCGAACATCCCATAGTTAAGTAATTGAGCCAAGAGAGCCAAGAGTTGGCACGATCCAATTAGAGTTTCTCGATGATTCGAGTTGCAATTTCGGACATCTAACAAAAAGATTAATGCGCTAAAAAAACAATTAAAACTATGAACTTCAAAATCACTCGATCATTTCTTAGTATTTGATAGTCGTCTGGTCCATGATTTCGCGTGCTTTCTCTCTCTCTCTCTCTACCACTTCCACTTACACTTTCACTATCTCCATTCTTCCTCAATTTCCTTTTTTTTTTCCGGTTGTCTGATGCTTCAAGATTTTAGTTTACTTTAGGTAATGACTGGTACGTAGGAACGAAATTAGATAATAATAAAATGAACTTTAGAATGAAATGATGGTAGGAACTAAATAGAATTGAATATGTGATTCATATTGCTAGTATGTACAATGAATGAACGAATATGAATGATAAAATAAATGAAATAACCATTATTTTTGTAATTTATGTTATTATTACTATTATTATTATTATTATTATTATTATTATTATTATTCTAATATAATTTTATTGGTATCAATTATTTGTTATGTTAATATTATTTTAAATATTATTATTAGTTAATAATAATATTTATCAATATTATTATTATTATTATTTTATTATTATTATTATTATTATTTATAATAATATTGTTATTGTCGATAATTTATTATTATCATCATTAATTTTATAAGATAAAGAATAAGTAAGAATAGTTTTGTTAGAATAAATAAATAAATTTTGCTAATCTCATGTCCATGTGAATAATATTTCTTTAAGAATGATGATTAATATTATAAAAATCTTATCATTGAGAATGAATGCATAAATCATAATTCTCATAAATCATCATGTTATTCCTGCAGGCTAGTCGTAATTAATGTTCTGACAAACTCTTCGCATTAATTAATGTTCGATTCAGTGTTAGACTCTCGTTTCTAGGTGTGAGTCTTATACTTTCTGGGTGTATAGTTATTGGGCCGCTGGCCCACATTTTTGTAATTTTTCAGAAGGGATATATCATAGAATTGGTCATAGTAATATACTCCATCCGTCCCGGCATTCATGGCCCGTATTCCTTTTTGGGACGTCCCAACAATGTTGGCTCGTTTCCTTTTTGGGATAAAAATTAGGGAACTAAACCTATTACTCACTAATTGGGTTGGCCCATTAAAAACCCTAATCCTAAAATTAACTATCCCATCCCCCCGTCGATTCCTCTGCCTCACTCATTTCTGAGATCTCTCTCTCTATTCTCCCTCTCTACCACTCTTCCTCTCTTGTCTTTGGGCATCAACCCCTTCACTGAAACCCTAGCTCATTCCTACTCCACCGTCGATCCTCTGGTTTTGTCTTCTCTCTCTCTCTCTGTAACTCCTCTCTACCCCTTCTCCTTCTCGTCTTCGGACATCTACCCTTCACTGAAACCCTAACTTCTTCATACTCCATCGTCGACCCTCTGGTTTCGTCTTCTCTCATCTCTCTCTCTGTAACTCATCCTCTACCCCTTCTCTCTCTTGGGCATCGACCCCTTCACCGAAACCCTAAAATTCCTTCCCATACTTTCACCATGAAAGCAGATCTGGTTGACACCGACGACCGGACTGTGATATCGACGACTGGAGTTCCTCCATACGCCGTCGTGGGTCGTTCTCTTAGATCCAGTCCGAGACGGGGTCTCGTCGGCGGACCCACAGGATTTGGGATCTAGATTTGGATGGGTGCTCAAGATGGGAGATCTGGAGGCTAGAAGGGTGGAAGACGGAGATCTGAAGGTTGGAAGGATGCCCAAGACGGAAGATCCGGAGGTCGGAAGTGAGGTGGAAGACGAGATCTGGAAGAGATAGCAAGGCTACAAGGTGGAAGGGTGATCCGAGCTGAATACTACATATGTTGAAGATTCTCGTGCCTCATACTTCCAATGTGAGATCTTTCGATGTGATGAAACATCCGTGATTTTGTGATGCGTGTGATGAAATATCTGTGATTTTCTGATGCGTGTGGATGGTTGTGAAATTTTTGGGATTTTCTGAAGAGCTGTGATGGTTAGTTCATGGTGTTGGATTTTCTTTTGATGTTGGGTTATCTGTTGGTTTTCTTGGATGGTTATCTGATGATGATGGTTTTTCTGATGGTCTGTTGGTTTTCTTGGATGGTTATCTGATGATGGTGTTGGGTTTTCTGATGATTTGTGAATTGGTTGGAATGTTTTGATGCATGTTTGTTGGTTGGCTGCTATTTATGATGCATGTGATGAAACACGAAATAATTTTGTACCATATTTTTCTGATGCATAAATCATGTCTGATGATTTCAAAACAACAGTATTTTTCATCCAAACTGCTTTACAAAAAATAGCAACCTCATTTACAAAACAGAGCATGTTCTTTACATTCCTTCTGATTTACAAAAATATCAGTGGCTTTACATCAAAAAGTTGGTTGTTTTCATCCATTCCCTAAGGTTCTTCTGGCTGATGAATGCCTAAGGCATTCATTATCATTCCAGCCTCCTCTTCCCTTCCAACTTCAAGCATATATGATATACACCCTCTTACTAATTCATTTGGTGCTTCCAAGTCTGTGGGAAGAGCTTCTTCGTCACTGACCGATTTCTTAAGATAACTAAGCTCGAATCGAGGCGCGAATAATAAAATGATAAGAAATATGAAGTAAATAAGTTGACTCGAATGGTCAAGGCAAATAAACCCTCAGGATTTGGGATTAGCTTCCTAAATGAAAATGGAAGACATCGAATCGTAATCCAAACAAAACAACATCTATCCTCAGGATCACAAGTTTAGTTTCGTGCTTCTGAAAGCCAGTACACATCAAAAATACTAACATCAATGGTTTAGAGTCTAAGCTCAATCAAAAGATATAATTCAAGTCATAGACAAGAAGGAAAATGTAATTAGAGCTAGCTCATCGCCAGAAGTCTAAATGCAGAATAATCCGTCAAAAATACGGAGTGAACTCTAATCTAAGCTCTGCCCCGTCAGCGCCCATTGATCAACCTGAAAACATTTGAAAATATTTGGGCTAAGTACTAATGTACTCAGTGGGCATGCATTTTCATAAACATTTCATAAATCAGAAAGGCGGTTTATCCAATCATGATAACATAATTTAGAAGGTTTTAAAAGAGAAACCACTTCTAAGCATGCAAAATATTTCATTCATTTGGGTCCATTGTCACGACTCTTACATTACTCGCTTTGATCCCGGACCTCTAGCCACCGTCGGATCACATGCTCCCATTATTGTCATCGGGACGAACTTGGACAATTCATGACGTGCCGAACGTATCCGACAAGCACCATAATAACATGACGTATCTAACACATCCGACAAGCACCCTTATAACGCCTCACGACTTGGTTAGTGCCCAATGGAGATCAACCCACCAAACAACTAACGGTGTACACAATTCTCAATTAATGTATTAGATTAAAGAGAATCTCGATCGATTCATATACGAGCCTTAAGCAGTAGAGCGCATAAAAACATTTTATTGGATAAACAAGTTTGCATTTCATGAAATATCGAGCATATAACTCAAATATACGTAAGCCCACCTCGATAGGACAAAGCCTCAAGAAATCACAATAATATGCGTCTCGGGAAAGCGGTATTAATCCCTTGATCGATAAAACCTACAAGAAGCACTAATCTTAATAGGTCTCAAAAGCTAGCCTTAAATTCAAGTAAAGGAGGATACTAGCTTATGATTCGTTAAGCCGAGTTTTCAAAATATAATTAAATTTGAAAACTAATTTATATCGCCAAGGCACCAACAATACCCATGCTCGACTTTTCGCTTAGAAACAACTTAATTTCATAATCTTCTTTGTTAAATACTTTTACAAAAGTATAATGCAATTAAATTGCATACTAAAATATATATATATATATATTAAGGACTCTCGCTAATATAACACATAATATAATTTATCAAATTATGCACTTGTTTAACATAATTTAATTTATTTAATCATCATAACTTAATTAATTTCATTAAAAGAAATTAATTACATTAATTATGTAAGTCATAATCATAAATTAAAGATAATTTAAACTTGACTTAACATTAACTTAATCAATTAATTAATTAAACTTAATAGTAATTAATTAATTAATTAATTAACTTACCATAATTAAATAATCTAAACTTATATTTACGTTAAGTTAATTATTTAATTAATTAGACTTAATATAATTTAATTAATTAAGTCTTAAGGTTAAATCATATTTATTTAATTAATTGAGCCCAAAGATTTAAATTAATTTCATTGACTCTTTCAATTAAAAGAACCAACACAATACTTTAAATAAAAACAGCCCATTTAATTAAAACAAGGGCCCAACTTCGATTTAAATTTCTCGGCCCAAAGTCAAGCCCATTTTCTCTTAATTCTCGGTCCAAAACAGCAAGCCCATAATCTTTATTATTCCTTGGGCCCAACACCTTGAATTAAATAGAACCAGCCCAATTAAAGAAAAAATCTGAGCCCAACACTATTAAATAAGTTAAGCCCAACATAAAAAAGGAGCCCAACCCATTTTAATTAAAATCAGCCCATTATACTACAACCCTAAACCTAAATCGCCCATTTTCCTCGCCATTGTCACGGCGATCGATTCCGCGAGGTTGAAAATATTTTTTCTTCTTCTTCTCTATCTCTCCTCTCTTCACGCCCTCTCTCGCCCCTCTCGCCCACTCACACACACTCACGCACGACGTAGACCGCCGCGTTGCTGCCGTTCTCCACGTCGTCGGCCGGCGGCGACCGCCGCCTGCCTCCTCCTTCCTCGCCGAACGCACGCACACACGCACATACACACGCACACGATGCGAAGAAGACACACATGTGCACGCACGTGACGCACGCACACGCACAACCGACCACGCATCTTCGCCGGCGACACACCATCACCGGCGACCGCCTTCTCCTTCTCTCGCCTCGCCTGCTCGCTCTTCACGCACACACACAGATATACACGATAACACACACGATATACGACAAGACACACGCACGCGACACACACACCCACACACGCCGACGAACACACACACACGGCGAAGCTGCACGGTCATCGCAGACCACCGCCGGCGCCGCCTCTTTCTCTCTCTCCTCTCGAAATTAAACACAACCCCACCCCTTCATCTTTTATTTTCATACATAACAACATACAAATACATATATACGTATATACATATAAAATTTCATAGAAGATTTACAATCTACCTTGTGTGGATTGTCTTGTTGAAGTTAAAAGAGTGAGGATTTTTCAAAATGGGGCTAGGGTTCAAGAATGAGGAGAGGAGTTTATATAGTTAGGGTTTGGTTGTCCCATGGGCTTCACTTTTGGGCTTTGTAAACTAAAGCCCATTAAATATATTATTCAGACGGCTCAAGTCTCGATCTTAGAGATTATAAATTAATTAAACTCGACATATATTACTTATACAATGATTTATAAATATATGTATAAATCATATTCAATTATTATATAATAATTCTCGTAATCGCTTTAATGAAATAAATTTCTTTTGTTGGAATTTAAAATTTCTTTCATCGAGCACTAATCATTTAAATTCTAAGTTCGAAAGTCCTTCTAATCTTATTAAGAAAGACGGATATGACATCCTCCATCCTTATAAAAATTTCGTCCTCGAAATTCCATACATTGGTAATCTAAATTGGGATACTTAGTTTTTATTTTTATTTTCCTCCTGTTCCCACGTGGCATCCTCCGCATCGTGATGATTCCACTTTACTTTGACGAGAACAATTTGTTTGTTGTTCCGTAAAACTTGAACTTTTCTATCCAAAATTTGGACAGTATTTCTTCATAACTTAAGTCCCGGCTAGACTACTTCATCGTGCTTAATTACATGTTTGGATCAAACACGTATTTTTCCTTAATTTCGAGACATGGAACACATTGTGCACGTCTCAAATGCTTGGTGGCAAAGCCAACCTATAAGCTACAAGGCCTATCCCGCTAGGATCTCGAAAGTCCTATATAGCGGGTCGTAACTTTCATCTCTTGCAAAACGTATAACTCCTTTGAAGGAGAAACCTTAAGAAAAACTCGATCCACGAAATGAATTCTAAGTCGATCGACGCTTGTCTGTAAGACTTTGTTTGTCTGAGCTTCTTTGATTCTTTGCTTGATGTGATCGACCTTTCCAATCATTTGTTGTACTTGATCCGACCTAGTAACTTTCTTTCACTCACTTCATCCCAATAAAGTGGTGATCGACATTTTGACCATACAAGGTCTCAGATATTGGAAATCAATTATGCTCAAGCATAATTCTAAGGGTTGAGGTATAAAGCGAGAAATTTGTTAACAAAGATGCTATCATTCCTTATATGTCCATTGAAAAGAGTCTCGCATCACCAACTTTAAACATGTCCAACCTACTAACGAGGTCTTAAGGACAATCAACTATCTTCAAGATAAGTTGTAATCTCTCTCTTTATAAAATATTAATATGAGATTATTTCTCAAGAATATCATATATATTCCTTTACTTCTACTCTTGCACTCAATGCTAAAGAGTATTTCGTTCATAACTTTCTTATCATAACACTCACATGGGGTATAACTTTACTATCATCGATGATCCAAAGCCCATCAAGGTCATCATACTTAGGTGTTTCATTGAGGAAAATATATCTTGAACTTCTACATTATCACTTGATGTCTATCACTTACAATTTCGAAAACTTAGGTGACAAGATAAATCAACCTACATCGTACTTATTAGTTTCGAGGATTGAAGAAAACTTATCAAAACAACTTACAAGGGTAAGGGTTTGAAATTCGAGGTGGTCGACTTTTGAGAGTTTGAACCAATATTTTCCTTGAATTTAATAATTGGGATATAGGATCCAAGATCGAATGACGACTCATCGAGATGTCTTTGGTCATATGGGCTTGCTGACCGCCACAAATACTTCTCACCACATGAAGGCTTGGTTTCAAACGACGCTTTATGAAATTTTCTGCTTGTAAACTTCTTCACTAAAAGTGAAAACTCAAGTGATTTCAGTTGAAACAAACTCAATGACGAACTTGGGTAATAAATAAAATTTGAAATCTCATATTCGTGTCTTTCGTCAAGAAGTACTTTAAACTCTTATTATCCGTGAAAATTTCACACCTGACTCCATAAAGGTGGTGTCTCCAGATCCTCAAAGCATGTACGATCGCAACTAACTCTAAGTCATGAGCGGATAATTCAACTCATGGGCTTTAAACGATTTAGACGCGACGCTATCACCTTTCGTTTTGCATTAGTACACAACCCGGCCCCAACTTTGATGCATCCGTAAACAACTAATCATTCATTCTCATCGGGATTGCTAACACTGGAGCAGTGGTTAGCTTTGTCTTGAGTTCTTGAAAACTCTTTTCACAGCCTTCGGTCCAAATATACTTGGTCCCTTTTCTTAGAAGCTGTGTCATTGGCCTATCCAATTTTGAGAATCCTTCAATGAAACGTCTGTAGTATCCCTGTCAAACCGAGAAAACTTCGATCTCACCGGGCGTTTGATGGTGTCCTCCATCCTTTGACGGCTTCCACTTTAGCGGGATCTACCTTGATTCCTCGGTGACACGATATGTCCGAGGAACATCACTTCCTTTAACCAAAATTCACACTTGCTTGAATTTGGCATATAATTCTCGTTTGCAAAATCTAAAGTACAACACGCAAGTGCTCTTTGTGTTGTTCCTCGGTCTTAGAGTAGATGAGAATATCATCGATAAACACTAAGACGAAACTATCAAGATACTGATGGAAGACTCTATTCATCAGATATATAAAAACAGCTGGGGCATTTGTCAACCCAAACGGCATTCGTGAACTCGTAATGTCCGTAACGTGTTCTAAACGCTGTCTTAGGAATATCATCCCTTCTCATTTTGAGCTGATGGTATCCAGACCTTAGGTCTATCTTGGAAAATACTCCAGCTCCTTTCAGTTGGTCGAACAAGTCGTCTATCCTCGGGAGAGGATATCTATTCTCAATAGTGAGCTTGTTCAACTCTCTCGTAATCGATGCACATCCTTAATGTTCCGCTTTCTTCTTGACGAATAGGATGGTGCTCCCATGGCGATACACTAGGTTGTATGAAACCCAGGTCCAACAACTCCCTGCAATCAATCTTTAATTCTTGTAATTGGTGGGGCCATCCTATACGGTGCTTTTAGACATCGAGCTGCTCCGGATTCTAAGTCGATTGTGAATTCTAATTGTCGATCCGTGGCATACCCGCAATTCTTCCGAAAACATCTTCGTACTCTCGAACCACCGAACTTCCCAATTGTTTTCTCCACTCGGTTTTCTTGTGTCGACGAGAAATGCATAGCAACCTCCTTTCTTCATAATCTTGGTGGCTTTCATGGCGGATATCACCGATACTCCTTTTCCCATTCTTATCCCGCTGAAAATTTGTCCCTCATTTCCAAGTGGTCGGAATGAGATCTTCTCTCGTTTATTAAAATTGTGGCATCGACTTTGGTGAGTCAATCCATTCCTAAGATGATGTCAAATTCTATCATAGAGATGACATATAAGTATGCCTAAATTCTTCAAAGACCTATGTTCAATTCTAAGTTCGAGACAATATATTCAGCAGACATTCTTTCTCCACCGGTGTGCTAATCACTAAAGCTTCACTAGATGGTTCGGAGTTAAGTCTAAAGCCTTACAAGCATGTGAAATGAAAGAGTGTGATGCTCCCGATCGAACAAAGCTATAACAGTATACCACCACATTGATCATACCGCCGATTTCCACGTGCTCGGCGCTTGCTCTGGTTTAGGCATAGGCCTCGCTTGGTGGTTTTCCTTGGTTTCCTTTGGGACCATGGATCCGCTTTGTTGATTTCGTGGTTTGGTTCTTGGGGTGCTTTCCCATTTTCTTTGGGCATCTTTGAGCAAATGTCCGATTCTCCACAATAATAACAAGCATTTGCCCTTGAGACATTTGCCTAGGTGGAATTTCGGCATTCGGCAAGGTGTCCGCCCATCATTGAGGCGGATTTTGATTCTGCCGGATTCGATTCTAGGTTTCTTCCCATTTCAAGTTTCCATTACCCTCATTCCATTTTCTTTCCCTTTGCCATTGTCTTGAAATGGCGCATGCACACAGAGGAGCTTTTCCTTCTCTCTCGGCAAGTGACTCGATGGTAAGAGCCATGCTCGTGTCGTGCATATGTAAGATCACCTTGACTTGCTAGGAAATCGCTATCTCGTGACGTAATCCGTTTCGAACTTCTCACTCGTTTTGCATCGTTGTCCACCGATGTGGAGCATACCGACAGATTGGTTGAAAGCTCATCATATTCAAAGGACTGCTCCAATTCTCGCGCTTGATTCCGAACTCGCTCGCTTCTTCCGACGGTAACATCCCGGTATGTACTTCTCATACAGCTCGCCTCAATTCTTCCCACGTGAGGTTCTCGAGTTCCTCCTCGCCATGGTGCGTCTCACCGACTCCCACCGAAGTCGCCTTCTTCCACAAGTCGGTAGGTGGCGCACTTCACTTTTCCATGTCTTCACATCGGATATAGTTGAAAATCCGCTCCACACTCGTATCCATTTCTCAAGATCCATTGGATCGCCTAGTCCATCGAACATCGGAGGTTTCTCTTTCGGAACCTTTCTTCACGTGCGGTTGGTGCTACTTGTGGGTTAGGTTCCCGATGGACAAAATCTCTTCCTTGTACACGACCACGTCCTCGCCCCTCGCCCACGCCCCTCGGCCCCTACCATTCCCTATCGGTGCGTCTCTCATGTCATCTCCTATTGGTACGCCTTCCATTACGAAAGATAACGCCTATAGGAGAAACTAATCATAACCATAATGGTATAACTCAGTGAATCCTCAATCTTTTCCATGTTACTTATGTTCAAACGCTTCTATGTGAAACCGTGAACTAGTTCTTTCTAAGTTGTTATAGCGAGGCTATCACGACTTACGTTTTCATAACAGTCCTTGAGTACACAAACAGTTCGTGAGAGAACCCATAACTTATTCCGATCATTTTAGGATATAAATCCAAAAATATCGTCGTCAAACATTTTCATTTTTGTGAAACCTATTGTCATGTAGGTTCCAAAAGTCTCATGCATGATCGAAAAGATTTTGAAAATCCAATTCGACAATCAATTTCCTTTGGGTCGTTAAGGGTTCGGGTTGTCCCTAACACGACAATGAACTTAGTCATCTGAGAACAATGACTCACAATAACAATGTGAAAGCAATTAGACAATTCACAAATCATCACATGAAAATAACTTGTAATCCACATGGAAACATTCATCAATGGCGTACATCATTTCATAATCTCACTTTGAAACATTCAAAACATACCTTTGTTGATCAATTGGCGTGACGGTGAGCTGAGAGTCACTGAGATTTCAAGAAGTCTAGGGATACTATTCTAGACTCGACATGAAAAGGTTTTGGCAGTCAGAGACACGAAGAAAACTTATGCTCGATACCACTGTCATGCCCGATTTCTTAAGATAACTAAGCTCGTAAATCGAGTATGACGAATAAAAATGATAAGAAATATGAAGTAAATAAGTTGACTCGAATGGTCAAGGCAAATAAACCCTTAGGATTTGGGATTAGCTTCCTAAATGAAAATGGAAGACATCGAATGATGTAATCCAAACAAAACAACATCTATCCTCAGGATCACAAGTTTAGTTTCGTGCTTCTGATAGCCAGTACACATCAAAAATACTAACATCAATGGTTTAGAGTCTAAGCTCAATCAAAAGATATAATTCAAGTCATAGACAAGAAGGAAAATATAATTAGAGCTAGCTCATCAGCAGAAGTCTAAATGCAGAATAATCCGTCAAAAAATACGGAGTGAACTCTAATCTAAGCTCTGCCCCGTCAGCGCCCATTGATCAACCTGAAAACATTTGGAAAATATTTGGGCTAAGTACTAATGTACTCAGTGGGCATGCATTTTCATAAACATTTCATAAATCTGTAAAGGCAGTTTATCCAATCATGATAACATAACTTAGAAGGTTTTAAAAGAAACCACTTCTAAGCATGCAAAATATTTCATTCATTTGGGCCCATTGTCACGACTCTTCATTACTCGCTTTGATCCCGGACCTCTAGCCACCGCTCGGATCACATGCTCCCATTATTGTCATCGGGACGAACCCGAACAATTCATGACGATTTGAACGTATCCGACAAGCACCATAATAATACGACGCACTCGAACACATCCGATAAGCACCCTTATAACGCCTCACGACTTGGTTAGTGCCGATGGAGATCAACCCACCAAACAACTAACAAAGGTACACAATTCTCAATTAATGTATTAGATTAAAGAGAATCTCGATCGATTCATATACGAGCCTTAAACAGAGTAGAAGCGCACAAAACATTTTATCGATAAACAACAGATTTCATGAAATATCGAGCATATAACTCAAATATCGTAAGCCCACCTCGATAGGACAAAGCTCAAGAAATCACAATAATATGCGTCTCGGAAAGCGCGCTAATCCCTCGATCGATAAAACCTACAAGCACTAATCTTAATAGGTCTCAAAAGCTAGCCTTAAATTCAAGTAAAGGAGGATACTAGCTTATGATTCGTTAAGTTCGAGTTTTAAAAATATAATTAAATTTGAAAACTAATTTATATCGGCCAAGGCACCAACAATACCCATGCTCGACTTTTCGTTTAGAAAAAACTTAATTTCATAATCTTCTTTTGTTAAATACTTTTACAAAAGTATAATGCAATTAAATTGCATACTAAAATATATATATATATATTAAGGACTCTCGCTTAATATAACACATAATATAATTTATCAAATTATGCACTTGTTTAACATAATTTAATTTATTTAATCATCATAACTTAATTAATTTCATTAAAAGAAATTAATTACATTTATTAAGTAAGTCATAATCATAAATTAAAGATAATTTAAACTTGACTTAACATTAACTTAATCAATTAATTAATTAAACTTAATAGTAATTAATTAATTAATTAATTAACTTACCATAATTAAATAATCTAAACTTATATTTACGTTAAGTTAATTATTTAATTAATTAGACTTAATATAATTTAATTAATTAAGTCTTAAGGTTAAATCATATTTATTTAATTAATTGAGCCCAAAGATTTAAATTAATTTCATTCAACTCTTTTGAATTAAAAGAACCAACACAATACTTTAAATAAAACACCCATTTAATTAAAACAAGGGCCCAACTTGATTTAAATTTTCGCCCAAAGTCAAGCCCAATTTCTCTTAATTCTCGGTCCAAAACAGCAAGCCCATAATCTTTATTATTCCTTGGGCCCAACACTTTGAATTAAATAGAACCAGCCCAATTAAAGAAAAAACTGAGCCCAACACTATTAAATAAGTTAAGCCCAACATAAAAAAGGAGCCCAACCCATTTTAATTAAAATCAGCCCATTATACTTCACAACCCTAAACCTAAAAATATTTATTTTCCGCCGCCGTCGTCCGGTGATCGGATTCCGCGAGGTTGAAAATATTTTTTCTTCCTCCTTCTTCTCTATCTCTCCCTCTCTTCACGTCCCTCTCTCTCGTCCCTCTCTCGCCCACTCACACACACTCACGTACGGCAGAGACTGCCGTTGCCGTCTCCACGTCGTCGGTCGACGGCGACCGCCGCGGCCTCCTCCTTCCCCTCGGCCGAACTCACGCACACACGCCCATACACACGCACACGATGCAACAGCGGCACACACACGCAGACGCACGGTGACGCACGCACACGCACGACCGACCACTCATCTTCGCCGGCGACACACCATCACCGGCGACCGCCTTCGTCTCCTTCTCCTCTCGCCTCTGTCTCTGTCTCTTCACGCACACACACAGATATACACGATAACACACACGACATACGCACAGCACACACGCACGCGACACACACACCCACACACGCCGACGAACACACACACACGGCGAGCTATGCCATGACGCAGCCACCGCGCCATTGCCTGCTCTCTCTCTCTCCCCTCTCGAAATTAAACACAACCCCACCCCCCTTCATCTTTTATTTTCATACATAACAACATACAAATACATATATACGTATATACATATAAAATTTCATAGAAGATTTACAATCTACCTTTGTGTGGATTTGTCTTGTTGAAGTTGCAAGAGTGAGGATTTTCCAAAATGGGGCTAGGGTTCAAGAATGAGGAGAGAGGAGTTTATATAGTTAGGTTTGGTTGTCCCATGGGCTTCACTTTTGGGCTTTGTAAACTAAAGCCCATTAAATATATTATTCAGACGGCACAAGTCCGATCTTAGAGATTATAAATTAATTAAACCTCGACATATATTACTTATACAATGATTTATAAATATATGTATAAATCATATTCAATTATTATATAATAATTCTCGTAATCGCTTTAATGAAATAAATTTCTTTGTTGGAATTTAAAATTTTCTTTCATCAGCACGAATCATTTAAATTCTAAGTTCGAAAGTCCTTCTAATCTTATTAAGAAAGACGGGATATGACACTTGCTTTCTTATAAGAGCAGCCTTATTCATGTGTGGAATCTTATATTTGTTCGTCTCGTGCTTCATTATCTCAAGCATGCACCTTGTAAACTTAGAAAACATTGTTCAATGTTACGGTGATAGTTGTTCAAATGAAAACTTCACTGCATTGAGCAGTTGGTCAACATTGTAGCACGCATGCTCAATTTGTATGCTCAGATTGCCCTAAACCATCTCAAATCATTCACATTTAAATCGAGAATTGGGAGGTGGTGTACTAACCTAATGTCAAACCCATCAACGCTGTCGCATTCAAACGGATCATTATCCTTTATATGGGGCTTTGCATTATCTTCTGTATATATATGACTTTACTTGCACTTGTTGGCCACTTAGCTTTTATTGTTGGAATGATCTGTGCATCCAAATATCCAAAATTGATAAGAACGGATACACTGCATCCACTATTTATTTTCTGAATAAATAAAGAACAGATACATTCACACATTTATTTTTTGAATGCATAAATTAAATTAGAATAAGTTGGATTCAACTAGTCTTAGTAAGACACTAGTTGAATCCAACATAAAGGATTCTTACATCTCATACATAACTCGCTATGTCTCCTTACCTCATTGATCAAACACCCTCTGATCACATCTTTGGTCACTGATTCTATTGGTTTTGTAACCAATGTGCCTGCATGCCTGTGTTTACTTGATCTCTTTGCTGGCACAGTTTCAGTGAATGGAAAGATACCTATCTTTCCATCAAAAACAACAATTCCATTTTCTGAAAATGTAGGTCTACAAACAACACACATAAACATGACCTTTGTGATGAATTTTTTGTTTTGACATGTTCTATGAGGCTCTTCTTCTCCTGGTGTTAAATAAAACCTATGTGAGGTCTTAGTTATATAGAATCACTTCTCATCTATGTGTACAGTGTTTTCTATGCTTTTAAACTTTAAAACCTTCAATATGTGATCATACAATAGTGCATCCGGTGGAAAATCAAGCCTTATGACTTGTTTGGAGTCGTAAGGTCAGTTTTATTGCACTAGTATGAGGTCTAAGAATGCCTTCACTTACCCACCTCCCAACTATGGACTTGGAGCAGTTTATGCTTGCTGCCAACTTACGAATGGTGGCTCTTTCGAAGAGCTCAATGCTTTGCACCAATTCCATGTCAATTGTAATTTTCTTCATTCTATGTTGTCGCTTTTTAAACTTTGTGAAAGTATAACTTCACCTCTTTGTTGTTGCTTTCTTGCTTCACCCAAAGTCCGAAATTGTTCTTCTACTGAACACTACTTCCTCCGTGCTCCAATATTTTGCCTCGAATGGCTTTCCATTCTTGCTGCTCGGAGTAAGAATTGGACGATGTTGTTTCAACTTCACGGTCGAGATCATCTCGCCTTCCCATGGTGAAGATGAAGATTTTTTGAAGATGCAGTGGAGAAGTTTGAGAAATTTGTAGTGAGGCGATTATGAATGCTCTCTCAGATTTATAGATTGTTTTAGGAAACCGAATTTAGTTTGAAAGATTTTACTTCAAATTTTTGGTGTGAAAATTTCAATGTAAAAATTCACTATTGCTTCCACTTCGCACTATTTTTATGTGGAATGGCATTTTGTTTTCCTCCTGGTTTGAATTGTGTTTTGATATGTGTGTGTGTGTGTGCGCATGTGTGTGTGTGTGTGCGTGTGTTTGTTTGGTCAAAGATGCGGTTAGAGTGATTAAAACACTAAAACAAGTGGGCACACAATTTTAATCCCTAAACATTCCTCCTAAAACTCGTGTCCAAAAGAAACGAGCCATGAATGGGACGGAGGAGTATAAGATAGATGAATGATTAGTTAGTCACTTTCCATAAGCACCTTTTGTGAGCGTCGTTTACATTTAATCCGTGTTAGCTTTTTTTGTTGTTGTTTTATGTATTTTTTTATTCTAATACCATGAAAATTGTTGTTGCATCACTAATTTATAAATTACATAATAATCAAAACTCGATTTGTTCTTTTTATTTATTTATTGAAATTAAAGGAAAAATAACAAATTAAGCATCGATATTTATGTAATTCAGTAAACTTAATGATCTGAATAATAATTTTTGTGGTATTAAAATCAAAATAAATTAATAAAAAATAATGTTAAGAAGGACTAAATGTGGTGCTCGCGAAAGGTGTTCATGACTAGCATATCGTTCTTCATAAAAATATTTCATATGTATATACCTAGATATGGTTGGGTTAAAATTACAACTCATTTTAGAATATAAACTATGAATCATTTTTAACTATTAGATCATAAAGATTTATGGTGAATTCGTCATCATGCTTAATGAATTCATACACTTGCGCGAAAATCTTTTTTTTTTTTAATTCATACATGTTTCCCAATAAATTCATACACGTTTCACACTGAACTCATACAAATTCAACATTTCGTATTTTGAGGTTAAAAGTGGTTTGTAGGTTGACCCACTATATAAATATATAGTATACATTTTTATGAAAGAGTTTATTCGTTTTTGGATGATTATTGGATTAAATCCCAAATTATTTTTGGTTTTTTCTAAAACTGTCTTAAACTTTTAATAATATTAATAAAAGACTCAAACTATTAATATTGTATCAAAAATATCTGCATTAACATTTTTTGTTGACGAAATGCCGAGTGGGATACCACGTGTCAAAAACGACTTTGTTTCAAACAAAATAATTTTAAAAAGTTTATGATGCTCTGTTTAGTCATCTTTTTTTGCAAACACAAAACTTATTTGGTGTTTATTTTGTTTTGGTTATTATTTGATCACCATTAGATGACGAATTTGATGGTAAGACAGTAAACATGGACTTTTTTTTGTAATTATTGGTGAACATCCGATTGTATATGATATCTTTTATTTGCGTAATTAAGGTTGATATCTGACTGAATATTAGATTTATAGTTTCTAACTGCATCTATTTTATTGCTGTAGAATTTGGATTATTTTTGTCTACTTAATTGAAGCCTTGTGAATAGCCATTATAGAGTCTCATAAGTCTACAGTTGATAATATCTCTTGAAATTTGTACTAAAGATGAAATTAATATTTTAGACTCGTGAGGTTATTTGACAACATCCTTTCTATTGATAAATAAAGTACTTCATGACTCATCTTATGAAAGAAAATATTGGCTTTGATAGAACTAAAATTAGAATCAGAATATTGCTTCTACAACAACAAAATTCAAATGAAGTATTATACAATGTAAACCCCCTTTAGTTGTACTGTGTTGTGTTGTATCTACAAATTTATTGTCACGTCCCTTAAAAGTCTTTATGAAAGTCATTACCTAAAAATCGTGCATCGTTTTTTTTGTCAATAGTTCCTAATCAAGTCTCGAAAACAACATTATGGTATGCTCAATATAAAGCTCACTTTTAATAATACTCATTAACCTACTAAAAGCATGAACTTACTTTTGCCACATGAAAATCTCAGTCAAATTATGTTAATAAAAATCATTAGGAAAGATAATTTTGGTACAATATTGAAAAATTTGGAGTTTTTTTATTGATATCATTGAAAGTTTAGGATATTTTTGGGATAAGTCAAATAGTTTAGGATTTAATCCGATAATTGCCCTTAAATTATCTTACTATATATTTAACTTAAGATAATAGTGTAATATAGTATGATATATTAATGATAACTGTAAGAATTTGATTCATATTTAATTTTATTGTATGATGATTTCAATAATGTTATATCATTATTCTTCATTAAAATGAAAAATAAAATTATAATATATATAAATTTTATTTGATAGAACCATACTTTTGGCGCCATATATAACATTCGTTTTTCTAGTTGCTTATATTTGGAGGGATGTGAACCATCATTGTTTGTCCCAAAATTCAAAAATCTTGCAACACTCCTCGATTAATTTATGTTTTGCCTTTTTGAGGAAAAAATTTAAATCTTCCTTGAATTCGAAACACTTTACCAAAAATAATCAAGACTCGTTATTCTTTTATCGGCTTCGGCTATCCAAGAAGGGAAAAACTTGTGTACGCGCACAGCGCGCACAAGGGCGCAGCATAAGCTTTGAATTTTTTTCAATTGCTTTTTTTTTCTTTGATTTTTATTATTTTATTATTTATGTTTTGTCTTTTGTTTTATGACAAAAACTTATATTAAATATAGTAATAAAGCATAATTAGATTTTTAAATTATAATTTATTAATTCATAATTGAGGTTTATTAATTAACAATTAGGGTTTATTAATTCACAATAGGGTTTATTATTCAAAATTAGGGTTTATTATTCAAAATTAGGGTTTATTATTACCAATTAGGGTTTATTAATTTAAAATTAGGATTTATTATTCAAAATTAGAGTTTATTAATTCCAAATAGGGTTTATTAATTCAAAATTAGGGTTTATTAATTCATAATTAGGGTTTATTATTCATAATTAGGGTTTATTATTCAAAATTAGGGTTTATTATTACCAATTAGGGTTTATTAATTTAAAATTAGGATTTATTATTCAAAATTAGAGTTTATTAATTCCAAATAGGGTTTATTAATTCAAAATTAGGGTTTATTAATTCATAATTAGGGTTTATTATTCATAATTAGAATTTATTAATTCAAAATTAAGATATATTAATTTAAAATTACAATTAAAATTTATTAAATTAATTAATTTAATTAATTAATTAAGATTAATTAACTACTTAATTAGGATTAATAACTAATTAATTAGGTTGTTATGGTGGTCTCACCATGCGCGGCGCGCACAGAGACCACCTCATCCAAGAAACATGATAAATAATTTTAGGGGTGTTTACTTTGCATGATTAGGTTGGATAGATAAAATTAATCCAATCTAATCAAGTGTTTACTTTTAAGGATTAATATTTGAGGATATCTCAAAGCCCGGATTATTTTAATCCTTTGAATTGTTCTCTATTAATTTTAATCCAACCAATATAGGTATGATTGAAATAATCCTCCAAATAAAAGGAGAATTATTTATCTCAATTTTAATGCTTCACTAATCCTTTGTAGTAAACAAAGGATTGATAGATAAAAATTACCTTATCACACATTTAATCCATCAAATAATCAATCCTTCAAAATACTAATCATGAAAAGTAAACACTCCCTTATTGCCTCGCACAACCTTGAAATTCAAAAATCACGAAAACACTAAAAACCAATTCAAACAATCTCGAACTTAATAGATAAATTACGACGGCCTTATGCTTGTCAATTCAAATTCAAGAATTGTATGGTTTTCCATGAATGACAACTCAAAACACTAAATATCACTATATACAAACTCGAACCTCACATATAACCTTACAAACTTATATTAAATCATTTAGAGGCACACCTTGAATTCCATCTTCAAATTTAAGAACTCTGTGATTTTTCATGAATGAGAACTCGTCCGTATCACTTCAAACAAACTCGAATCTCATAAGTAGCCTAACGGACTTATACTTGTCTCCCTTCTGATCATGTAGCGGTACGGATCGAATCCCGGTCTTCAACTCCCAGACCGGAAGGCATGTTTGGCCTCCAAAATCATCTTTATCAGATATGTCAAATTCATGGACTTCAACTCTCAACAATGCCAGCTCCGGAACTGTCAATGGGAACTCAAAATCTTCGTTCCAAACAGGCGTCCAGTTATCTTGAATTGTCTTAGTCTTTTTCATAGTTGAATCACAAGGGACTCCAGCAATTCCTATCTGCATTTTGAATTCACATAATTTGAATAATTTTGATTTTTTCTCTAGCAAAAGGGTTAGGCCATTTCGGGTACCTTGACATAGAAGTCGGGAGGCGAAAAAAAATCAAAATGTGTACGATGAAAATCGAGATTCCAACCTTCTCCCATGTAGAGTTTCACCTATTGAAAGCGAAAAACTCCATGAATTAATGAGCAGTTGTTGCAGCAGATACAAACGTTGTTGCAGCAGATACAAACTTATGCCATCTACCTACCTTGAGCGTCTTCTTTACAGGAGACGCCTATTAGATCGAATAACTGAGCACTACTTGGGAGAAGGAAATCGGGCTTTTTGACATAACCACACCCTCCATTCGCTCTGAACATCCCTTGCATCAACCAAAGCGACCTCCCATGACCCTACAGACGCCATTAAAAACACCTTCGATTTTTAAAAAAAATATCATTTGTTTTTTTTACCCTGTAATTAGAAAATATCATTTACATTGAAGAAAAGTATCATTCTCTGCACATGCAGACGTCCGTACAAAAAACTATCTCAGATAAACTCATGTAGAGCGGCACTAACCTGCATGTTGAATGCAACCATCTGAACTCCATGCATCCACCCTATCAAGGGATTGTAGTTTGATGAGTCCAACCTCGTTGCCTTCGGATACACTCTCATCAAATTCCTCTGATTGAATCTTCAACAAGAAATAAAAAAGGAAAACACACACACACAGAAAGACTTGCATCAGACAACTAATGACAAAAGCACTAAGTTCCACTAGTACTACATTAGAAATGACAAAACACACACACATACACACAAAGAAAGACTTGCATCAGAGAACCAATGACAAACTACATTAGCCATGACTCTGAAACTCACCTAACTATCTCAGTTCCATGAGTCAGGACAGCGTTCTCGAGCTTTCTTCATTCAAGCTAACGCGATGAGCCTTCTGAGAACTTGCTCTCAGCCACGCCTTGATGCCTCCTTCATCTTCTCTGCACGGATTGAAATCAAATTCTTGTAGTCAGGAGGTACGTTCTGCTGCAAGCTCTGATCCTCTTGCTCCTCTTCGTAGTCAACATCCTCTCTCTAGCTTCATTGCCAAACCGAGATCTCTTTCCCCATCCAACTTCCTCCGATGATTTATACACTCTCACGCTGCCATCTTCCCGTCCTTTGACACCTTTGTCTCGAGATACTCTTTTGGTGGCTTGGTCGAGATCACAACACGCCCTTCAGTGACTGAGGAGAGGGAAATCATGAAATGTATCCGATGTTGAACACACTAGTACATCTTGAAATGTCTCATGCACCATCTGAAAATGTAACATATGTAAGGGTTTTAGTAATGTGATAAACATGGTTGGCAAAAGACACAGGAGAGGTAAAAGAAGACGGACTTTGCTACTATGGCTTGAAGTTCTTGATTGAGGTGGTCTTCTAGTGTGATGATCACAGGGTAGTCCGATGCGATGAAAGCATGCTCGTATTGCTTTCAAGCATTTGATGAGTTTCACCGGCTCGTTAGTGTCCTGCCTAGGGAAACGCTTCTGTTAGATGCATAATGTGAGAGAAAGTTGAAGAGAGACAGAGAGATTTTGTTGAACTTTTTGCATACCCGCCGTGCATTATATGTACATCGTCTTTGGTGGGATTCGGCCACATATCTAGCTCAATCACACGAACGCCTCGTTCAAGGGCTTCGATGATTGGCTCTTCACTGGAATCACTGCTGATTTGGTTCCCGGATAGGTAGGAATTGTGGCCGGTGTAGATGAAGTAATGTGATAAAGGGCAGCTCATATCTTGATGCACCTAACAAAAATCAGCAGATTAGACCTGGGATTTTGAAGAAATTTTTGACAGAGTTCGACTGATCTGCAGAAAGATCAGCATACTAGTTATGATCTCTGCAGAAACAATGACAAATTTTGTGATCACTGCAGAAAAATCGGCAAATAACTTTTGATTTTGGAAAAACATCAGCTAACAAAGGTTGAGAATCTTGCAGAAACATAGCTATAAAACAATTTAAGATCTTGCATAAACATATGGAGAAATTATCATCGATCTTGCAAAAACTTCAGCAAACATCTTATGATTTCACAGAAATTTCAATAACTACTTGAAAAACTTGCAGAAACATTAGCTAATAAATTGTGGTCTTGCAGAAAGTGCAGTAGACAGCCCAAGAATCTTACAGAAAAAAAAGCAACACATATCATGATCTTGCATAAAACTGAGCTTATTAACCACTTAAAAATCTTGCAAAAACACGACCTAACAAGAATCTTGCAGAAACATCACCACACAAACTTATCATGCGGAACTCATCAAACCAGAAACATGTATATAATACCTCCATGTGTGTGTGTGTAGTTTAGATGAAATATTACCTTAGGAGTATTAGGAGAGGAGCATTGATCCCACTAAGCAGAAATCGAAAAACTCTTTGATGTAAAGACTTTTGCGCTGGAACACGTTGAGGTGTTTGTGTTCATTAATTAAAGGCGCCATTAAAGCTTCAGTTTCTTGCAGAGTGAGATTCTCTTCTCCTTGAACTTCCTTCAAGAATCGATGCAGATGATCCGCACTCATCGACCCGTTTTCCGAGTAGCTAGCGAATAGCTCGATTACATCGCTAGGCACTTCGGCCTCTTTCATCCGAAATTGCCTCTTGAAACACCAACACACTCTGTACGTTTGCTTAGACATGCTTTTCTTTTTTCTTGCACCTTTTGCTCAAAAGGGGATGCTTTACGACGTTTTTGTACCGCAAATTTAACATTGATGAGGTTTATCACAGCATTGTTTATATTACCGACGTGGTAATTTCTATGATTTTAGGTAATTATTTAAGATTAATTAAGTCAAAGTCACTAAATAAATTGGGAGTTTATCTTCCACGAATTCATGATATGATCGAATGATCTCAGTTAATGACTTCACTATCTCGAGATTAGCATAAATAAAGGGCAGTCAACCATTGCAAAAAACACAATCTCTATCATATTAGACTTTTGCTAACAGAATATTGGAATAATTTTTCCAACTCCCAAGTGTTCTATTTCAAGATCATGGTACACAAAATTAAAAGAATATAATATAAATATGTATTAGAAAGTCAAATAATATTTATTTGCTGATAGCCAAGACAATGGGCAAGAATCAAGATGCTACATGTCTTAGTTCTATCTTTGCTTTCTTTTGTCGAGGACAAATTCGAAATAGTATGGACGATGAAATAATATACCAGGTTGAAATCATAGATATATACCTTTTTTGCATTCGAACAAGTGTATTATTTCAAAAGTAATTTTTTCCTTGAATAATTTGATTTTCAAAGTAATTTTGTACTCGAATAAGTGTCTTGTTTTAGAATCTTATACAAACTACCACACTTATTATTGCAAACTCTTCATATTACCAATGATAATTACAAGTAAAATAAATAAAATTTTGGATAAATATCATTTTAAACACCAAATTATATCTATTTATCAAAAATATCTCAAATTTTGAGAAATATCACTTTAAACCTCAAACTATATATATCTTACCAAAATAGCTTGAGAAATATCACTTTAAACTCCAAACTATTAACTTTGTATCAAAAATATCCCGCTTATTTTCTAACTTCGAAATTATGATGTGACTCATCGATGAGAAGAAGATATCCAATATCCAATATCCAATTAAAATTCGGGATATTTTTAATAAAATGAGTATAATTTGGAGTTTAAAGTGATATTTTTTAAAATTCAGAATATTTTTATTAAAATGATTATAGTTGTTAAGATTTAAAATGATATTTATCTTAAAATTTTATATCTTCTTTATATGCGTTTTTTTGACTGCGAACTTCTAAGTAAAGCACTCCGGAGATGAGGGAATGCATTCTATAGACCATACATATTTGAATCTTGTTTGTTGTGATCTATGGCTGTGTACCTCGTGACTCACGTTTGAATTAGTCAAAAGTAACAAATCATGTGTATTTTTAGTGCTCTCTTTGCATTTTTGTATAGATATGACAAAATGAATGTCTAATCACAAATCAGAATGTAGGCATAGGCCATTCAAGAAATTCGCATTCCAAATGTTCATGGACTATTTTGGTTTATTCCGATTTTTTAGTTTGTAGTAGATTATTGAATTTTATATTCATGTTTATTTTACTATAATCACTAAAAACATTTTATAAATCAAATTAGTGTTCGTGAAATCTTTTAATAAGAGGTGGTCTCATGTATATCTATCCGTATATGTGGGCTTTGATATTTTTTTTTTAGTATAAAAGATAATTTTCTTTAATATAAATGATACTTTTTAAATTATAGGATTAAAAACAAATGATACTTTTCTTTAATGTAAATGATACTTTTCTTAACAACAAATGACATTGTAATCCGTCCCTACGGTATGGATGGATGTATAGAAGTTTTTATGTTTTAATAATTAACTCGTTTATAGTCGTATCGCATGGGATGATAAACGAAGGGTAAAATTGCACCTGACTTAAGAAGTGGGGTCAAATGGGTCTCTTTTCTAATGTGATAATCTAAATTCTCTATATATTGTTTGCTGCACTCTTTAAGGCAAATTAAGCCAATATCCTTACACAAATCCTATTACTAATTGGTAATTGTTCTATCGTTTTCTACATAAGGTAGCAAATTTGTGTTAGTGTGATACGTTCCTATGGGCTTAGCCTAACTCGTCGAAATAGCTATCAGGTTGGATCAAGAATGATTTATCTTTTTAAAAGTACGTTGAAAGTCCATTATACTAACAATAGGATTGAAGTACTGGCCAGATCTAAAAGACATCTATGAAAATTCAGGTCAAATTTGTTGAATTTCTCATGATCCAAGCCAACTCCGACAAGGAATCCCAGATTTGAAGGATGCTTATAGCCAAATCGCGAGTTTAATGTCGAAGTCTAAGGAAGAAGAGAATCTTGGAAATAGATTGAGAAAAAATCGACTCAACAAACTAGTTGAGTGAAAATGAAAATAACTTTTGAAATAGATTGAGAAAGAAGAAGCCATTGTTGGACCCTACAGAACTTGTTTAGTCAAAATTTTCTCCTGCACTTACTTCTAACCGTTCAGATATCTCTTCGTGATTTAAAAAAAAGGAATAGAGAAAATAAAGGCGATATTTGTTGATAATATGTTTTAATATATGGGCCATGACCAATAAGATCAATTTTGTTTTATTTCGTGTGATTGGAAATGATGCAAGAGGTCAAATAATATTAAATGGGAAAAGTTAGGATGACATTAGTTAACATACAAGGAGTCCCCTACCATTTTACATAAAATTTAATAGAGTTGTTGCAATTCATTAGCTGTCAGCTTATGTATAAATTAATGCTACTCTTCGTTTTCTTTGTACAGTATTTTATTTCATATAGTATAATTTATGATAAAAACTTGGGTATGGACGTCGGCAATCCTTCATTAGAGGTAATTAGGGTCTATTAATTCATAATTAAAATTTAGCTAAACTCATAATTAGAGTTTAGTTACTGTCGTCATCCTACAAACGTCGGTAGGAGAGTCCAATCCATTATTTATATACTGAATAAAAATCGCATTTGATGCGATATAACAGTGAAAATATGATAAGAAATGAGTTCTTGAGTTTCCTTGGCTCATGAAAATGAGAGAGAAGAGAGAGAAATTAATGCTTAAATTTTGCAAGAGAGAGAGTACCCCAAAAATATCTAAAAAAATAAGACTCTCAATTGTATCCTTGTCGACTCTAAAACATATTTAATTTTCTATTTTATACCAATAGTGTCTCAGTTTTAGACTTATGACGTGATTATATACAAGTGATGTTTGTGTGATATCATAATAAAAACATAATTTGAAATAGATAATTTCGTGAGAACGCATGAAACCAAAAATTAAAGATAAATGAATTAGAATTTCCAACCCCTTTGCTGGAAAATAGTACCCAACAAAATTGATTAAGAACCTAAAAGAGGTCTAATTTTCTTCTTTACATTAGATGCTAAGATATTAAAACGTGAAAAATAAATTCAATGTATTTTATTTGTTGAATAAATAGTTATTGAGAATATCACTATACATGCATAAAATATAATGAAAACATATATTTTAGAATAAAACTTGAGGTGATTTTGATTCTTAAACTTAACCCCAAGTCCACCATTTACAATGAATATAAGATTTGCATTTTATGTTTTAATGAAATAACGTACGGTAGAAAATTTAAAATATGCATGATTCGAATGAAAAGAACAACATAGAGCATTACACTTTATTCCAAAGGAGCACAAAATTTCTTCGATCTAATCCAACTTGCTTTCTACTATTCCTCCAAAAATTGAAAAGGATATACCACAACCACATGAATTTATTCAAAACAAAAACATTATTTAATACTTAAAAATTCATATAACTATTACAAAGAAATCGAGAGATTTATATTTATACTGGGGTTGATTTCTCAAAAGGTTACCAAACCATAAGGTTTGTATTAAGGAGGGTACTAAACAAAATTTTGTATCAAAATAGGTATTAAACTTTTATTTTCTTTCAAATAAGGTATTTATCTATTTTTTTATCCTTTTAAATATTTTAAAATTTATTTTCTTCTACACTTTGTTATTATCTAGCTAATGTTTTCAAATGAATAAAAATATTATTTTTACTCACTATACACTCGAGAGGATAAATTTAAGTTTTTCCAAAAATAATAATTTAAGATAAAGTGAATGTGCATAAAATGTACATATTTTAAAATATTCAATTTTTTTATAAATATAATTATTTTCTAACTAATAATAATAATAATAATATTATTATTATTATTATCATCATCAATGTGGGATTCATTGCTAATTATATTGTTTGCTAATAATAATAATAATAATAATAATAATAATAATAATAATAATAATAATAATATTGGTATTATTATTATATAGTTAATAGATATATTTATCCAATTTTAAATATTTTAAAATATGAATTATATGCACATTCATTTTTGAATTTTAAATATTTTAAATTTAATTTTTGGAAAAGCCTAAATTTTATTTTCCTGAGTGTATAGTGAATAAAAATAACATTTTCATTCATTTGAGTTTAATCAGATAATAAAATTATAGAAGCAAATTACTTTTCAGAACATTATAAGTGTTAAAAAATAGATAGATATCTTATTTGAAAGAAAATGAAAATTTAGTATCCATTTTAATACAATATATTTTTTGATACAAATACTATAATTTGATAACATTTTGAGAAATTAACCCATTTGTACTGATTATTCAACTGATACTCAATAATGCATTACATATCAGCGCTGATATATATGTGAAGTTAGATTTGATAGGACTATAAATAGAAAATAAAAGGATTGATGCATTTAGTTTGGACTTAGCAACCACATTTTTTGAGTGGCACACTCCTTTAGTGAGACATTAATGTCACTGAAGAAAGAGACAGCGCAACTACATGATTACAAAACAATGTAATTGGGCGGTTAGATTTCTCAAGTATGTTTACGAGAGACAAACCTCAACCTTTTTTATCTTGCCAGCTTACACATAATTTTTAAAACATTTAATAATGTTGCAATATTTCGATTTGTAGTAAATTGATCTATATATTTTTTGTGCTAAGTTTTAGATTAGATTTAGATATCCACTTTAAAATTCAATATTGACTGAAAACTTTAAAGTCCATTATTTTAAATGTCACGTGTGAATCTTCAAATATCTGGTGACGAGATAATTGGATTAGAAGTTGGCCCTGAGGAGTTATGGTTTTCCTATGGTTCAAGTTGTTATTTTGAATGTTCAAGCACATAATTAACAAAATTAAAGGACAATCTAGATGATGAGCTTCAGAAATTTTCAATTAATTTTGAGTTTCAAAGATTGACACTTAAATCTTAACGCCAAACCCAAACAAAAGATTATGTTACAACAAGATCGCAAAATGGAAACTAATTAGCAATTAATACAAATATGAAGTGTTATTTTAATATGGTGACACCATTTAAAGTGCAGGTGAAAATTAAAGAAATAACTGCATATATGGGTGACTAGAACAATGTAGGATCAATTGCAATATGTTTGTAAATGTGGAATTTCTATATTTTGAAATGCCATATAATTCATGATAAACGTGACCAATTTAAGTAATTAATGGATCTAACGACCAACAGCTCCTCGCCTACCTTCAACTATGATGCGCACACACTAAAAGCTTTAAGCAAAGATTAACATTAACATTTATCTTGTCCACGTGTAGGAGGTTGATGTATTGATAGAATTAACGATATAATTAAGAAATATATAGATATGATTACATTTTTTGGTTTTGTTTGACAAATGATTCCATAATCATGTATGTCAGTAGACCACATGAGAATATGCTTGTAAATAGACCGATTTTATCCGAATCGATTTGAATTGCTCATAGTCCATTAGCGATGGCCTCAATTCAAGTTTTTATTTGCTCAAACACGAGTGGTTCGCACCGACCTAGTTGTTTGGATTCAATATTTTTTTGTGTACTTGTCTAATGTGTTTTAGATAGTTTATTATTAATAATTATCATCTTTATTAAGTTAATAAAAATCATATGAATTGATAATCATTTTAGCATTTTGGATAATTACTCGACCGCACACACGCTTTGATGATCCGAATCTGAAAATATATATTTTCAATGGTTTATTATACTTATTTGGGTCTTATTTGATGTTGGAAATCATATATGTAGAGAGTATTTTCTTAGTTTTATATTATTTTAAAAATCGATACTTATTGACATATTTGCCCTTTTTATAGGATAATGGAGAATTAATTGAGTAATACATAGTGGAAATTATTGAAGTACATCTTGATAGAAGTCCGTGAGCATAAACGGCTCATAAATCGAAAATCAGACAAGAGAGAACGAGCCAAAACAAGAAAGTCATGCAGTCTGCAGTAAACAATACTGCGAACAGTGATATAATTTTTTATATTCCCCCTATTTTCACATTTTTTTCGAATTCTTCACTTTTTCTTGTGTTTTTGAGTTCAATTAGAATATATATATATATATAGTATAATCTCTATAAATTAATATTCGATAAATTAATAACCTCTCTAAAATAATATTTTTCTTCGATCCCAACTTGGGCCCCAAGCATAAATTAATAAGATAATAATTTTTTAAGACCCCTATATAATACAAGAGTCCCATCAACATTATAAATTAATAATCTCATAAAATTACAAAGATAACTAAGATAACTTAGTAAGATATGACTCTAGTATTGACTGTTTTCTATTGAAATTCAAATCAAAATGAATCCCATCTCTCACTTTTCTCACGGCACTGAACGCTTGGTGTATGCTCGTTGACTGCAGAAAGAAATTATGAAGGATTTTCGTCGCTGCTATTGTTTCTTTTCGCGTAACCGGCTCTAATGATACCGTATCATCTTGAGCTTCATTCTCAATCAATTTTCAATAATAGTATCGACAATTTCTTCTAAGCCTTGGATCTGTGAACATCTTTCATTTTCACCTGGATAATCCAATAGATGATTGACATCCATTTGATTGTGATGACCAAAATTTTTAATCAATGCGGCGAGTTCATGAGTATCTGCTTCAGTATCCGCATCATGTAAATTTGTTGAATCTTCTTCATTCTTATTGAACATACGTATGAATCTTAAACATTAATTCAATCATATGAATCTTAAACATTAAATAATTAGATGATTCAAGTTCTTATTGAACATACATATGAATTTTAAACATTAAATAAGATGATTCAAGTTCTTAACATTTAATACTCATTAAATCTCTATATAATTGAATTTAAATTCATGAATTTTGATGTAATTAATAAATTATTAATTTATCGATTAATTAATACCTCTCTAAACTTAATATTTTTCGATCCCAATCAGACACTTTATAGAGGTTATATTGTATATATATTTCTTTTGGGATCAATGAGAATTTTCAACTTTGCAAAAATTATTTCTTAACTATTTGTTTTGATCGATCCCAAAATCACCGATTATCGCTCGATGATGTAACATAGTGTCGCTCAATTGTTATGGAGTCAACATTTTGTTTACAGGTTTCAGCAGAATAATTATCCGTTTGGACATGTCCAATACTGATGGAGTTCAAGCAGCACTGAAGCCAATCGTACTTAAAGAAGTTTCAGTACCAGCATAATTGAAGAGTGAAATCGAAGACTGAAGTCGGAAGAATGAAGACTGAAGATTCAATGTTGTTGAAAATAAAGAAATCAAGAATACAATTAAGTGTCATACCACCAACTGAGAAGCCGAAGTTACTGAGAAGAACGTCAGTTGAAGCGTCAACTGAGGCAAGGTCATCAAATTGATAAAAGACGGAGTCCAGTCTGCTAATAAAATACGGAGCAAACTCGATAGATACGACCTGAAGTCAACTACTGAAAAACACACGGACATATTTAAACCTTGAGTATTTGACTTGCTGTGTGTCGTAACGAATATGCAGGAGATCCTGACGTGTTCGATCATTTTTCAGATTTACAGAACTACAGTGTACGATGTCGCAGACATCGAAAGCAACGTACGAGGATTCTAATAGGCAGAATTCAAATGACAAATGTAATGGATGTGATTGGTGTTTGATCGCTATAATTCCTACCAAATAAATGATAGTAAAACAGCAAGTATATATATCGTATCCACAGGGACTGCGACTCGAGAACACAGCAATTAATTAACACAGAATCTTTATTATTATCCAGGCAACAAAATCAAGAGAGGATATTATAAAACTAGACTCATAAAATAAATAAGGAATAAACCAGATATGAAAGACTGACCCTAGGGATGTACTTAACCTAACCAGATTCACACAATCAACCTATTAATCTGTTTACCAATTTAATCCATATTCATATGAAGGATCACTAATGTAACTATAGTTTCCGTCAGGACAGCCTATAGTAGTAGGTTAGCCTAAACTCTATCTCCGTCGGGTCTCAAGAGAAGTAAGCTAATTACCAAAAGCACACAAAGATTTAGCCTCCCACAGCTCACTTATCTCCGTCGGTCTCAAGGTAAAATCAGACATGAATTCAAGATATCGATTATGCAATTAATTCACGAGACATCAATCACATAACTAGCATGCATTAATATGGCCGATACCAACACATGAGAATTAAAGCCAAGAATCATAAATCATGAATGGACGGCAAAACAAGATCAACAGATCAATCATATAAATCTAGTCGACATACAAACCCCGTGATCAATACGGAATTTAGCTACGATAATTAAAATAACAAAACAATAATTAAATAAATAAAGCATAAATTGAGATAGATAGATAAAACCGTAGGGATCCACGAAGAACAATTAGAAGGCTTGAATCCGAAAGCAAACCGAACTTTCGAATAAAACTGAACTAAGAACTGGAATTAAAATAAAACTAGAATTGAAAACTAAACTAAGAATTCGGAACAAAAGAAAACGAGAAAAGAAAAGAAAACCAAAAAACGTGTTCAGATTCAATAAAATCTCTCCGTGAATGTATGCGTGAATTCCATATATATATACATATATGCAGCCCTACACCTCGCGATGCGCGCTAAAAAAGCTTCTCTCGCGAAGGAGTCTCGCGAACAGCTCAAAAAACGCTGCCAATCAGCTCTTCCTCGCGACCCGGCATCGCGACCAAAGGTCGCGATCTCGGCTCGCGAGGCGTAATCCCCTGCGCGCGCGACTTCGTCGTTTCGCTCCGTTCTCTCTCGTCCGGACTCCGAATTGCGATCCGTTTGCACCTACGGACTCCTATCGAGATGCTCTTTAACATAGTACACTTTTCACATCCATATTTTTCAAATCCATTATCTCATATTCAACGGCGTTTTCAAACGCTTCTTCGCATGAGCTCGCGATCGGGCTATTGATTCCTCTCTATCGTGATCCACCTTTTTGACATCAAACCTGTGCTAAAATGACATGAAACACACACGGCATAATATCTTCCAAGGTAAACATAAATATATCAAAAGACAACTCAAAAGATCACTTATCAATTAGAAACGAAACGAATATAGCCATAAAATCGTGTAAAACGAGGCTTATCGTTGTTCCTCTAATGATACTATTCATCATCCGCCTATAAATACGCACAAAATCCAATATTTGAAGAGAATCGAAAGGTTGTGCATTCAAACGCTCAAAAGCACCGGATCTCAAGAATAATTACCCAATTTCAAAGAAGGAGTTCCAAATGTTATTAGAATATCACGTAACTCAAATATACTTATCACCGTGATTTTAGTATTTATTCCTTATATTTTAGGATACATTCTTGTAATACCTTAAGCTTGAAATATTGAGTTCTCGCCATGATGTACCAAACCCTAGTTGAAAAGTCTCACCGAAATCCCCAAAGTTTAAGTATAAGTTGGGAAAGTAAGCAATGGAGTATTAGTTGTTGAAAGCTTGGGTAGCTTGTACTTGTAATCAAGAGGTTAGGTCGATCGCATCCGTAGCAATGAAATTTCCTAGCACCAACAAGCGATAAAGCACACCAAGCTAGGCATGATATTGAAAAATTGAATTTCAAGATCAGGTTTATTCTTGTACCCACAAACAAGACATAATCACAAGTAGTTGATTGATTTCATTATCGCTCATGGATGTATAAGTTGATCTCTCCAAACCACGTAAAAATTAAGTATTGTTTACTTTCAGTATCGTTTTTACGTTATATATTATTGAATTGAACATCATCAACACACATAACACTACATACTGTTTTGAAACACTTTATCAGTATCAGTTTGATATTGACGAGAAGAAACTAAAATCGATTAATCAATATCTAGATAAGTATTTTCTATCAACTTAAGTTTTAGTAAAGACAAACGTAACCACCACATTCCGCACGCACATCGCTTATCGCCTATCGACCGGTTGCCTCATCACCAAGAGGGTTTGCTAATTGATATAACTCAATACAAGACTCCTCATACTTGAACTGATCAGCAGTACTGATATTAATACTGAACTGACATCAGCTAATCAATAGAAGGTCCGGTCTTGTGTTAATGGAAATGTTTTAATTTACCTTAACTGGTTTATCACCTCCATATATCAATAGGACCCCCAAGGGACCATCATCCACCTATAAATAATTCTTTTAATATTATATGAGGATCTTCATTCATCATTTTTCATAGTTTTTCAGTCTTTAGTTTATTTTATAACTTCCTGTAATAGTAGATAATTATTATTTCAATATTCAAACTTCACTTTCTTCATTTTGGAATTCATACACTGATTTTTATTATTTAATTTAATAATATTCTTCTTTTTTCTTTCTTGTTTAATTATTGTTATGAGTAACTAAATTTCTATTGATTCTAGGGTTAATATGATTTAGTAGGAATGTATATGATTAATCTATTGAGCCTATTTTCCTGTCAATTTGTGATTTATGATTCATGATACTATTTTATACTAGATAACTGATCATTATTGATGCATGATGATTATATGATTAAAGACTTAGCGGTTGGATAGAGTAATCGAATTCGGGAATTCATAATCCGATTAATCTAAAGATTTGTTGGTTTTAGAATTAATTGTAGGAGAATAAAACTTGTGATCTTTTTTGGAGTTTTTATATGTTTTTGAGACCTAGTTGAGATAAAACATATATTAATCTATTGTAACATGCCTCCCGAGAGAGATAGAGATATTGTGGTATCTATGTGATTCTTCATTTGAATTGAATTAAAATTGGTTAATATGGCTATATATATTGACTACGTGATTTTCTGTTAAATTATTATATTCCCCTATGATCAATCTTTTTATCTGATATTTTTTTAGACTTGTTTATTTTACTTTTATTATTTATTTTCTCAACTCTTATTAAAACTCTCTACGTCTTTGATTTTTCCTGGATAATTGTGATACGCTGAGTTTGTTATTTATTGTGTTTTCGTGTCATCAGTCCATGTAGATACGATATTCTACTTAATATTTGATTGCAACAGACACCGTTAGTTACAGTATTTTATTGTTAGGATTTTAGTGATAAACTTTGATTCGGGTCTGGTATTTAATGGGTTGATTCCAATTGTGAAATCAATATTTATTTATTGGTTATGGTTCAGGTAAAATCCATTCACGGACAAACGTACATGAAAAAGACAAACAATTTAATACAAATCATGTTATGATCATTATCTAACAACGATAATTTCATAACTCAAATTTGAGACCTCAAGCCATCTTTTAAGCAATTTAGTACGGAGTACAATTTTGTTCACCGTAAGTAAGATGCTCTCTCTTCCCCAAATGAGTCTCTCCTCAAAAATAAAATTTGTATTTTAATAAATGTTCCATTTTAAATTTTTATAGTGTAATACCCGCTTTTCTCGATAGAATTTTTCAAGGAATTTTGAACTTAGAATTCATTAAGTCGATTCTCGCTCGGAGAAAGAAAATTTTAAATTCCAACAATTTCATTAAATATTATAATGTGATTACGAGAATTATTATATAAAATATAATAATCGAATATGATTTACATATATACTTATAAATCATTGTATTAATAATTTTATGCTAATGTTTAATTATTAATTCATAGTCTTTAGGATCGAACTTGAAGCCCGTATGAATAAATCATATAATGAGCTTTGGTTTAACGAAGCCCAACGAGGAAAGCCCATGACAATCAAAACCCTATACTATATAAACTCCTTCTTCATATTTTGGAACCCTAGCTCCCAAAATCACTCACTCATTTTACAACCTCAACAAGAGGATCTACAAAGGTTTATACTTTTACCTATTCTATTAAATTTTATGTGTATATGCATATGTAGGTATGTATACGATATTTGTGTGTATCATGGTGAGTGTGTGATGTGAGTAGGACGAGAGAGGAGATGCAGAGACTGTCACGTGGTGGCGGCACACCGATGAGTTGGGCGTCAAGGTTGTTGCCAGCGTGTGTGTGTGTGAGTTGTGGTCGCGTGCATGTGTATGTGCGTCGCATGTGCTGTCGTGTTGTGACTGTATGAGCGAGGAGAGAGCAGACGATGGCGGCGGCGTTGGTGGCTCGGTCGCTGGCGCTCGGTAGAGAAGAGAGGGGTGGCGGCGGCACTACGTGCGCGTGTGTGTTGCTGCCGGGTGTGTGTGTTGCCTCCGGGCGTGGAGTTACAGAGAAGAGCGAGAGAGAGAAAGAGAGAGGAGGGACGAGAGGAGGTCACGGTCATGACGGTGGAGCAAGAATCGGCCACGACGACGTGACCGCGGACCATGACGGCACATGTGTGTGCGGCGTGTGTGAGTGCGTGAGTGTGTTTGAGTGAGCGAGAAAGAGACATGAGAGAGAAGAGAAAACAAAACAAAATGAAATGAGGTCATGAAATTTTTATGGCATTACGGAAGGCTACTGGAAAAGTAAGTGATTAGGTTTAGGGTTTGTGAGTTAGGTGGGCTTATTTTATTTTATTTAAATGTTATGGGCTTTGTGTTATTTTTAATTAATGTGTCATTTATTTCTTTTATGTTTGGGCCCAATCAAATAAAAAGGATCAAGGTGCTTTTTTATTTTTGTAAGTGTATGTAATTGGTTCATTTTATTTAGATGATTTGGGCTCATTGAAAGTATTAATGAGTTTTAAATTAAAGTGTTTTGACCTTAATTTAATTATGGGTTGTTCCATTGTTAAAAATGAATTGGGTTGTCTCTTTGTATTTAAATGATTGGGCGAAAATATAAAATTTAATGGGTTGGTCTTTTATTTTATTAATTCATGTGGGCTATTTTCTTTAATTAAATGTTGATGGACTTGATTTATTTTAAAATTTACATGGACTATAAATTGTATTAAAATTTGGACTTTAGTTAATTAAATCTTTGGACTTAATTAATTAATTAAATAAGATTTAACTTTGTGACTTAATTAATTAAATTATATTAAGTCTAATTAAATAAATAATTAACTTAAACTTAAATATAAGTTTAAATTATTTAATTATGGTAAGTTAATTAATTAATTGATTAAGTCAAGGTTAAGTCCGAGTTTAAGTTACTTTAATTTATGATCATGACCTATTTAATTAATGTAATTAATTTTTTTTAATGGAATTAATTAAGTTAGGATGTTTAATAAATTAAATTATGTTAGAGAAGCACATAATTTGAGAAATTTATTATGTATTATATTAAGCAAGAGTCCTTAATATATATGAATTTAGTATGTAATTCAATTGCAATATACTTTTGTAAAAAGTATTTATCATAAGAAGATTATGAAATTAAATGCTTTTAAACGAAAAGTCGAGCAAGGGTATTGTTGGTGCCTTAGCCGATATAAATTAGTTTTCAAATTTAATTATATTTTGAAAACCCGCTTAACGAATCATAAGTTAGTATCCTCGTTTACTTGAACTTAAGGCTAGCTTTTCGGACCTATTAAGATTAGTGCTTCTTGTAGGTTTTGTCGATCAAGGGATTAGCTTTGCTTTCCGAGACGCTGCACTATAGTGATTCTTCGTGCTTTGTCCTATCGAGGTGGGCTTTATTTACTAAAAGTATATTTGAGTTATATGCTCGATATTTCATGAAATGCAAACTGCTTATCCAATAAAATGTTTTTGCGCGCCCGCCTCTGTTTAAGGCTCGATATGTATCGATCGATATTCTCTTTAATCTTAATACGTTAATTGAGAATTGTGTACACTAGTTAGTTGTTTCGTGGGTTGATCTCCATCGGACACTAACATAATCATGAGGCGTTATAAGGGTGCTTATTCGGATGCGTTCAAGCACGCCATGTTATTATGGTGCTTGTCTCGATACGTTCAAGCACGTCATGAAATTATGAAATTGTCCCGTTACGCCCCGATGACAATAATGGGCATGTGATCCGATGGTGGCTAGAGGCCGGATCAAAGCGAGTAATGTAAGAGTCGTGACAATGGGCCCAATAAATGAAATGTTTTCGCATGCTTAGAAGTGATTTCTTTAAAACCTTCTAAGTTATGTTATCATGATTGGATAAACCGATTTTACTGGATTTATGAAATGTTTATGAAAATGCATGTCCACCGAGTACATTAGTATTCACCCAAATATTTCCAAATGTTTTAAGGTTGATCAATGGCTACCGACGGTAGAGTGAGATTAGAGTTCACTCCGTATTTTGACGGATTATTTCCGTATTTAGACTTCACCGATGAGCTAGTTCTAATTTCATTTTTCCTTCTTGTCTATGACTTGAATTGTACCTTTTGATGAGCTTAGACTCTAAATCCTTGATGTTTAGCATTTCGACGATATGGATGGAAGCACGAAACTAAACTTGTGATCCCGAGGATAAATATTGTTTTGATCGATTACATCATTCGATGTCTTCCACTTTCATTTGGAAGCTATTCCCAAATTCTACGGGTTTATTCGCCTTGATCATTCGAGTCAACTTTACCTTATATTCTTCCGTATTTTATTAGTGGCGCCTCGATTTACGAGCCTGCTATTTTTAGAAATCGGTCGTGACAGAGTGGTATCGAGCATAAGTTTTCTTCGTGTCTCGACCGTAAAAATCTTTTCATGTCGAGTCTAGAATAGTATCTCTAGATTTCTTGTAATCTCGGTGACTCTCACCACCGTCACGCCTTGTTGATCAACAAAGGTATGATTTAAAAGTTTCAAAGTGGATTATGAAATGATGTGCTAAAAGGCTTGGTATTTTACATATGCCAAATATTTATTGTTTATGCTTATAAAGAAGGATATCATTTGGGGCGCAAGCCCTTATGTCAAGCAAAGTATTTTGTCATGATGAGTCTCTTTGAGCTACATGACCATGTTTCATAGAAGAAAATTTTGATGAGTCTCTCGAGCTCACATAAGCGAGTTGTAGAAAGAAGAAATGAAAGAGAAAATATTTGTCATATTTATGACTCATGAGCCTATGTGATAGATTTCAATTATTTGTCATTTTGAGTTTTGACTCTATGACTGCTTTAATGTTAAGATACCTTTTGAGTTTTAACTCGTGGTAAGAAAGATGTTACACAACATAAAGGATATTTGTCATATTAGGTTTCTCACAACCTTCACGACACACGCTTATCGCCTCGTAATCGTGCAGCCTCATGGTTAGCGAGATGACTAGTTTATGCTATGATAGATTGCGATCCTTATGATATGACTTTTGGTCTACATTAGAAGGCTTGAACAACAAAAGAAATATAGAAGGATGGAACATAGAAGAACGTAAGAATGATCTTCAAGAACAAGAACTTAGAATGCTTATGGAAGTTAGAACTTTAGTCGATTTAACCTGCGTTATTTCTGTTAAAATGGAACCGATTAAGATGCTTCTTTAGATGGATAGAAAAGACGAGACACTCAAGAAGTTTTCGAACAAGAACTTTATATCGAGAGGTTCTTATGAGAATTTATGACTCGTTGGAAGAACGATGCAATGGGAAAGTGAATGATATCAAAGCATCGATAAGTGCTCATACAACATCTTTCGAATGAGTGAAAAGCATGGACATTCGACCAAACGACCGAGATAGTAGGTGCGGGTTCAATAACTAACGCCTTTTCGTAGCGCACCAATCACATTTGGAATCATTGGATCACGTTTGGGACACCGCCAATGGTAACCTCAAATCTTGAACGACTTTAATTCAACCCGTCAAGTAAAAGTTGCATCGAGGAAATACAAAAGCGCAAGTGGAAAGACTTGAATTAAGAACGACAACGACAAAGTAAAGAAGCCATTGAGAGAGCCCACCCGATGAGATAACATGGAGAGTCGTGACGATGAGAATGCATCGTAACCCGCCCGAACCAATGTCACGTGATGAAGACCATGATGATAATCTCGAGGAAGCTATCATAGAAAGGCGACTATATGACTTTTTATTTAATTATTTATTTATTTTCATAACGAATCAAGATGGATGTATCGTAATTTTATGATAATGATTAGAAAGAGCTCATCTTTGTCAGGTCTATCCAACTTTTTAGTTGTAGTCAGGCTCTTTTGTGTATAGCCTAGACTACTTTTGTGCACCCAATCCAACTGTTAAGCTTTTCGTTTCACCTCTATAATGAATGCAAATTATTTAGTTTTTTTATTTTCAATGCAATAATTTAGAAGTTAAAAAAATTAACCATTTTCTTCATGTACGATGTTTGACAGCTAGAAATATTAACTCCAGTACAAATGAAGTACAGTATATACTATTCTGTAAGTTTAGGATGATAACAAACTACAGTAATTGTATTTTTGTATAAGAGAATCACGGGAAACCTCCAAAATTATCTGCTCAAAAAAAAAAAAAAACCTCGAATATTAGATAAATTGCAAAATTTTCCAATTAAAAATATCTATATGATTTAATCCCTCGTATCTTCATGACACTGAGAGCTGGTTCTAGCGAGGAATATCTATATTACTTTGTCATAAAATGTATCCACGTGTCACCAGTGTCAACACTCATCTCAAATTTCAGTGGTAGGTTAGTGTCATGTCTATTTAGAAAACTTTAATATTATTGGCCCATTTCTAGACATATCACTGAGCTATAGGTAAGATTTTGAATGCTACATTCCTATTTTATTTGTTTATTATTAACAATCGATTACAACTAGCCAATTTGTAAAAAGTCAATTGTCATCAAAATTTTAGTAATTTAGCAATGGGGTCCAAATTGGACACAAAAAAGTAAAAATTGGTTTTAATAGTACTATTCACAATTGGTAGAACTAGTTTTTATTAAAATTAATAGTTTGAATAGTGGATCACAAGTGCAATTAAGAAAATGAATTTGGATCTCGTGTATTTTAGTATGAAAACAATTTGTGTATATCAAGATGTAAGGTACATTTATTTTAATTAGGGTTCACCGTGCATATGAATGCATCAAAATATGCATCGTTCGGTAATGAAGATGTCAAAATTTATATTCGTATGATAATTATTATATGATTAAGGGATATTCAAATTTCGCACTCTTTTTCTTCATAAAAAAAAGAGTGGATTTCTCTGCTTGAATAGTTGAAGCATTTGTTTTCTGCCCTCAAAATATAGGGGCCTCCTAAAAAATTTGAATAATTTATCCAATCTAAAAAGGGAGAAGTTGACAAGACTAAAAGAGACAATAAAGTTATTTCGTGCAGAAGAAATATATACCCTATATTAGCGAGATGATTTTTTTTCTTGTGCTGATTAAAACACTAATATGAATCATTGATTCCTTTGAGATCCACAATTTAAATAAAAAGAAGTTATTGACTAATAGAAGCATTCTTACCTTAGAAAGAAACATTAATGTATATATAAAAAATCATGATTTATAGTTTCTATAGAAAGATCTTCTTTTTATTACAATCATCCCTTATGCGTTACTTGGTTTACATAAAAACTAGTTCCGATTAATTAATTTAGGACTCATGCTCATTTGTTGTTATCTTATGAGTATATATATATATATATATATATATATATATATATATATATATATATATATATAATCAACAATTCTTATATTATGTTACTGCCTATTTATGTATACAATATTGATTCTTTGTATCATAATTGTAGATCATAAGAAAATAAACCATTTGGAATAATACATAGTTAACTTAGGGGGGGAAAAAGTTATTGATCTTCCTCTATCTATATGTATAACTTGATCGATATATCAACGTGTTGTTAGTTCCATAAAGGTCGATCAATCTTTTTGCTTTTGCTGCCGAGCATAACTGTTAACTATATCTATCAATCAATTTGGGCCAATAAGTTTTTGTAGTTTGCTTATCGAGTTGTGGGCTTAAGACATGGGCCTAATATGCGTGTCCATACATTATTGACTGTCCATACAATTGAAAATGAGTGATAAACATAGCTCTGATTTTCCTATATTATCTTAATTAAAAATAGGTAAATATCAATTAATGTCCCAACGTTTCACGATTTTTCACTTAATGTCAAAGCATCTTGTTATTTTGGTCTCTAATGTTTCAAACAACCACTTAATGCCTCGTCGATCAATTTTCGATACAAACAGGTTATATGATCGTTTGAATTCCATGTCGAACTCCTAAACACTATAAAATCAAATAAGAACGTGAAAACTCATCCAAAATGACGCCGCCCATTTATTTTCCACGCCAATATAAGAGAAGAAATAGAACGACGTAGTTTTGGATGAGATTTTCACATTTTTATGTAATTTTATATTGAAGTCAATGACGCGAGTCCAAATTGGAATTTCGATAGCCACGTAACCGCTTGTACGTCGTAAATTGATTGACGAGACATTAATAAATTTTTTGAAATGTCATGGACCAAAATAATAATATGGTAAATATCGCTTATATCCCAACGCTTTCCCTTTTTCACTTCATCGTCCCAACGTAAAGATATTGTTATTTTGGTCCCTAACATTTCAAAAAGTTCACTATGAACATAAAATTAAATTGAATTTCACTATGAACATAAAATTTTGGTCCCTACGTTTCAAAAAAATTTATTAGGACATCTCAAACTATTGTATATCCTACTACTAATCAGTTATGATATCTTTATGCAATAGGGAACAACTTACTCCCATGAACATAAAATTAAATTAGTATTTGCATCCGTGCGATGTACACAAATATTTTTAGGTTTACTTTTTATACAATTAAATACTAACTTAATTATCATATAAAAAAAATTAAAATTTCAATATCCCTTAATTTAAAGAAAGAACCAGTTACAAATATTTGTGCTTATTTATAATCACACTTTAGGCATATTTGTGTATTCCATCTTTTAAAGCACTATAATTTTAATCTTTAATTTAAGAGGAAAGTCAGTTACAAATTAAAAGTAAATGACATATCTAAAATAATAGAAAAAGTTAATTGATCATAACTATATATAATTAATATCAAGGGTTCAAATTCGTATTTACATACTATGGGATTATTAATCATCAAACCTATACATTTTTAGGGTGATTTTAAGAATTCTTTTAAGCCAATAACTATTTTCGCATTTGTGATATTGTCCTTCAATTTTTTTTTCTAATATAAACTATTGGCAATAAATTTATAATTTATGAATTTATAACTATGCATGAAAATTTATTTGATATTCATTTAGAATGTATGATGCTATTTTTATTTAAGAATTGAATTTATGAGGATTTTTTATTGTGGCATATTTTATTAGTAAACCATGACAGTTGTATATTAAATAACTTATAGTTCAATTTACCGTAGCTTATGATATATTGATAATAAATAAATAATATGAACTAATCAATAATAGCAAATCAAATTATAAATCCCAATAAAATTAAAACTTAAATACGAATACCTAAATCTATTAATTTTGAAATACTTTCTTATACACAACGCTTGTAGTACGTGACCGTTGTTATCATCTTTATCGATATCGAAATTTTGAGACTACTACGACTTTGTACTCTCGAAACAACAATATAAAGTTTACATTGAGAGATAACTAGTTTCTTAAGAAAAATCCAACACACAACAGTGGTTGTCCTCGACTTTTATTGGTCGTCATTGCATGTAAAAAATAAAAAGAACAATCGAGGTTTGAACTTGAAAGGGAGCCGCATATATGATGGAGTTATTGCCATTCTCAAAATCAACACCTTTTGTTCAGAATATTTCCAATCAAAGTCTTAGCCTCCAAATCATTTCCAAGTCTTATGACCACCAAATGTGTGTTGTTGCACAATCCAAAATAATGCTCAATATTTGTTAGCATCATAACCAATGTATCGACCTTTATTTGAAATTTAGTCATGTACCAATTACCATTGTTAATGTTGTTACATTCGACTCCTTCGAGTGTGAATCATAATTTGAGTGCAATGACATTCACATATTTTTGGACATATGTCGGTAGAAAACACATATATTAATTATTGATATATGGAAAAAGTCAACAATTTTTATATGATGTACTTCTATAATTAATATTGAATCTAATAAATAAGTAACAATAAAAAATAGAACATACACATATATCAAACGAGAACTACACTCAATGATATATAGTATCATTTAAGCCTGCATTATGTATAATTTTATATGTGAATGAATTCGAAAATGTATTTTCTCAGAAAATAAAAAGAGTGAAGATTCTTATTGCTATTTTGATAGTAAAATCGTCATATAGAAAATACGCTTGAAAAATATCAAAACTCTTTTTTGCATTTATTTCTATAATGACATTTGGCTCTAAGAACTACAATAACACTATGTTAATAACCGTTATCCTAGATTCTCCTGTAATCATGACAACAAAAGAACGAAAGTGTCAATGACACACTATTGTCGTATAATGCCTTATGAAATCCATGACATGCAACGACAACGGACACAAATGCCCCTTGTTTATATGAGAGCATAAATATGCTCACCGGCGACGGACAACTCTAAGACAATGCGTTAGTCCCACAAAATGGACTTTTATAAAATGGATGTCTTTTGTGTTGTGTCGTAACCATTTTTCTTGTAGTGTCGTCGTTCCTTCTTCTTTCTATTGATCTCATTCTTTACCAACTCATTTTCTTTGAGATGATCGCCACATTATTTATCTACAAAAGGAAAGAAAATATCCGCATACATATTATCCATTGTAATTCAGCATGAGCATGAACACTACCCTATGATGAAACAATATGACAAGCATCTTAAATATATGATTGGGTTATTATTGATAACATGTTATCCGTCACGCCCAATTCCTAATATAATGAAAGCTCAGAATCGAGACGACTAATAAAATGCGGAAAATGTAAGGTAAAAGGTTGACTCGAATGATCGCTTAATAAACCCTTAGAATTTGGGAATAGTTTCTAAATGAAAATGGAAGACATCGAATGATGTAATCCAATCAAAACAATAATTATCCTCGTGATCACAAATTTAGTTTCGTGCTTCTAATAGCCAATATACGTCAAAATATTAAACATCAAGGATTCGTAGTCTAAGCTCATCAAAAGGTACAATTCAAGTCATGACAAGAAGGAAAAATGAAATTAGAGCTAGTTCATCACGGAAGTCGAATACTAAATAATCCGTCAAAATACGGAGTGAACTCTAATCTTAGCTCTCGCCTCCGCACCATTGATCAACCCGAAACATTTGAAAACTTTTGGGCTGAGTACTAATGTACTCAGTGGACATGCATTTTCTATAAACATTTCATAAATTCGTAAAAACAGTTTATCCAATCATGATAACATAACTTAGAAGGTTTTAAAAAGAGAAACCATTTCTAAGCATGCAAAAATATTTCATTTATTGGGCCCATTGTCACGACTCTTCTGTTACTCGCTTTGATCCCGGACCTCTAGCCACCGTCGGATCACATGCCCCTATTATTGTCATCGGGACGTAACCCGGACAAATTCATAATTTCATGACGTACTTCGGAACGCATCTAGACAAGCACCCTTATAACGCCTCATGATTATATTAGTGTCCGATGGAGATCAACCCACCGAAACAGCTAACTAGTGTACACAATTCTCAATTAACATTTTAAGTTTAAAAGAGAATCTCGATCGATACATTTACGAGCCTTAAATAGAGTAGAGCGTACAAAAATATTTTATTGGATAAACTGTTTGCATTTCATGAAATATCAGAGCATATAACTCAAATATACTTTTGTAAATAAAGCCCACCTTGATAGGACAAAGCCTGAAGAATTCACTATAGTACGCGTCTCGGGAAAGCAAAGCTAATCCTCTTGATCGACAAAACCTACAAGAAGCACTAATCTTAATAGGTCTCGAAGAGCTAGCCTTAAGTTCAAGTAAAGTAGGATACTAACTTATGATTCGTTAAGCCCGGGTTTTCAAAATATAAATAAATTTGAAAACTAATATCTTTTGGTCAAGGGCACCAACAATGCCCTTGTTCGTCTTTTCGTTTAAAAACGTATTTAATTTCATAATCTTCTTATGATAAATACTTTTTAGAAAAGTATAATGCAATTGAAATGCATACTAAAATCATATATATATATATATATATTAAGGAATCTCGCTTAATATAACTCATAATAAAATTATCAAATTATGCACTTGTCTAACATAATTTAATTTATTTAATTATTCTAACTTAATTAATTTCATTAAAAGAAATTAATTACATTAATTAAATAGGTCATGATCATAAATAAAGTAACTTAAACTTGGACTTAGCTTTGACTTAGTCAATTAATTAATTAAACTTAATAGTAATTAATTAATTAATTAACTTACCATAATTAAATAATTTAAACTTATATTTGAGTTTAAGTTAATTATTCATTTAATTAGACTTAATATAATTTAATTAATTAAGTCTCAAAGTTAAACCTTATTTATTTAATTAATTTAAGTCCAAAGATTTAATTAATTAAAGTAAATCCAATCATGAATTAAACTAAAGCCCAACCATTAATTAAATCTAAGCCAGACATTATTTAATTCATCTGAGCCCAAATATTATTTTCTACCACTTCTTTTAATTTCAAAGGCCCATCAGCAATTAATTAAATAAAATAAACATAAGCTCAGCCCAACATTTACAATAAGATCAGCCCATCTTCCTTACTCTCGGCCCAACAGAAAAGGCCCAACACATTTAAATAAAAAAAAAGATAGCCCAACTCTTTTTTTTTTAAAGGCAGCCAAATTCACAAAGCCCAGCCCAACTCACAAACCCTAAACCTAATCTTTCCTATTTTTCAAGTCGTTTTCCGCCGCCACGCACATGCACCGACAGTCCCATGACCTCACATTTTTATTTTATTTTCCTTCATCTCTCTCTCTCTCTCCCTCTTCTACCCTGATCTCACACACACACACACACAACGACGCACACAAACACACACTCGACGCCGCCATCTCCGGCCGGTCACATCGCTCGGTCGGCGACCACGTTGCCGCCGCGACCGCCACGGCTTCCTCTCTTCTCTCTCTCTCGGCACTCGCCACACACACCACGCACCCCGAGACCGCCGCCGCCCACGCCGCCGGCCGGCGAGCCGCGCCGCCACCGCGACCGCCATGGCCTTCTCATTTCTCGGTTCCCTCTCTGCCCGACGCACGCAAAACGCACGACGCACACACACAACATACGACAAGAACACACACGCACGCGACACACACACGCCGCACGCTGTCGCACACACACACGCCGAGACTCGCTGACCGCCGACGCTGATTTCAAGGCCCATCGCCACCGACCAGCCACCCTTCTCGTCTCCTCTCTCACTCATACACCCACAACTCACACACATGACAGCAACATACACACACATACACGACATGCACACACATATATACACAAACTCATTTTCTCCTTCTCTAAAACTCACGCACACACATCACATAGAACACATTAAAAATAAAATAGAAGGGTAAAGTTTAAACCTTTGAAGTTCCCTTGTTGAGGCTGCAAGAAGTGAGTGAATGGTTTTGGGAGGCTAGGGTTTTAACAATAAGAAGAGAAGCTCATATAGTGTAGGATGGATTTTCCAATGGGCTTTTCTTTTTGCGCTTTTTCAACTAAAACCCATTAAACAGTTTATTCGTACGGGCTCAAGGTCCGATCTAACATTAGATAATATTATTGATATAATGATTTATAAATATATATATATAAATTAATAATCAAACATTAGCATAATATTATTGATATAATGATTTATAAATATATATATATAAATTATATTCATCGTAATCACTTTATAATATTTAATGAAATAAATTCTTTTTGTTGGAATTTAAAAGATTTCTTTCATTGGGCACGAATCATTTTAAATTCTAAGTTCGAAAGTCATTTTAATCCTATTAAGAAAGACGGGGTATGACATTATCCATAATAATTTAGCATAAGCATGATTACAGTTGTGATATATTATAACATTAAACTTTACATCAAAATCACTAACTAAATGATCCATTTAAATATTCGAGCTCAAGATCGGGCTCATACCGAGAAGATCTTTGATTGCGTTGGGCATAGTCTCTTCATCCATTACGGTCTTCCACAACGCTCCGAGATCTTTTCTTGCATCACAAACATAGGCAAACTGAATATATAGTACATGAAATCTTGCTACATTAAAAAAATATATTATCTTCAACTTTAATTCAAAGGGATCTTCATTTTTTTTTCGGGATGATCTTCCAAACTTTTAACTGTGAAATATAGTATCTGTTACTTTTACAAAAGTTACTTATTTTTTACGTAACTTACATATAATGAAAACTAAAATTGCAAAACAATTCGAATTAAAATTTGAAAAAAATGGAGTTGACATATAATTCACGTAATTTTTTATCCTCGAAACAAATGCCTTCTTAATTGATTATTTTTTATCCTCGAAACAAATGCCTTCTTAATTGATTCCAAATGCACTATGACATATGTATTTTTGAGGGTATTTTTGAGGGGCACTATGACGCATCTATTAAAAAGAAATTGAAACTACAAAAGCACTACTAAGATAAATCCAGTAATAATAGTTAACTTCCAATAAATAAATATTTTTTTGAACTGAGAAATGACATCTTTTAGCACGTTCCTGCATCCTGCACGTTCATGACAAACTCATGAATGCTTCAGTCACTTCCTGAACAACTGTGATGGTCTTTGGGGATTCATATTAATGTATAGATGGGGATACATCAATTAAGTAAAATAAAAATAAAAAATCTTTTCTCAATACTGTACTTTCTATTTAGTTAGTAGAACGTCGGTTAATTGAAGTCAATTCAGTATTGGTATCAATCACTGATCGTTCAAGTAAGGAAGTCTTATTTAGAGTGATATCGCTAACAAACCTATTGATCTTGAGACGGTGATCACTGGACCGATAACCGATATGGGTACGTAGTGTGGTGGTTACGTTTTTGTCTTTATTGAAAACTCAAACCGATGAAAAATACATAGTCAAATATTGACTTAGAGGGTGTTTGGCTGAGCTTATAAGCTCTTTAAAACAGCTTATAAGCTGTTTAGGAGCTTATAAGTTGTTGTAAAGTGTTTGGCAAAATAAGCTCCTAAACAACTTATAAGCTGTGAAAATAAGCTCCAACAGCTTATAAGCTCCCCTAAAAATAAGTTGGTCAACCTTAACTTATTTTTTCATAAACTTATAAGCAATCATGAATTTACTAAAATAACTTTATTAATAATTCGTTATTTTCTACACATACACTATCAACTTCATCTCCCGTCAATTTTATCTCTCTAATTATGATTTTCTCTCTCTAACTCACGATTCTTTCTCTAGCTTATAAGATAAATTATCCAAACACTTTAACAACTTATAAGCACTTGAGACATTACCTCTTATAAGCTCTTGAAACATCTTATAAGTTCTTGGAACTTGTAAGCTCTCTAAATCAAGCTTAGCCTAACACCCCCTTAGTTAGTTTTCAGTTTATCTCTTCAGTATCAAACTAATACTGATAGAGTGTTTCAAAATAATGTGCCGTGTTACATGTGCTGATGATGTTCAATTTAATAATTTGCAAGGTAAAATACGATAGTGAAAGCAAAGAAATGAAAGTAAAAAACACTTAGTTTTTACGTGATTCGGATAGATCACCCTACATCTAATGACCGATAAAAGTCAATTCACTACTGAGATTATGTCATGTTTACGGATACAAGAGTAAACCAAGATATAGACTTTAACATTTTCTCAGATCTTGTCTAACTTATCGCTCTCCTAAGCTTGTGGGTGCTAGGAAACCTCTAACTGCTTACTGGATGCGGTGACCTAACTTTGCTTAAAGGTACAAGATAACCAAGCTTTCAGCAACTGACATTTCGTTGCTTACTTGTCTAACTTCTACTTAAACTTTTGGGAGTTTTGAGTAGAGGGTTTTCCAACTAAAAGATGAATTGTCACGGTGAAAACTCAATATTTCTAGCTTGAGATATTACAAGAAAATGACTTAGAGTGTAAGGGTGTATATCAAATCTCGAAATGATAAGTATATTTGAGTTATGAAGATTTTCTGATACCACTTTGGAACTCCCTTCTTCGAAATCGTTGGATGAATGTTCCTGAGATATAAGCTCTGAATGCTTTAGAATATTTGAATGTGTAATATTTCGATTACATTCAAAAGTTGGATTCTTCGCGTATTTATAAAAGGGACGATGAATAGTACAATTGGAGGAAGCACCAATCACATCCATTCTATTTGTCATTTGAAATCTATCCGTTTGAATCCTCGTATGTCACTTTCGGCAACTACATCATGGTACATTGTAGCTCTACAAGTCTGAACAGTGATTCTGGCATGTTATGATCTTTTGCAGATACGCTATGTAATATCCTGAAGAAATTAACGCCTACTTACGATAAGTTTAATTAGTAAAATTCACTAAGCAACGGAGCTTAGGTTAAAAATTCCAATATTAATGGAATAATTAAACGAGGTAATTACGATATTACTACGATCATTTTGAGATGATTCGATAGTTAACGTTTTGAGACGTTTCAAACGTTAACATTTAGAGATGAATAGAAAAATGATATTAATGATCAAGGAATTATAGTATTTAAATTCCTATGATTATTATATGTAATTAAAGTATTGTTTAACATTAAAACAATGCTAGAGCATTAAGGATTCAATAGTGACTAAGATGCTAATTTTCGAAAACCCTAATTCGAAAATTAGGGTTTTCTTATACAAATGATACCAATAAATTTTCCTATGATATAATTTATTATCTAAACCATATGTTATGATATATATCTCTATAAATAACATGAAAATAAAATATGTATCAATTGAGACTAATAAAAGTCGAAACCTTATGTTATAAATAACATATTGCACATCACTTTGGTATACACTTTGTTAAGTTACATCTTAATTATACAAATTGTATCTATGTTACATATTAACATAGTATAATCAAAGAAGATATAATATACATAGAAGAATGTATTTTAACTAAAATATAGCATCTAGTATAACAACTTTTAAATACAAAAATAAAATTTATTCTTTTGGACAACAAAGAGCCGCAGGCTCTTGCTCCCAAGTTGCATGGTTTGGATTGCTTAATGGCCAACAAAGTGTAAGAAATATTAATTCCATTTCATGACTCATTAGGTGAGTCATAAACCATGAATTACACAAAGTCTTCCATTTCCTCTTCTATTTGCATGTGAGAACCGATAGGTGGAGGGAGTATAAGTGAAAATCAGATTTCATTTTCTCTCACAATCACACTCACACAAAGTCTTGAAAAATACATAACCATTTTCCTCTCCAAAAGCAAGAGAAGGCCGAGAGAGAGAGACAAAGGGGTAGGATTTTCATTCTTCTCTCATTCCACACTCACTCAAGTCTTGAACACAAAACACCAACACTCTTCTTTCTCTTTCAAAGCCATTTTCCTCTCCAAAATTCTGAAAAAGTCGAGAGCTTCTCTCTTTGAAAAGCCTTGAAAATTCTCTTCTTCCTTCACCAAAACTTAGCCTATAAACATTCTACGATATATTCATACCATAGAAAGGTGAGGAATTGAGCAAGGTTTCGATTATACATGAGTTTTCTATGAAAAATCGAAAGCTAAGCTAAGGAAAATACAAGTGTTCTTAGTGTTCTTAGTTGTGAAAAATTCCTAATGCTTATGTTCTTAGTGATTATTGATAGTAATATTTAGTTAATGCATGTTAAGTTTGACTTATGAATAGGTAAGTGTTCTTGATTTCAAAATGTTATGCATGTGTGTTTAATTTCAAAAATTTGCTAACTTATGGTAAGTTATGCATCAAGAAGGTATAGCATGAGGAATACAAGCCTAAATCATGTTAAAAGTTTATTTTGAACATATTATGAATTCTTGAGATGCTCGAAAGTTTTTTTCTAAAAATTATTTAAAGATGGATTCATGATCTATAATCTTGTAAGAGTTCATAATAAATTGTTTTGAAATTTATATGATGATCTAAAATTTTAGAATTTACTTGAGCATGAATTATTGATATATGATGTTATAAGAGTTCATAGCAATTTATTAGGAATTTTAAAAAAATCCTATGCTATATTTTGAAAATTACGAAAATTATAAAATTTCTATGTTGATGTATAATTTTATTTAAGGCATGCAATGACATATTGTTGATCTAAGACCTAAACTATGTACTCTATGATTTTACTAGAATTTTTGGAAATTAATTGTTCAAATTTTTCAAAAGGGCCGAAAGCTTCAAGGTTAAATTTGGTGATGATTAAGTTGTTTTTGATGAAAACTATGATGTAATATTATTATACTATAATGTATAAGCATGGTGTAATTTTGTTAGAATTTTATAAAAATGTTTGGTGCATGTGTGTTAAGAACCGAAACCATGAGCCTTGATTTAGTGATGTAGAAATTAAATATGATAAACCATATGTTATAAATATGTTATGGATTGATGTTGAGACTATATACTAAATAATTAGATTTTTCAAGAATTATTTGGACAAGTTCGAAGAAACCGTGACTTTGAACTTAATTAAGTAATGCACAAAAATTTTCTATAGTTAATAATTAATACATATTAATGATACTATGATAATATAGTACACTATGTAAATTAGAAGAAAATTGGAAAATAATTGAATATTATTATATTAAATAGCCGAGAGCTATACTAAAGGTATTAAGGATTTTTAAATCCTTAAATGTTAAAAATAATGATGTATTATATGTTTAGAAGTTATCTTCAAAACATATTAAAAAAAATAATAATAATAAGAATTTAGCAAAATAAATCAATTAGAAATTGATTTATATGAAACTAAAGATTAAAATATAAATTAGTAAAGAATTTACTAATAAAAGTCAAAATTATTGACTTTTGAAATCAACGATGAAATACGCTCGATAAATACGCTAATACGCCGTAAAACGTATTAATTGAGTAATGAAGTCTCGTTGGTAAGAAAAGATTTCAGAATCGAAATCGTTAGATCGAAAAACGAAATACGCCGAACCTTTACCTAAAAGGTTAAATGGTAATTGTCGAACATATCTCGCTTCGCCGAAATACGAGAAATGTTAATTACGCTGTTGAACGCGATGAATTGCTAAAGAATTCAATTTAGATCGATATAGAATATCAAGTTTATGCTGACTTTAAAAGTCTCGAAAAACGTGAATCGCGCACTAAACATCGTTTTGCGTAATGGTGTAGACGACGACGCGACGGCCGGACGTTGAAGAATAATCAAGATAAAGGCGATCGAATAGTCCGGTGGGCTTTACTATACTTTTAAGTGATAAAATGTGGGTGAATAATTTTTATGTTACCGATATTAAAAAAAATGATGTTAAAATGTTTAAGCAATTACCGCCAAAATGTTTATGTTTTATGTGTATCCTATCCTTGATCGCAATAATGTGAATGTGTTGGGTAGCTCCCAACTTATGAATGAAATCGATATCGGATCTTATGCCCAAGGCTTATACCGCTAAGATTAACGTGTACACCTAATGGCGACCGTGAGTGTAAGGACAATTCATGGCGGTCACGGCGACGAGGGAGGCCTCCTTCTGGCGTTAATGATAATGATATGAAGAAAGGATAAGGATATGGATCATACATGCAAGTAAAATGCTCGCCAAACAGATGTTTATGAACCGATGAAATATTTTTGCTAAGCATAAGCATTTCAAATAAAACCCTTATGTCTTACTATGATATGGCAGTGTAATTTAAATACGATAAAATGTTTCGCATGAGTCCATTGAGTACATTCTTGTACTCACCATACATGTTTGTTTTAAACGTGCAGTTGAAATGTTGAAAATCTTGATGGAGGGTGTTGAGAAGTCGTGACTACTTTTTGATAAGTTTATGTATGTTAAGTTAGAAACCTTGGGTACACGTCGTCACACGTGTATTCACATGACTTCCGCTACAGTTTGAACAATGTTTTTATGAACATATGATATTAACGGTTAAAGTCCTTCAGGTCATTATATTTCCTTTGGTTCTGTTGGTTCAGCTCACCTGGTATACTATGTTATTTTGCATATAGTATACATTCTCGTATTAGTTTTTCATGAACCCTAAGTACTATTCCTTCAATTGTTCCCCTCCAGTCCGTTTTAGGGTTGGGGTCGTGACATGCTACGACACGTGACAAGTCAAACACTTAATGTTAAATTACTCTGTGTTTCTTCAGTTGGTTGATTCTGTGTTTTTTCAGTACGTTGACTTCAAGTCGTACCAATCGAATCTGCTCTGAGTTTTATCAGCAGAATGGACTCTGTCTTTTATCATTTTGATGACCTTGAGTCAGTATGATGCTCCAGTTTGATATATATTTTTCAGCTTTGACTTATTAGTTGCTGGTATGCCATTTAGTCATATTTTTTACTTCTTTGTTTTCAATAGCGCTGAGTCTTCAGTCTCTGATATTTAATCTTCAGTTTTTCGACTTTAATCTTAGTCTTTAGTCAGCTTGACTTCATCTAGTTCTTTCTTCAATGATTGTCGATACTTTTATTTCAGATGATGGCTTCAAGATCGTTTGAACTCCATCGCCTTGAGCACTGCAAAACTTGTAGCTCTTCTTTCGAAACCTATAACTAAAAAGGCGAACTCTAACATGTGAGCAATACTATGTTACATCAAGCATGACAATCATCACGAAGTTTGGGATCTAATCAAAATAAAATTAAGATAATTTTGTAATAATTTCCACCTTTTGGTGATGCAAAACATATATATTAAGCTAAAAGCAGACTAGAAAGATAGATAAACAGCTTCAGTAGAAGAGTTTGATTTCTCCTTTCTCGAGACCATTCTTCTTTGAAAACAAGTGCGATTCAAAGATAATAGATTTAAAGCAAGTACAATGTCCGACAAAGAGTCATTGTCGTCGGGGAATCGGATCAATTTATATGTCGATTGTTGTGATTACAAGATACATCGCTTAAAATTCAATCAACACTAACCTATATATTTCTATATTCTCTTGATAACCCGATCACTCATCTCCTCTTCTTCATCTTCTCCTCGCTTCGTTCATGTCCGTACATGGTAAAACTCGTACTACCAACTATCTTCATAAATTCGAGCACCAAGAGTTTCTCTGTCGATCCGAGCTCTGTCAATGAAGGATCCTCACAATGCATGAGGGATAGGTCGCTTTGGAAGGTCAACTATGCTGATGTCTTTTGTCTGGTCGCTACACTGTTGACGTACTTATCAACAAGAAGCTTATCCTTGTAATCCAACAGAGGTTCCTAAAGTCACAACAGAATCAACAAGTTTTGAGATATAATCAAAAACAGCTTATGATAATTTTCCAACAAAATGAATTAGACGGGCGAAGTGTTTCTAGTTCTTCTTCCACGACGCTCACGGCCTCTTTGTGGAAGATGTAATTTTGTCTTCTTTGCACACTATGTGATATTTACTTTTTATGATAAGATGGATTAATAAAAATAATCAAAGCTAATCCACTATTTACTTTGATGAATTAATGATGGATAATTTAATTTTGAACTTATTTGACAATCCTATCATTCAAATAATCAATCATATATTTTATCAATCTATCTTATCATTAAAAATAAACGCCCTCTAATTGATTAAATAAGAAGAATATCGTCCAACAAATGAAATGACACAATCAATGTGCTAATTAATTTATCTTCCAATTTAAATGTGTCCACAAAGAAAAGACCATAATAAGATGTGCTAATTTCTCCCAATTAGATTTGCCAACCTAAATGCACAAATAACGTTAAAAGCACAAATCACGTTAATTGATTAAAACTAATTTGTGACAATATAAATATATATCATTAAAAGTATAATTAATGAAAAAAATTAATTAAAATAAATTTAATAATTAAGTATTTAATATAATGTCTATTAAATTTAACTTCCAAAATGGAAAGACGGAAAATGAAAATGAAAGTTATTATTAACAATAATTCGATGTCGTTATTATATAGTATATAGATATAGATTTCAAGTGTTACAATTCAAATAACTTTTGATTTCCCACCAAGATGTCAATTAGTAGCAAAATTGTTACTATAGTTATTTTTCAAACGATTTTTATTGTTCTTTGTTTTAAATTTTGGGAGTCGACAATAAAGGTCGTCGTTGATCAACGATTTGAATGACGATGCCCTACTATTTTTCGTCGTTGTTTTACAGCTTGTTGATCCGTCGTTGAATTTTTAAACAAAGACGGGATTTCACCTCTGTATTTTGATTCAGCCATTTGAAACGAACCCTAACTCCACCGCGCCGCCTTCCCTCGTCGTCGCCGCATTTGTCATACCTCGTCTTTCTCAATAGGATTAAAATGACTTTCGAACTTAGAATTTAAAATGATTCGTGCCCAATGAAAGAAAACTTTTAAATTCCAACAAAAAGAATTTATTTCATTAATTATTATAAAGTGATTACGAGAATTATTATATAAAATATAATAATCGAATATGATTTATATATATGTATACACTTATAAATCATTATATCAATAATTATCCTTGATTTCTATTTTAAATTATGGGCTTAGTAGTTTTATTTTATTATTTTGAGCCTTATGTGTTTCAATAAATTAAATGTTGATGGGTCGATATGCTTTAAAATTTGGGCCCAATTTATAATAAGGAATATGGATCATCAGAGTGGTGCTTTTTAATAAAGGAATGGGCCGAGAATTTATTTGTGGTAGAAAAGAAATGGGTTGGGCCTCAGGTGAATTTATTTAATAGTTTGACCTTAGTTAATTAAATAAAATGTGTGCTTAGATTTAATTAGTGACTTGACTTGTTTTAATTGATTAAATCTTTGGACTTAAATTAATTAAATAAATAAGATTTAACTTTGAGACTTAATTAATTAAATTATATTAAGTCTAATTAAATAAATAATTAACTTAAACTTAAATATGAGTTTAAATTATTTAATTATGGTAAGTTAATTAATTAATTAATTAATTAATTACTATTAAGTTTAATTAATTAATTGATTAAGTTAAGGTTAAGTCCAAGTTTAAGTTACTTTATTTATGATCATGACCTATTTAATTAATGTAATTAATTTCTTTTAATGAAATTAATTGTTAGAATAGTTAATAAATTAAATTATGTTGACAAGTGCATAATTTGAGAATTTTATTATGTGTTATATTGCGAGAATCTTTAATATATAACAATTTAGAATGTATGTCAATTGCATTATACTTTTGTAAAAGTATTTATCATAAGAAGATTATGAAATTAAATGCGTTTTTAAACGAAAAGTCGAGCAAGGGTTTTGTTGGTGCTCTTAGCCGATACATTGGTTTTCAAATATATTTATATTTTGAAAACCCGGGCTTAACGAATCATAAGTTAGTATCCTCCTTTACTTGAACTTAAGGCTAGCTTTTTGAGACCTATTAAGATTAGTGCTTCTGTCACGACCCCACTCAGGTTGACCCGGAGTGAGCGGACTAATATTAGGAATAGTATTCACGGATACAGATGATTGTCACGACAGGACATATCATATGAAAATATGGAACTTAAGATTAAACAAACACTTATAACATTTCAGTTCAAAAGGAGTTTGGCCAATGATCCAAAGGATATAATGATCTGAAGGACTTCGTAGTTCACTTTATTATAATATCTAACATGAAGATGAGACAGTTCAGAGTTGCAGCGGAAAGTGTGTGAATACATATATGACGATATGTATTCAAGGTTATCCATTCCTAACAACATCAAGGGCATATGACTTTCTCAACACTCCTCCATCACCAGCAACCGAGCTCAACCTGCACATTTAAAAACAAACATGCAGGGCTAAGTACAAAATTTGTACCCAATGGACTTATGCCGAAAACATTTCATTTTCGTTTAATTACTCTGCCAATATAGTGGTAAGACACAAGGGTTTTATTTGAAAATGCCTTGTGCTTACTAAAATTATTTTCATGAGTTTATAAAAGTTGCTTGGCCAAGCATTTTCTTGGTGTACGTGATCCATATCCCTTATTACCATTCCATCTTGTTATCATAGTCGAAAGTCGTGAAGGAGGCCTCCTTCTACGACCCCGTGACCGGCCGTGAATTGTCTTCTTACAAAGACACAATCACCATCGGTGTACACGTTAATCTAGCTGTATAAGTTCTTCCCAAGATAGGACCCGATATCGATTTTCATTCATAAGTTGGGAATAACCCATCAACATCACATCATACATGGATAGGATACGATACACAAAACGCAAACATTTTGGCGGTAATCATTTAAAGAATTTTAACATTTAGTTGAAAATCATTGTAACCAAAGCAGGTTGAAAAGAAAACAAAGTTATTCTATTTTAGTAATAAAGCCCACCTGGAGATTATTGTTCGTCTTTAACGTTTTCCTTACTCGTCAACGTCCAGCTGGTGCGTCAGCGTCCACACCTTTATATAAAAAGGATGCTTTAGTACGTCGTTTACGTAGTTCGAGACTTACAAAGTCTATAATCAAATTCGATATTCATATCGACGTGAATTGAATTCCTTAATGAATTTAATTCGTTTCTCAAACGCGTATCAATTTAACATTTCTCGTTCTTCGATAGAAACGAAATATGTGTTAAGAATTACCAATTTTACCCCTCTTGGTAAATGGTCCAACGTTTTCTTACGTTTTTCGAATTCACGACTTTAAATATGAAATCCTTTCATATCAAAGTAATGTCATTTGGTAATTGATGCCTCTTACGCGTATTTAGCGTATTTATCGAACGTATTTCGTACGTTGATTTCAAAAGTCAACAATTTTGACTTTTCTTAGTAATTTAATTACTAAGTCTTATTTTAATATTAAATTCTTTCGAAAATCAATTTCTAATTGATTTATTTTTATAAACTGTTTTAATATGTTTAAAATAATTTTAAACATATAATTCATTATAATAATGAATTTAAGGATTTAAAATCCTTATTTCTATTTTTAAAATAGCTCATGGCTATTTTGAATTTTGACAATCAATTATTTTCGAAAATTGTCCATAATTTCCAAATATGTCTAAAATAATATTAGACATATAATTTATTAATAAACTTGATTTAAAAGGATTTAAAAATCCTTGAAAATCCTTAAATATTCTCGGTAATTATATTAAATTACCAAATGATGTTTAAAAATTTTTCTCATATTATATAGTGTATTAATATACACTATGGTCATTAATATGTCATAATATCAACCAAACAATCTTTGAATGTCACCTTATTATTTAATAAGGTCTCGGCATTTTTGGAAAAATGCTCAACAATTTTCTAAAATTTAAATAAATTACTACAAGGTCCATATATTAGTCCATAACATCCTTATGTCATATAATTCATGATATAACATTTATATACCATATAAATGGTATATTAGCTTTCGGCCTTTTCACTAAGCATGTCAAACAATTTTATAAAATTTCCAACATATATATCATGCTCATAAACTATAGTGTAACAATGTAACACCATAAAATACATCAAGAACAATTTTATTCATCACCAAACTTAGCTCAAAGCTTTCGGTTTATTTGAATAAAAATTGTAATTGATTTTAAAAATTCAAACAAAACATAGGATGCATAAAACATACTCAAGATCAATAATATACCATTGCATGTTACAAATCAAGATCATACATCAATATATATATACATATATGCCTCGGTTCTTTTAATATTTCACATAGGAATTTTTCGAAAATTCCAACTAAAACATATATTGTATAGTTCACACCCTAGAACAATAATATACTATTGCATGTCATGAAATAAATTCACACACTAACATATATATAAATACATGTCTCGGCCCTTTTAAAATAATAGATAGAATTTTCAAAATTCTAATTAAATCACTATAGACTTTTATAACATCATAGAGTAATTATATGTTCTTGTATGTCTCAAATAAAAATCATTCATTAACATATAATTATATATATATGTTCGGTTATTTCAAAAATTTAGCAAGAGTTTTTCTAAAAATTCCCAATTAATTTGTATGTACTCTCAATACATCATAGATCAATAATATCCAATTGCATGTATAAAAATAAAACCATACACCTACTTATACACTTATACATGCCTCGGTCATCAAGAACAAACATAGCATGGATTTTTTTTTTTAAAATTCCAAACAAATACTATGATATATATATAGCATCATAGATCACAATTTCATGCTCTAATTCATACCTTCATGCCTTGGTCATCAACCACATTTTTCACTCATGGTTCAAATTTTAAAATATTTATCAACCTCAAATTATCATGCTACACATTCTTGGTACACAATATACCCATCGCTTGAAAATTTTGAACAATAATTGGACATGCAATACATTTGAAAACAAGAATACATATCTACTCCTTTTCTCATCATTTATATACATGCAATAGCAAAGACTACTAATTAAGATCATCAAGAACACATGCAAGAACTAAACCCTCTTTTCAAAATTTTCGAAAACTTTAATAACCAAAACCAAGCTCTTGATCGATCCTACCTTGGTATATGGATTAAAGAGACAATATATAAGGTATTATGGACTTGTGTGGTGAGGAGATAAAGAAAATTTTCAAGCTTGAAGGATGGAGAGCTCGGCTATTGAAATGAGAGAGAGAGAGAGTTTTGGAGAGTGTTGGAGAGAGAGGAGTGGAGTGTGTGAGTGAATAAGGAGAAGTGAGGAATGAATTAAAATCTGAAAATATCCCCTATTATCCCCCTCACTCTGGCCTCTCTCTCCCCAATACAACACAAGACTCTTCACATTTTAATACTAGTTTATTCACTAATGGGTTCCCAATCATTAGTGTCTTACACACTATCTTGGAAATAGTTAAAATGTATTATTAGTGGGAGATTTGTTGGTTTAAAATCTGAAAAATATATAAGTATACATGCATGAGTGGAGAAATATCACAATTTAAATTTGTATACCCATATATGTATCTCTCGGCCATTAGGCCAATTAATGGTTAAAAATTCTGGTTTCATGCTAATCATAGATTTATAAATCATAATATATGATTTAGATGATATTTAATATCATAGGTTAATTAAATAGCATAAGAGAAGAAGGTAATTCAACTTGTGCACAAAATAAATGGCTATCGGCCATTTGGTTTGATCATAGCTTAAAAATTTTATTTCATGTCATTCATAAGTTGTGCACCTTGGTACATGATTTAGATAATAACTATAGCATAGGATAATTAAAAAGAGCATTTATTTTCGAAGGAAACCCTAATCTCAAAATATTAGGGTTTTCGAAACTAAGGTTGAGCTTTTTATTCATTCTAATGTTCAAGCATTAATTAAATGCTTATTAGTACTGTAATATCATAAGAATATCATATGAAATAATTTCCTAAAGTTTCTTGATCATTAAAACCATCGTTCGTCTTATCTCTAAACGTTGACGTTTGAAAACGTCTCAAACGTTACGTATCGACTCATCTTTAAAATGGTCGTAAATACTGTAATCTCATTATAAAATATTCCATTAGTAATGGAATATAATTCCAAGCTTGATTGCTTAAGGAATATCATGACATTTCAACGATCGATATGCATTCGACGTTAAAATGTCATCTTAGGCAAAAGTTAAAACTTTCGATTTCTTTCATTCACTAACTTTGGTGAGTGTGTAACAGAAATTATTCCTTTGTAAACAATTGAAATCTTACTTGATTTCATATGTGATTTGATTTCACGGCAAAATTTTATTTTACGGTTTTAAAACCGTAATTAGGCTTTTAAAGCTCATGGGTTATTACATCCTACCCTTAAAAGAAATTTCGTCCGAAATTTGTATACCTTAAAAGAATAACTGGTCTTGTTCTTCATCGTATCTTCTAGCTCCCACGTAGCTTCTTCTCGTCGTGGTGATTCCACAACACTTTGACCAAATGAAATTGATTTATTTCTCAATTGTTGAACTTTATGGTCTATTATTGCGATAGGCTCTTCTTCATAACTCATGTCTGGATTGAGAACTACGTCGTCTTGACGGATCACGTGTTTTGGATCATACACATATTTTCTTAGTTGAGATACGTGAAATACATTATGCACATTTCCCAAGTTGGGCGGAAGAGCCAACTTATAGGCTACTGAGCCTATTCTTTCTAGGATCTCGTATGGTCCTATGAAACGGGGTCTTAGTTTTCCTTTCACACCAAATCTTGTGATCCCCTTCGATGGAGAGACTTTGAGAAATACTTTGTCTCCAACTTCGAAATGCAGCTCCGATCTACGCGTATCAGCGTAGGATTTCTGTCTATCTTGAGCTTCCTTGATTCTTTGTCTAATCTGTCGGACGATTTCAATCATTTCATTCACCGCTTCTGGCCCTACTATTTTCCTTTCACCTACCTCATCCCAGTAAAGTGGTGATCTACACTTCTTGCCATACAAAGCTTCCTATGGGGCCATGTCAATCGTCACCGAAAACTATTATTGTAGGCAAACTCGATAAGAGGTAAAATGTCTTCCCATTTTGCACCTCGATCCGAGACTACGGTTCTCAAACATATCTTCTAGGGTTTGGATTGTCTTTTCGATTGCCCATCGGTTTGTGGGTGAAATCTTTGTCAGATCAAGTTTAACTTTGTTCCCAATTCTTTTTAGGCTCATCCAAAATTTCGATGTAAACTTGGAGTCTCTATCGATGTAATAGATTTTGGTACTCCATGTAGCCGTATCACTTCCTTTACATATATTTGGGCTAGTCTATCACCCATATGTATTTTGAATTGGTAAAAGTGAGCGACTTGGTGAGTCTATCCACTATTACCCATATGGTAGTGTTTCCTTTCCTAGACTTGGGTAAACCGTAATGAAATCCATCGTTATTTCATCCCATTTCCATTCGGTATACCCAACGGTTGTAATTTCTCATAGGGACGTTGGTGTAAAGCTTTTACTTGTTGGCAAACAAGGCAACGTTCTACGAAAAAGTGTGTCTCGTTTCATGCCTTCCCACCGAACTTTTCTTTTAGGTCTTGTACATCTTCGTCTCGCACGGGTGGGCGGTATAAGGTGTATCATGAGCCTCACTCATTATGTCGTTCGAATCTCAGCATCATCGAGAACACATATCCTTCCTTGAACATTAAAGCATTATCGATGCTTCGAAATTTTCCATTCGCCATTCTCACTCTTCCTCTTATCTTTTCCAACTTTTCCTCAATCCTTTGTCTCTCAATGATCCTTTTCTTAGATAGGTGTCATGGTGAGTGTAGCAATACAATTACGATCGTCTCTGGTCGTTTAATCAATTCGATTCTTAATTTGTGAACTCTTGACAAGTTTATCTTCTCGTGTCAAGAGATATCCCAAATGAGTTTGATTTTACGACTCAACGCGTCGGCTACTACATTCGCTTTACGGGTGATAGTTAATACCACGATCGTAATCTTTTACTAGTTCGAGCCATCTTCTCTCGCCTCATGTTTAGATCTCTTTGCTCGAAAAAGTATTTCAAACTCTTATGATTTGTATAGATTTCGCATCTCACTCCGTGAGATGATGTCTCCATATTTTCGATTGCATGAACCCTTGCCGCTAACTCTAAATCATGTGTTGGGTAGTTTAGCTCATGTGGTCTAAGTTGTCGTGACGCGTATGCTATTACTTTTCCTTCTTGCATCAAAACGCATCCTAGTCCGTTCTTGGCGTCAAGATAAACCACATATTCCTTGTCGATTCCGGATCGCTAACACCGTGCACTTGTTAACTTTTCCTTGAGTTCTTGAAAACTCGCCTCACATTCCTCGGTCAAGTGTACTTAACTCCTTTCAAGTAATTGGGTCATTGGTCTTGCTATTTTGGAGAATCCTCAATGAATCTCCTATAATAACCACCAACCCTAGAAAACTCCGGATCTCATTCGAGTTTGCGGTGATTTCCATTCTCGCTTCGCCCACTTTGGTCGGATCCACTTTGATTCCATCACAGACACGATGTGTCCTAGAACATTACTTCCTTCACCAAAATTCGCATTTGTTTGAACTTAGCAAACAATCTTTCATTCCTCAAAGTTTGTAACACCATTCTTAGATGTTCCTTATGGTCTTCCTTATTTTTCGAATAGATGAGAATGTCATCTATGAAAACCAATACAAACTTGTCTAAGTATGGATGAAACACTCGGTTCATGAGGTCCATAAACACAGCTGGTGCATTAGTTAATCCGAATGGCATAACTACAAATTCATAATGGCCATATCTTGTTCGGAATGCAGTTTTAGCTATGTCTTCAGGTCGTACCTTGAGTTGATGGTATCCTGACTTGAGATCGATTTTTGAAAATATACCTGCTCCTCTCAATTGATCGAACAAATCGTCGATTCTTGGTAAAGGATATTTGTTCTTGAGCGTCATCTTGTTCGACTCTCGATAGTCTATACACATTCTTAAGGATCCATCCTTTTCTTGACGAACAATACTGAGGCCTCCCAAGGCGAAACACTAGGTGCGATGAAACCTAGGTCCAGCAGTTCTTGGATTTGAATTTTCGGTTCCTCCAATTCCTTTGGGGCCATTCGTAGGGTGCCTTTGACATCGGAGCCGATCCCGGTTCCAAGTCAATGGTAAATTCAATTGTCTATCGGGAGGTAATCTGGTAGATCCTTAGAAAACATCCGAAATTCCTAACAATTTCTATGTCTTCTATCTTCAATTCGGCTTTTCTTCTCCGTTCGAGTAAGCGAGAAAAGCATGGTATCCTTTCTTAGTCATCATTTTCCTCGCCTTCAATGCGGACACAATTAGGACTCTCTTCCCATGTCGATTCCATGAAAATCGTTGCTTGCTTGCCGGAAAATGAAATGATATTTTCCTTTCCTTGCAAAGAATCGTGGAGTGGTTTGCAGCTAACCAGTCCATTCCTAGGATTATATCTACGTCACCCATGGACATTATGTTCAAATTATTTGCTAGAACCCTTAGTGATCCTAAGTTCAACTCTAGGTTCGAGCAGAAATGTGTAACAGTCATAATCCCTCCTATAGGTGAAGAGATTCTCATATCCTGATTTGCCTTTATAGCACTAAGTCCCAACAGATCTACGCATGATTTTGCTATGAAAGAGTGCGAAGCACCCGTGTCGAACAATACTATAACAGGCATGTTGAGAAGGATTCCCATACCTGCCAGGTTTCCCTGGTCCTGTTCGTTTTGTTGCCTGTGCAAAGCATACGCTCTAGCTTGAGGTAGCTGCGGCTGGCGTGGTGCTTGCCTTTGTTGGGGCTGTTGCTGTTGTCTGGGCTGTTGTTGCCGCTGACGTTGCCGTTGTGGTTGTTGTCTTCGTTGTTGAGGTGGTTGCCCTTCTTTGTTGTGGTATTTTTGTTGTGGGTGCTGCATTGTTGTGGAGGTTGTTGCCATTGTTGCGGTCAGTAGTTCTTTGTTGAGGTTGAAATGAAATTGGATAGCCCTCGGTGGTTGGACATTACCGGGTTGGTTCGGCCTTATAATTGTTTCCGAACGTATCCCCGGACAAAAGTTTGCGTAATGTCCTTTCATACCACACCTAAAACAGTTTCCACTGCCCGCCATGCACATCCCGTGTGCATCTTTCGGCATTTGGGCGCGGAAGAGCCTTCATTGCTCTTGTGGTCCCTTGTTGGAGGAGTAAAGGCTAGCTTCCTCCATCCTTGCCTTGATTTCTTTGAGTTCCCCGCCACTTGTTGTTTGTTACTTTTGTTTTCAAAGTTTCCCCTGCTACTATTACCAAAACTAGTATCCCATTTCCTCTTTCCTTTGTCCATGGTATTCTGCATCTGGATTGATCCCGACTTATCATCTGGCATTGTTGCCTCAATGTCCAAAGCTCTTGTAAGAGCCTCAGTATAAGTCATGTCCCCAAGACCGGCGAGAGACATTCTTATTTCTGGCCTTAACCCTGATCTAAATTTCTCCGCCATCTTTAAATCCGTATCCACTTGATCCAGTGCATATCTAGACATTTCGCAAAAAGTGCGATCGTAATCGATTCTGACATCTTTTCTGTTTTAACAAGAAAAATTCATGTTCCTTCTTCTTCTTATAACTCTTGGTACATACTTATCATACACTTCCCTTTAAAATCTTCCCCGTCAATTCTTCCATTTGCTCTGCTGTGAAAGTTTTCTTTCGGCCTCCCACCGTAAATCAATGAGCCCATTTAAGCGGAAGGCTACACATGATAGTCTTTCTTGTGTTGTGCACCTTAGAAAAGTGAAAATTCTCTCGATAGTTCTCATCCCTTTATTCAAGATCTTCGGACTACCTTTCCCATTGAAAGTAGGAGGTTTTGTCTTAAGAACAATTCCTCTATCCTGCGGTCAGGTTGAGGTGGAGGTGGTTGAGGTACAGCCTGTTCCTCCTGTTCCGGAGTTCTACCTCATCTCCTAGGTCTGCCTCTGCCTCTTATTTCTCGTTCGGGGTCTTGTCTAGGAGGCATTCTGTTGTGTAAAATATATAATTAGCACCATGTATTATTTTTATAACTTGAATATGTACAAATTTCTTTTTTTTTTTTTTTTTGCTTTTGTAAAAATGATAACTTAAATAAAACATTTCATTCTTGTCATACATAGATTTATTGCAAAAGCCCTCTTGGGTCCTACTTACATACAATTGCAAAAGCACAATAGATAACGTACTTTGCGAACACAAGTCCTTATATCAAGGATTACTCACATGCTTGTTCCCAAAATATTCCAAAAGAAAAGGGCCATACACATATCGGCCTTAAGGCTTTACAAAAATTAAAGTCATGCACAATGGCTTTATAGCCTTACAAAAGATTCAGTTTCCCCCACTGTTCATGTTTTTCAAAAGCATACATAAAACATACATAAAAATAGATACCATAATCCTTCAAATTTTACATCAACATCACTATCTACATCAACTCCTCGAATCTTCCTCATCTTCCTCAGGATCCTCTTCCTCCTCGTCCGAGTCATCACCCTGGCCATATGCTCTAGAGGGTCCAGCTCCATTACTCTCTACCATCGGGATGTCCCATGATGGACCATAATCCACACGAATCGGTTGTAGCTGTCATGGATGAGATTATACCCATCAAGAGTACTGTCACACTAATCCGTCTTTGTCGACGGAAACTCTCGGTGGCGGTAAGGTGCTGCCATCGGTGGTAGAGGCGGAAGTGGTGAACGCACGGATGTCCGAATATCGAAGGTGGAAAGCAGGGGCTCCCAAAGCTCTAGGTCAGGCTGCTCAGTCCACTTTGAACAAGTCTCGCCTCATCAATCCGATATCGTGGTACCTTTGGGTCAACTATCCGTGGAACCTCGGTTGTCTGACCACTCGGGTGACTCATCACGCCATGTATACTCCGTGGAGGAGATAAGGTCCTCTCGGTGCTGCGCCATAGATGCTATATACATCGTCGGTGGTCGATGAACACAGGTAAATCGCCTATCAAGTCATATCCTCCGGTCAGACGGTAAATGTAATCCCCGAAACCTCACGAGCATAATCTTCCCAATCACATGGAAGTATAGTAAGAAGGCGCTTAATGCCATCGTAGTCCGTCACGCCGTATACTCGCATTCCTCCACAACCTAAAGTAATACATCGAAACTCTCCTAAATCCTCGCGGCACACATCCGGCTTTCCCGATAGATACGAATAGTCTCCTCGGGAGTCGGGTCAGTCTATCCTCCTCCTCGCAATATAACGCATTTCCTCCATCATCACGATCAAAACTAACCGTTAGACACTACTAATATCCGATAGCAAATAGGGTAGCTTAGTACTTGATTAATCAACTAGGACAAACTATTCAACCTATAACCAAACATTCTTAACCCACCTAGTAAACAAAACTCCTATTGCTATGCTAAGTTACATAGGGTATTATAGAGTCCTCTGTTCTACCTAAAATTCAAGCTGAACTTTACCCTGACTCTACTGTATTTGGGAAATGGAAAAGAGATTCTGTCCTTCATAACAAATGAAGTTCAGAATGTTAGAATACGCAGCGAAAACCATGCGTAAAACGAGTCCCATCGAGAGTACGGTTAAAAACAAATTTACTGCACAGTGCATAAAACTTTCGCGATTATAACGACGTTTCGAGAAGGTGCCAATAATGACATCATACACGCTATGGCTGCTGCCGACTTAGTATAATTATTACATCTACGTCTTCAAATTGAGGCTTGTCGTTCTGAAATCTCGGTCCACGGTCACGCAAGTTGAAAATTATGGTTATGATCGCTCACTTTGACTGTGATACAGCATCCACCTTCTTCATTCTTCATAGTCAACGTCGTTCTCGATCATCTTTACGTTCCACTCTCGCCGTTCAAAACCCGGAATTAAAGACACATTCATGCTTCCTATCATTCTTTTGTTTTCTTTCATTGTGGGAACATACTTCCTATATCGTCTACGTTCTTCTCAAGAGCATAGCATACTTTGTTATCAACATAAACTTCATAATTCATAAGCATAACATCCAAACCACATCATACTTCGTTCATACATAACTGTACATATCATTTTGTTTTCATACATTCATCTTTAATCATCATGATTCATTTCAAACATACATTTCAACTTAACCACTTCATATCATTGCTATCAAATTTCAAAATTTAAGATTTTTGAAAATTTTTCATTCGTAACTCATCATTTCAATCATCATCACATTACAACTTTCCTTTTCCCTTTTTCTTCAAAATTCTTTTCAAATTTGGTCAGCATATAAAAATTTTCATTTCATAAACTCAAATAAAACTAGTTACCTTTTCCCGTTGAGCTCGATGTGTTGGAGTGTTGAGAATAGCCGATAGATTTTCTGAAGTCTAGTGACTCGATTCTAGACTTAGTTTTAGAAGAAATGGGGTTTCAAAGAGCAACCGCTCTGATACCACTCTGTCACGACCCCACTCAGGTTGACCCGGAGTGAGCGGACTAATATTAGGAATAGTATTCACGGATACAGATGATTGTCACGACAGGACATATCATATGAAAATATGGAACTTAAGATTAAACAAACACTTATAACATTTCAGTTCAAAAGGAGTTTGGCCAACAGATCCAAAGGATATAATGATCTGAAGGACTTCGTAGTTCACTTTATTATAATATCTAACATGAAGATGAGACAGTTCAGAGTTGCAGCGGAAAGTGTGTGAATACATATATGACGATATGTATTGAGGTTATCCATTCTAACAACATCGAGGGCATATGGCTTTCTCAACACTCCTCCATCACCAAACAATCGAGCTCAACTCGCACATTTAAAACAAACATGCGGGGCTAAGTACAAAATTTGTACCCGGTGGACTTATGCCGAAAACATTTCATTTCGTTTAATTACTCTTGATATAGTGGTAAGACAGAGGTTTTATTTGAAAATGCCTCAGGCTTACTAAAATTATTTTCATGAGTTTATAAAAGTTGCTTGGCCAAGCATTTTCTTGGTGTACGTGATCCATATCCCTTATTACCATTCCATCTTGTTATCATAGTCGAAAGTCGTGAAGGAGGCCTCCTTCTATGACCCCGTGACCGGCCGTGAATTGTCCTTACAGCACACAGTCACCATCAGTGTACACGTTAATCCTAGCCAGGTATAAGCCTTCCGGCATAGGACCCGATATCGATTTTCATTCATAAGTTGGGAATAACCCATCAACATCACATCATACATGGATAGGATACGATACACAAAACGCAAACATTTTGGCAGGTAATCATTTAAAGAATTTTAACATTTAGTTGAAAAGTACTGTAACCAAAGACAGTTGAAAAGAGCAGCAAAGTTATTCTATTTTAGTAATAAAGCCCACCTGGAGATTATTGTTCGTCTTTAACGTTTTCCTTACTCGTCAACGTCCAGCTGGTGCGTCAGCGTCCACACCTTTATATAAAAAGGATGCTTTAGTACGTCGTTTACGTAGTTCGATATATTCATATCGACGTGAATTGAATTCCTTAATGAATTTAATTCGTTTCTCAACGCGTATCAATTTAACATTCTCGTTCTTGATAGAAAGCGAAATATGTGTTAAGAATTACCAATTTACCCCTCTGGTAAATGGTCCAACGTTTTCACGTTTTGAATTCACGACTTTAAATATGAAATCCTTTCATATCAAAGTAATGTCATTTGGTAATTGATGCCTCTTACAGCGTATTTAGCGTATTTATCGAACGATATTTCAGACGTTGATTTCAAAAGTCAAAATTTTGACTTTTCTTAGTAATTTAATTACTAAGTCTTATTTTAATATTAAATTCTTTTGAAAATCAATTTCTAATTGATTTCTTTTTATAAACTGTTTTAATATGTTTAAAATAATTTTTAAACATATAATTCATTATAAATAATGAATTTAAGGATTTAAAATCCTTATTTCTATTTTAAAATAGCTCACGGCTATTTTGAATTTTGACAATCAATTATTTTCAAAATTGTCCATAATTTCCAAATATGTCTAAAATAATATTAGACATATAATTTATTAATAAACTTGATTTAAAAGGATTTAAAATCCTTGAAAATCCTTAAATATTCTCGGTAATTATATTAAATTACCAAATGATGTTTAAAATTTTTCTCATATTATATAGTGTATTAATATACACTATGGTCATTAATATGTCATAATATCAACCAAACAATCTTTGAATGTCACCTTATTATTTAATAAGGTCTCGGCATTTTTGGAAAAATGCTCAACAATTTTCTAAAATTTAAATAAATTACTACAAGGTCCATATATTAGTCCATAACATCCTTATGTCATATAATTCATGATATAACATTTATATACCATATAAATGGTATATTAGCTTTCGGCCTTTTCACTAAGCATGTCAAACAATTTTATAAAATTTCCAACATATATATCATGCTCATAAACTATAGTGTAACAATGTAACACCATAAAATACATCAAGAACAATTTTATTCATCACCAAACTTAGCTCAAAGCTTTCGGTTTATTTGAATAAAAATTGTAATTGATTTTTAAAAATTCAAACAAAAACATAGGATGCATAAAACATACTCAAGATCAATAATATACCATTGCATGTTACAAATCAAGATCATACATCAATATATATATACATATATGCCTCGGTTCTTTTTAATATTTCACATAGGAATTTTTCGAAAATTCCAACTAAAACATATATTGTATAGTTCACACCCTAGAACAATAATATACTATTGCATGTCATGAAATAAATTCACACACTAACATATATATAAATACATGTCTCGGCCCTTTTTAAAATAATAGATAGAATTTTTCAAAAATTCTAATTAAATCACTATAGACTTTTATAACATCATAGAGTAATTATATGTTCTTGTATGTCTCAAATAAAAATCATTCATTAACATATAATTATATATATATGTTCGGTTATTTCAAAAATTTAGCAAGAGTTTTTCTAAAAATTCCCAATTAATTTGTATGTACTCTCAATACATCATAGATCAATAATATCCAATTGCATGTATAAAAATAAAAACCATACACCTACTTATACACTTATACATGCCTCGGTCATCAAGAACAAACATAGCATGGATTTTTTTTTTAAAATTCCAAACAAATACTATAGACATATATATAGCATCATAGATCACAATTTCATGCTCTAATTCATACCTTCATGCCTTGGTCATCAACCACATTTTTCACTCATGGTTCGAAATTTTTAAAATATTTATCAACCTCAAATTATCATGCTACACATTCTTGGTACACAATATACCCACTGCTTCGAAAATTTTGAACAATAATTGGACATGCAATACATTTGAAAACAAGAATACATATCTACTCCTTTTCTCATCATTTATATACATGCAATAGCAAAAGACTACTAATTAAGATCATCAAGAACACATGCAAGAACTAAACCCTCTTTTCAAAATTTTCGAAAACTTTAATAACCAAAACCAAGCTCTTGATCGATCCTACCTTGGTATATGGATTAAAGAGACAATATATAAGGTATTATGGACTTGTGTGGTGAGGAGATAAAGAAAATTTTCAAGCTTGAAGGATGGAGAGAGCTCGGCTATGGCTGAAATGAGAGAGAGAAGAGAGAGTTTTTGGAGAGTGTTGGAGAGAGAGATGGGAGTGGAGTGTGTGAGTGAATAAGGAGAAGTGAGGAATGAATTAAAATCTGAAAATATCCCCTATTATCCCCTCACTCTTGGTCTCTCTCTCTCCCCCAATACAACACAAGACTCTTCACATTTTAATACTAGTTTATTCACTAATGGGTTCCCAATCATTAGTGTCTTACACACTATCTTGGAAATAGTTAAAATGTATTATTAGTGGGAGATTTGTTGGTTTAAAATCTGAAAAATATATAAGTATACATGCATGAGTGGAGAAATATCACAATTTAAATTTGTATACCCATATATGTATCTCTCGGCCATTAGGCCAATTAATGGTTAAAAATTCTGGTTTCATGCTAATCATAGATTTATAAATCATAATATATGATTTAGATGATATTTAATATCATAGGTTAATTAAATAGCATAAGAGAAGAAGGTAATTCAACTTGTGCACAAAATAAATGGCTATCGGCCATTTGGTTTGATCATAGCTTAAAATTTTATTTCATGTCATTCATAAGTTGTGCACCTTGGTACATGATTTAGATAATAACTATAGCATAGGATAATTAAAAGAGCATTTATTTTCAAGGAAACCCTAATCTCAAAATATTAGGGTTTTCGAAACTAAGGTTGACCTTTTTATTCATTCTAATGTTCAAGCATTAATTAAATGCTTATTAGTACTGTAATATCATAAGAATATCATATGAAATAATTTCCTAAAGTTTCTTGATCATTAAAACCATCGTTCGTCTTATCTCTAAGCGTTGACGTTTGAAAACGTCTCAAAAGCGTTACGTGATCGACTCATCTTTAAAATGGTCGTAAATACTCGTAATCTCATTATAAAAATATTCCATTAGTAATGGAATATAATTCCAAGCTTGATTGCTTAAGGAATATCATGACATTTCAACGATCGATATGCATTCGACGTTAAAATGTCTTCTTAGGCAAAAGTTAAAACTTTCGATTTCTTTCATTCACTAACTTTGAGAGTGTGTAACAGAAATTATTCCTTTGTAAACAATTGAAATCTTACTTGATTTCATATGTGATTTGATTTCACGGCAAAATTTTATTTTACGGGTTTTAAAACCGTAATTAGGCTTTTTAAAGCTGCGGGTTATTACTGACTTCTTTTAGGTTTTGTCGATCAAGGGGATTAACGTTGCTTCTGGAGACGTATACAATAGTGGTTTCGTCAGGCTTTGTCCTATCAAGGTGGGCTTTATTTACCAAAAGTATATTTGAGTTATATGCTCTGATATTTCATGAAATGCAAACTGTTTATCCAATAAAATATTTTTGTGCGCTCTACTGCTTAAGGCTCGTAAATGTATCGATCGAGATTCTCTTTTAAACTTAATATGTTAATTGAGAATTGTGTACACTAGTTAGTTGTTTCGGTGGGTTGATCTCCATCGGGCACTAACAAAATCATGAGGCGTTATAAGGGTGCTTGTGCGGATGCGTTCCGGCACGTCATGGAATTATGAATTTGTCCGGTTACGCCCCGATGACAATAATGGGGCATGTGATCCGACGGTGGCTAGAGGCCCGGATCAAAGCGAGTAATAGAAGAGTCGTGATAACGGGCCCAATAAATGAAATATTTTGCATGCTTAGAAGTTGTTTCTCTTTTAAAACCTTCTAAGTCATGTTATCATGATTGGATAAACCGCTTACTTAATTTATGAAATGTTTATGGAAAATACATGTCCACCGAGTACATTAGTACTCACCCAAATGTTTTCAAATGTTTTAGGTTGATCAATGGGGCTAAGCAGGCAGAGCCGAGATTAGAGTTCACTCCGTATTTTGACGGATTATTTCGTATTTAGACTCCGCCGATGAACTAGCTCTAATTTCATTTTTCCTTCTCGCCTATGACTGAATTATATCTTTTGATGAGCTTAGACTCTAAATCCTTAATGTTAGTATTTTGATGTATATGGCTATCGTAAGCACGAAACTAAACTAGTGATCCCGATGATAAATGTTGTTTTGATTGGATTATATCATTCGATGTCTTCCATTTTCATTTAGGAAGCTATTCCCAAATATAAGGGTTTATTGCCTTGATCATTCGAGTCAACTTAATTACTTTATATTTCTCCTTATTTTTATTCGTCGTGCCTCGATTTACGAGCTTCCGTTACATCAGGAATTTGGGCGTGACAGCATTCTCCCTGAGCTCCCACCTCGCCGCCTTGGCCACCTTCACCTTGCCGCCAAGACCGCCGCCGTCTCGTCGGATTCATCCCCGCCCTCGTCTCGGCTCGCCGTCGTCTCTCCGCCTCGCCGCCACGCTTTGCTGACCTCCGCTGCCGCCTTACCATGCCTCCCCGCCCCGCCCGCCCGCCCGCCCGCCTCGCCCGCCCGCCCGCCTGCCCCACCCCACTCGGCCCGTCCCTCTGCTTCGCTTACCTCCGCTTGCCTCGTCTCCTCGCCTCGCCTTGCCCGGCTTATCCCGCCCATCCCGATCGAACCTCGCCGCCCGCCCCATCCTGCCCAGCCCGCGCCCATCCCAGCCCGCCTGCCGCGCCTACGTCGTCCTGTCTCGCCCCGCCCGCCCAGTTCCGCCGACCTCGCCTCCCCGTCAGTCCAGCCCTGCCTCACTTGCCTAGCCTCGCCTGCCTGCCTCGTCCCGTCCTGCCCCGCCTCGCCGACCCTTCCTCACCCGCCTGCACCGCCCGCCTGCCCCGCCTCACCTCATCCCGCCCGCAAATCGGGCCTGATCGTCCGACTCATCTCAATTACTCTTGCTATTTTATTGCATCGCAAATTCATAAACGTGGTTTGCTTGGAATATGCCAATATATGATGAGATTGAACAATACGTGATGAGATTGAGTAATATGTGATTATATTTCGACGCATATGTTTAAAATATTTTGATTGTTAACTTGTTGGGATGTTAAATTCATTGTGGTCAATATGTTTTGATTATTATTGAAACAATATTGTTATATATTTGATTGTTATTGAAACATCGTTATATATTTGCTAATATATTTGATTGTTATTGAAACATTGAACAAAATATTTTGATTGTTATTGAAACATTGTTATATATTTGCTAATATATTCTGATTTTGGAGTTATGCTAAGTTGTATGTTGAATATAATTTGAACATTTTCGTCCTTTTGTTTTGATAAAGTTTGAACTGAAACTTAATTTGCAGAACGTATCTTTTTTAAATAACCAAGTGAATGTCTTTTTAGACAAATGTCTTCGAACTTGAGTTTCTGTAAGGCAAGTCAAAGCATATATGTTTAAGGACATAATTGAATCGAATCGAACCAAGTTGGATATAGTCATTTTCAAATTTAGTTTGTTTCGAATTATTGAGTTGAGTTGAAATTTTATCTATTCAATAGTCAAAGTTCACAAGTTTATTTGAACTTAATTCGAATCTAAACAGACTTCTATATTTAGATTAACATTTAAAATATCAATTATTATAAATAAAATTAGATATTGACTCAATCCACAACTCATACTAATTATAGTATCAAAATATATATTGCATGTAGTAATTTTATTTTATTTCAAGCTAAATCACTTAATGAATCAAATATTGTCAAGCTCAAAATTTGCTCGTTTAGTTAACAAGCTTCACTTAATAAGCTTGAATGAGTTTTTATCGGAGCGATATCTAAATATCTTACAAGTAGTTCCACTCATTTACAACTCTATATATTTTAGTAAATGATTTGAAATTGAGCGTTCATTAGTTTTGCTTCTCTTTAGATACAACTAATTTATACTAGAGAATTAGTTGCTTTTGATAATCATGAATGTAATGATGTGATTTATAAATCTTATCAAGCTTATCAATTCTAGGTTTGTTTGAGCTTCAAACAAGAAAAGGAGATAAAGATAGATACACAAATTATTTCTTGATAAGCGAAGGAATTAAAGTTACGTGGGTGTGAAAGCTTAAAACCAAACCTTACAAAATTACTCATTTGTTTATTCAGAAAAATACAAACAAAGTGTACCTACTGATAAAAAGTAACGTTCATGCAAATCAGCCAAACACCTATCTATTCATACATATATAACCTTTATTCATATAATCCTTTTATTTTAGCAATTAGCAACACAAATATATTTGAAAATATGATTTACGCAATTTGATGATTAATAACGTTAATAACTAAAATTAATTTGAGTTTTATGATTATTTTTTAATGTTGAGCTTCAGAAAATTTGGGGTGTTACATTTGTAACTTATGCATTATTATACTACTTAAGCAATAGAATCTGTATATGAGTATAAATTATTACGTGACTTTTTCTTCGACAATGAATTCAAACAAATAAGGTTAATTAATACGTAAAATAACATGTGTGCTTAATTAATTAAGGTCATGAATATATTTAAAATTAATAAAAGCCTTAAATATTATTGCTATACATATTCTAATTTTTCGTTTTCTAATGTTTCTAGCCTCCGCTTTCAATTAATTTTGAACAAATTATGAGGGAATAATCTGTTTAAATCTTTTTTCCCTTTCTTTTCTTTTCGAAAGTTTGTTGTTAGAACATCATCAACCCAAGAACCATTTTATTAGTACGAGACCTGTATAGTAAATAATTACTCCATTCGTCGTAATTATATAGGCTTGTTTTCTTTTTTTAGATGTCTCAAATATATAGGTTTGTTTTTATAAATAATAACAAAATATTGGAAAAATCCTACTCATGGGATTGAACCAAGATTACGTTGTTAAGAAAAAACAGACTATTGAAAATATGCTAAGATGATTAATTAATAATCTGAAAGTAAAAGAATCAAAATAACACACCCTATATGAATCTAAATATAATCACCCCTTATTAATATATTCTTATTTAGGGGTGATTCAATATTACACCTTGACTAATTTATAAAATTTTCAAGTCAAATACTTACACGTAACTTGCACTTTCTAAAATAATAGCTTCTTCAAGAAATGAGTACAAATCATCGTGCTTGGATGTATATGAGGTTTCAACCTGATGGAACTTTCGATCCCAAATTTCTTAGTGGACTTAATGAATTCATAGATTTTGCAACGACGTGTGTGTGTGTGGCCTAGTGGTAGAGTGGTTAATAGGAGGCCAAAGGTCTCGGGTTCGAGTCCACCGTGACGCACCTTTAAAATTTCGTATTAATTGACCAAAAAAAAAAAAATAAATTTTGCAATGACCCAGACAAGTGTCCGTGCAGAAGATGTGATAATATGTATTATCATGTAAAAGATATTGTTCAATATCATATTGCAAAAAATGGATTCGTGCAAGGTTACGAGTTTTGGAGGTTTCATGGAGAAATTGAAATACCAACGAAAAATTATTATAATTTAGAAGGTGTTCAGTACGAACAAAGTAGCTACCATACTATGGCGGCGGACGTTACTGCCTCTCAGAGAAATTTTCAAGACTTTGAAGAGTTGCCTAATCCTAAGCACAACAACTATATGATATGTTGGATCTTTGCGAATAAGGAGTTGTGGTCGTTACAAGTCTCATTCACGCTTGTCGCCAGGCTCGCCTATTGTCCTTGAAGACCGAGGGTAACATGTCGAGAGAAATTTTGATCAATGGAATGAATTGATCAAGGAAATTGTGCCGTAAAATAACTTGGTTCTTAGTAACTTCTACAATCTGAAGAAGTTATTACGTGGCACGAGGCTTCCGTAGACAAGATTGATTGTTGCCCTAATAATTACATGATTTATTGGCGCGAGGATTGTGAATTGGTTCAATGTAAATTCAGTAGTACACCTCGTTACAAAGAAAATAATCGAGGATCGAGTATCGGTGGAAAACACCGGTAGCGAAAGAAAGAAGATATACTATTTTCCTCTTACTCATCGACTACGAGATTGTATGCATCCAAAGTTACTGAAGCAGACATGCATTGGCATGCTTCGTCGATGATGATGGAGTTATCGTCATCCCGCAGACTCACCGCATGGAAACACTTGAATGAAATTTTTCCCGATTTTTGTCAAGAGGTTCAAATGTTAGATTAGGGTTATCCACGATGGTTTTCAACCTTTTGGTCGATCGGGCAACAATATTCTTCATGGCTCTACCACCTTGATGTGTATGAAGGAACAATACATGTTCCTTACAATCCTAGTCCCAAACCACGGAATCCAAAGGAGAAATTAGATGTATTTTCTGACCGCTAATATCCGAACCGATAAAGTTGTGGAATATAGTTGTTCTTACATACGATGTGTCGGTGAAGCAAAATTTTCAAACGCGAAAAGATTGATATGGACAATTAGCGATTTTCCGCCTACCCATGTTGTGCGGGTGAGTACCGCGGAAGACTTGCATGTCCGCATTGCATGAATAAAACCAAGCTTTCACCCTAGCACATAGTGGAAAACAATCATGGTTTGATAACCATGAAATTTTTACCTAAGGACCATCCATTTCAAGAGATAGAATTTTTTCTCAAAATAAGATTATTACGCAGAACCTCCACCGACAAGATCAGGCAAAGATGTATTGGCTGAAATAGAGATGATGGGATTATTAAAAGTTACTGAAGAGAATAGTGATACAATTGTTAAGGTTGTTGCTCGTCGTTTTGGCACTGGGTGGAAAAAACGTAGTATATTTTGGGATTTGCCTTACTGGCCACACCTTTTAATTCGTCACAACTTGGATGTCATGCACGTTGAGAAGAATGTGTTTGATAATGTGTTCAATACAGTGTTGAACGTACCAGGGAAGACAAAAGATACGACCAAATCTAGGGATGAGCTAAACATGTACTGCTTTAGGCCATTTTTGAAAAAGAATGATGTGACAAACAAGTATCCAAAATCTTGTTACACACTTGACACGAACGAGAAGAAAGTCTTGTTTGAATGTGTGAAAACCCTACGATTTCCAGACGGTTATGTATCAAATATGGGAAGATGTGTCGACATGAGTAAACTTAATATGTTTGAGATGAAAAGTCACGACTGTTATGTTTTCATGCAATGGATTCTACCTGTTGCTTTTCGTGAATTACTCCAAAAAAATGTGTGGAAGGCAGCCACAGAGCTGAGTTTATTTTTCAAAGACTTAACTTCTCGGAATATACAAAGTGAAGACATGTGCAGACTCAATGCCAATATCCCTATCACTTTATGCAAGCTTGAGCGCATCTTTCCACCCAGCTTTTTTGATTCAATGGAGCATCTTCTAGTTCATTTTGCTGACGAAGCTCGCCTTGCAGGACCTGTTCAATATCGATGGATGTACCCATTTGAAAGGTAACTGAAGATAACAAAGTTGCCCCTATATCTTATAAAATTGGTATGTAAACTAACTCCATTCATGAATAGGTACCTACGAAAGTTGAAAAACAATGTAAGGAACAAGGCTAGAGTGGAAGGTTCTATTTGTAATGCTTACTTAGTGGAAGAAGCATATACTTTTTGCTCATATTACTTTGAGGAACATGTGAGCACAATACATACGAATGTGCTTCGTAACTTTGATGGTGTAGATGTTGTTAGATTTGATTTAACATCCAAATAGACTATCAAGATTCAAACAAAAAGGACATTATTTTGGAAAATGTCGAAGAGATACTTGTATGACAAAGAGTATCATCACCACACATATGTTCTACTAAACTGTAGAAGTTATATAGACATATCTTAAGTATATACTATTACTAAATTTACCATTTATTTGTGTATAGATTATTATATGTAACGTATATACTGTGTTTAAGGTTATTTGTGGATCAGTTGTGCGCATACTCTATCTCAGAGCAATAAATTAACGATCGATGGAAGCACAATTTGCGCTATGGTTCCGCTCACTAGTGAGATTATCTAATCTTTATATAGTAATACTACAATCATGGTTTTAAAATGAAGTCTTATTTCCGCATTATTTTACTATTATAGGTCTTAAATCCAACAAGCAATGTTGCGAATCAATTTTTGATTAGTCTTGCAAAAGGTCCATTAACATTAGTCACGACATACCCAGGATACTAATAGTAAAGATATAGACAATGATGACACAATAATACATCCTGGTGGTGGCTTGATAGACATATGGTGGTGGCTTGATAGACATAGATGAAAACAATAGCAAAGAAGAGGAAGATACATACTTGACGAGTGAGGAAGATAACAATGATGATGGCTATGACGACGATAATGATTAATATAAGGTTTATATGAATCAATTTGATAGAAAAATGTTTCGATAGTATGTTTTAATATGAGATATGAATTGTTTTCTTATTCAATTGATCTAATTTGCTAGATGTCTAGGGGTCAGAGTAGAGGACGTGGGTCATCATCTGCTAGAGGACGTGGGTCCTCATCGCCTTTGTCATCGGCATCAGAGGTGGGTATCAATGTCTCTGTGGATTGCATGCTATTGGAGGAGAATCTTATCCCTGATTCAGCTCCAGCTTCTGGTTCGGGGTCAGGTTCTGTCGCAGCGACCACATGACAGACTAGGCTTGCGATCGATGATATGTGGTATTTGTTATACTTTCAATTACAATATGTATTTTTATTTTGTTGAACTAATGATATTTATGTTTTATGCAGTAATTTAGTTCCATATAATGTAGTTCTGCCCCGCACTGTGATATTATTGGTCGAAACCCAATGGGTTTTAGTTGGAGACCACGCCACAATCCGTGAAGAATGATTATTTCAATGAGTTCAAGGTAACAAAAGAATGTTTATAAGCTTGTTTACAATCTTAAACACCTTTATTTGTGATTGTTAATTAGTTTTCTAATATTTGTAGTGATTGTTAATTCATCTAGATCTAGAATTTTATTGGTAGTTTTTGTTGGCTAATTGATGCTTATTCGGTAATTAATTATCAATAAACATATAGTAATAATTTGTTATTGAATTTTTTTTCTTTTCACTTGAAACATAAACGTTTATGTTGGGATGAGGCAATCACATATGAGGTCATATATGACCTTTGGCACCCTATTGCCGCACGTCGATATAGAGACTTTGTTTGTGGCATCAAGGCCACAATGTATGATGAGAACAGGGCGGGACCTCCTTCTATCCACGAGAGTGAATGGCCAGCTTGGCTTGCTTATTGGGAGACTGGAGAAGTCAAGGGAAAGTCAGAGATTGCGAAGAAGTGTCGCATGTCAGAGCCTGCAGGACCAGGAACAAGGCAGGTGAAGCACAAGGGAGGCTCCAAACCTATTCTTCAGTATGCTGGTGAGTTTGTAATGTTTATATAGATCATATAGTTTCTTTTATTACTAATGTTATATAGATTGTATGATTATATTTTTTGTTTGGTTGCAAAAGGCTGCACAGAGAGGAGTTCATCCGAGCAATTATTTCTATGATGCTTATAACATCCTTCACGTCAACAAGGATGAATCTTATACTGACGAGACATCCAGATCTATTGAGGTATGTGTTAGTTTAAATGCTGATTCACATACTTTATATGAACGATATCAACTATATATGTTTCGATCATATATAAATGTAGATGAGAATCCAAGAGCTAGTCACCCAATGGCCCACTGTAGAAGGTTCGAGTGACTCCCCAGATTTGGATATGAGCCAAATCTATGTGGATGCCGTGGGTGGGCTAGACAAAAAGAAACATATGTTCGGTGTTGGTGCACTTGCAAGGAGTTTGAGAAGCGAGTCTTCAACTGCCACATCTCAATTCGTGTCCCCAGTATATGACCAACGCTTAGTATATGTGGAGAAGCAGCTACAGGAGGAACGGGAGGCACGAATGCAGATGGAGGAGCTTCAACGACAGAAAGACGAAGAGCATGAGGCATTGAAGGCACGCTTAGAAACTCAGCAGCGGATACTGGGTCAGCTTCAAGCACACTCTGGACTTGCACCACCACCACTACCTCCTCTCTCTTGATCATACCGTTATCTTGATACATTATTACTCATTTTTATCTATTGTACAGATCATATTACTTTGTGTTTCTTTCATCAGATGTATTATATTTATATGCTTTCTGTATGGACAAAACAAATACGATTTAGTTATTTTAATGTATTTGAATTGAATGATGAATTGAGATTTCATGTTTGTTGATGTATTATTAAATTAGTGCATAGTGTTCAACAGATGACTGTCGATAACTTGGTACGATAAATGTAAACAAAAGGGGTTTATTTTTTAAACTTTAACGACGAATCAACGACGGACAGTGATCCGTTGTTGATCGACGACGGTCTTGCGTACACACCGATGACGCATGTATCCGTCGAGAGTCCGCTGATGAATCAACGACGGACTATGAGTTCGCCGCTGATCGAATAGTGACTATAGTTTTCACCGACGGTCACGACCGTCGTTGTTCCGTCGTTATTTACGATCATAGACGAACATATTGTCATATCCCGTCTTTCTTAATAAGATTAGAAGGATTTTCGAACGTAGAATTTTAAGATGATTCGTGCCCAATGAAAGAAATTTTAAATTCCAACAAAAGAATTTATTTCATTAAATATTATAAAGTGATTACGAGGATTATTATATATAATATAACAATCGAGAACGATTTATATATATATTTATGTATAAATCATTATATCAATAATATCACGTCAATGTCTAATTATTAATTCATAGTCTTAGGATTGAACTTAAAGCCCGTAAGAATAAATCGTATAATGGACTTTGTTTTAACGAGGCCCAAAATGAAAGCCCATGGACAATAAAAAAAACCCTACACTATATAAGCTTCTCTTATACCAAATTTTTGAACCCTAGCCTCCATTTCACCAATTTCACTCACTCTTTCTCTGCAACTTCAATAAGAGATCCACAAAGGTATAAAATTTTAACTTCTATTAAATTATGTATTTGTATATGCATATAAGTTGTGTGTGTGCGAGAATGTTAGAGTGTGCGTGTGCGTGAGTTTTAAGGGAAGAAAGAATGGGTTTGTGGGTTGTGGTGTGTGTGCGTGTGAGTCTATAGAGAGGAAGAGAAAATATGGTTATAATCGATGGTGGTGGTGGTATTTGGAAGAATGACGTGGTGGTGGCGGCGGCGCGGAAGGGTGGAAGTCTTGTTTGTTGTTGCCGTGTGCGTCTTGTGTGTGCGACGGAGTGTGTGTGTGGGCTATCGATGTGTGTGTGTGGTGTGGATACGGTGAGTGCGAGAGGAGAATAGAGGCGAGAGTGAGAGGAGGCGAGGTGTAGAGGGTAGTGACTTAGGCGACGGCGATCGCCGAATCCGATCACCAGTGGCGGCACTAGTGAGGAGAAGATGAAGATAAGGAAGAAGAGGTGGGAAGGAGTTTGATCCTAGAGAGAGAGAGAGATGAAGAAAAAAAAAAAATGAAAATGGGGTCGCTGAATTTTAGCCTGTGCGCGGAAAATGGGATGTAATTAGGTTTAGGGTTTGAGAGTTGGGTTGGTGATTTATAAATTAAATGGGCTTTGTGTTAATTTAATTCAAAGTGTTGGGCCAAAATTTTAATTAATGTTTTGGGCTCTTCTTATTCTGTTTGGCCGAAATTAATGTAGAGAGATGGACTGACTTTATTTAATTCATAATATTGGACTGGGCTTTTTAAATTAAATGCTGATGGGCTGATTTTATTTTAAAGGATGGACTGGACTTTTAATTAAAAGCTGATGGACTATGTTTTAATAGTGGGCCGAGAATTAAATGAATTGGGCCGAAAATAAATGGATTTGGGCTCCAGAGAATTTAAATAAATAGTTGGACTTTAACTATTTAAATATAGTTGGGCTTTAGTTAATTAAATGATTAGACTTACCCTAAATTAAATTCTTGGACTTAAATTAATTAAATCTTTGAGACTTAATTAATTAAATTATATTAAGTCCAATTAATTAAATAATTAACTTAAACTTAAATATAAGTTTAAATTATTTAATTATGGTAAGTTAATTAATTAATTAATTCATTACTATTAAGTTTAATTAATTAATTGATTAAGTTAAGGTTAAGTAAAGTTTAAATTATCTTTAATTCATGATTATAACCTACTTAATTAATGTAATTAAATTCCTTTAATGAAATTAATTAAGTTATGATGATTAAATAAATTAAATTATGTTGAACAAGTGCATAATTTGATAATTATATTATGTGTTATATTGCTTAGAGTCCTTAATATATATATATGATTTTAGTATGCAATTTAATTGCATTATACTTTTGTAAAAGTATTTAACAAAAGAAGATTATGAAATTAAATTGTTTTTAAACGAAAAGACAAACAAGGGTATTGTTGGTGCCCTTAGTCGATATATATTAGTTTTCAAATTTAATTATATTTTGAAAACCTAAGCTTAACGAATCATAAGCTAGTATCCTACTTTACTTAAACATAAGACTAGCTCTTGAGACCTATTAAGACTAGTGCTTCTTGTAGGTTTTGACGACCAGGGATTAGCATGCTTTCCCGAGACGCATATTATCGTGATTTCTTGAGGCTTTGTCCTATCAAGGTGGGCTTTATTTACTTAAAAGTATATTTGAGTTATATGCTCGATATTTCATGAAATGCAAACTGTTTATCCAATAAAATATTTTTGTGCGCTCTACTCTGTTTAAGGCTCGTTAAGGTATCGATCGAGATTCTCTTTTAAACCTAATACGTTAATTGAGAATTGTGTACACTAGTTAGTTGTTTCGGTGGGTTGATCTCCATCGGGCACTAACATAATCATGAGGCGTTATAAGGGTGCTTGTCTGGATGCGTTACGGAGTACGTCATGTTATTATGGTGCTTGTCGGATACGCCCGGCACGCGTCATGGAATTATGAATTTGTCCGGTTACGCCCCGCTGACAATAATGGGAGCATGTGATCCGACGGTGGTTAGAGGCAGGATCAAAGCGTGTAATGTAAGAGTCGTGACAATGGGCCCAAATAAATGAAATATTTTGCATGCTTAGAAGTGGTTTCTCTTTTAAAACCTTCTAAGTTATGTTATCATGATTGGATAAACCGCTTACGGATTTATGAAATGTTTATGAAAATGCATGCCCACCGAGTACATTAGTACTCACCCAAATATTTTCAAATGTTTTCACTTGATCAACGGGCTACCGATGGCAGAGCTGAGATTAGAGTTCACTCCGTATTTGATGGATTATTTCCATATTTAGACTTCCGGTGATGAGCTAGCTCTAATTACATTCTTCATTCTTGTCTATGACTTGAATCGCACCTTTTGATGAGCTTAGACTCTGAATCCTTGATGTTTAGCATTTTGATGTACGTTGGCTATCAGAAGCACGAAACTAAACTTGTGATCCTGAAGATAAATGTTGTTTTGATTGGATTTCATCTTTCGATGTCTTCTATTTTCATTCAGGAAGCTATTCCCAAATTCTAAAGGTCATTGCCTGGATCATTCGAGTCAACTTATTTACTTCTTGTTTTCTATTATTTTTATTCGTCGCGCCTCGATTTACAAGCTTCCGTTATTTTTAGAAATCGGGACGTGACAGAGTGGTATCAGAGCCGAACCTCTTCCAGTACGGTGTGGTTCGGGGACGAACCAAGCGGAAGCTGGTGGGCATGTGACGCCCGGGGTAGAAATCTTGAGTGATCGCGGTGCGGAGGCATGGACAGGCGACTCGATTAAGGCTTCAAATCGAAGGGTACATGAATGAACCAAACGCACTGAATGAGAGGATTTCGAGAATATGCAGGTATGGGACTGCATATTCGAGGAGAGCTTAAAGGATTTGATATGTGCTACTCATACCAACAAGATGCATCTTCTTTTCGGGAGTCCATCTCATAAAAACTCTAAAGTTAAGTGTGCTTGACTTGGAGCAATTGTGGGATGGGTGACCCCCTGGGAAGTTTTCTCAGGGAGTGTGTGAGTGAGGACAAAGCACACTGAAAAGACTCGTGTTAGTCTGTGGGGTCAGCCGTCAATCCAAAAAGCCGGATCGTTACAGTATGGTATCAGAGCATAAGTTTTCTTTCGTGTCTCTGACTGCCAAAACCTTTTCATGTCGAGTCTAGAATAGTATCCCTAGACTTCTTGAAATCTCAGTGACTCTCAGCTCATCGTCACGCCAACTGATCAACAAAGGTATGTTTTGAATGTTTCAAAGTGAGATTATGAAATGATGTACGCCATTGATGAATGTTTCCATGTGGATTACAAGTTATTTTCATGTGATGATTTGTGAATTGTCTAATTGCTTTCACATTGTTATTGTGAGTCATTGTACTCAGATAACTACGTTCAATGTCGTGTTAGGGACAACCCGAACCCTTAACGACCCAAATAAAATTGATTGTCGAATTGGATTTTCAAATCTTTTCGATCATGCATGAGACTTTTGGAACTTACATGACAATAGGTTTCACAAAAACGAAAATGTTGATGACGATATTTTTTGGATTCATATCCTAAAATGATCGGAATAAGTTATGGGTTCTCTCACAAACTATTTGTGTACTCAAGGACTGTTTGAAAACCTAAGTCGTGATAGCCTCGCTATAACAACTTAGAAAGAACTAGTTCACTGTTTCACATAGAAGAGCTTGAACATAGAAGTGACATGGAAAAGATTGAGGATTCATTTGAGTTACACCTTTATGGTTATGATTAGTTTATCATATAGGTGTTATCTTATAAGAATGGAAGACGCACCAATAGGAGGTGACATGGAAGACGTACCGATAGGGAATGGTAGGGGCCGAGGCCGTGGACGCGGACGAGGACGAGGACGAGGACGTGGTCGTGGACAAGGAAGAGGTTTTGTCCATCAAGAACCTAACCCACAAGTAGCACCGGACCGTACGACTGAAGAAAAGTTCCGCAAAGAGAAACCTCCGTCGTTCGATAGACTAGGTGATCCGATGGATGCTGAGAAGTGGATACGAGCTGTGGAACGGATTTTTAACTATATCCGATGTGAAGACCGTGAAAAGTAAAGTGCGCCACCTACCGGTGGTGGAAGAAGTCGACTTCGGTGGGAGTCGGAGACGCACCATGGTGAGGAGGAACTCGAAAACCTCACATGGGAAGAATTCAAGACCGAATGCGAGAAGTACATACCGTGATGTTACCGTCGGAAGAAACAAAATGAGTTCGAATCAAGCAAAGAATTGGGCATCACTGAATATGATGAGTTTTCAACCAACTATCAAGGTATGCTCCACATCTGGTGGACACTGATGCAAAACGCTACCGAGAAGTTCAGAAACGGACTACGTCATGAAATATCGATTTCCCTAGCGAGTCAGGGTGATCTTAAATACGCACAAACGCTGAGCAGGGCCCTTACCATCGAGTCACTTCTGCCAAGGGAGAAAGGAAAAGCTCACCGCAGTCGTGCATACACCCTCTCAAGATGATGGCAAGGGAAAAAGAAAATGGAATGAGGGTAATGGGGGAAACTTCGGAAATGGGAAGAAACCCTGGAACTAGAATCCGAAGAAAAATCAGAATCCGCCTCCAATGATGGGCGAACACCTTGCCGGAATGCCGGAAACTCCACCTAGGCAAATGTCCATGAGGGCAAATGCTTGTTATTATTGTGGAGAACTGGACATTTTGCTCCAAGATGCCCAAAGAAAATGGGAAAGCACCCCAAAGCACCAAACCACGAAATCAACAAAGGCAAATCCATGGTCCCGGAGAAACCAGGACAACCACCAAACGTAGAGGCCTACGCTCTGAACCAAGCAAGCGTCGAGCATTGTGGAAATCTTACGTGTATGATCGGACTGGTATACCGTTATAGCTTTGTTTGATACGGGAGCAACACACTCTTTCATTTCACATGTTGCTTGTAAGGCTTTAGACTTAACTCCTGAACCATCTAGTGAAACTTTAGTGATTAGCACACCAGGTGGAGAAAGAATGTCTGCTGAATATATTGCCTCAAACTTAGAATTGAACATAGGTTTGAAAAATTTAGGCGACTTATATATCATCTCTACGATAGAATTTGACATCATCTTAGGAATGGATTGGCTCACCAAAGTCAATGCCACAATTTTGTGTAACGAGAGAAAGATCTCCTTCCAGACGCTTGGAAAGGAGGGGACGAATTTTCATAGGATAAGAATGGGAAAAGGAGTATCAGTGATATCCGCCATGAAAGCCACCAAGATTATGAAGAAATGAGGTTACTATGCAATTCTCGTCAGTTTGACAAGAAAACCAGAAGTGGAGAAAACAATTGGAGAAGTTCCAGTGGTTCGAGAGTACGGAGATGTTTTTCCAGAAGAATTGTCGGGTATGCCACCAGATCGGCAATTAGAGTTCACAATCGACTTAGAACCCAGAGCAACTCCAGTGTCAAAAGCACCAGTATAGGATGGCCCCACCAATTACAAGAACTAAAGATTCATTCAGCAGAATTGTTGGACCTAGGTTTCATACAACCTAGTGTATCACCATGGGAGCACCAAATTCTATTCGTCAAGAAGAAAGACGGAACATTTAGGATGTGTATCGATTACGTAGAATTGAACAAACTCACTATTGAGAATAGATATCATCTCCCGTGATAGACGACTTGTTCGACCAACCGAAAGAGTCTGGAGTATTTTCCAAGATAGACCTAAGGTCCGGATACCATCACTCAAATGAGAAGGAGGATATTCCTAAGATGGCGTTTAGAACATGTTATGGACATTAAGAGTTCACAGTGATGCCGTTTGGGTTGACAAATGCCCCAGCTGTTTTTATGGATCTGATGAATAGAGTATTCCATCAGTATCTCGATAGTTTCGTCTTAGTGTTTATTGATGATATTCTCATCTACTCTAAAGACCGAGGAACAACACGAAGAGCACTTGCGTGTTGTACTCGAGACTTTCTAAACGAGAAATTATACGCCAAATTCAAAGAATCGTGAATTTTGGTTAAAGGAAGTGATGTTCCTGACATATCGTGTCACCGATGGAATCAAAGTAGATCCTGCTAAAGTAGAAGCCGTCAAAGAATGGAGGACACCATCGAACGCCAATGAGACCGAAGTTTTCTAGTTTGGCGCAGATACTACGACGATCTATGAAGGATTTTCAAAATGGCTAGACCAATGACACAACTTCTAAGAAAAGGGACCAAGTACATTTGGACCGAAGACTGTGAAAAGAGTTTTCAAGAGCTCAAGACAAAGCTAACCACTGCTCCAGTGTTAGCAATCCCAGAGGAGAATGAAGGATTCGTTATTTACACGGATGCATCAAAGTTGGGACTGCGTTGTGTACTAATGCAAAACCGGAAGGTGATAGCATACGCATCTCGTCAATTGAAACCCCATGAGTTGAATTATCCGACTCATGACTTAGAGTTAGCTGCAGTCGTACATGCTTTGAGGATCTGGAGACACCACCTTTATGGAGTCAGGTGTGAAATTTTCACCGATAATAAGAGTTTAAAGTACTTTTTCGAGCAGAAGGATCTGAATATGAGATTTCAAATTTTATTTATTGCCCAAGTTCTGTCATTGAGTTTATTTCAACTGGGAAATCACTTGAGTTTTCACTTTTCGTGAAAGAAGTTTACAAACAGAAAATTTCATAAAAGCGTCATTTTGAAACTAAGCTTTCATGTGACTGAGAAGTATTTGTGACGGGTCTGGCCAGCCCATATGACCAAAGACATCTCAGTAGTCGTCATTATGGTCTTCGGATCCTATATCCCAATTATTAAATTCAAGGAAAATATTGGTTCAAACTCTCAAAAGTACGATCACCTCGAATTTCAAACCCTTACCAGAAGTTGTTTTGATAAGTTTTCTTCAATCCTCGAAACTAATAAGCACGATGTAGGTTGACTTATCTTGTCACCTAAGTTTTCGTAAATTGTAAGTGATAGACATCAAGTGATAATGTAGAGAAGTTCAAGATATATTTTCCTCTATGAAACACCTAAGTACGATGACCCTTGACGGGCTTTATGATACCGATGACAAGAAAGTTATACTCTCATGCGAGTGTTATTGAAATAAAGTTATGAATGATATACTCTTTAGCATTCAGTGCAAGAGTAGAAGTAAAGGAAAATATATGATATTCTTGAGGAATAATCTCATATTAATATTTTATAAAGAGACAGATTACAACTTATCTTTAAGATAGTTGATTGTCCCAAGACCTCGTTAGTAGGTTGGACATGTTTAAAGTTGGTGATGCACGAGACTCTTTTCAATGGACATATAAGGAATGATAGCATCTTTGTTAACAAATCTCTCGCTTTATACCTCAACCCTTAGAATTATGCTTGAGCATAATTGATTTCGAATATCTGAGACCTTGTATGGGCGAAATGTCGATCACCACTTTATTGGGATGAAGTGAGTGAAAGAAAGTTACTAGGTCAGATCGAGTACAACAATATTGGAAAGGTCGATCACATCAAGCAAAGAATCAAAGAAGCTCAGACGTATTAAAGTCTTACGCCGACAAACGCCGATCGACTTAGAATTCAATTTCGGGATCGAGTTTTAAGGTTTCTCCTTCAAAGGAGTTATACGTTTGGCAAGAGATGAAAGTTACGACCCGCTATATAGGACCCTTCGAGATCCTAGATGAATAGGCCTTGTAGCCTATAGGTTGGCTTTGCCACCAAGCATTGGAGACGTGCACAATGTGTTTCATGTCTCGCAATTAAGAAAAATACGCGTTTGATCCGAAACATGAAATTAAGCACGATGAAGTAGTCCTAGCTGTGACTTAAGTTATGAAGAAATACCGTCCAAATTTCGATAGAAAGTTCAAGTTTTATGGAACAACAAACAAATTGTTCTCAAAGTAAAGTGGAATCATCACGGTGCGGAGGAGGCCACGTGGGAACTTGAGAAAAAAAAAATGAAAACTAAGTATCCCGATTTAGATTACCCAGGGAATGAAATTTCGAGGACGAAATTTTTATAAGGATGGAGGGATGTCATATCCCTTCTTTCTTAATAAGATTAGAAGGATTTTCGAACGTAGAATTTTAAGATGATTCGTGTCTGATGAAAGAAATTTTAAATTCCAACAAAAGAATTTATTTCATTAAATATTATAAAGTGATTACGAGGATTATTATATATAATATAATAATCGAGAACGATTATATATATATTTATGTATAAATCATTATATCAATAATATCACGCCAATGTCTAATTATTAATTCATAGTCTTAGGATTGAACTTAAAGTCCGTAAGAATAAATCGATAATGGGCTTTGGTTTAACGAGGCCCAAAATGAAAGCCCATGGACAATAAAAAACCCTACACTATATAAGCTTCTCTTATACCAAATTTTGAACCCTAGCCTCCATTTCACCAATTTCACTCACTCTTTTCTCTGCAACTTCAATAAAGAGATCCACAAAGGTATAAAATTTTAACTTCTATTAAATTATGTATTTGTATATGCATATAAGTTGTGTGCGTGCAGAATGTTAGAGTGTGTGTGTGCGTGAGTTTTAAGGGAAGAAAGAACGGGTTTGTGGGTCAGGTGTGTGTGCGTGTGAGTCATAGAGAGAAGAGAGAAAATATGGTTATAATCGATGGTGGTGGTGGCGCCGGAAGAACGACGTGGTGGTGGCGGCGGCAAGGGTGGCGCGGCGGTAAGGCTGGGCCGTGCGTGCGTGCGTGTGTGCGACGGAGTGTGTGTGGGCTATCGATGTGTGTGTGTGGTGTGGATACACGGTGAGTGCCGAGAGGGATAATAGAGACGAGTGAGAGGAGGCGAGGTGTAGAGGTAGTGACTTAGGCGGCGGTGATCGCTTAATCCGGTCAACGTAACGACACTAGTGAGAGGGTAAGATGGAGATAAGGAAGAAGAGGGGAAGGGTTTGATCCTGAGAGAGAGAGAGATGAAGAGAAACAAAAAAAATAAAATGAAAATGGGGTCGCTGAATTTTCACGACGATGATGATGTTGCGGCATGCCGAAGGCGGCTAGGAAAATGGGACAGAATTAGGTTTAGGGTTTGAGAGTTGGGTTGGGCTAATTTATAAATTAAATGGGCTTTGTGTTAATTTAATTCAAAGTGTTGGGCCAAAATTTTAATTAATGTTTTGGGCTCTTCTTATTTCATAATAAATTAATGTAGAGATGACCGACTTTATTTAATTCATAATATTGACCGAGCTTTTTAAATTAAATGTCATGGGTGATTTTATTTTAAAGGATGGTGGACTTTTAATTAAAAGTCGATGGACTATGTTTTAATAGTGGCCGAGAATTAAATGAATCAATAGAAAATAAATGGATTTGGGCCCGAGAATTTAAATAAATAGTTGGACTTTAACTATTTAAATATAGTTGGGCTTTAGTTAATTAAATGATTAGACTTGCCTAAATTAAATTCTTGGACTTAAATTAATTAAATCTTTGAGACTTAATTAATTAAATTATATTAAGTCCAATTAATTAAATAATTAACTTAAACTTAAATATAAGTTTAAATTATTTAATTATGGTAAGTTAATTAATTAATTAATTCATTACTATTAAGTTTAATTAATTAATTGATTAAGTTAAGGTTAAGTCAAGTTTAAATTATCTTTAATTCATGATTATAACCTACTTAATTAATGTAATTAAATTCCTTTAAATAAATTAATTAAGTTATGATGATTAAATAAATTAAATTATGTTGAACAAGTGCATAATTTGATAATTATATTATGTGTTATATTAAGCGAGAGTCCTTAATATATATATATGATTTTAGTATGCAATTTAATTGCATTATACTTTTGTAAAAAGTATTTAACAAAAGAAGATTATGAAATTAAATTGTTTTTAAACGAAAAGACAAACAAGGGTATTGTTGGTGCCCTTTGTCGATATATATTAGTTTTCAAATTTAATTATATTTTTGAAAACTCAGGCTTAACGAATCATAAGCTAGTATCCTACTTTACTTAAACATAAGACTAGCTCTTCGAGACCTATTAAGACTAGTGCTTCTTGTAGGTTTTGACGACCAAGGGGATTAGCGTGCTTTCCCGAGACGCATATTATTGTGATTTCTTCAGGCTTTGTCCTATCAAGGTGGGCTTTATTTACGAAAAGTATATTTGAGTTATATGCTCTGATATTTCATGAAATGCAAACTATTTATCCAATAAAATGTTTTTGTGCGCTTCTACTGTTTAAGGCTCAGAAGGTATCGATCGAGATTCTCTTTTAAACCTAATACGTTAATTGAGAATTGTGTACACTAGTTAGTTGTTTGATTGGGTTGATCTCCATCGGGCACTAACATAATCATGAGGCATTATAAGGGTGCTTGTCTGGATGCGTTCCGGAGTACGTCATGTTATTATGGTGCTTGTCTGGATACGTTCCGAAGTACGTCATGGAATTATGAATGTCATATCCCGTCTTTCTCAATAGGATTAGAATGACTTTCGAACTTAGAATTTAAATGATTCGTGCCCAAAGAAAGAAAACTTTTAAATTCCAACAAAAAGAATTATTTCATTAAAGCGATTTCGAGAATTATTATATATAATATAATAATTGAATATGATTTATACATATATTTATAAATCATTATATCAATAATATCATGTTAATGTTTGATTATTAATTCATAGTCTTAAGAATCGAACTTTAAGCCCGTAAATAAATTATCCAATGGGCTTACGTTTACAAAGCCCAAAAGTAAAGCCCATGGGACAACCAAACCCTACACTATATAAGCTTCTCTCCTCCCATTTTAAAACCCTAGCCTCCCAAAAATTTCAGTCACTCTTTCTTGCAAAAAGGAAAGCCACAAAGGTAGAATTTTATCTCCATTCATCTTAGTGTTTATGCAAATATGTATAAGTTTTTATGTGTATATGTGTGTGCGTGAGTTTGTGTATTTGTGTGTGTCATGGTGAGTGTGTGCTGTGAGTGGGACGTGAGTGAGGGAGAGGCAGAGATGGAACGGCGGCGTGGTGGCTCCGGCCACCGGCGTTCGGCCGAGAAGAGAGGGAGGCAGGCGACGAGAGGCGAGGAGGAGAGGGGTGGCGCGACGCTGTGCGTGCGTCGCGTGCCTTGTGTGCTCCACCGTTCGCGTGTGTGTGTATCTCAGCGTGCGTGTGTGTGTAAGCGTGGTTTGACAGAGACATAGACGGAGAGAAGCTGGCGGCGGTGGCGCGACGGCAGCAGTGGCGGTGGCGATCTGCTCCGCGTCACGTGAGTGAGTGGGTGTGTGTTGTCGCGTCGGTGTGTGCCGCCGTGCGTGTGGCTCATTGTGTGTGTGTTCGCCGGCCGGAGATGGCAGTGACGGCGGCGACGCGATCTCAGTGTGTGTGCGCGTTGTGAGTGAGGGCGAGAGGGAGAGAGACGTGAGGACGAGAGGGAGAGACGTGGAAGGGGAGATAGAGAAGAGAGAAAGAAAGAAAAAAAAATGGGTCATCGGAATTTTGGCCTACGTGACGGCATATCACACTGAAAAGCTTAGGAAAAGTTGGGGAGGGGGAGAAATTAGGGTTAGGGTTTTGTGATGTATTGGGCCTTGTTTTATTTTAAATTGTTGGGTATTGGGCTGATTTTTCTTTAATTATGGTTGGGCTCATATTTTAAAGAGTTGGGCTTACATTTATTTAAGGTTTGGGCCCAAAAGATTAATATAGAATGAGTGGACTGAAATGTATTTAAATGTTGGGCTCAATTTAATTTAGTGATGGGCTATGTATTAATAGTTGGGCTCTAATTAATTTAATAATAGTTGGGCTTAGATTTAATTGATGATTGGACTTTAATTTAATTAATGACTAGACTTGTTTTAATTAATTAAATCTTGGGTTTTAATTAATTAAATGAATAAGGTTTAATTTGAGACTTAATTAATTAAATTATATTAAGTCTAATTAATTAAATAATTAACTTAAACTTAAATATAAGTTTAAATTAATTAATTAGGGTAAGTTAATTAATTAATTAATTAATTACTATTAAGTTAATTAATTAATTGATTAAATCAAGGTTAAGTCCAAGTTTAAATTATCTTTAATTTATGATTATGACTTACTTAATTAATGTAATTAATTTCTTTTAATGAAATTAATTAAGTTATGATGATTAAATAAATTAAATTATGTTGAACAAGTGCATAATTTGATAATTATATTATGTGTTATATTAAGCGAGATTCCTTAATATATACGAACTTAGTATGTATTTCAAGTATGTTATACTTTTGTAAAAAGTATTTATCATAAGATGATTATGAAATTTAATTCGTTTTTAAACGAAAAGTCGAAACAAGGTATTGTTGGTGCCTTAGGCGATATAAATTAGTTTTCAAATTTAATTATATTTTGAAAACCGGCTTAACGAATCATAAACTAGTATCCTCATTTACTTGAACTTAAGGTTAGCTTTTGAGACCTATTAAGATTAGTGCTTCTTGTAGGTTTTGACGATCAGGGATTAGCGTTGCTTTCCGAGGCGCTACTATAGTGTAATTCTTCGTGCTTTGTCCTATCGAGGTGGGCTTACTTTACAAAAGTATAATTGAGTTATATGCTCGATATTTCATGAAATGCTGTTGCTTATCCAATAAAATGTTTTGTGCGTTCTACTGCTTAAGGCTCGTAAATGTATCGATCGAGATTCTCTTTAAACCTAACACGTTAATTGAGAATTGTGTACACCGTTAGTTGTTTCGTGGGTTGATCTCCATGGGCACTAACCAAGTAATGAGGCGTTATAAGGGTGCTTGTCGGATGTGTTAGAGTACGTCATGTTATTATGGTGCTTGTCGGATACGTTCGGCACATCATGGATTGTCGGGTTCGCCCCGATGACAATAATGGGAGAATGTGATCCGACGGTGGCTGAGGTCCCGGATCAAAGCGAGTAATGTAAGAGTCGTGACAATGGGCCCAAATGAATGAAATATTTTTGCATGCTTAGAAGTGGTTTCTCTTTTAAAACCTTCTAAGTTATGTTATCATGATTGGATAAACCGCTTTTACGGATTTATGAAATGTTTATGAAAATGCATGCCCACCGAGTACATTAGTACTTAGCCCAAATATTTTCAAATGTTTTCGGGTTGATCAATGGCGACGACGGCAGAGTGAGATTTGAGTTCACTCAAGTATTTTGTGGATTATTCCGTATTTAGACTCATGATGAATTAACTCTAATTTTATTTTCCTTCTTGTCTATGACTTGAATTGTACCTTTTGATGAGCTTAGACTCTGACTCTTTGATGTTTAGCATTCTAACGCATTTTGGCTATTAGAAGCACGAAACTAAACTTGTGATCCTGAGGATAAATATTGTTTTGATTGGATTACATCCTTCGATGTCTTCCATTTTCATTTAGGAAGCTATTCCCAAATTCTAAGGGTTTATTGTCTCGATCATTCGAGTCAACATATTTACTCCATATTTTTCCCTTATTTTCATTCGTCGCGCCTCGATTTATGAGCTTCCGTCATTTCTAGAAATCGGGGCGTGACAATGAATTTATCCGGGTTACGTCCCCGATGACAATAATGGGAGCATGTGATCCGACGGTGGCTAGAGGCCCGGGATCAAAGCGAGTAACAGAATAGTCGTGACAATGGGCCCAAATAAATGAAATATTTTTGCATGCTTAGAAGTGGTTTCTCTTTTTAAAACCTTCTAAGTTATGTTATCATGATTGGATAAACTGCTTTTACGGATTTATGAAATGTTTATGAAAATGCATGCCCACTGAGTACATTAGTACTCAGCCCAAATATTTTCAAATGTTTTCAGCTTGATCAATGGGCGATGACAGGGCATAGCTGAAATTAGAGTTCACTCCGTATTTGACGGATTATTTCCATATTTAGACTTCCGCTGATGAGTTAGCTCTAATTACATTCTTCATTCTTGTCTATGACTTGAATCGTACCTTTTGATGAGCTTAGACTCTGAATCCTTGATGTTTAGTATTTTGATGTACGTTGGCTATCAGAAGCACGAAACTAAACTTGTGATCCTGAAGATAAATGTTGTTTTGATTGGATTTCATCTTTCGATGTCTTCTATTTTCATTCAGGAAGCTATTCCCAAATTCTAAAGGTCATTGCCTGGATCATTCGAGTTAACTTATTTACTTCATGTTTTCTATTATTTTTATTCGTCGCGCCTCGATTTACGAGCTTCCGTTATTTTTAGAAATCGGGACGTGACAAATATTCGGTATAACGACGAAAAATTCTATCGTTAATCGTGCAAATTCTTGTAGTGTTAGTTAGTTTTTTTTTTAGATTATTCGAACAATCATATGTAAAACTAAAACCATGTTTAAATGTATATATAGAAAAAAGTTTACAGTTTAAGCCATTATCTTTTCAATTAAGAATCAACTCTAGATAAATTCGATTAATACCATACATATAAAAATTATAACTTAGATTTTTTTTTGTAAGATTTTTATTTCAGTATAAATGTGATTTTACTAATATACACACATATACATAATACCATACATATATAGTAAGCAAAATCGTTCGACCCGATCGACCCATTCAGTGGTATCAGGGTTTGGGCTAGTTTGGGTTTCAAAATTATATATATATATATATATATATATATATATATATATATATATATATATATATGAGATGGATTAGGTAGGAAATGAGAATTTGATAGGAAATGAGAATGAATCGGGCCTTTGATCATTGGATCAATGGTTGAGATTTAATTTCGGTTGTCTTATAGTTTTGTGTTTTGTGTGCTACGTGGATTCATCGGCAAAGACTAGAACCCTTCTTGTCTTCTGTTATGAATGAAAGATGTGCTAAACTAATATATTTAGCATATGTGCTACGAAGATATGAAATATGTGCTAAACTAACATGTAAACATAAGTAATTACGATTGTCTTTATACAAATATGAAAGATATGTTATACTTATATATCTATTTCTATTTCCTATACTTATTTCCATTCTCACATGAACCATCCCCTATATATATGTATATATATGCAATAAAAACTTTCTTAAATTGTTTTGTTGTTTATCAATTTTAGAATATTTTCGTTGTGCATAATTTTATAGATTTTGTTCATCAACTTTATACGTCTATGCATAATTCTCAAATTCTAAAAAAAGATGATTTCTCGCTAGATACAACCTCTCTCTCTCTCTATATATATATATGTGTGTGTGTGTGTGTATATATATAACTGGATCATATACAAATCAATATTAAAGTATAAATAGTAACCACTTTCATCATTGATTCAAGATCTACTAATTCATCACTTTGTTTGATAAATTCAAATACTTGGATTTGAATCCAATGATGGGCGATTTTTTTTTTTTTGAGTTCACACACTTTCACAATCAATTCAAATGATTTCCTATATATATAATTTGTTTCAGAGCTTTAAATGAGCATAACTTGTTCATTTTTAATCCAGTTTTTACATAGCATATATAAAATTAAAGCTAGTATGACAACATTTAATTCAAGATGCATATTGCATATATTTTCATGAACGTCCAAAAAGAATACGAGTCACTCATTGCTTTAAGGTATGTAAATTAAGGAGTATTATGCAATTTATTAATAAGTAATTTTGGGCTTTTTCAACCAGTCTGATCGGCCCGATGGACTTTTGGACGGGCTTTCTGACTTGAACTGTTTTGGAACTTTATTTTCCTAGCCACTCTGCTCTAATTTTGGATGCCCAAACCCGGTCCAATTTCACGAGCTCTATTCAAAATATTTCCATATTTCAAAAATTAAAAGAAGAAAAAGGAAAAGAAGAAACCGCCGATTTCCAGCGCAATAGACGCTAGAGAATCTATGCTCGGATTTAAAAACTGGCCAGGGTCAATACGGTAAAATAACTACCACGCGTGAACCTCCTCCAGCTTGTTTCCACATTCTCTCGTAGAACCGTCACTGAACTCGCCTCCTCTCTCTCTCTCTCTACACCAGATCTGTAACAGCGTCCAATTCAAAGTTATCGAAGACGAGCGCCGCCACATTGATAGGAATTGCTAGCGGCGCCGCCATCTGCAGCCCCGCCGGGAAAAATGGGGATTTCAATTTAGCCCTAGTGATCGTGGCGATAGTCGTCTGCGTGATCGTTTTCCTAGTCAACGTCTACCTCCTTGTCAATTACCAGCATCCGGATGACAAGAACCAGGCCTACTTCCCCAAAGTCGTGGTCGTCTTCGGACTGACAATCGCCGCAATCTCAATTCTGATGCTCCCGGCCGACGTCGCTAATCGGCAGGCCTGCCGCCACGCGATTTACAACGGGCTTGTAATCTGACGCTGCCGATGAAGGATTTGTGGCTGGCTATCTACATCGTTGATGCGTTTCTGGTCTTCTTTGTTATCCCGTTCGCCATGTTTTACTACGAAGGAGACCAGGACAAGTGAGGGCTTTTGATGCATTTCATTTTTAACTTTGCTATTGGATATTTTTTTGAATGGTACTTGTTTTGCTTATCTTTTTTTTTGGGTTTTGGTTTTCAGGGTGTGTGGAAGAGGATGAGAAGTGCACTGATATGGGTCGTTGTGACAGCTATTGTTTGTGGGCTGGTTCTTGCAATTATGTATGGTTAGTGCTCCTTTGAACTCTGTTTGCTTGTTTTTATTGATATGATTTTCTGGATTTGATGTTATGTGGAATTTGCTAAATGTGTTGTGGAATGTTAAAGGTGGGAGTTTAAATTGCCTGTCAATTACTCCTAGATGGGAAGCCTAGCTTCTTTATTACTTGTAGTGGCTAATCTACAGACTGTTATCATGGCAATCATCTTATGCGGACTTAAATGACATTGGAACACAAGCACCACGAGAACCTGGTTCTGTTACTCATGCTATGCTGCATAAGTTCATTGCTTTTTCCTTTTTGATCTTCTGGATACCTCCTGCATATTCATGTGCTCACGGGAGGAATAGACTCTACAATAAATATCATATCAATCTTCCTGGGGAATGGAATTAAGTTTCCGATCAAATGGATAGTTGATAAATTTATGGGATCAATTAAAACTCTTTACCAAAAGCTTCTTTCTTTCTCCTTTCTAACTTGGTAAATTGAAAACCTACCCAACTTTACATAATTTTTGTATCTTTGCTCTAGGGCTTGTGGGTAAGGTGGACTTTACTGTTAGGCACCTCTCCTCAACCACTATGTCCTTTCCATCGACGTTGGATTTCTCCAACAGTCAGCAATGTGTTGGGACTGGAGCAAGACAGGTCGGAAGCAGTTAATTATTTTAACTTCTTGTTGGTTTCTCCTCTCAGGTCATATTGAATCCACTTGTTTTGTTTTTGTCATTTTCAGTGCTCTCGTATTCTGCCAATGCTTCGCCTGAGTCAACTTGGACCATGCGGCTACCTTTCCTGAATATGTTGTTGCACTTACTACAATTGTTGGATCAGTGCTTTTCACTGTATGTACCTCCTTATAAATGTCTAATCAACACCTCCATGAGAATGAATATTTCATTATTTCCTATTATGTTTGCATTTCCTATCTTTTTCTGATGTGTAATATGAAATCTCATTACTCAGAACTGCATGCTTGAATATTTTACCTGTTCTGTCAGTCGACCTATTCAGCAATACCAAAAAATACAAAAGAGGACCCCTTGTTTTATATTGTAGTATCAAGAGCATCTGTAGTCACTGTCATTGAGTTGAACTGGTTTATGTAGATGAGGATATGTAACATTTTGACATTTTACGCCAATACTTTGTACTCAAGATTATTTTCATGCTACTATCTCCAGATTTTTGGAGGCGTTGGCATTGCTTGCCTGCCACTGGGGCTTATATTTTCATTTGTCAGGCGACCAAAGGCTGTTATCACACGCTCACAGTATATCAAGGTTTTTCTTTTTCATTGTATCATCACTTCTCTCCCTTTTTGACGTTATGGGATGATAATTAAGTCTCAGATAATTGGAGTCCATGTAAGTACGATTACAGGAGCTTGCTTTGACCTCTTATAGGAAGCAACTGAGCTGGCAAAAAAGGCGAGAGAACTTAAAAAAACAGCTGATGCACTTCACCAGGAAGAAAGGAGTGGAGGCAAGGGAAGAAAGTGGCGCAAAAATGTTAAAGCTGTTGAAAAGGTATATCTTCATATGTTGTTCTTTATGTGTTAAATCTGAAATTCCTTATTTTATATATTTTTGCCATTGACAATAACTGGTTTAATGATATTTTACCTGCCCAGTCACCTTGTTGCTCTTCTCCTAAAATTCCTTTTGCATTTGTTTTAGAAATCCTGATTTGGTTTTTTATTTTCAGGAGCTACTTCTTTTGGAAGAAGATGTGAAGGCTTTGGAAGAGATGTATCCTCAAGGCGAAAAGGTGATGTATGATGAAAATTGAGTATTTATTACAGATTCATGTATGATATGCTAGTGTTAGCTTCTAATTCATTCCTCTTTTAAGCCTAGGCTTAAGAAGAAAATGTGGAAATGATAAAGGTACAATACATAAGAAATACACTAACTATGCTGTTGCCAAATTTATGCAGGCTGAAGCAATGTGGGCTATGACTGTTCTCGGCTACCTAGCTAAATTGGTGCTTGGAGTTCTAGGGTATGTTTTAATCACAGTGCACACTTGGAATTCCATTATAGTTGTTTGGACTATTGCTAGTCTCAGAAAGTGTATTTCTTTGAGAAATGAAGATGTTAGTGAGACAGTTTCTCATCTCCTATTTCTGCATGCTATAGTAAACAAGCTCAATGTGTGGGTTCCTTATGTCCCCCTTACTGCTTTTTTCTCCGCTGTTTGACTATTAAACAAGCTCCGCTGTTTTGAACAGGTTGATTGTTTCAGTGGCTTGGATTGTTCATATTGTGATATACTTGCTGATTGACCCTCCACTTTCAGCGTTTCTTAATGAGATATTCATCAAGCTCGATGATGTTTGGGGTAAGCTTTATATTTGTTAATTGGTTTACTTTGTTCAGATAAGGCATGTATTTGACATGGTTGTCTTTTACTTGAAGGACTTCTGGGCACTGTTGCATTTGCATTTTTCTGCTTCTACCTTCTGCTTGCCGTGATTGCTGGGGCGATGATGCTTGGTCTGAAATTGGTTTTTATAACGATCCACCCAATGAAGTAAGTTTATCTATTTTGTTATTTCTTTTCTTTCCCTCTATTCTAGATTTTCCTTGATTCCCTTTTTTTGTTGGTCTCTGGCATGACATGATATTGCCTGACCCTTGGACTTTCTCTGCAGATGGGGAGCTACACTTATGAACTCATTCCTTTTCAATGTGGCCCTCATTCTTCTTTCCTCAATCAGGTAATCACCCTGTTGGTGCTCCAATTTTATATGTTAAGATTGAAAACACATAGTTGAGTTATAATCTATCTTTGTAATCTACTTGATTATTTCTGATTCATACCATCTTGTGAAATTCATTTAGTTCTTACTTACTTCTCTTTATTTAGTGGTGTCTTAATGATGTATATATCTAATAAGAATACTTGCATACACCCTATTTTCTTAGTTTGCCAAATTGGTAGCTGATGTTACTGCATATAAAATATTAAGCTTAGTGAGAATCATTGCTGGATTATGAGAAGTTATTTATGCGAATCATTTTGCTATGAGTGGATCTCGATATAAGATTCACGCCATGTGAATGTGATTATTTATGCTCTCGGTGAACTTTTGAACTGATTGTTTCTGTTGATATTGTGCAGTGTAATCCAATTCTGCGCTACTGCTTTTGGGTATTATGCTCAAGCTACTGCAGCTCAAGAAATATTCGGTCACACTTTGCAATCACTTCGTGGAATCAAATACTTGTACAAGTGAGTAGCATTTCACTCTTGTATAAAAATCTTTGGGAATGAGTAGTGGAGGTACTAAAACAATTTTTGCTGTTACAGGTACAATGTGTTTCAAATCGCTTTCATTGTCTTAGCAGGGCTCACATTTGTATATTATGCAGCATTCGTACGTTCCCCACCTTATCCATTTACTATTTTCAAAATACTCATGAACTTGAATATGCTATGCCGTTGTGAATTTCAGGGATGGAGAAGAAAAAAGACTACCGGTCGGCTCAAACTCTCCTCATAAACATGCTGCTTCGACTTAGTTAAACTGAATCCTTGATTTCGTGGTTCATGTGCAAAGTGATGCCAATTCTTGATGCATGCGGTAATGTTTGCAATGTTTCATGGAGAAGTATGCAACATCACTGCTAATTTCGTCAAGACAGTGCAATTTTTCGTCATCGTCATGTTTGTATCGCTATGCTGCTGCTGCTGGTTGCTGCTTTGACTTGTTTTCTGCCGAGTGTTGTACATGTTTTATTATTCTTTTTTGCTAGCTACTACCTTTGCTTATGTTTGTTAAATATTTGAGAGAAAAGGATTAATGCTCTGAGATATTACCCGTGTTGTAATTCGTAGTGTTGATGAGCACAAGAAACGGCCGTTGTAGCACTTTCTTTGCCTTGTAATGTCATCCCTTGTTTTCATCTCTATATGTTTATTAACTTTGTAAATTTCGTCTATTTTAGATTTTTAGTTTGTTTTATTACAATTTGATGTCAAATTATAGACCGCACCTGGTTTCACCCATGGAGTTGTGATTGGAAGGGGATTAGTTTATATAGATATTTATATAGAGGAGGTTCCAATGAGAATTATTTATCATGAGACTTAAAAATTATAAAAGTTGATGGATTCTCTATAAAAGGTGATAATCTGCTTGAAAAAATTATTGTACCAAAAAGATAGGAGTTTTCGTCATTCATAGGATTTGAACTTGGATGCAAATTTTATTTTTTAGGGTACGGTAACTTTCTCGATGGATGATCAATTTTTGTAATTCTCACTTTAAAAATGAATTGTACGACCTATTTATATATATAGATAGGGCCAAAATCTGGTAGTATAATGTCCTTAGATATTATATAGTACTAAATTTAGACCATTTATTGTGGTCACGTGGACTCACTAGAAAATTAACAAGTGATAGCCCCTTATTCCTTTTTTTAGTACGTGTGTGGGAAATTATGACCACCACTATTGCAAACACCATCACTTCTCTCTCTCTCCTACGAGCACCACCACAACCGCCACCACGATCAAACCAGATATAGTTTGGACTTAGAATATGGACTAGAGTTAGGTTGGTGTTTTGAGCCGAATAGAGTGGTAGAGGAGCAAGGCTCATTTAGGGCTTCAGATAATGGAGAAGTCTGGAGCAGTGTTGCAGGCGGCTGCTACGTCTAGTGGCGTGGTGAGGAGCATCGGGGTAGAGCAAGCTCAAACTTAGCGGCAGCGACGGCCCTTGGTCGCAGCATCATGCACGATGAAAGATACGACGATGTGGAATCAGAGTCATATCGATGGCGGCAAATCTCGACGATGGGTTCCTTGGGGTACGTACTAGTGTATGGGAGTAGGGGTGGGAAAAAATACCAAAAAATTGGTATACCGGACTTACCGTGCCGAAAAAATATCGAAAAATACCAAATTTTTGGTATATCATAATTTTCGATACGGTATGATACAGTACCGTTAATTTTCGATACGGTAACGATATCAATTTTTTGGATACCGCAGTATACCGATATATCTGTATCATAAAGATATACCAAAATTTTCAGATATGGGGTATATCTAAGACATCCGGTATATACCCAGATGCGGTACATATCAAAAAATTCGGTATAATTTGCGGTATGGTATACCGGTATACCGTATCGAAATATAATATTTTTTATTATATACAATTAGTATTAACTTTAAAAATATATATTAATTCATAATTAATGATAAATTACAAACTATATTATTGTTGATAATTAAAAATGAATAAGAACTTTTATACTTAATAAAATAATAATTATAAACTAAGTGACATCTATGTTATATGACTAATTTACTATTTAGTTTAAAATAATTATAACTTTTAAATAGACTTTTAAAAGTAAATAAATGGATTAATATAAATTATACAATAGATTATTTTAAATAGTATATTCAATTTATAGTATAGTCTATATCACTATTAGATAATGCAAATAACTTATGTTTTACATATATTCTAAACTTTAATAACAATATATGATTTTTTTTATTTTAATCAAATCTTAATATATACTTTTATGTATATTATGATGTAAAAAAAGAATTAATGCAAGAAGATACCTATTGGTTAAACTCAAAAACAATTACATGATCTACTAAGTTATTATTTGAAACTATAATATCAACATATATAATTATAAAATTAAATATATAAGTACGAGTTATATAGTTATATTTATATATCTATAATTATAATAAGTAAATAAATTACGCCTAACTTATATAAATAATCTACAATGAGATAAGAATATTATAATTCATAAGTAGACTTTGAAAAATAAATGAGATAAATAAAATCAAATGATATTAAATATAATATTTAATTCATACATTTTATAGGTGATATTATTAGTACGTAATGAAAATACTTATGTTTGACATACACTTTAAACTTTCAATAACTATATATGTATTTTATATTTTAATCAAACCTTAATATATATTTTCATGTATAATTATAATATAAATATAGTTAGTTAATGACACTAGATTAGAACAATATAATATCATTATAGTTAATTATAAAACTTGAGAAGTAATTACATGATTTACTAATTGTTTTATTTTAAAGTAGAATATAAATATAGTTAATTATGTTAAAGTATATATAAATATAGAAGTACGAGTCACATAGTCATATTTATATACATATAATTATAATTAAGTAATATTTGATAATTTTGATAATTTCGGTAATTTTCGATAATTTTAGACAATTTTCGGTAATTTTGGTATACCAAGTCCCAGACGGTATCCGTAAAAGTTGGTACTGATAGCGGTATAAAATTTTGTCACACCGAAATATTCGGTATGCCAAACGGTTCGGTATGATATCGGTATAAAATTTTTCATACCGTAATTTTCGATCTGATACCTGATGCGACTAAAAATTTTCGTTATACAGTACCGAGCCACACCTATATGGGAGAGAGGATACACTAGTTAGGTAAATTTAAAACTTTTTCTTTACACAAGACTTGTTGACTCTTCACACCGATCAGATGTCCGGTAATCGTTATTCAAGATCGCCGGTCGGTTTGGATAATGAGAGTCTTCGATCGAGTGATATCACCAGCAAATCTATCGATCGCCGAGACAATTGGTCACTGGATTGATAAGCGATGTGCATGAGAATGTGGTGGTTACCGTGTTTGTCTAACTAAAACTTAAACTTGCTTAAAACACTTAGTCGAATATTGTTTAGTCGGCCAGCTTATCTCTAAAGTGTCAAACCGATATTAATAGATTGTTTTAAATCGATGTTGTGTTGTTGTGTCTTTGGTGATGACAATTCAATAATATGCAATGTAAAATGTGATATCGAATGTAAAGAAATGAAAGTAAATAACACTTTGAGTTTTGCGTGGTTCTAAGAGATCACCTCATACGTCCACGGACTGATTGCTCAGTCAATCCACTAACTTTTGATTCGATCTTGTTTATAGTTAACCTTATTGTATCCCGCTTAACTTGGCATTCCTCATACGGCAGGTGCTATAAAACCTCCGATCGCTACGGTACAATCGACATAATCCTCTTGCTTACAGGTGTAAGATAACCAAGCTTTCAGCAACTAACACTCTGTTGCCTACTTGCCCAAACTTCTACTTAATCAAGAGTGTATTTGTAGATGATTTTCCAACTAAAATCTAAGATGTCATATACGACAAACTCAATATGTCTAGACTTAAGATATACAAATAGTAGTATTCTAGACTTAAGGAAGTGTATACTAAAATCTTGAGGTGAAAATGTATTTAAGCTCTGAAGGTTTGCTAATAGCACTGTAAATTTCTTCTTCGAAATCACTGTTTGATAGAAGAGTTTTGAGCTTTGAATGCTTTAGACAATAAGAATGTGCAGCGTTTCTGTTACCTTCAAATGTTGGATTCTGCACGTATTTATAGAGAAGACGATGAATAGATTCGTTGAGGGGAGGGGTCGTCGCTATCAGGGTCTGCATCATCTTATACTGTAATTCTGTAACTCTAAAAAGGTCTTCTGGCATATCGGGATCTTGTGCAGATGCGCTATGATACGTGGCAAGTGAAACATTTGAGGCTTAAATATTTATGAGTTTCTCGGTTGAGTGACCTGTTTTGTTAGTACGTTGATTTTAGATGGGCCATCGAGACCGCCCGCCTTTTATCGTTGAGTTAGACTCCGCCTTTTGTCGGTTTGAGAACCCGAGTCACTGATGCATTCAACTTAAAGTAGATTTAGTCGGTTTGACTTTTTATTAGCCGACTTTGATTTCACTTTGCGTGTTTGACTACGTGTTGTTTGGTATGAATTTGTGCTTATTCTCGTATTATTTTACATGTCATTTCGATAGTTTATCCTATTTATGCCGTTGGTTTGATTAATATTTATCGATTCGGACTTACTTCGCTCGTTTCGATGTTTTGTAGAAAACGGCATAAAATAGGATGAATTGATCTGCCAAGAATCAAGTTTATCAAGAGCATCGCGATAGAGTTCATAGCGCAAACGGATCACGATTCAAGATCGGACGCGAGGGAACGGAGCGAAACGTCAAAGTCACGCATGACTCCTGCCGCACGATCGCCACACGCCCATGCCTGCGCAGAACGCGCGCCCGCCTCGCCGCCAAAGACCCGCCATAGCCCCAGCTGCGTTCCGCACCACCTTCCTTCCGACGCTGGAGCCCGCCGCCCCGCCGCCCGACACCTCGCCAAGGCTGCTTCGCCAACAAGACGCCCGCACGCCCACGCCGGCCGCTGGAAGCAGCTTGCCTGCGCTTTCTCGCTTGCGCCCACACTCCCGCCCGCCCGCTGCGGCGATTTCAGCGGTGCACCCGTCCGGCATGCGCTCCCAGCCGGCGTTCGGCGTTTTTCCAATCGCATCGTGTCCGACGCTGGTTTTCAACTAGCGCCGCGCTCATCCGTAAACTCGCCGAGTCCGGTCGTGGTCTCGTCTCAACAAGCAGCTGAGGTTGTTCATTCGAGCTCCTCGCGTCCGGCTGCAAGGCGTCCGTCGGGCGTGAATTTTCTTCTCGATATAAATACGAAACACACGATGAAACCTGCGCCCATTTTTATATTTCGCCGGTCTATTTCTTTCGACGCCGCTCACGCACAATTTCTTTTCCTTATTTTCCAAGTAATTCCTTTGCATTGATTGATTCAAAACCTTTGATCAAGAAATTCATCAACGACTTTTGCGATTGTAAGGATTATTATTCTATTTTCTTCCGTGAATTATCGAGTAATGATCTTTATTGATTTCAATTGTTTGATCCGTGAGATGAGCATGAACTAATCTTCTCAAGGTTGGGTGATTCAAATTGATTGATTGTTTATTTGTTTTGATTGAGTATACCAATTGAATCCTGTGGTTTCATCGTTAGTGATTGATCACCATTTAATTGTTTATGTTTCGTATTATCGAGAGATAGATACGCTGCATCATAGGAATCAATCGATTAGAGGTTACCAAAACGGGTACTCTAATAGTTTATGTATTTGTGAAATTTGATAACCTAGGTTTAATCCACGTAACGAAAGTCGAGTGTTCGATTAAGGTTAGATGATTGCATGCGTAGTAGATTTCTTAAGCAAGCATTAATCAATTAATCAAGGCGAAGAACCCTAAAACCCTAGTCTTTCTCACAATCTTGAATTATTCCGCCGCTATAGAATTGCTTTGAACGCTTTGTTTGAATCGATTATGTGATTTATTTTCCGTCAATTTTAGTTAAGCATCACCCCCAATCATGTTTAGGTTTTAGATTTACCGCTTTTATCATAACACATCATAAGCCCTGTTAAGTCTCCCCGAGAGATTCTACTTGGGTCGACCTTACCACCCTATAGGGACCTTCTACTATTGCGAGCGACTTAGTAGAACAATTTGGTCGGAACAAATTTTGGCGCCGTTTCCGGGGAAGGCTTTAGGCATTTTTGATTGTGTTATTTTCCCCTCCTTATCTTCTATTTTTCTTTATTTTATTTTTGTTTGGTAATTTTCTTACCACAGGTGCGCGTAATCTGTTTTCTTGTCTTGTGTTTGTGTGTGCTTGGTCGTCGAAGTCTTAAAAGAAAATTGGCACCGATATTCTACAACATTCACAAGGTGAGAGATTTTAATCTTTCGAACTCGGAAGAAGAAAGCTCGTCTGAAAGTGAGACGAGTTCAACGACAGTTGAGTACGAGAGTTTGGAGAGTAGATCTCCAAGTGAGGAATCCGTGCCAGAAGAAATGGCAGCAAATGGAGGAGTCAACGAGGAAGGAAACCTGTGGATGCGTGACTTTGCTCGACCCGTCATTGGGGTGACAACGTCATGCATAGTCCTCGGGGATCCAGCCCGGAACTACGAGTTGAAGCCCATTCACTTCAACCTTCTACCGTCGTTCTATGGGATGCCAAGCGAGGATGCTTTGAACTTCATCCGGGAGTTCTATGCAGTGGTTCACACCTTTCCGTTGAACGGGCTCACAGAAGATACTTTGAGAATGAGGTGTTTTCCTTACACCTTAAAGGATAGAGCCAAGACGTGGTTAATGTCTCTACAGCCTGGTTCACTGACGAGTTGGCAAGCCGTATATGATAAGTTCATGGGAAAATACTACTCGAACCAGAAAACACAAGAGCTGAGGGCTCAGATAGCCACCTTCAAACAGATGGCTGGAGAGCCTCTGCATGAGGCATGGGATCGGTTCAAGTCGTTACAGCAGCAGTGTCCGCATCACCATTACCCAGCTAAGCTCCTCAATCAATTTTTCTATGATGGATTGACGATGGATTATCAATACATGATAGATAATGCAGGTGGAGGAGACATTGGAAACTATACTGCTGATGATGTTAGCGAGATTTTGGAGACGCTAGCTGCAAACTCGCAAAGGAGAAGTGCAGGACGAAGACCTACTGCAGCAAAAGAGGTGACACTTAACTATGAAATGACACAGCAACTGGCGGATCTCACTCGCCAAGTTCAGTTATTGAGAACAGCTGAGTCCCGGGCATCACCTAAATTCCAACAGCAACAAGCAATGTCGATGGAAACTTGTGGTATGTGTGGTGAAGCAGGGCATGGAGCCAACATGTGCCAAAGAACCAATGAGATGGCATATGAAGAAGTGCGAGTTAATGCTATGCAAGGGTTCCAACAAGGGTTCCAAAGAGGCAATCAGCAAGGCTATCCGTCGAGGCCCAAATATGACCCCTTCTCAAATTCTTACAACCCCGGTTGGAGAGATCATCCTAATTTCTCTTGGAGTCAAAATCAGGGGATCAAGTCAGGAACCCAGTTCGCATAACAACCTCAAGAACTCAAGAACAAATTGATGCTCCTAACAAACCATCACTGAGGATTCTCTAAATACTTTTGTCCAAGCAAGTAACTTGAGATTTGAATCTTTGAGGCATCTATCAAAAGAGTGGAAACTCAAGTGGGACAGATGGTCGGAACTGCTTAACAATTAGTACGAAGAGACCAAAAGGGAAGTTTCCTAGCTAATCGGAGCATGCCAAGGTCATTATCGCTTATGGAAGTGAAATGGAAAGTGCAAGGTCGATGAAGATATCGTAGTGGAAGAAGAGCGACCGCAGAGTTTATGAGCCATTGCTCCATTTTCGAGCCGTCGATAGTCGAAAGGAAGGAGACGGGAATATGAAGAAAGTGGTAGTTGAGAAGAAGAAGAAGCCCATTCCGCACCAACCCAAACCAAGGCAATGCGATCCAGATAGCTTTACTCTTAATGTTGCTTTTGGTAATGGAAAATCTGCATCGGGGATGCTTGATTTGGGTGCCGGGATTAACTTAATGTCATTTTCTCTGTTTAACTCATTAAAACTTGGGGAGTTAAAACAAACCAGCATGCGATTAGAATTAGCTGAGGGAACTATTCGGTACCCGAAGGGTGTGATTGAAGATGTTTTAATAAGAATGGGTAACCTTTTAGTCTCAGTCGATTTTGTTGTCATTGATATGGGAGAAGGGAATGGAAAACATGAGAGTGGACATCCGTTGTTGTTAGGTAGGCCATTTATGGCTACAACAAATACCCTAATTGATTTTACTAAAGGATTGATAAGCTTGACTGTTTTAGGAACGACGGAGACATTCCGTGCTGGTAGTACTGCATCATGTTTTTCTATCATTGCACTTGATTTTTCGGACGAGAATAAGGTCTTGCAGGTACAGATGACTAAGGAAGAAGTTGACAATAAATCCGGTCATAAAGAAATCGACAGAGAGAAGACCGCCCCAAACCCAAGCTAAGTGTAAGAAAGATTGGGGTGAAGTACAATTCAATGATAAGTGGAACGAGCCGCCACCTTACTCACCGGAATATGGTTATCGCCAGCGAGGCGCGTTGATAACGAGTCGGAGCGAAGCTTCTCGCTCGACAAAATTCAACAAAATGAGGAACCAATGGTCGGGCCGACGACGTTAAAACTAGCGCCGTGGGAGGCAACCCACGCTTATTTCGCTTTGTTCTTGTTTTCTTTTGGTTTTGCTTGTTTTGTGTTTTCGTCTTTGTTTTGGTTTTGTGTGGTGCAGGTTTCAGTGTTCATTATTCTTGAGTTTTGGGACATTGTAATCCGTGTGGTGAAGCCATGATGCTCCAACTCTACAGCGCACACTCGTCTATTATCAGGGAAGTATCATCCTCTATGGCCATTTTGTGTTATTAATGTTTGGAACACTGGGGACAATGTTGGAATTAAGTGTGGGGGATGATTACTCGGTTTGTGTGCGATCTTATCTATTTGTATGCTTGGTGATGTGCATCCGTGCTTATTTTGATTTCTTGGAATCAAGTATTGTATATCTGAGTAAGTTAGATTTTGATTTGTGCAACTAAACTCGTGGTATTGGTCAAACCGATTTCAAATTCGAGACTTTTGGTGATATATGATTCGAGTGTAATGTGAATTGACGAGATTGTGATTGATAGAAAATGAATAGAGGGAAATTGATGTGATTTGTCCGGCTAATGTTAGGGGTAGTGTTAACATTGTGGTTACCTATATACTTGTTTCATTTTATATAAAAAAAGTGAAAAGAGTAGAAAATGAGGAGAATGAAAACTCCGTTATTTGTTGAGATTGTTGAAATGGAGGATGGGATTCATCCTCTTCTTGTAAATTGAGAAATAGATATGGGAAACCACGATAGGAAACTCGAGTTCATCGAGAGTTCACCTTCAACATTGTTCCAAAATCATAAAACATTCTATGTGCTTAAAATGAACTTGTTGCTAAAGGTGACCACATTAGTTAGTTTACCCTAGCGGAGAGTTGGAGTGCGAAGAGAGGTTACCCTTTATTTATTGGAAATCAATTGTCGCCCTAGATTTATTTCACATTATTTTTGAATACGTAAACACCAAGTGTGGGGAAAAGCAATAAGGTTTGATTGATTAGACTAAGAGTGAAGTTGCATGAATTATCTTCCTACTTACTAGTATGACTTTGCTTGAGGACAAGCAAATGGATAAGTGTGGGAGTTGTTTGGTATGAATTTGTGCTTATTCTTGTTATTATTTTACATGTCATTTCAGTAGTTTATCCTATTTATGCCGTTGGTTTGATTAATATTTATCGATTCGAGACTTACTTCATTCGCTTCGATGTTTTGTAGAAAAACTGCATAAAATAGGATGAATTGGATCTGCCAAGAATTACGTTTATTGAAGAGCATCGCGATAGGAGTTCATAGGCGCAAACGGATCACGATTCGGAGATCGGACGCGAGGGAACGGAGCGAAACGTCAAAGTCGCGCACGACTCCCATCGCACGCATCGCCACACGCCCATGCCCGCAGCACACCGCGCCCAGCTCCCAGCTGCGGCCCCGCTGCATTCCGTGACGCCGCTCCTTCCGACGCTGGAGCCCAGTGCTGCCCAGCGCCCAAGACACCTCGCCGTGTAGCTTCCCAACAAGACGCTGCGACGCCCACGCCCGGCCGGCCGGAAGCCAAGACCACGCACTTCCGCCTTGCGCCCACACCTCGCCCGCCTCGCCTTACTGTGCGCATTTCAAAGACGCGTGCACCGTCCGGCTATGCGTTCCCACCGACGTTCGGCTCTTTCCGAATCACGTCGCGTCCGTGCTGGTTTCTCAACCGGTGCTCGCGCCATCCAAATGGTCGAGTCCGGCTGTGGTCTGCGTATTTGGCTAGCCGAGGTCGTTCATTCCGTGCTCCTCGCCCGTGCCGTGGCGTGAATTTTCTTCGATATAAATCTGAAACACACGATGAAACCTCGCTCCATTTTTATATTTCGGATCTATTTTTTCGACGCTCTCACGCATAATTTCTTTTCCCTTATTTTCCAAGTAATTCCTTTGCAATTGATTGACTCAAGACCTTTGATCAAGAAATTCATCAACGACTTTTGCGATTGTAAGGATTATTATTCTATTTTCTTCCGTTGAATTATCGAGTAATGATCTTTATCGATTTCAATTGTTTGATCCGTGAGATGAGCATGAACTAATCTTCTTCTAGGGTTGGATGATTCAAATTGATTGATTGTTTATTTGTTTTGATCGAGTATACCAATGAATCCTAGGGTTTCATTGTTAAGTGATCGATCACCATTTAATTGTTTATGTTTCGTGTATTATCGAGAGATAGATACGTTGCATCATAGGAATCAATCGATTAGAGGTTACCGGAAACGGGTACTCTAATAGTTTATGTATTTGTGAAATTTGATAACCTAGGTTTAATCCACGGAACGAAAGTCGGGTGTTTGGATTAAGGTTAGATGATTGCATGAGTAGGTAGATTTCTTAAGCAAGCATTAATCAATTAATCAAGGTGAAGAACCCTAAAACCCTAGTCTTTCTCACAATCTTGAATTATTCCTGTTGCTATAGAATTGCTTTGAACGCTTTGTTTGAATCGATTGCGTGATTTATTTTCCTGTCAATTTTAGTTAAGCATCACCCCCAATCAATTTTAGGTTTTAGATTTACCGTTTTTATCATAACACATCATAAGCCCTGTTAAGTCTTCCTCGAGAGATTCGACTTGGGTCGACCTTACCACCCTATAGGGACCTCGTACTATTGCGAGTGACTTAGTAGAACAATTTGGTCGGAACACTTGTCACAAGCTTTGACTATTGATCAACAGTTTTGACTTCCGCCATTCTAGCTTTGACTTATACTAGCCGACTTTGACTACGGTAGCCACTTTGATTTTCAACACCAACTTTGACTTATGCTATCTAGTTTTGACATCGGCACCAACTTCGACTTCCAACATAGACGATCGGTTGTCGGTATGACACTTAATCATATCGACTCATTTGCTTCCAAAGAAGCACCGAGTCTTCAGTCTTAAGTCTTCTGACGTTAGTCTCGCCGAATTTACTCCAAAGAGCACTACCATCAAGATCGGTATACTTGGTCTTCGACATCGCTAGTCGACTTCGCCTTCAAGACGTGATCCTTCATTGAGCTTCTACCGATTCTACCTGGTGCGATACTCTATCAGTGTGGTTGACTTCAATATTATTTGAACTCTTTCAGTCTTGGGCCTGTCCAAACTGGTAGTTTTTCTGCTGAAACCTATAACAAAAATATCTAACTCCAAAACAGGTGAGCAACATTAGTTACATCAACACGACAATTATCAGAGATTTGTGATCTAATCAAAATACACAATTAAGATAGAATTATTCCTATAAGTGTAGGAATTTTCCCAACACTCGGTGTAGATGCGGCTGAGGGTGTCATGGGTCCTTCGACTAGAAAACGAGGCAACGGAGGAGGCAATTCTCCGAGGCCGCTCGCCAAGAGAAGGAAAAAGAGTTGGGGATTCCCTTCTACATGAAATTGAAAGAGATTAAATGGAGAAGATGTGTATGTTGTGTGTGTGTGGCTCAACAAACGAGGAACACCCTTCTAATTCATCCGGTTCGACTCGTGGTGGTGATGGTGGTCGAGGAAGATGGAGAGAAGTGGTTTTGGTTCTGAGTGATGGTAGGAGAGATAGATAGAGATAGAGATAGAGAGAGGGATGAATAAGGGTGACTGGGTCTTTGATTTGGAATATTTTTATTTTTATTTTTATTTTTAAATTAATTTGACAATAAAAATGACGCTATTTCAATTGTTTTGACTACCATATCATATTCAATTTTGCCATGTCGATATTTATATGGAGGCAATTCACATTTCTTGCTACTACATCACGCTTATGGAAAATCAAAAATTTGAAAGTTTATATATTGTTAATCAAATTTTAAAGTTCAAATGATAAATCAAAATTATGTCAAAGTTCGTATTTAGCTAGAATTAACCCTATATTAAAATGTAAACATGCACATCGCTAAAAGAAACCGCATCGTGTATCAAGAGAAACCTACATATTTGTAAACAAAACACGATAGTACAAAATAAAACATGCATATTTGCAAACAAAATTTGATTTTTATGATCGAAACTTGCATACTTTAAAATAGAAACTCACATGTATCTCATTCTCGCATATTTCTCTCTTTAATA